>OX638071.1:13067396-14267396 GCA_951804385.1 Trifolium dubium
TTTATTTTTTTTATTTGTTTTTTGTGCACAATATTTAAATTTATATAGTTTGCCTAAATCTTAAAATAGTTTGTCTTCTCTTTCTTTTACAGAAAGAGTATGTCATCTTGATCCAATGATTAATACTACTTACGTCCCAAAATATACAAGAGATAGATAGAAAAAATACATTCTCTTTTCAAAATTACACTTATTAAGAGAGAGAGAGAGAGACAAAGAGAGATAATGATCTTTTACATTCTCTTCATTTTAATTAGTGGTATTTTTATGAAAATTTAATTAATACACCTTGAATTTCAAAAAATGTCTTATAAAATGAGACAACAAAATTTTAAAAGTAGGTCTTATATATTAGAACGGAAGGACTATACAATAACCAAATCCATAAGATTTACTTCACCACAATATATATTTCATTAAACTCACATATGAACTCTAAATTTCAAAATGATTTCATTCAAATTTTATAGTTGTTTTTTCCACCCTACGTACAACAAGTTTTTAACAGCATGTTTGGTTCAATAGCAAGAAAAATTACAGAGAAAAATCACAAAAAAGCATAGTTTTGTTGCTTCTAAAAATTCCCAGTTAAACAACATTGAGACATGAAAATCATTAACCAAATGTATATCCATACACATGCTAAGTCTACATTCAAATGCTACAATGCTGAAGAATTTGCAATTTTTTTAGTGTGTACTTACTTCTAAAGTAATATTTGAGGTGTGTAAATTAAAGTTCATCCCAAATAATTTTAGTATAGTTGAACTTGAATGTAAAAGTGGGACTTGTATCAAACAATTATAGAGTCCAATTTAAGAGAAAAATGAGTCACATAAACATCCAAAATCCATTATTATCTGTATTTACATTTAAAAGTAATAGCAAACAATTAACCATCCTAACTTGAGTCTCATACATCCATTCAGCACCACCAGCAAAAGAACTCAAATCAACACCTTAATTTGATGTTTGTTGAGTTTGGGAATGTACATTTATGTATAGTAAAATTAGAACCAATCCAATAACTAAACAACAAATTAATAGTCTAGAAAAAGACCATCCATGACTATGTATGAACAAATTATAACACAATTCAAATACAATTGCACTCTTCTTCATGTGTATGTTGAGATGCCATAAGATAGTAGAATCAATCAACTTGATCAGAACGGATTGAAGGAGATTTTGGAGAAGATTGCCGCACCACACAAGCAACCATCTTAGCCCATTGTTTCAACCGAGTCTTCTTAGTAGCCAAATCATCAGCTTCATAACAAAATTAAAAATCACTTTAGCTCAATATTTAACTTTAATTATATCATATACATAAAAAAAATAAAGGCCCCAAATTTTTATTTGAATTAAATTTATTATTCGATTAATTTTATTTTTAACCCTCTAGTTTCAAGAGAAAGAGGTCCATTAACTAAGTTCGATCTGAAAGTAAAGACAAAAGTTATCGCTGTCTAACTTAAAATTTAGATTCTCTTAGATATTCGTCTAGAGCTTATTATCAACTTGAGCTTGAGAGCTCAATCACATAATTTATTATTTGATTAAATCCATGCAATTATAATTTTGATTACAATATTATCAAACAACAAAACTATTAAATTTGAAAATCCTTACTTTAAAAACTATTAATTTGAAAATAAATCATAAAATTCAATAACTCTAATTTATTGAAAAATTCAAATTGTGTTTATTGAGTTTTTTTGTTCATTTGAAATAAGTTAATTACCTGGATTAAATATGGTTGTGCTAGTGTCATCAACCTCATTATCAGAAACAATGGAAGATGAAGAATTTGATCTAGAAAAACTATGCTTGTTATACTGTTTATTAACAGCTTGATACAATTCCAATGCCGGTATAGTATCCGACAGTTTCGGGTCTAATTCCGGTGAATCAAACCCGAATCCGAGTTCAAAACAACCTTTGAGCTCTTGTAAATCATCCTCAGATAGACTCTTGGTTAACCGAGGGAGACTATTGTTGCGGCTGAAGTGATTGTGTTTTTTTCTCTGCCATGCTTCTTCCCGGAGCATGTCCGGTGACCATGAAACATGCTTGTAGAGGCGCCGTGATGGCGGCGCGTTTGGTGGTTTTGACATAATGATTGGAAGATTTTTTTGACTGACTAGGTTTAATTTGTGTTGTGTTTTTGTTTTGTCGAATGATTATCTGATTTGTTACGTAAGTGGAAGTAATGATGATGTGGACTGTGGTTTGTTAATTGTGGGGTCTTTTATTTATTTTATTTTATTTAAAATGCAATTTTTGTTAGGGAAAAAATTTAAAAAGGAAAGAACTTATTTTTCTTCTCTAAACAGGAGTTCTATAAAGGAAAGTATCTTATGTTTAAAGTATTTTACAAATACGAAATATATAAAGTTGAAATTCTTTTTATAAATTAACCAAAAAAAAAAAGTTGAAATTCTTTTTTTATATACTCCCTCCATCTCAAAATTATGAGAGAGAGAAAAATAAATCACACTTATTAAAACAATTACTAAAACATTTTTTTTTGGTACTTTAAAAAAAAAATTACTACTCCATCCGTCCCATCTTTTACTACAAAAGTATAGTCCTAAAATATAAACCCCTTTACAATTTACTAGGTACATTTATTACTTTTTTGTTTACACATATCTCTAATTATTACTACTAAGTTGCATTGGAATACAAAAATTGTAAAGGGACTTATATTTTTGGACTAGACTTTCGTAGTAAATGTGCTTATATAATGGGACGGAGGGAGTAAAACATAGTAATAATTTAGAGTATTTGTTTGTGTGTTTCTCTTAAAATAAATTAGAGAAGAAGATGTAAAAATAATTGGATTTGTTATTGTTCCGGACTGGGAATGCTCAGGTCTTTATAGGCCGGCCCAAACACATAATCCAATTGGGGCGGTCCACGTGCAATGGGGCCGATCGCACGGGACGTGTCTGTAAGCAGTTATGTTTGACCATCTGCATAACCGCCCGCAACCGAACCCACAAGATATGCACGTGGATTTGCACATCCACGTCAGCGTGTATTATGCAGTTAATAGGCCAGTACGCTAGTTTCTCGCTTAACCCGTTAATCGTGGCTCTGTGCGGGGGTCATATAAATAAGTCTTGACTTGGGCGTCGGAGTCTCAATGCAAGTACGCCTACCTCCATTGTCAACCGTCAATTTACGATTTCCACCGTAACATCGCCGGCAGCCACTTCTTCTGATTAGGTGTAATCAATTATTATTTATTGAGAAAAGAGGAAAGAGAGAGAGCATGAGGATAAGTAAAAAAATTCTTAAAAGATAACAATAATAATTTTTTCTCTTATAATTTGGGTCAAAGAAAATGAGTTTTTTAATACTATCCTTAATTTTTAATATAATTTATTTTTTATTTTTTAAATACATTGAATAACAAATGTATTTGGTGTATATTATAGATCATATACATTAGTTAGTAATGGTATAAAACATAAATTTATTTAGAGATTTCTTTGAACTCTTCTTGGTAAATTGGTAATGGTGAAAATATTAACTTCTGGTTGGATTTCCTGGTGTGGAGAGCCCTTGATCAGTTTACTTAATATTCCTCACAACATTCATCATTTGCTTCAAGCAACTGTCAGTTGTTTTATTGACAAATGATAAATGTAATATTCCTTTCTCTCTTTTGTTAGCTTACCCTTCACTTCAAACCCTAACTGAACAAGTTATTACTCTCCTTGTAAGTGTAACTATCAAAGAAGACAAGCTTTTGTGGACTCATTCTCATGATGGAGACCTAGCTTTAAAGGATGCCTACAAATTTTACTCCCAAACTTGTCAACAAATTTCTTGGGCTAAGACTATTTGGAATGTTGCCATTCCTCCTTCAAAATCTTTCCCCATTTGGAGATGCTTGCATGGCAAGTTACCCACATATAATAATTTATCTAATAAAGATTGCTTTCTTCCTTCCAGATGTAGTCTTTGTGGGCTTGCAGGTGAAACTTCTCATTATCTTTTCTTATATTATTCCTTTGCTACTCAAATCTTGAATTGGCTTGGTTCTATTCTTAAAGTTCAGTGTAACTTTACCTTTAAGTTATGCTCAAACCAAAACTCTCCTCTTTGCAACCTTGTAGAGGCGGAACACCTCATGGGCCAAGGTGGGCTGTTGCCCACTCCATTTTTTAAAAATTTTATTTTATACTATTAGTAGTTGTACATATACTACTATATATGTGTTATTTTTTTTTGTAAAAATTATATAAACATATTATTATAAATTAGAATTTTTGCTAAAGTAGTCTTTTAGTTATGTCAAATATAAAAGTAGCAGTGATAATAATAATAATAGGATAAAATAAAGAATAATAGTCTTTCATAATCTGTCAACTATTAATGAATTATGTCAATAATTAGTAGAGACAAATAAATAAAATTTGTATTTATTTATTGATTGATCGAGTGCTACGACTTGTTTTGACTCTTCCCGTGTCAACAACAACCATTGAACGTGTCTTTTCAACGATGAAAATTATAAAAACAAGGCTACGTAATAAGATGAAAAATGATTTTCTCAAACGCTCCATGATTGTTTATATTGAAGACGAGATTGCTAAAAAAATCATCTGAGATATGATAATATTATAAATTTATAATATACTCTCTCTGTCTCATATTATAAGAGAATAACAAAAAAAAAAACACTTATTAAGAAAAAGTAAATCATAATGATTGGAAGTATGTTTTTTTTTTCTTTCTATTTTCTTTGAAATAAGTTGCATGGAAATATGTAAAAACAATTTTTATTGATTATGGAAAAGATAATGAGAGTAAAAAATTTTTGAAAAAAAAAATATTTGTGTTTTTTTTTATATTTTGGGACAATAAAATAATTTTTTTTCTTATATATTTTTTGACGGAGAGAATATTTTTGTACCCCCAAGTTCTTTTTACTGGCTCCGCCACTGCAACCTTGCTATCCTTGTTTCTCTTATCAATTCTTTCAATGTCATCTAGTATTGTAGAAATCAAAATAGATTCAATGATAAAGTCATAAATCTTAGAACTGCCATTAATATTATCATTTCAGGTGTTTCTTTTTTCGGGAACAATTGCAAGTTGAAATCTAAATCTTCTATTTATGAATTTGTGCTTTTAAAGGCTTTTAATGTTCATCTAAAAAAATGTACTTCCTCTGGTTATAAAAGAAGTGTTGTGGCAACCTCCTATTACCAATTGGATAAAATGCAACAGTGATAGGGCTTCCATAGGAAACCCGAGTCCTTCATCTTGTGGGGGCATCTATAGAATTTCTAGGTGCTTTTGCCTATAACTTAGGTACTTCTAATTCTTTGATTGTTGAGTTTAATGGAGCTATGTTTGCAGTGGAGCTGGCCTATCAGAAAGGGTGGACTAGCTTATGGTTGGAAACCGACTCTATGTTAGCCTTCAAATCTTCGAAAGTTATTCCTTGGCAACTTCGCAACAGATGGGATAATTGCATTCATCTTCTTACTTTTATGAATTATTTTGTTACTCATATTTATAGAAAAGGAAACACATATGCTTACAAGCTTGCTAATCTAGGCCTTTCTTTAGATTCTCATGTTTGGTTTGCCTTTCTATAGATTTGGTCCTCTTATTTGTAGCTTTATGCAATATTTATTTTTCATATCATCTATATTTTATGTGTTATGGTTTTAAATTGCAATTGTGGAGACCATTGTAGCCCCTTGACTGCAATGTTGCATGATGCAAACTACAATATAAAATCATGATGTGCATTATACTACAATATTGTGATTATTGTATCTGTATTTACATGACTTTTAACCTGTTAAATTTAGTAACTTTTTTGATAGTTTTTTTAATACATTCTCTTTGCTTGAAGCTATACTGAATTTTTATCTACTGGTTGCTTGTGCAGATACTATAACGAATCATCAATCTGATCATGGCATTTTGAAGAGCTCTGGGAATTCTCAAGGATCTCTGTCCAGTGCAGTGGGTGTAAATGAAGAATGCGCATCAAAGTCTGGAGGTTCTATTTCTGTTTACTATGATTCAAATAATGATATATATTGAATTCTAGAAGGCACAAGACTATGCTAGGTTGGGTTAATACAAGCGGTTAATTGATGCTCGATATCTTACTTCGCCTGAAACATCACATTCGTCTTCTACACGTCATCAGTGCTGTTCAAGTAACCGGGTTACTGCCTGCTCCCTTCCTTCACGCACCTCCAAACAGCATGCATACATTGTTTGTGCCAACACCAGTCGCAACTCCAATGCAATTTTCTACAGAATGGAACGTGGCTCCGCCAAGGCACCCTTCTCCTCGAATCCCAGTTCCTGGAACTGCAGTCTTTCTACCTCCAACAGCACTTGCAAGGTCCCATAACTCCAACCGTGTCAATAAAAGAAAATGGGAAAACAAAAACAAATCTTGACAATATTAATGGTTCACCAAAAGGTAAAATGGATGGAAATATGCAAATGCAATGGAAATGCAGATGGAACTGAAATTGAACAAGCTATAGTGGAAGAAGAGGAAAACAATGGAGAAACTGTTGCAAGCCAATGAAAGATTAGAGAGAAAAAGATAGAAGGAATGCTTATCAAAGAAAATGGATTGGTAAGAACTTAATTTGAATAAAAGGATTCTATGTGCACAAATTTGAATTATATAGAACATTTACAATGAAACAGTGTTTCCTATTGGCTTGCAGAGAGAAGCATTCCATGCAAAAAGAACACAAGTCATTATGTACAAGTTTAATTTCTCAGTGAATAAAATCAATGAAACAACAATTTTCTTTTTCTTAAACTTAACGAAATGAATCGAATGTAACTAGTTACTACATAAAAATTACAACAGATAGCCTGAATAAAAAAAACCTAGATAATTGAATAGTACATCAGTGAATTTATCCCTTTGTTCTACTGTTCCCACATTTGCCAACAATGGTCATGGTACTGGAGGGGGAAAAACAACTCCATTCATTTATGTATTCAAACAAACTTCCAACTTCTTGTCAGAAACCTTCCGTAAGTGCAAAAGTACGGCCGGCTAATGGGGGAGGCAGTGCACTTACAGCTTGTTGAATTTCCTGAATATCATAAGAGCACAAAATGGTTCATCAGCATCCCAATGAAAAATCTTGACCGCAGAAAACTAATATTGAGCTAAATGCAACAACACATTAATTTTCTATTTGTTTGAAATACGGAAAGTAACTTGGATTCAGATACACTATGGTGAAAGTATGACGAAGTCACTACAGTCATGAGATTGGAGCCATTAGATGCAAATCAGACAGTTCATATTGTGAGTTTGTGTTTTAGTCGAATTTACTGAAATTGACACGAGTCGTTAGATTTTCATCAAACAACTCTGATCGCCTAACTGCAGTTACTGATGTACTCACTAAGATCAAGGTTTTGGGAGAGGTGATGTATAATTTTCAAGAGCCAAAAACAATAATGTCATACCTCTACGGTGTAACGAGCTGAAAAGTGAATCAAAAGGATTGATTTGTTCTGTAACTTATCAGAATAACTTATTATCTGAAAGAAGAAAAAGAAAATAAATAAATAGAAACAAAATGATAAAAGGAAAACCACTGAGATTTACATAAAATTGTATGCTATTGATTGCAGAAGATAGCATACCTCAGACAAATGAGTGTGTCCATAATCTTTGGCATGTTCGACAGTAATTGCATCGTTAAGAAAGGTGCACTATATGAATAATGTAGAAAAGTAAGATTGAGTGTAAACTGTGATGCCGTAACATCAACCATCAACATAAATCATATACCGGGAAACATTAAAACCACGGTTCATTGAGGACTCAATACTGCAGTCCCAAAAGAATTTAACTATATAAATGAGTAGTGAAAGACTCAAAATAAAGCCTAACTAATAAATTCGAAGTAAATAGATAAAACTGATTGAGTATCTAAAATCAAAGAGGCACATGGCCATATATGTAAGGTGTTTGGTTGTAATTTGATTATGAAAGTGTTCAAGGTCCCTTTCACATTTGTACTCTAAAGGCGGGAGAACAGTGGATTAGATGCTCAAACTAATTTGGCACCTTTAAATATGTCCCACTGAAAATCAAAGTTGAAAGGCAAAAGTTTTCCAAATCTTGGTTTATGTAATTTTAATGTGAAAGTAATTTCTTGCTCCTCGAAATGTTACTTTGAATATCCAACATCTATATGTGAAACATGGAAAAACTCAACTATTCCTCGACTATATTGAAATAATATTCATGTCGCACATTGCTAAGGTTCCTTGGCTGACAACTATGCGATGTATATATGTCCTTGAACACACTTATTCATTGAGCTAGCTTTAGGAAGTGAGATCCAAGCTCATTTAACATACTATTTGTAGTATGATCTATGAAGACTTGCAATTTGCAAGAGTCTTTCGAAATATGTGTTAAGAAGATATCATTCACAAATTCATTACACGAATATGAACCACCAATGAAAAACATAACCAGAGATATAAATTAAATAAGCAAACCAAAGACTAGAAAAGCCCGTAAATATCATTAATTCATAGCCTCAAAACAATTGGACAAAGTAGATTACCTCCAATACAAGAATTTTAGCCCGCAAGACATCAGTATTATTTTCATCAAATATGAAATCTGACGTGGTGTCTCCTGTGAAAGCAATCTCTGGTTCTGTCACAGTGTTTGTTATCTGCACAAAACCCAGCTTGGTTGAGCATGTGCAGTGAAACTAAAAGATGGACTACTAGAACTTCTATCCTAAAATTCAATGTAAATGGTACATCGACTACAAACAAATTTTATAGAACAATAATTGATTAAATGAGAAATTGTACTCACCTCCCTTGAGGTATTTTTAAATGACACGCACACCCCCTCTATTTTGTAAGAGGAGTACTAGCAACACTCTCTCTTTTGAACACTCTCTAACACTCTTTCTAATCTGTTGAAATTCATGTGGGTCCCTCACTTTGAAAATAGGTCCACATAAAATAGTGAGACCCGCATATTTCAACCAGTTAGAAGGAGAGTATTAGAGAATATTCAAAAGAGAGAGTGTTCATTCCTCATTTTGTAAAAGGGGCCTCCCCTCAGTTACATACACCTTTCATCCATTATGTAAAAATTGAAGGCTATGGTGTAATTTAAATAGAACTAAGGGGATGCGTGTGCAATTAAACCTGAGACACATAATTTAGTCATTTTATGAACATAATGTTAAGCTGTTAATTACAAGTTTAATTCCTCTTAACCAATGCCAGTATTCTATATCCTGCTGGAAGTTACAGTAATTATTTTCTTCTCATCAAATCAAAGTAAAATAAATGGGCAATTTACCAACTGACAATTTCTAAAAGAGATTGAAACATACAAAAGATAAGTAAGATGTCGACATGTAAATTTGTCAAATCATTGACTAATACATACAGTACAGCAGTACATAAGACTTACCTCCACACCAGAAAACTTCAAATTTTTTATTTCATTTCCAGAAAGACCAATATACTCTGGTTTAAGTTTATTTCTTACAGAATAAAGTATATAACCCTGCAAAAACAATGCAGAATAGTTAGGGCTCATATGGGATACTTCGGCTGTCATGATAGGAATGCTGTTGAGCCGGCCCAGATATTTAAGTGGCCCTGTTCGAATATTAAAAATAGACCCTTTATAAAAAATGATTTTTAAAAATAAAATAAAATATCTTATAATTTAAATTATAAATAACATATAAAAAAATAATTATCATCCAAAAGAAATATATCCTAAGAATGATTAAATTTATTGCAAAGATTTTAAATGATATAATGATTTAGTCTAATAGCTTAAAAAATAAAAATTATGCATTAAAAAATGTAAAAGTTAAGTTTTGAACCTTTGACCTTACACTCACTATGAATATCATTAACCACTAGTCTATTATTGCACAAGTGATAATATATGAACATTTAAAATATATAACTATTATTATAAGAATTTACGATTTTGAGGCCCAAAAAATTTATCGATATTTTGAGGTCTTGTGCCGTCGCACACCTTGCACGCCCATTGGGGCCGCCCCTGTGTTGGAGGTCATTCGAAATTTGTTCAGAGAAAATGCGATAAAAGGTGCAGCATATTGCATATCTATTAAAAGGGTGTTTGTTGAATATCATATTAAATCTGCTTTTAATATCTAAAATTCATAAACTAAAGGTTTAGTATAAATATACAGGTATAAAATAATAGGATAAAAGTAAAAATTTAATAGAAAATGAAGTTCCTTTATATTTTTGACATCCATAAAAGCTTAAAAAAGTTGTTTCTACTTTTCGAAAGTTCATGTGTTTGGCATTCAAAACATCTGTGTTCTCAATTGCACATTGCATAAAATAATGGTTTGATCAGATTCTGCTATACTACAATACTATAGAGCCACTATTTGACAACACTTTATACTAGAGAGCATATCGCAGAACAACAGAAGTTTGTTGAAATTTCATTATGTCACAGCGCTATCATAGCGCTGCTGTTTGACAATATAGCAGAAAGTAATGGAAATAGTATAACCAAAATAATTTAAGAAACTCAAATTCGTGACATTCATTTTCTAAATGCACCAGGAACAAAAGCATCAATATTTTTAAAATCAAACAATGGCCTTAGTCCATAGAGAACTTGAATAGTGTAACTGTGTAAGAATCAAAAGACAAGAGTTGCTGGTTAGCTACCTGACTAGGTATTACATGATAAGTCCGAAAAGCTTTTACTTTAAGACCATCTTTAAGAGAAAACTCTTCTCCTGCAATAAGTCATGAATTAGAAACAAATGTATATAAGTGGAAAACATTGAAGTTTCAATGTTTAATATTCAAGACTCCATTTAACTAAAATCAACAATTACCTACATCCAATCCTATGAGATTGTGCTTAAGCTCAGATTGGTCCATTTTCCTGTGAATCTCAAAGAGTTTCTCCACATCCTCTTTTACTGAAATTGGTACAATAATTGTTGGTGGCTTCATACGGTATAAACCACGCGTGGCAACATACATTGGTAACCCTCCCTGTCAAAAAGTTAGCATACAATCATAATTCAGCAATATTTCCATTTCATCATACAAATCCCCACATGGACAATATGCGCCACTGAACCAGTACTTGAAAACCATCTAAAACTTTAATGATGATTGACATCGGTTCTAGAAGTAGAAGTTCATGAATCACGATCCTTCTTATTTTAAGGTCAAAGACAATGACTTGACCTTGACCAATGTCACTTTGACAGAACCAAGAGAAAACACATACACGTATCTGTTTCTCCTCTTTTTTTTCAAACTAATACTGACCAGTTCATCGTCTCAATCATAAGAACCGTATCGTTCTACTTCTAGAGTGTGATGTCTGTCGTAGTAGCCATTCGTGTTTTCAACAATTTTCAAGTACCAGTCCACGGGAGACTGCCTATCAAGGTTGTCCACTAACTACAACATTGACCGACGGGTTAACAATTTTTTTATCACTAGAATCAAACTCACTAAAGAAACTAACTAACTAACTAACTAACTAACTAACTAATAATAACTAACAATGTACTATTACCATAGGTTTGAATTAACAATGAAAATAATGAAAGTAACTAACTAACTAACAAACTAACTAACAATAACTAACAATGTACTACCATAGGTTTGAATTAACAATGAAAATAATGAAAGTAACTAACTAACTAACTAACTAACTAACTAACTAACTAACTAACTAGCTAACAAACTAACTAACAATAACTAACAATGTACTACCATAGGTTTGAATTCACAATGAAAATAATGAAAGTAACTAACTAACTAACTAACAATAACTAACAATGTGATCCATGTGAGCATGAGAGATTAACAGAAAATCTTGAGAAACAGCGCGAGGTGGGCATCGACCGATATCGAAAGCAACTTTAAGTGTGGGGAAAATGACGCAAGTTTCATGGCCTCCAATGGATAAACCCTCAATTGAGTATCCTTCAATGTTCAAACCCTTTGATTTCTTTGAACAAGACTCTATTTCACGCTCCATTATCGGTCAATAGTTTAAGTTAGTGGTTCTGTTTCGCCGTGCTCTGTTTTGGTTGAGGTTGCGCCGCCGGTGGCCGAGGTAGTGACGTGTTGCTTGTTCAGTTGGAGTGGTGGTGGTGGTCGGAGGTCAGGAAGTGGTGTTATGGTGGCCGAGGTAGTGCCGTGTTCCGTTCTTTTTTATTTAGGGTTAAATATGTAGTTTTTTTTTGGCACATAGTTAAATATGTAAATTTATAAGGACTAAAACTCAAATAAATTTTTTAAAAAGATTAAAATTAAAATTTAATATATTTATAAGATTAAAAAAATAATTAATTTTTGGGTTATGTTAACATGTGCCTCAAAAGTATATGTTAACATTTTCCTTAATCTTTTTATTTATTATTTAAAAAATAATTTGTTTTCTGTTTTTTAATATTTTTTTAACAAAGTTTTTTTTTTTGTGTAAATCAAAGCGACTTACATTTTTTTTGTGGTTTTATTTTTTCTAAAATAAAAAATGTGTAAAAAAATAAAAATTTATTAATAGATTAAAATTATAATATATATATTTTTAAAAAAAAGAGCGAATAATAAAATGATAAGGTGCAAAAATATACATTTTTATTTTTGTCTTCTTTTCTTCTAAAACGACAAATAAAATGAAAAAAAGGGAGTATATATTAGACGTTGCAAATATATGCCAACAGTCAGTTTGTTGTCTTCTAGTGGTAACAGTGGCCGTCCTTTTGTATAGATGTTGTGGCTTTGATTCCCTCTATCTCCTTCAATACTCTGATTCTCTGATCGGTTTTAAATCTGTTGTTGGAATTTGCAGCATTCTTTGTATCAGTTAACTTTTTGGGTCGGGTTGATATATTTTATGGTGTTGAGGAGAAAATAATTGCAGCGGTGTGGACTGGAGCGCGAAGCTCAGATGCAACGCAACCTTCGGTGACGGTGAGACAGAAATAGAATCATAGTGTGTTTTTGTATTTTTTTTTGTTTACCCTCTGTTCATAAAAGAAGGGGCTTTAGTTTAGTAGCGTAGAGTTGTTTAGGGTGAATTCTGACATAGTTCTCTCTTAAGTACAATTGCAGAATCAACTGTGGTTCTTTTTATTAAACTCAGTGTCAATCACCACCGAACCAAACTAGCATTTAGTTAATTGAGATTTTTCCTTAATCTTAGAGACGTCAAAATTTAGATCATCTACTTAAGCAGGAGAGTTTATTGGATAATTTTGTTCTTACTGAATTTAGTTGTTTTATTTTTTGTTTTTTTAACGATAATATTATTAATAAAACCAAATCATTACAAAAGACGAGCAAAGATCAAGAAAAGAGAAATTATAAAATAAAGGGTATATAAACAGAACACTAATAAAAACATAAAAAATTATATTACTTATATCTAAAAGAGATACTTCTAATTTCAATCTTACTTAGTCGGGAATAATAATTTTTATCCTTTGTGACACGAATCTTTTTATAGACCTTTGTTGACACAATCTAACTATCTAAGTGGCACTTATAAATTACATCTCTAAAAATTCAGTTTTCCACACTCGCATGAAACACATCTCCATTGGTAATTGGCATCAATTTTGTTCACGATTTTGTGCAACAAGGAAAACTCAAGTCATTTTTAAGCTAATTTTTTTTACCAAGTCATTTTTTAAGTTCAGGAACAATATTCTTTTACTAAAACAGAAATTTATGTAGATTGAATTTATACTCTCATTTTTAAGTTCATGAATCCATTCATAAATAAGTGTCGTTTGAGTTATGCGCGCATTATTTATATAATATATAGTGATCATATATTTTGATTAATATATATAAAAATATATATTAGCGTATATGATGTTGTTCAATTTGTCTCGATGAATATTTTCAAAATATTAAATTTTGAATTTTTTATAATACATAATTAATGATATTTATGATCAAATATGTACATTAATACACATAAACTGATCAATTATAACACTTATTTAAGAACGGTGAGTATATACTTAATGATACCAAAAAACAACGAAAAGTCAAAGTTAAACATGTCAACACTCAACACCATTAATCAACTAGCTGATTATCTCAACAAAACCTCTCCAAAATTTGTCATCAATAAAATTGAAAATGAAAAATAATCCAGTCAAGTTTATCTTAACTTGACTAGATAAAAATTGGTTTAATTGGTTCAAATCACTTTTTAACATAACCTAAGATCATATATCTCAATTCTGTTTCCAACCAAAGCCTTGAACCAAAAATGGTACCAACCTTAGCTACATAACATAACAAATGCTGTCCTGTCGTCCTTCGTATATTTTGAAATCACGTACACAGGTGAATTCCTATTTCCTTGTTTGTGAGTGTAAGCGCATTAAGAAGAAAGTTTGGTGTCAGCATTGTATTTTTGGTCCCCACTAACATGAGCACCACCACCACCATCATCACCGAATATTCACCACCATATCTCTTTATTCTTCACCATCAATGTGATAATAGTACGGCAACCACTCACTAGGAACACACCTCTGTTCCTATTTTCATTTTCAAACTCATGTCTTCCCAAGTGAATGTGTGTTCCTAATTTCATATTCGTACTGTTAACAATACTGAGACAAACTGATACAAATTAGAATATACGGAGACAAAATAAGGAGAGAATAACAAAGACAAACGTGCTAGGGTTTCATTAGACTACCAATAGCTTAAACAATACAGAGTTACTCTTACAATATATATAATAACCTAATGGACTAGACTAATAAACCTAATAGACCTAATATCATAAGCTCAATATTTTATTATCTAACACCTACCCTCAAACTCATAATGAGTCAACAAGAAACATTGTGAGTTTGTCAAACAAAATACAAAATAACATACTAAATAATATATAAACTTCTAATACTAACCATCAAGCTGAAACTTACTAAGCTTTAAGCTTGTTACAAATTTAACCCTGCAAATAAACTAAATTAACTTATAGCACCAACCGAATTCAGCTTCAGATTCAAACTTCAACTTCAAATTCAACTTCGGATTTCAGATTTTCAGACTGTGAGTATTCTCTCACCGGATTCAGATTGTGAGTATTCCCTCACCGGATTCAGATTTTCAGATTGTGAGTATTCCCTCACCGGATTCAGATTGTGAGTATTCCCTCACCGGATTCAGATTTCAGATTGTGAGTATTGTCCCACCAGATTCAGATTTTTAGATTGTGAGTATTCCCTCACCGGATTCAGATTTTCAAATTTCAGATATTCAAACAGACTTAAATTCAGATTGCGATGCTCATCAGACAGGTTCAAATTCAGATTATGAGTACTATCTTAACTCACCAAACAGAACCAATTCAAACAAACAGAAACAAAAAACAAATCAACTCAAACCAAACAAACCAGATCAGATCTAACCGAACAACATCAAACCAAAAGAAATTGATCAAAATCCAAACCATTGCATATCTAACAACAACCTCACAAGTCACATACAGGCCACATGACTCCACGCCAATAAAAAACTTTAGCCCTTAAAAAATAGAACAACACGGCTACAGGAGCAAGGCAAACACCACAAGGCAGAATATATAATGTTTATGCCCTCAAAGTGCATCATCAATAATCAAAGGATTCCACCTATCAAATACTCCCTCCGTCCCAAAACTATTGTCCTTTTAGCATTTTAGTTTTGTCCCAAAACTATTGTCCTTTTCGCAAACCAATGTAAAGTTAATGTTAGTTTATCAATTGTACCCTTACAAAAGTTAAAGCATTAATTAAATATATTTTCTCTTTCTTAATAAAGTAAGGGTAAAATAGACTTAACTTATCAATATTTGTTGTTTCTTAATCTGCGTGCATAACTCTAAAAGGACAATAGTTTTGGGACGGAGGGAGTACAATCATGCAACTAGAAAACTTCAGCGAGACAAAACCGTATTCAACGAGGAGTTCAAACGGTACTCCAATTTTCAAAAACTTTATTTTCTAAATCAATCATCCAAAAACCAAACAAATATATTCCCAATTTTTTTGGGAATTCAACAGCGGAAGACAACGAAGGATTCAAGGCGGATCGAACCATGCTCTCGATACCATGTTAACAATACTGAGACAAACTGATACAAATTAGAATATACGGAGACAAAATAAGGAGAGAATAACAAAGACAAACGTGCTAGGGTTTCATTAGACTACCAATAGCTTAAACAATACAGAGTTACTCTTACAATATATATAATAATCTAATGGACTAGACTAATAAACCTAATAGACTCTAAACCTACATTATCTAACACGTACAACCCAAGCAAAGTTCAATCTTAAATATATTTTTCCTCATTTATCTTTGACAATTTTGTTTCTCACATATGAAGTATGGATACTCTTTATATTAGGTGTTTCGATATCGGACATGCGCTGATGTCCAACTCGACACAAACACTGACGCGACACTTATGATTATATTAATTTATATCGATCATTTTTTTTAACTTTTATCATGATCGACGTATGAGTGTCTGTGTCGTATTTGATATATCTGTGTCTTGACCTGATAGTTTAATTTCTCACTTTTTTCTTGGGCCCAATTTAATCTTGGACCGGGCAAGATAAGTTGTTAAGGGGCCGACCCGCCGTCTGTTTGATACCCGATAGGTCTGTGTTGGGTTAATCTATATCGTAATTAGGCTCAAAGGGGGCATGACCCGAGACACCAAGTAAGGGATATATGCTCACACATACGTGTGGGTAAGATCAAGCCTTAACCGCTACGATGAGTTGAGGGCATGAATATAGTACGTGTGACTTGACTATTAGAGGATCTCGGCATCTCGCCATGAGGTATATAAATAGGAGGTCCGACATTTTGGCAAGGCAGAGACTAATTTATCACGATACATGTCAAGTAATACATTCTCCATACGAAGAACAAATTTCAACAACTTTTCCTAAAACTATTTTAATCAGTGTTTTAAAAATCGAATCAGACCGACCAGAAACTGAGGGATATCCAATTTGGGTCGTATGTTGGACCGGTCATGTGATCAAACTGATGAGAATAAGCCTTTGTTTGGTTGGAGAAAAATAGGAAAGAGAGAAATTGAAACACAAAAATCAATGCATGTATTTAGACTAATTTATAATTCAAATACATGTATTAGTTTCCATGTTTCAATTTCTCTCTTTTCTATTTCTCTTCAACCAAACAAGCCCTAAGTATGAAAGGATGTTTAATGCGCTACATGAGATCAGTTATGCACACTTTTTTTGTTGATAAAATGTTACTTCAAACTAATTATATCCAAACATAAAAAATACTAAAACAAATATAATAAAATATTATTATTATGTTTATTTTGAATATTAATGTGGCTAAAATGATTAAAATTTGATTTTTTTTTTTTTGGTATGAAAATTAATTGTGTTTAAAATTAATTTATTTGCTTGATTTCCGAGGAGGGATATGTTGACTCTAGAAATAACTCTGAGATGAGTTACTCCACTTAATATCTCATTATTCACGATGAATAGCTCAAGTGGTAAGAGTTGGGGACATATAGATTGGGTAGGGGGAGGTCCAAGGTTCGATCTCTGGCGGGAGCAATTTATATTTTCATTGTACCAAAAAAAATACCAGTAAATATCAATGATTAGATTACATATTTATAAATTTCAGATTTATACAAAAATGTGTGCACTTGATCATTGATATATAATGATAATAATCAACGATTTGATCGGTGAAATTCATCGCGAATAATGAGAAGAGTTATATGTCAAGTGTAAGGATTTAATTTTGAAGAACAAAATTTTGAAATTATCCTAATTTATTTGGTATTTTTTTTATCACTTTATAAGTGATAAATACTTTTAAAGACTCAATCATCCGAATCGACACAAAAATATTTTATATTCTCTTATTTATTTTGTTGCGTTTGTGATCACTGTGTTTAGAATTTAAATTTAAAGTTAATGAATGAACTCATGAAATTATGATATTTTGGAATTTTTACAATTTTTGGGTGTCACGATTTGTTTAGAGACGAGTCACCGGTTCGACTGGTTTAATATATAATTTTGTTATATATAGAGACCGATTTATTCAGTTTTATCCGCTTTAATCATACAGTTCAAATAATAACTCAATGGTTTGATCAATTAATCACTGATTCAGCACTCTCACCGGTTCAATGAACGATTCAGAGATATTGATTTTAGTATATTTCTATATAGAGGCAAAACATAAAACTATATATATATAACAGATTGATAATCTAAAACATATTATGCTGGGGAGACCTATGAAGAAATTCAATTTTCACCAATCAGCATACAACAACAATGTGTATACGGCCTCATTCCACGCCAAGAAAAACTCTGACTCTTTGCAGGGCGTAAAGCTTTCACTTTTCATGCATGCTCCTTATCTTCCTCTCTAGCTTATAGCTCTTGCTCCATATATGCTTTTGCACTAGCAGCAGGATAGCATATATATTCTCAATCCAGTCACATGTTTCTTGGCAGCATATGATACTTTAAAATTATCGAGACATGGTTTAAGGAAAATTTCAAACATTATGGTACTATATGATTAGATACATATAATTTGCAATTTAATTTTTCTTTTTTAAGGATTTTGTAATTTACATTTTAGTTCTATGGATCAGAGGATGAGGTCTTTTAAATTTGTGGGCTTAGATTTTCTTGTGTAAAGTAACAATCTTAAAGTTTGAGTAGATTTTTTGGTTGAAAAAGTCAAACAATATAGTAGTGTAACTATTCAATGTAAGATTAAATCATTTTGATCCTATGTTTCTAATAACAAAAGAACAAAATGATCAATAAATCAAATGCTGAAAACAAGTTATGTAATTACTTCCGGCTATTATTACAATGAGTGTGCTTCCTTTGAGTCTTCTAAGCTTTTACTCTCTATAATATAGATGATGTATATGTTCTGAATTTTGATACATGAGAGCAAACTTAAAGACCAAAAACTTTATATAGGCTTGATTCTACTATCAAGAATTACAAATCATTACCACCCCCTACCACCCACTATATGAGTGGTCTTTAATTTTGTGACTCTTTAACAACTAAAAATTCTAAAACCTATGGACCACCTAAAAAATGGGCTTTACTATTGATGAATTTTATGTAAAAACCATAATATTCTTACATTCAAAACACAATTCATAATAAGAATAATCAAAAAGTACCGGATATAAATCAAGTGATTGATTTCAATTGATGGTTATTGAACTCTCTTTAAAATGAAAAGTGTTTCAATATATCTAAAAAATTCTACATAGCTTAAAAATCGAGGTTAAAAATAGTTTATATACATTATCTACACAATGCAACGAAGCGTCTTCTTTTACAAAAGATAAATATGTGAGGGCTCACACGCAGTTCAAAGCAGATAATACCTCATAACGTGTACTTGGGTTGACTAACAAAATATTGGCGCTTGAAGGAGGGGGATAAGCTACATGCCTCTAATCCCCAAGTTACTTAGGGGCAACTATTTCAATACACTAAAAGTCTCACATTATTTCTTATGCGGCTCAATAGAAACAATACATCATAACATAGTGTGACGTACTTCAGAGTGAAATAGAATAAAAAATTTGAAAAAAGAATAATTTTTGATCAAATTTTACTTATTTTGCCGCAACACTCTAACTTGCCAATAAACCTATTCTCTTGAGAATCAGATCTTTAACAAATAAAAGAAAAGGAATATTAAAGAGAAAGCACTAAATCATGCTTTGGTTTGTTGATTTGACCCAGGAACATAGGAGTTAATTGAGAATATAAATAGGGCATGAGTTCAACTCCCCTATTTAACATAACTAACCATTAGCCTTCATCATTTTTAATAAACCTTAAATAATCAATTGATTCATGTAAGTTCCCATTTTGTGATTTTAATTTTGTATTTTTTTTTTTTGAAATTCATCTTTCAATTTTAAAATCATTTTAGTTTTAATCTTTAAAGCCAAAATCCGCAGAAAAATTCACAAGTTTCCTTCCTGCAAATTTTTCTTTGAATTTTTCTGCGGATTTTAGCTTTAGGCCCTGTTTGGTTCAACCGAGGGGAGGGGAGGGAATTTTAAGAAGGGGAGGGGAGGTGAGGTAAAACATAATTAATTATGTTTGACAAAACTATCCTCATATTTTTTTTATTAAAATCCTAAATTATCCTTGTTGAAATATTAAAAATTTATGTATTTATTTTTTTGGCAACAAAAAAAATTAAATTTTCTACTCATTATATATTTTTTTGGTTATATATCCAATAAATTATCTTTTGACATAATATATCTATTATAGTTTAATTCTTATTTTGAGTTAATATGGTTAAGGATAAAAAATAAATTACTTTTCCCCTCATCTCCCCTCCCCTCCCCTAACTCGTTATAAAATTGAATCAAATATAAAAAATATAAATTTCACCTCCCTTCTCCTCCAAAAACTCCAAACTAAACAGAACCTTAGAGACTAAAATCAAAATGATTTTAACATTCAATGATAAATTAAAAAAAAACAAACAAAAACTAAAATCAAAACCACGCGAATTTACAAGACCTTTTGATTATTTAAGTCTTTAATTAAAAAAAAAAACACAAAAAGTAAAACAAACTACAAACAAACACCTTTGATTATAAAGAAAGAAAACAAATAGATCAAGCTTAAGTGGTTAATATGGTTAATGAACTTTATTACTATGTGACGAGTTTCGAGAAAACTCAAGTTTTATTTATAAATAGAATAATTTTTTGATCAAAATTTAATTGCTTGAAGATCGGACTATAAATTATTAGAACCTTCTTTCCGTAGAAATGAAAAGGTTAATACCAAAAAAAAAAGAGAAAGAAAAAATAACTAACAGCCTATAACAGACAGAAAATACAAATGCTAGTAACACACATCTTTAAAATTTTCTTAGTTTATTTTACTAATAAAGATTTATGGTGAAAGAATATATATTGTCACAATCCAAGATAAAATAAATACTTTCAGGCTAAACTAGTACTTTTTCTTTTGTTGCCAAACTAGCACTTCGTATCCTTTAATTCACATTTTTTTTTTATAAATCAATCAAATACAAATGTTGCCCCATGGATTCTCTCATCCTTTCTTATTTATGAGCATGCCCACTTATTTTTGGGCATAATTATGAGTATGACCTCTGGCTCTATCCATCACACTCAATGTTTCTTCACATAAGATTAAATAATTATTACTTTATATTATAATAAAGATAATTTATAATTAGAAATAACTGTTTTTATAATTGCTTGAAATAACTTTTTTATTAGTTAGCTAAAATATTAAATGTATTTAGTTCAAAACTTATGCCAAATACATTTCACTTTTTTTGTTCATTTTGTTTAAATTTCAATCTATAGATGGAGTCCTAATTTACCCGTAATGTGACAAACATGAGTGTATAAGGCAAAAACAAATTTACCCAAAAATGCACATAATTTGATCTTCCTTACTTAGTCTACAAGGAGACATGAAAAATTGACCCTAGACTTGCGTCAATCTTGTCTCATCACCAAATAAAAAACATTATCCTGCTTCATCACATACAGAGTGGAACTGGCCCATGTTCCCGCATTTGAGGTGAAAATTGTGACCCAAAAAGTAAAAGTTACATTATCAAAAATAAAAAGATCATGTAGTTCTAAAATTTGGGTCCCTTAGCTAACACCACACAAAATAAGCTTCTAAATCATCTCTTGTCCATTCTTTCATGTTTTATATCATGTACTATTTATTAATTAGTCCCCTTAACATAGCACAACACAAGTGGAGGTTTGAAAACATATGAGTTAAGAGAAGGAAATTTAGAAATTAATTTTTAGCTGGAGTAATTTATTTTTTCAAGTAAAAAAAATTATGTACTACTAATTTTTGTTGTTTATTCACAGTTTTTATTTATTTATTCTTGACTACTATTTTAAATAAAATGAAATAGATGGAATTTTCGCAGGACTATAGACTGGCTAAAGAAGTTCATAAAATAAGTGGTAGAAATTTGAATTTTTAAAATATTTGTCATAAAGTTTGATTTTGATTGTTGCTTGATATTTGAAAAAAAATTTTATCGAGAGAGATAAACTTTTTAAATGGATATATTAGTCTATGCAAGCACGCGCAAATAATACTTTGATTTACCAAAAAAAAAAGGCAATCACGTACAATATAGAAATAAAAATAAAACCACTAAACCTTAGTAGGACTCTCAAATATGTCCTTAATTTTATAATCATTTTTTAAAAATTTATTTTACCAAATTTAACTAATATTACTAAAAATATACTAGTGAGTAGTGACTAAATTGATAATAAATTATATAGTTAAATATGTTTTTAGTTCCTTGAAATATACAAATTTTCTTTTTTAGTCCCTGGTCTCTAAAATTTTTCTTCGAACTTTGGTCCTTCTAAATTTCCAATTTTCAATTTTGGTCCTTGCATTTTTTCCACATAATAAATTAATACTACTTCTTCTAGTCCTAATTATAAAAAAAATTATAAGAAAAAAAAAAGTGTGATGGGCAGCAATGTAATGTTGTCGGAAAGAAGCATCAAATTATAGTTGCTCGCTCTAGATCGTTCCACATTTTGCAATATGATTGGTTCCACGTCACATCTCATTCACTATTGGTCCACGTTTTGAGACACGATTGGTTCAAAATAACTACAAATAAAAAAATCTCATACCATTGAAATCCTCATTCTTCATCAATCTCTTGTCTCTCCTTCTTAACCTTGAAGACACTTGTCGATTCCACAATCTCAATATTGCTCCGACACGACACTCTTCTAACTCCAACAACAACAACAACGTTAGCTAGTGTCTTAGTTACTTAGTTTGTTCATATATTTTACCAAGGTAATTGTTTTTTTTTATTTTTAATTATTGATGTTTTTCTAGCACTACTACTATGCCTAATTTGGAGAAATGAGGTGTAACTGTTTGTTAAAAGTGAGGATCATTTATGTTCTGTCTACATCAGATTTCTAATTTAATTACTAAACTTGTATATATAATGTTTTTTTATTTTTTTATTTTCAATTTCTATATGTGTTTTTGGGTGAATTTATTTGTGGATCTTAATAATAGAGAGATTGAGAATTTGATCTTACTTGCAACTTTTACTAATGACACTGCTTAATTTTGGATTCAATATTGGTTCTTATGTATCTGTTTACCTCCAATGCTGTAATTGGGGGTTGTAATTTTGTTTCTTCTTTATACTATATCTATTTTTGAGAGGTTTGCAAAATTTTCCAATCTATCTAGAGAATACAAGTAGAACTGTGAAGTCTAAGAGCTTTTATAGAAACTATTTTGTAACAGAAGATAAAAAGTCAAACTCTTTTCATAAGCTATAATGAAATTTTTATAGATATAAGCTGAAAACTGCATATAAACGTTTCAAAAGTTATCCTAAATAGTCTTACAAATGCTTAGATATGTTAGTAGACACAGACACGGATACCAGACACTGACATGTCGACACAGATAAAATTATGAGAAAATGATATAATTCAATGTAATCGTAAATGTCGGTGTTGAACGTCTAATCCGAGGAGTGTCTGTGTTTCATATGATGACCAGTGCCTATCGTTTGTGGCATGGTGGAATTTCAAGGAGTTAATTATCTGCTTTAGTAGCTTTATTACATATTTAATTTCTCGTATTATTTCCATATTTTGAAGTTTATAGATCTAAATACAGGGTAATCATTCCAAAGGACCATGCTGAAAATACCATATGATCTACTTTAGGTATGATTAATTTTTAAGACAGAGATTGCTTAAGTAAAGATCTTGCTTCTACTTTAAGTCTTTGATAGTGGGGTGAAAGATGAACTTCACTTGGGATGCAATGAGTGTTAAGCCACCTCTAGCAAGTCAGTCTTCAATATACTCCCTCACTTTTGATGAGTTACAGAACACTGTTGGTGGAAATGGAAAAGATTTTGGATCAATGAATATGGATGAACTCTTGAAAAACATATGGAATGTTGAAGAGACTCAAACATTGACATCTTCAGCTGGTGGAGAAGGACTTAATAACCCAAGTGTTAATTTGCAAAGACAAGGCTCATTAACATTGCCAAGGACACTTAGTCAGAAAAAAGTTGATGAAGTTTGGAGGGATTTGATGAAAGATAATGGTAATAGTGGTTCATCTATGCCTCAAAGACAACCAACATTAGGTGAAGTTACTTTGGAGGAGTTTTTGGTGAGAGCTGGTGTTGTGAAAGAAGATGCACCTAATCATGCTCAACAAGTTGAAAGACCAAATAATAATGAATGGTTTAGTGATTTTTCTAGATCAAACAATAACACCAATATACTTCCCTTTCAACAATCAAATGGAAATAATGGTAATGGTGATTTGAGTGAGAATAATAACTTAGTTCCTAAACACATTCCACATCCTCCTTCATCAGTTAGCTCGAATCATTCTCACCGGCCACCACCACTTTTCCCAAAACCTACAAATGTAGCATTTACTGCTCCTATTCATTTGTTAAACAATGCTCAACTTGTTAACCCTGCCAGAGGTGTAGTGCCTGTTGTTGGAATGCTTGGTTTATCTGCGCCGAATATTGTAGCTTCTGTTGCTTCTCCAGGAAGTAAAATGTCGCCGGATGCAATTACAAAACGTAATGTAGATCATTCTTTACAGTCACCAGTTCCTTATGCAATCAACAGAGGGAGGAAGTGTGGTCCTGTAGAAAAAGTTGTTGAAAGGAGACAAAGAAGAATGATAAAGAATAGAGAATCAGCTGCAAGGTCACGGGCTCGCAAACAGGTTAGCATTCCATTTACTCATATATTCATTCTTGTCAACGAGAACAAAATTTAGTAATCACTTATATAGTCATTTTAGTCCTTAAATCTGCGAGACGATGTCAACTTTGTAATTTCAGTACATTTAGTAAGCAATTTTTGCACTGTACATAACTTCTAAATTTTTGTAGGCCTACACTGTTGAATTAGAGGCTGAAGTTGCAAAACTTAAGGAAGTAAATGAAGAATTGCAAAGAAAACAGGTATGTTACATTGTCACTTTGCGCCACATGCTCCTCAGTAATTGTTCATATCCATGTTTTGGCAGTCTCTGACTACATTTGTTATGATACAGGCAGAGTTTATGGAAATGCAGAAAAATAAGGAGGACCTGGTACGTACAAATAAAATAACATTCTTGAGAAGGACACTTACAGGTCCATGGTAGATTATGTGAGTTGTTTAAAGCTTGTAGGAATGAAGCTATTGTTATGTCATAAAGAGAGGAGTTATGTATATAAGGTGTGAAGTAATTGCAATTTAACAATAGTCACTAGACAAGATGGTAGTTTTATTTTATGTATAGGTATTAGGTACTAGGAGCATTGAGTTGTAAATTAAAGTATTAAACTTGCATCTTGTGTAATTAACTATTTTAGTTTCTTGAATGTCATTTTCTTGTATGAAGTAGTATATGATGATTAGACCAGCCTTTGGCCTGTTGGACTGTCTATGTTTCTAACCTCTCTGCAATTTAAATTTTAGTTTCTATATATTCATCACTGGAATTGGGTTTCCATGTATTTTTTGTTTTACATGCCCAAACATAATTAGCAATAATTGATATTATATGCTTAACCTTCATGTATTTTCTATTTGTCACAACAAACATGATCAGTAATATGGAATGGGTTCATGTAATTTTTTAGAACAACTCAAAAGTGTTAGTTGATTCCATGCATTCCCTGCCTAGGGGTGTTTTTGAAACTAGTGACATTATCTCTAGTATAGTTCTTAATTTATCTTTTCATGTAAACTTTGAAACAAAATTTACGAACGTGATAAGCAAACATGGTTGCTCACACTCTAAGAGTTGTAGCACAACTTATGGACCAATATTTGGAGGCCCAAAGTTGACATATAGTGATAACCATGATTTTTGCTTTTTAGGCCCCTCTAAATGCTCCCAGGCCCCCTAAAAATCCAAAAATACCCTCAATTTAGTGAAACAAAATTTTTGGTTTGTATAATCCGAAAAACCACTTTTTTCGGATCGTATCCCCCAAAATCACCCAGCAAAATATTAAATCTATTATTTCAGTTTTTTTTCCAGATCTGACGGCGAACACTGCGACTTGGTAGGGAGCAAAGTCGAACACTGTGAACAACGGTGAACACTGCGAACTCGATCCATAAGAATAATAAATAAGCAGCAATAAATAAGAATAATGCACATTTGCTTACTACTAACCCAGTTTAAAAGTTATCTTCCAAAACAATTCGGAAGATATCTACCAATCCAGTTTCGGAAGTTATCTTCCAATATTTATGTACACAGAATTTCTTAAAAAAATCAAAAACTAATCGGTTATAAAAGCTATGATTACCTATTTTATACCTTCAAATGAGTGTTTGATCTTCCAAATGAGCGAAAACTAATCGGTTTAAAAAATTCATCACATACTAGATAAGCTCGTGTGCCATACTAGCTCAAGAAAATAGTTAACCGATATTTATAATTATATAGTATTATGTACATCACTCGGGTATAATTAAACACAACTACCTGAGTGATGTACATAATACAATATAATTATAAATATCAAGAAAATGGTGAATGAGAATATTTCAACCTCATTCTTCTTGTTTGTGTCTTCTTCTTAAACTTCTTTACTATTGTCATCAGAGAGCGAGAGCAAAGACTCTGTATACATAACCACTTGGGATCCACGTGGATCGTCGCAGTAGGAGCATTGGCCTAACAACTGTCCTTTACTATTATACTTCACCAATCCAGTACCACGAATAGTTCCAATAATATCACCATTTATAAGAGGGGGTAAAATTCTAGCCACTAGGCTACCTCCAAAAAAAATTATTCATCTTAATATTATACAAAAATATTATTCAACGTAATTGACATGTCTTTTACTATGTTTCTAAAAGCTATTTTAATTTACAAATTCAAAATAGGATATTGCTGTCTGTTGTGATAAAGCAGATGTGAAGAAAACGTGTGAGATTGAAGGGGGGGAGGGAGACAAGAATGAGAGATGGATTGGACGGCAAGAAAGGGAAGTTGGAAAAATAAACCCTAGAGAAAAAATGGATACCTATAAAATGAACCCATCAAGTACATATTATTGAAAACGACAAGTTAGAAAATTGGTCCAACAATTAACAAGTAAAAGCAAAAAACTGTGTAAGATGGATGAAAAACCCAGTAAAGAGATAAAATTACTCACCCTACAAAAAATTTACAAAATTCATGAATGGAACAAATGGTGTTTTTGAAAGGTGTTAGCTAGAGGCATTCATAAACGTATCATCAATGTAGGATACATTCAGGTCACTACTAAATGAACATATTCTATAATGGATTTGGCCTTTTCAAAAGAAAAATGGACATATTCTTTTATTTTTTTGTGACTAAAATGGACATATTCTTCAAAGTAGGAATTTGTTGAACAAACATATTAAGGGTAAGGAACAAGAGCAATTTCTAAGTATATTAAAAAGAATCATAGTGTATCAAATATCAATCAATTATGGTTAGCATCACTTCATTAGTGTTTTAAGGTGTAAATGTTAAGAAAACACATGCCAAAAAAATGTTAAGAAAAACACAGGCTTGTTGTAGCATTTCCTCAAGAATTGCTAAGTGTCATCATTATTAAATTTTAATTAGATTACCTGCTAAAAAAAGTTGTACTGTCATTGCATATTTTTTAAAGTAAGCTTTTAAAAACCACTGCATATTTTTCATGTCAAAATTGAACTGTTTACTTCAAACATCCATAAGACACTTATTTGGCTCGAAGGATTTGAACAAATTGTAGACTATGACGTTAGATTTTCTAATTGGCAGTTCGGTCCCAGCCTACTTTCAACTCTGCAGAATTAGGAACCAAAACTCCAACAATGCCTTGAGGTCTAGATTCACATCACATGTTCAACCATGCTGAAACTAAGGTTTTAATTTCGTGGACCCTGCAGGTATTTTTGCTTATGCAACCATCGCTCGTAAAATGAGACTCAGAAGAGACGGTGATTGGTAGTATCACTAAACTATTCATACTGAGAAGCAACAGGGGATATGAATTTAGTACCACCTGAAAACAAACCTGGCTTGGGATCGGGTGCACTACCTATAATATTTCTATCCCACCTAATTCCCTATAAAGTACTTGAAACTACATGCTCTATCTATTTCCTAGGATACTCAAAAACAAGGCCTTCTGCTACACTTCTCGCTCTTCCGTTCCCAAATAACTTGCTCACAATAGCCAATGCAAAATCTGTTACGGCGGCAAGTCCCACACTAGTGATCACTTTACCATCAATAACTACTGCGGCATCATTTACAGCTCCTTCTATAAGCAAGTCTAAGACAGAGGGATGAGCTGTGGCCTTCTTGTCCTTTAACAGCAAAATAATTCAGTAAGGTTTATCTAAAGAATTGGATAAGGAATCACAATGGTAACAGTAGTGTGTCAAATACCTTTAGTAAACCTTGTTTTTGTAAAATAGCAGGTGAGGAGCAGACGGCTCCGTATATTCTTCCAGCTGAACTTTGTTCTTTGAGAAGCTTTTTCAGAATTCTAGATTTGCTTAGCCTTTGAGCACCAGCAGTTCCTCCCTGAAAATTCATGACATTCTTAGCAACAATGAAGGATGGGCGGGATAATAATAAGAATCGTCTGATTCTGCAGATAAGGACTAACCTAACTAAGTTGAAGCCCTTACAAAATACAACTACAATATAAAAGCACTACAATTTGAAGGACCCTAGCCTAGAAATATAATACTAAAAGGTGGGCAAAACTATCCACTTTCACTCAATGTTCCATGCAAAGATTGTTTATGATTCGGTATTTGGCAGAGGTTAAGTGGGAATCCAAAATCATCTATATACACTGTTTGACTATTTGATTTGGTTTTGAAATCCTTTGTAGTTGAGAATATCATGACATCCGCTAAAATTTGTCTGACCATATCTGGAGAAGACCATATGTAGGATATATACCAAATAGTAGAGGTAGGAGAACACTAGATGTGTCAAACTATTAAAATTTGGACTTTAGCCGTATATCATTGAACATGATTCATGACAAGATATTGTGCACTGTTTGATTCATATAGTAAACCCACCTAGAAGAGAAATACTTTTGTGGTTGTTGAGAGAATTTCATTTGATTTCAATTTTAAATGTTTGATAGTTGAAATGATAATTTTACCCTAATTAGTTTACTTATAATACCTATTCCAAGCAATGATGATAAGTAAGAATATTCACAATTTATATCAACATTTAGCTTATAAGAGCTTCTCAACTAAGATAAGTATTGGTTCTCACTTACAGAACAGTCCTAATAAGTTTATAGCTGTTTATGAAGAAGATAGATGAAAGAGTTTTTGAAAAAAGTGAGATGATGAAGTTAATTTTGATTTAAATGAATTCGTATTACCGGGAGAATAATCAAATCATGTGCGGACTCTTGAACATCACTAATTAATTTATCAGCAACAATTTTGGTTCCTTGAGAAGCCGTGACAGAAAGAGTTTTCCCAACAGAAGCAACTATGACATTGACTTTTGCTCTCCTTAAAATATCTATCAACGTCACTACTTCAATTTCTTCAGAACCATGTGCAATTGGGATGAGAACCTGGTTAGCATAACATACATGTAAGAACCTCATTGCCGAAGCACGGACAACGGAAACTTTAACAAACCACTCAACATCAGTTCTTGATAAGACAGTAACTTACACTGGGGGGATGGTGGCCAACAGACCACTCGATTTCATTGAACTCCTTCTTGGATACATTATTATCATCAGTTCCCATCAACTATCATAAAAGAAGAAAGGGCATTAGATCAGGTACATAGCGTAACTGACTTCCTAACATGCATCAAATATCAGAATGAACAGTAGGTAGAAGTGATTAGTTTTTACAGATATAAATCAACACCAAAATTTAACATCCAGATTTAAAAAACATTAGATTTCAAGCAAAATCATCGTGTTGCCTCAATCATGAACCCTAAACCCTATGTTTTTCCTTTTCCACCATTGGTAAACTCTCTAGTTCAATTAATTCAGTGTGTACCATTAGTAAGTTATTTGACTGTTCTGTTCAACCAGATGACATCGGCTTCTGGTTTATCACTGCATTTTAGAGCTTACAAATTGACCACATGAATATTTGAAGTAAATGAATCCAGTTAGAATGTTAACTTATAAAGATTTCTATGTATGCCATTACTCCCTATTGTGAAAGTGTATAACATTAAGTTAACAAAGCAAATTACCAATAACTCAGCAACCTCCCTTGCAACAGACTCTCCAAGTAGCTGCTCAACCAAGGCTAAAGCAAACATGTAAGCAGTTCCAGGGCCACGGCTGGTTGTAAGCCCTTTTGAAACCTGAATGTTCGATTTAACCGCCCAAAATGTTGGAAGCTTGTGGTAAAATGCAGGGTGACAGGTTATCTTGCAAAACAAACTGGAAAAAATCAGCCTCATCAAAATACCAAAAGAAAAAAGATATAGCTAACATTTGAATTGACAGTAAATTTGTCAGAATCACACTGGAGTACCACGGCAAAAATTACTCTTTAACTTCAAGAAAATCACTGCGTTGCACAATTTGGTCAAACTCAGAGTCAATTCAAACATGCACAAAACATTAAATTTTGAATGAATTAAGTCTGTAAAATTGATTATAACCAAAATTGAGTTGAAGGTAAAGTGATTTATGTTTGGATACATTCAACTAAAAGTGAGTTGAACATTAAGTTTTAGTGTAAAAATCAATACTAGAGTCACAAGCTACAGTTATAGTTTCAAGTAGAATCAATTCTAGAGGCAGAATCAATTCTACTATAGAGAAACAAAACATGTCAGAATCAATTCTACACGTCCAAAATCAATTTAGCCCCTCCAAAATTGAAACCAAACATACAAGTAAAGTACCTTCTTTTTCTTCAAAAGACCCCAGGGCAAAAGAGTTACAGCAGGAGCAGCATTAATAGCACCATAGAGCCTATTTTCCTCAGCTTGTTTGCAAGTGATTCTTCTCAGCACTTCACAATCTCTCAATCTTGCTGAACCAGGCATTCCACCCTATTTCATACAGTTATTAAAACATGAACATTAAGAAAATGCAATGATAATTATGGTGATAAGATAAAGATACTCCCCCCTCCGTTCCTTTTTAACAGTCGTTTGAGATACTTAAAAGATGTTGCTCAATTTATCTCAATGAATATTTTCAAATATAAATTTTTTATACTACATAATTAAAGATATTAGTCGTCAAAGATATACATTGCTATATGTTTAATGGTCAACTGTCACAGTTAAAAAAGAACAGAGAGAGTAATAACTAACCGGTAAAGCGATGAGATCAAAGATTTGATCAGAGCAATTAGTAATTGAAGTGTCCGCAACTAATCTAGTGCCACCGGCAGCTTCAACTTGAAGTTGAGGCTCAACAGAAGCTACGGTAACATGAGCACCGGCACGGCGGAGGACGTGAATTAAGATAACGGCTTCCATTTCCTCGGAGCCGAAACCGATGGGAAGAAGAACTTTCTTTGGAGTGGTTGCATTTGTATCTGTTGGTGGTGGAAGTGGAGAGAGGGAAATGGAAAGTGTGGAGTTTGAAGTGGAACGTGGAGGTTTAAGAGTGGATAAGGGTTTAAGGTGAAGTGTGGATTTAGCGACGGTGAATGGAGAGAGTGTTGTGGAAGGTTGAGGTAGAACTAGAAGCAGCAACGACATCACATGGACTCTTGTTAGCGGTTACGGCAATGCAACTCCGGAGTGAAAACTCAGAAGAGTAGCTTCAACCAGTAGTAAGTGATAAGGAGTTCTTCCAGAAAGAAGAAGAAAAAAAATAATAAAGTGATTAGCCTGCTTAATTGGTTTGACATAATACACAAAAATGTAGGAATTTGGATTCGAATTCAGGTATATCTATTTATTCATCTTTAAAAGGTGAATTTTTAGCCATTAAATTACCTTAAAAAAATAAAAATAAAGTGATTATGTGCTGGTACATGTTTGTTTGATAATAGAGACATTCTAAAATTTTGGGTCAAAGATTTTGTTAACATGTATCCTTAAGGAAATGAAAAGGAGTAATTTTGTATTGGAAAGAACAACATATTGACTTGAAAAAGATTGAATACACTGCTTTTAATACGAAATTTCTATATTAAGTTTTTTAACATATACTTTAAGGACACATATTAACATTCTTCTATATACCACCAATAAAATGGTTTAATCTATAAAAATATATAGACTCAGAGATTCAGGGATGGCTCAAGTGGTTGGGTCGGGAAGATCCAAAGTTCATTCCCTAATTAGAATAATTTAAACTTTTGATGTACCAAAAAAAACTTAGAAATTCAATTTTAACTCTTAAAAAAAAATCAATTTTTCACTAAAAATTAATCACTATTACGGAGACAAAAACTTCATATTGATAGCATAAAACAAAAATATAAATATTGTGGTTTAGACTAGCTACAATGGTGTGTTTACACTTTACACCGTGTTGAATGGCAGAAAAAATAATAATAAAAAAAAGTAATGGGGTAGTTGGAGGAGAGAAGAGATTACCCATTCATCACTCACTTAATCTTACTTCAGGGACACGTGATACCTTGCCATTCGTTGCTTTCTGGCGCGTGCACAACGCAGAAAGAGAAGATTCTGAAAATAAAGTGGGACGTGTGTCATCTCCTTATTGGCCGGCGCAATTTTAATTAAATCCTTATCTTTTAACTCAATTATTTCATTGCAAATTAATTTTTTATTTTTTTATTTTATCACCAAAATTCGTAATTTTTTTTCTCTATAAATAGAGACTTGGTTCATTTGATTTGGACACAGAAATTTTTTTCGAATTTTTTACTACATTGATCATATTATTAGTGTTTATTAGTGTTAATTTTGAAGTTTAAGTGTTTTTTTTAAGTTAAGAAAATAAAAAAAATTATTTAAATAAATTTTGTTAAGTGTTTATTATTTTAATTTAATTTTAATCGATAATTGTAATTTTATTTAATTATAAAAATAAAAATAAAAATTTAAATAAGAATATGAAATAAAAAGTGGTAGAGTAGGGAAAGTAGTGGGTAGAGTGTTAAATGATAAAACCATTAGAGAGGATAAAAGTTGAATGTGTATTGAGAGATGATGTGGAATGTAAAAAGTAGTGTTGAGAGGGTGATTAGTGTTGAAACCATTATGGGTTAATAGAGATACAACTTTACCTTTACATTGTATCATTTAATATAAGCTTAACTTCTATACTGTATAAGCTTTACCTCTATATTGTATAAGTTGGATAAGCTGATGTGTCACTATATAAGCTGTAAGTTGTTGTGCCTATATATAGTGCTCACTACATATTGTACTGTAGCTTTTGTAAAAATGAAAAATTCACAATCAATGAATCAGTTGCAGAGCAAATTTTATTTTTCTATTATGGGTAGTCTTATAAGTTGAGTTGAACCATAGTTTGATTTTTATTAACTACTATAGTAAAAAATTGATTAAAATACTTTCAGTTTAATTCAAAATTGATTTAACCAATTTACAAATTCAAATTGATTTATTTCATTCCGTAAAAAGAAGTTGATTTATTTCATTCCTAACGTCTCTGCACATGTAGCACAAGCTAAGCCCAATGTGGAAGCTCAATCTAATGCTCCAGAAACTGAACTCCATCACATTGGTACTGAACATTACAATGCGAGCAGAGGAAGAGGCCGTGGCCGAGGCAAGGGTAAGAGTCGTGGTAGAGGTCGTGAATCTCACACCTCTAGCCAAGAGAAGTGCCAAATTTGCTCTAAAGGCAATCATGATGCTGCAACTTGTTGGTACAGGTATCACCCTAACCCTGCTATGACAAATGCATCTCGTGGTTTTGTTGCAGGACCACCCCGACCCCAAGCCTTCAATCCTTATATGCGCCCTATGGCTAACCTTGCTATGCCATACTATGCTACTCCTTCACCTTCATACTATGTTGATCCTTTTGCTGAGGCAGCTTGGTATCCAGATTCTGGTGCATCACACCATCTCACCTACAATCCTCATAATTTGACTCAAAGCATGCCTTATACTGGTCAGGAACAAGTTATGATGGGCAACGATCAAGGTGTGTCCATATCTTCTTTAGGTCAATCAAGTTTTTGTTCTAGCTATCAACCTAATGTTAAATTAACTCTCAAAGACCTATTACATGTGCCTCACATATCTAAAAACTTACTGTCTGTCAGCAAATTTGCCCAAGATAACAATGTCATATTTGAATTTCACCCTTATAAATGTTTTGTGAAATCTCAGGCCTCTAATCAAGTACTGCTTGAAGGCTATGTTGGCTCTGATGGTTTGTATCAGTTCAAGCCCTTTCAATTTCTTCCACCGTCCAAGCCTGACGCTAGCGGCAAACCTTCCTCTATTACCAGTCAGTTTTCTATTGTTTCTAGTCCTATATCTTGTAATAATCATACTATGTCTGTAGCTTCCAATAATGATTTTCACACATGGCATCTTAGATTAGGGCATGCCCATTTTAATTCCATAAAGCCTATACTAGACTTGTGTAATGTTTCACTATCAAACAAGTACTCTAATCAATCTTGTACCTTCTGTTGTATCGGCAAATCTCACAAATTGCATGCTCCTTTATCTACTACAGTTTACACTTCACCGTTTGAGGTTATTCACTGTGATTTGTGGGGTCCTGCACCCTTTGTCTCTTACAACGGTTATCACTATTACATCACATTTGTTGACACATACACAAAATATACATGGATATATTTTCTTAAAGCTAAATCAGACACACTACAAGCTTTCAAACAATTCTATGCCCTTGTGCAAAATCAATTCAATCATAGAATCAAAGCTGTACAATCTGACTGGGGAGGAGAGTTTCGACCTTTCACTTCACTGCTTAATGAGTTAGGCATTGTCCATCGACTTACATGTCCCCACACTTCTCATCAAAATGGCACTGTGGAACGTAAGCATAGGCAAATTGTGGAAATGGGGCTGACTATGTTGTCTCATGCATCCTTACCACTCAAGTATTGGGATCATTGTTTTACACAAGTTGTGTATCTCATAAACAAGCTTCCCACCAGTGGTCTTTCTAATTGGCACTCTCCTCATCATGCCTTATATCACAAAGATCCTGATTATTCCTTGATTCGGGTTTTTGGTTGTCTTTGCTTTCCTCATCTTAGACCTTTCAACAATCACAAGTTTCAACATCGATCAAGTCCTTGCATTTACTTGGGGGTTTCACCACAACATAAAGGTCACAAATGTTTAGATAGTGCGGGCAGGATCTTTATATCTAAGGATGTCGTTTTCCATGAATTAAAGTTTCCTTACCCTCAATTATTTTCAACTGAGCAGTCTAGCTCTTCATCGCAATCTTGTTATCCTTCAACTATTCACTTTCCATCTGGTGACACTATTCCAATGTCTTCATCAGTAAGTCCTGCTACATCTCAGGTGTCTGCTCATCCCACAACTAGTTCCAGTGCTGTGAGTCCTACAAAATCCAGCACTCATACTCCCAATGTGTCTTCTTCATCTCATAGTCCGATGATTGTGCCATCTCCTCCATCTGCTCGTGCACCAGTTGCTCCTCCACAGCCAAATCCTATACCTATCATTTCAGATCACAATAACCATTCAATGGTTACTAGAGGCAAAACTGGAAATTTGAAACCAAAGGTGTTCCTGGCTGAACTAGAACCAAAGACAGTGAGAGGTGCATTATCTGATCCTAGGTGGCTCTCAGCTATGCAGGCTGAGTATAAAGCTCTCATGGATAATCGTACATGGACATTAGTTCCTCTCCCTCCTCACAGGAAGGCTATTGGCTGCAAGTGGATTTTTAGAGTAAAGGAAAATCCAGATGGTAGTGTAAACAAATACAAAGCTAGGTTGGTGGCAAAAGGATTTTTGCAAACTGCAGGTTTTGACTTTACAGAAACCTTCTCTCCAGTCATCAAACCAATCACTATCAGAATCATACTTACTTTGGCAGTTACTTACAAATGGCCTATTCAGCAAATAGATGTTAACAATGCGTTTTTAAACGGTGATCTTCAAGAAGAAGTGTATATGACTCAACCTGTTGGATTTGAAGCTTCTGACAAATCTCTGGTCTGCAAGCTTCACAAATCTCTTTATGGCCTCAAACAGGCACCTCGGGCTTGGTATGATAAGCTTACCAGTGCCTTACTCACTCTTGGCTTTGTTAAAAGTAAGTGTGACCCTTCCTTACTCATTCATAATCAAAATGGAGCGTGTACCTATGTACTTATTTATGTGGATGATATCCTCATTACTGGGTCTGCACCTCACTTGATCCAAGACCTAATTCACAAGTTGCATCTTCAGTTTGCTTTAAAACAGCTCGGTGAATTAGATTATTTCTTAGGCATTGAGGTACATCACCTCAAAACTGGTGCCTTGTTACTCAATCAAGCCAAATATGTTAGAGATTTGTTGTGTAAAGCCAAAATGGAAGATTGCAAACCTATTGGTTCACCTATGATTAGTAGTTGCAGACTTAGTAAGTTTGGTACTGACAGTGTTTCTGATCCTACTCTCTATCGTTCCATCGTTGGTGCTTTGCAGTATGTGACTCTCACCCGACCTGACATTGCATTTAGTGTTAACAAGGTCTGCCAATTTATGGCAAATCCATTGGAACCTCATTGGAGGGCAGTCAAGAGGATTTTGCGATATCTCAAAGGAACACTCAGCTATGGTTTATGTCTTCTACCAGCTCCATCAGGTCCACCTTTCTCCCTTAGAGCATATAGTGATGCTGACTGGGCTACAAATCAGGATGATAGAAGATCTGTTTCTGGTTCCTGCATATATTTTGGCCCCAATTTGGTAGCATGGAGCTCCCGGAAGCAACAGTTGGTTGCTCGGTCTAGTACTGAAGCTGAGTATCGGAGCATGGCTCACACTACAGCTGAGTTGCTTTGGATTCAGTCCTTGTTGCAGGAACTGCATGTTCCTTTCCACACACCTACCCTTCTCTGTGACAACTTAAGTGCAGTTTCACTCTCTCATAATCCCATTTTGCATTCAAGGACCAAGCACATTGAGCTTGACATTCATTTTGTTAGGGTAAAGGTATTGGCAAAGCAACTCAATGTCCTTCATGTCCCAGCTTCAGAGCAGTTAGCTGATCCACTCACCAAACCTTTATCACCCTCCAACTATGGTGTTATAAGGAACAAACTCAAAGTGTTTCACTATCATGACCCTCCTTGAGTTTGTCAGGGGAGTAATAGAGATACAACTTTACCTTTACATTGTATCATTTAGTATAAGCTTAACTTCTATACTGTATAAGCTTTACCTCTATATTGTATAAGTTGGATAAGCTGATGTGTCACTATATAAGTTGTAAGTTGTTGTGCCTATATATAGTGCTCACTACATATTGTACTGTAGCTTTTGTAAAAATGAAAAATTCACAATCAATGAGGATTGTGAATTTAAAATATTGTGCCTATATATAGTGCTCACTACATATTGTTCAGTCCTCGCGCTAATTTAAAGACACCGCGATAGTTGACCTAAAGATTTAAAATTGTTCCGTACTTAAAATGAGGATTAAACCTTCAATCTTTGATTAAGAGAAGATAGACTCCGATCACTTAACCACATCCTCTAAATTTAACAAAGATAATTATGTAAAGGCTCTGTAAGTTTTTTACTCCTTACAAAATTAATTAAAATTTTGAATTATTGTGAAATTTCTAAAATAACTTATATACTCCTTCCGTTTCAAAATAAATATTCTACTTGTCAAAATTGTTTGTCCTGAAATAAATGTCATATACTATTTATAACATTGATTTTTTCTATTTTATTCTTTAAAACAATCATTAGGTGAGAGAAAAAATACACTCAAAGATTTACTGTTTAGTATTCCAATGTCTACTAACAATAAAAAAAAAAGATAATTTAGTAAAAATTATTTTCTCTTTGTTTCATTTACACACTTTTTTTAAAGGGTGTGATTTGGTCAATTGTGACGTTTAAAATGGAACGGAGAAGTAACGTGCTAGTGAAAAAAATTGCATATGAAATGAAATTCAAAAAATAAAATAAATACGTGTCAAGATTATCCAAGCGCTTTTATCAACGTATATTTTAATCACCATCATCATCATCCGATCCATTCCCGATAGACATACTTAGCTGGACTGAACTGTGTTCAATGACACCACGCCATTAATAATTCTAGCGACCACGCAGTGAACAATAGAATCGAAAACATGTTCAGATTAATTAGAAGAAAATCAAATTGGGTATCTTCCAATTTACTGTTAAGAAGAGAGTTGTGTTTGGGTGCTCTTCCTAATGCCGGAGGAGCAATGGAAAGCTTGATCACTCAACTTCAATCTCATGTCCATAAGGTTCTTGCTGGTGGTGGACCTGAAGCTGTCAAGAGGAATATTAGTAGAAACAAACTTTTGCCTAGAGAAAGAATTGATCGTCTTCTTGATCCTGGTTCTTCTTTCCTTGAACTTTCACAGGTACATTTATAGTTATACTATGCTCCTTTCAATTAACTTTTTGGGTTTATCGGATAACTGATGTATCTGGTCTATAATAAGTGTTGATGATGTTTGAGCTATTTTTTTTTTGTAACAAATGATAGACTTTGTTGTCTAACTAACATGCACAACCTTATGGACTCTCTCTAACAAATGATGGATTAAAGGTTTATGAGTTTTTATTGAATACTGTTAATTTTGACGGGGATTTTGTAAAATTTGTATTTTTATAGTGTTGTTATGAATGACTTGTGCACCATGCACCAGTTGTAAAGGTTGTGCATGGAAGCATTGGCCTAAATAAGTTATAAGTTGTTTTCATAGGCTCTCTCAAATAGTATGGCATGTGCTTATGATAGTAGATAAGGTTGAATAAGTAAATTCAAATGGAGCTGAAGTACCTGTGTTTGAATTGAGTGACTTATACGATAAGCACTTATAAAGCATTTTGATTTTATTTTATCTTTTGTTGTAGAAATAGCTTATGCATAAGCACTTATGCTAGTGTATGTTTAATTTGACAGTGGACAAAATTGATTTTGATGGAATTGGGTTGGGTATAATTGATTTTAACATAATTGAGTTTAACAGAACTGATTTATGTTTGAATACATTTATGTAAAAGTGAGTTGAACAATAAATTTCAGTATCAAAATCATATTAAACTCATAAGCTACAAATCCTAGCTTCTAGTAGAATGAATTCTGGAGGCCAAATCGATTCTGCTTTAGAAGAACCAAACACCTTAAAATTACTCCAGAATCAATTCTGTACCTCTAAAATTACTTTTGACTCTTTCAAAAGCCAAACCAAAACATACACTTAATTGAGTTGTTTATCCAAACATAACCTTAATTTAATTAATGGTTTCCCTTAATTAAGTACCTACTTTATAAGGTTTGTGGAAAGTTCATAACTTGACCATAGTAGTAGTAGTCAATTGCAAATGAGAAATACAAAAATAGGTAATATGTTTATCTAAGAAAGATTTGAACTTTTGAGTGATGATGAAGCTTGCAGGACATGAGTTGTATGAAGAGCCTTTACCATCAGGTGGGGTTGTGACTGGTATAGGTCCGGTGCATGGCCGACTTTGTATGTTTGTGGCCAATGATCCTACTGTTAAAGGGGGGACTTATTATCCCATTACTGTTAAGAAACATCTCAGGGCACAGGAGATTGCTGCTCAGTGTAAATTGCCATGCGTGTATCTTGTTGACAGTGGCGGTGCTTTCCTTCCCAAGCAGGCTGATGTATTTCCAGACAAGGAAAACTTTGGCAGAATATTTTATAATCAGGCTATAATGTCTTCTCAGGGGATTCCCCAAATTGCTTTGGTGTTAGGTTCTTGCACTGCTGGTGGTGCCTATATACCTGCTATGGCTGATGAAAGTGTGATGGTCAAGGGAAATGGCACAATTTTTTTAGCAGGGCCACCTCTTGTTAAGGTCAGTTCCAGCCACTCTTATGCTCCAATATCCTGTGTGATACAATGTGGCTACTTTTCTTTTTTATGTCTTAACTTCTGTAAATTTTCACAGCGCCTCTGTTTGTGTCTTTGTGATAATGACTTTCTGCATGTCAATGACATAAATTAACATTAATTGATCGACTTTATAGGCTGCCACTGGAGAAGAAGTGTCTGCAGAGGATTTGGGAGGTGCTGCTGTGCACTGCAAGACATCAGGTGTTTCAGACTATTTTGCTCAAGGTATTCATGAAGGATAATTTCTCTCTCTCACACATTTAAGTCGATAGAAAGCGTGATAAGTAACTAATGAAATCAACTCAGTTTGTATTAGTGACGTTACACATGTTATGTTTCATGTAGATGAGCTTCACGCACTTGCACTTGGGAGGGACATCGTTAAAAATTTGCATATGGCTGGGAGAGATGTCTCGACAAATGTATTACAAAATGTTAACTATGAATATAAAGAGCCACTATATGATGTTAATGAACTTCGTTCTATTGCCCCCACTGATCTTAAGCAGCAGTTTGATATCAGAGAAGTGATTTCTCGCATTGTTGACGGAAGTGAATTTGATGAATTCAAGAAACTGTATGGCACTGTGAGGGCTTATTCACTTCACTTTCTAGCTGTTTAATCATTTATTTTTATATTTGTCTACACCCTTAATGAGTTGTCCGACATTTATTGGTGGTTGGTTTTCGGTTTTCACAATAAATATTTGGAGTACACCAAGTATAGTATACAATGCAGCAACCTGTAAATGTTTTACAAATCATCAATGTACTGGTAGCCTAGAAAAGTTAGTACTCTAGTAATTCTCATATATTCAAAATATATCCTTATTCGAAATCTATGTGCAGACTCTTGTAACAGGTTTTGCTAGGATTTTTGGACAGCCTGTAGGAATTATTGGAAACAATGGGATTTTATTCAATGAATCTGCACTGAAAGGGGCCCATTTCATTGAACTATGCACTCAACGTAACATTCCCTTGGTCTTCCTTCAGAACATCACTGGATTCATGGTATGAATCAAGTTATTTCTTCAGTTTCTCTGATTATGATGCTCTGTGTCATTATATTCTGCCTTCTGAGTAGATTGGCTCCTTTTCTCCTGGGAACATCACTGGATTTGTGGAATGAATAATCTCATTATATCCTAATGATTATTAATCAGGGGTGCTAATTATAGTATTTTCCTTGATCGCATGAACAAACACACTTTACAATTCATCGAAAACAAGACAATAATGTAATGAGTGAAACTGTAAAGTAAATGCACATAAGATCTTAAGGTACAGTATTCATCTATCCGCATTCCCGTTTTTAGCCATGTATCATGAATTCACGATCCACAGCAATACTTTAATTATAGTCCTGCTTTGTCTTAAACATTCTTCAAGATGAATATATATTTTGAAGTATGGTACTATTCTTTAATTAATGGTGCATGTCTGTACTCTGTAGGCATTCAGGTTGGTTTATGAAGTAATTGACTAATACACTTACTGCCATCCATCATTTTGTGACCTAATTATAGTCATAGACCATAGTTGTGTGGATATGATTAGAATATTGAAGTAAAATATTTACTTAGTTTGTGTCGATTTTTTTCAAATAAAAAATTGTTAAATCTAAATATTCTTTTCTGCAAACAATTTTAAGTTATGATATTGGAAACCGTGTTCGAAGAAGAATGAACTATAACACATGTCAATTTGGTAGGTGGGCTCAAAATCCGAGGCAAATGGCATAGCAAAGTCTGGTGCAAAAATGGTGATGGCTGTATCTTGTGCAAAGGTTAGTTAGTGGTTTCCAGCACACGAATATCATTCTTTGCAAATGGTATTATTATAAAGGTTAATATTGAAGCATGACAGATATTTATAAAGGACTAATGATCATTTTTGCTTCAAATAAATATTGGCAGGTACCTAAAATCACTATAATTGTTGGTGGAAGCTTTGGTGCTGGAAACTATGCAATGTGTGGTCGTGCTTATAGTCCGAACTTCATGTTTCTTTGGCCTAATGCGAGAATATCTGTCATGGGTGGTGCTCAGGTAGTTTATCTCTCAAGTCATGATTCTTTACAAATTATTAGACTTGAAGATTTCATTGATCATTAGTTTATAATATTCATCAGGCTGCTGGTGTTCTAGCTCAAATAGAGAAAGGCAATAAGAAAAAGCAAGGAATTCAGGTAAAAACAATGTTATTGAAGAGAAGCTTATTTTACCAGGCGACAAATTTATGGTTTGTCTCATTAGTCTTTGTATGTGTTTGTGATACAGTGGAACAAGGAGGAAGAGGAAAAATTCAAAACAAAAGTAGTAGATGCGTACGAGAGAGAAGGAAGTCCTTACTACTCAACGGCAAGGCTTTGGGATGACGGAATCATTGATCCAGCTGATACAAGAAAAATCATTGGTCTATGCGTCTCTGCTTCCTTGAACCGTGCAACAGAAAACACCAAATATGGTGTATTTAGAATGTGAATATGCGATGGTGAAACTTTGTTGTGCACTAAATGTTGTTGAAGCCTAAAGTCTAATGTAGATTAGTTAAGAAAGAGAAGATATGAAGAGAGAAAAGGGGTTGAATGGCAGTTGGGAACACAACAATATGTAAAAGAGAATGAGTGAACTGAAAAGTGAAGTTTTTCCTCATCTTGTTAAACTTGGAACAACCCTCGTTTATAATAAAAATGTTTCAATTCATGCACACTACACATTTTAGTCTTCACTCCAAAATATTGCATGCAGATTAGTTATTGTTCAATACTGGTTCACCTTTTGATTTTTGTTTAAGATTTCAGAATTGGACCATTAACTTCTATAAAAAGTAATGAAGACATGAAATTAAAGTTTAAATATTTAGTTTTATAATATTATCACATGCTTTAAACAACATTAAATAGCGCCCGTGGCCTAATGGATAAGGCGTTTGACTTCTAATCAAGCGATTGTGGGTTCGAATCCCACCGGGCGTGTTTTTATTTTTATCACATTATTTTATTCAAAAAAAATCTATGTGGTAGTTGCAATAGTATATATATAAATCTTTTTTTTTTGTGTGGTAGTTGCAATAGTGTATATATAAATCCATTTGATCATCCACACAGTTTTACATTTGGCTTAAACATCATTTTAGTTCTTGTATGTATGCAAAATTTTAGTTTTAGTTCTGTATCGAATTTTGTTCAAAATAAATCACTGAATCAACTAAATTTTTTGATTTTAGTCGCTAAAAGCGAAAATTCGCAAGGAAAATTCGTAGGAAAATGATGTTAAGGCTTTACATTTACTCTCATTGTTTTGTTTCATTCTCATTCGTCACACACAATTTCAATTTTCTCTCAGACTCTCACTATCACTCTCTCTCTCAGTCCCACCATGGTTTCCTCTACTTCCCTTTCTCACCTTCACATTCCCACTTTCTCTTCTTCCCCTTCACGCCATACTCCTCCTCCTTCATTTCCCTTCCATTTCCAAATCACCCAAAAACCCCTTCACCTTCAAACCCCTCTTTTTTCCTCCAAGATTCGTTCTTTGCGTCAAGAAACCAGAGGTATTCATTTTCTTTCTTCTTTTACCTCATACCCATAAATGGAAACTGATATGATTCATTTATTGTACTTGCACGGTTTTTTTGGGTTTCTTGTTTCAAACCAAATAGGGATATGGATAAACACCAGATTTGAGTTTATTAGGTTTTATTTTGAGCTAGGATCAAGATCAAGATTGTGCTTTGTAATTGTTTAAATCTCATTATGTTACATATTTAATATTGGAAATTCTATCCAACTCAACAAAATTATTAACAAATGAACCGAACGTTAGTTGGTTCTGTGGTGATTGACGTTAAACTTAGCAGAGAAGACTACTGTTTCATCCCCCGCAATTGTGTTTGGGAGGAGACTAGAACCATTTGATGTCAGAACTCGTCCCGAACTTTGGACTACTAGGGTCCCTTTTCCCTAGGAACGAGAGGGTGAAAGTAAAAAAAATAAATAAAATTAACAGATGTAATTACTATTGTAATTACTATGAACCTATTACTATCTTTCTTTGGCACCTAAGTTGGTAATATTTAAAAGAGTTTTTATTTTATGTATTTTCCCAATTTCTTAGTTTTTTTAATGATCTGAAATATGTTACTATGTGATTTTAGCAAAATGATAGCTTTGAAGTATCATTAGGTATTACTTAAGTGCTTGTCTTTTATAATTTGAATAATAACTTCCTTTAAATAGTTCTGTTAAAAATAATGGTAAATTCTATGAAAGTGATGAGACTGTAATTTTGGATCATGGATATTCATTCATTATGATGTTAGGGGTATGTTTTATAGTAAAGATTTAACCATTTGGGTTATGCAAAACATGGTTGCTGTAAATTGTTTGTGAATAAAAATAGCTTGTAGAGGAATGGGAGGACATACATATACTCTATGGTCTGTTACCTATACATTGCTTTGATCTAAAACCTTGTATGTTGTGACCCACCATGATGATGATGATGTATTCTAGTAACTAAAGCTAAGGTGCATTATAATTTATAAACCTACAGATTGGTTTGATCTTTTTATACTTTGCCTTAATTAAGTTTTCAAGAAGTTGCAAGGCCTTGTTGATTATAAACCTACGGATTGGTTTGAGTTGCTATTGATGTAAAGTATTGCAAAGGTTTTTTTCTTCTGTATCCTTATTTACGACTTTGAGTCCAATTTGATATTTTTGAACTGTCATATTTGGTTTTTCTTGGTTTGAGTTGCTATTGATGTACTGATTCATAGTGGTTATTTAAGGGTAAATGTTTCTTTTTCAAACTTCAGTTTGTTTGAATTTAGTCATATCATGGAAATGAAACCTAACATTAGGAGTGAGATAACATTATATCCCTCTGCTGCTACTGCTAAGCATCATAGATTAACCAACCATATGGAAATCTGAACTAATTTGTGTTTTTACAATGAGTAGAAAGTTTTTTTTTCTGTTTACGTTAACTATATTCCTTACATACTGGAATTAGGCGAAAATAACACTCGGTGCAAGATTCATGCCTTTTTCTTCAGTGTTTCTTACGTTAACTAGTCGGCTGGTTTTAATTTTGTTAACTTTGAAGTATCAATGTGTTTTATGCTTTTAAATCATTGGATGGCCTTTTCATTTTTGTGAGTTTGTTGCTTGGCAGCTACACCAGTTAACAAAGACCTGTGGGAAAAATCGATTCTGAAAAGTGAAACTCCAGTCCTTGTTGAGTTCTTTGCAAATTGGTGTGGTCCGTGCAGGATGGTACACCGAGTTATTGACGAGATTTCAACAGAGTATGCTGGAAGGCTCAAGTGCTTTGTACTCAACACAGACACTGATATGAAAATTGCTGAAGACTACGATATTAAGGCTGTACCAGTGGTTTTATTGTTCAAAAATGGCAAGAAATGTGATGCTGTAGTTGGTACCATGCCAAAGGAATTTTATGTGTCTGCAATTGAGAGGATGCTCAAGTCTTAAGCATGAATCTCTGTGGACAAAATCTCAGTAAAGGGATAAACTTTTGTCCTTACAGGTCATGTATGTTGATTTTTGGTTAAATTTTTTCGTTTATTTTGTCAGGCTGCTCAACATTACCGAGTTCTTCTTGTACATACTTGATGTACTTTTTCTCACAAATAGCTAGGTGTGTGTGACCTCAAGAGTCTTCTTTAGTAATGAATGTTCCGCGTTCTATTACTGTTCTCTTTCGAAAGGTATTGTTTAGATACATGCTGAATTGATTTGCTTGTTTGTTTAGATACACGCTGAATTTGTTTGTTTCATTTGTACCTGACTTGAACAACATTTGTTGTTCTGAAAGTGCAATTTGATTACCATGTGCTTATTTCCCTTTATTCAACCATTGTTTCACTTGTTTTGAGACTTCTGTATACTGATCAAGCATGTGTGTTTGAAAATTTTATTAACCCTGAGTTCAAATTCACATGTTCAACTTAGCAACTACTATGAATAAGAATTTAAACATAGTAACAATGCTTATCAACTATTTCGGGGCGAAGAGAGTAGAAACTAAGAACATATTTAATCCTGATTTTCTTTTTAAGTTTAAAAATGTCTCATTCTTTTTATATACTTTAAAAAGCCTCACTTTATAAAATGCTCGGAACGGACAGTTCCCACAAGATGGTGAGAATAGCTTTTTGAGGTTATTGAAGACTTCGGGTACAATGGAGAGGGGATATAGTTAAAAGGTTAGCACTCCAACGCTTAAGTTAATATTTGTTTGAGGAAAAAAATATGAATTGGGCGAATTGTGTGTACTTTTAGAATTGTGGATCATTGATATCAAGGATGGACCTAGACATACATTATTGGTGGGGCTAAAACATTTAAGCACTACTATTTCATCTTATAATTCAGTTAAACAATAAATAATATATGAAATTGCTACTAATATAACATGTATATAAAAAAACAAGAAACCAACAAACTATAATCCAAAAACCACAAAATTTCTATTCCAAAAAAAGAAAGGACGGTAACTTATTATATGTTAAATTAAAAGATCTTATCTTAGACCAAATATATAGAACCCCAAAATTATGCTAGTTTATAGTTTATTTGGATAAGCTAATTCAATTAGCTTATAACTTATTACTAATTTGTATTCAAAATTTACACATACATTATCTCACTTGAAAAAAATTAAATATTAGTTATACATAGTTTAAGATGTCATTTCATATTTATATGCTAATTCAATTGCTAATTTTATCAATACTAATATTTCAATTAATTATCAACTATATCTTGACAAACAAATTCTAAGTTGATTATTATAAAACTAGAAATCATCAATAATATATACTATGAACTAAAATTTGCAATAATAACAAATATGTATTTACATTAATATTTATATGAACATGTATACAAAATGACATTAAATAATTTATAAATATTTATTTATTTTTCTAAAAAAATATGGGTTGGGCTGGTGTGGCTATAGCCACAGCCACACCATGCCTTGAAAGGGTCCGTCCCTGATTGGTATGTATAGGACAGTTGCGCACGGTTTGCATAAGAGTGACAATTCATCTACGTGTGTATATTTTGGAATAGTACAATGGGGTCATTTATCCGCTGTGGGAGAGAGCTTGTAGGGTTTGATAGACCTCAACAGTACTATTATGAATTGTTTATGGACTGTGTAATGTATTGGACCTTTAATATAGTGGGCTTTAGTACTCTAGTCCGAAACATAAAATTTGGTTTACGCCTCAACTCATTGAGTTTCCCTTGCCCTAATTGTTGAACATATTATAACATTGTGTTTACTCAATCTTCTTATGTATTGAAATATCAACAGACACCCATTCTCACACAATTGTTTCACCTTGCATGACATATCTTGAGAAATTTGATTCACTACAAAAAAAAATGACAAGACCAACAAAAAATAAGGGAGTGGGTGAAAATGAAAGAAATCATGGAAAACGAGATCTCATAACTACAGTACCAGATGGCATTTTGTCTTCCATCATCTCATTTCTTCCTATCAAAGAAGCCGTGAGAAGCAGCATCCTTTCAAAGTGATGGAGGCCTATATGGAAGAATGTATCGCGCCTGGACTTTGATACTTTACAAATGATAAAACAATCATGTTTTCAAGCTACTCAGGAAAGTGCTGAAAAATATGGCGAACTTGTTCATACCATATTACATCATCATATTGGTGATTTGATTAGTTGTCGATTTAAGCATTTCCCTCAAAATCTTGTCGATGGAGAAATGGAAGGATGGATCGAGTATCTAAATGATAAAAAAATCAACTTGGATTCTTTAAGTTTGGAATGTGTGATTTTCTTTCCAGATCGAAATGTTATAGATCCGAAACCTAAATTCAAGGCTAAGATCTTTCCAATGTTGTTGAGTTCACTAGAGCTTACAAATTATATTCTAGACTGTTCAATTTTATCTGCGTTTAAAGGTTATGAAAATTTGAAGATCTTGAAATTCAAAAATATGGTAATGAAGAATGAAACTATCAATGGTATTTTGGAAAAATGTTCAAGCTTGGAGAAGTTTAGTCTCACAAAGTCATCGGGATTTAATATACCTAAATTTCAAAACCCTAGTCTTACATTTTTGGAGCTTAGTGGGTTGAATGTTAAAGGGATAAATGTTTATGCCGAAGACCTTCAAGTTGTTGTGCTTGATTCTCTAATTTGTCCTGCAAAGGATCTTCAAATATATTCTAAAAATCTTAAAAGTTTTTCTTCTTCCTATGACCCGATTAACAAAAGGAGTCTGAAAACTCATGAAATTCTTGAAAATTGTAGTGATCTATTTGTAAGTTCTCTCTCTTTTTATTCTTATGTTGCTCATAAAATTTGGTTAATTACATTTATGATTTATGTTTTGATCGTTGATATATAATAAAATTATGAAAACATATCTAACTATTCGATGCAATCAGTTATAGTCTTGATTATGAGATCAATAATTTTTCTTCTAAAACCTTGATGTTCCAATTATAACCAAGATTTCAATAAATGTATGCCATGATTACGATCTAGACTATGATATTAAGGTATTTGATATCTTTGTGATTATGATTAGAGATGAATTTGACTGCTCAAGTCTGCAAGAAATCGAGGATTGTTATGTGAGTGCAACCAAATTTGTGACCGCAGTTTATAAATTAGAATATTTGAGACATAGTTGCAATCCACAATTTAAAGCCTTATTGTTTTGCTTTGACAATATATTGTATAAAATAAGTATTTAATTTGGAGTAAAGTAACACTATCTTGTTTTTCTTTGGATATTGTGCATAACTTTGTTTACTGTGTATCACTTTATAATGTAGGAATCTCAGACGATCAATATTTTTCAAAATCTAATGACCTTGTCAATCGAGTTGAATTTGAATAATATGAGAGAAGTTTTGGCACTTGCATACATACTAAGGTCATGTTTCTGTCTCAATACTCTTGAAGTTACTATACCGGTATGTTACCATTAACCTTATTGTACTTTAATCTTCTCTTACAATTTTTTTTAATATGTACATATATTAAAGAATGACACTATTTTATAGAGTTCTGAAGATTGTTCTACTTCCGAAGATTGTGCTCTACCATTTCCTAAGTCAATGTTTTGGGAGAGAAAACAAATGTACAATTGTATCAATCACAACATAAAATTTGTGACACTGAGGGGATTCACAGGAAATGAGTAGGAAGTGAAATTTTTGAAACATTTGATTACAAAAGCATATGTGATAGAAAACATTAATATAGTTTGTGATTCAAGAGTTATTTACAAGGCAGAAGATCTATTGTCACTACCGAGGGCTTCGGCTCATCTCTCAATCACAGTGGAGGCAATGAATGTGAAGCCTAAAGGAAGGACTGTGAAGATTATTGGAATATAAGAGAAGTTTTGGCCTCTCTAAGGTAATTTTCATTTTATATCAATCAAATTTTTACAAAAAGTTCCTCCTTGTTAAATTTAGTACATTTTTATGCTTGATTTTATGCATGTTTGTAGTTGAGTTTTACTTTGAGTGGGGATAAATTTAAAAGTTCTAATGTGAATAAAATCACTAAAATACTATGCATTCTTCATGCAAGTTTTTACCATAACATGTATTTTCACTATTTAACCCCTAGTACTCTGTTTTCACAATTTAGCCCTCTCTTCCCCACTAACCTACAACATCCTAAACTTTTCCAAACACTCTCTCAAATCCTATATATCTCTTGATATAGATTATCATTTCAATGTGTTTTTGATGAATTAAAATGTTTTCATAATTTATTGTATTGTATTATTTCAGTAGAAGATATTTTGAGAATATGAACTTCAAGGTGGAAAAATGGGATAAGTCCGCTGGACCAATGTTTGTTGTTTTATTTTTTTTTAATAAGAAGTACCCCATTGTTTATCTTTTTTTTATGATGATTTGTTCTTAACCTACATCATCAAAAACTTCTCCAAACACTTTCTCAAACCCTAGACATTATCTTGATATAGATTGCCATTTCAATATCTTTTTGATGAAATATAATAATTTGTGTCTTTGTAATTTGTTGTATTGTACTATTTTAGGAGAAGATATCTTGATAATGATCTGTGTTGGATTTTTGTGTATTGGCCTCATTTTTGCTAAAACACTAACTAGCCAGATGCTGGACCAGATGCTAACTGGACAGACACTACAAGAATTTAAGCAATTCTGGACGGCCAAAAACCGTCCCAAACAGCCAAAAACCGTCCAGAATTGCAACTTTCCGGACGGCCTTGGGACGGCCAAGGGGCGTACAGAATATGGGGGTCACAAACATTCTGGACGGTCTAAGCCGTCCAGAATGAAGAAAGTGAAAACTGACCATATTTGGGACGGTCTAGGCCGTCCAGAATCTCTGACAGGGTTGACTCTATTTGGGACGGCCTAGGCCGTCCAGAATCATATCTTCCATTAGGGACGGTCCTGGACGTCCAGATTGCACACGCGCGTGATCAGATTAGGGACGGTCCAGGCCGTCCCATATTTAAAATCTGATTTAAAAAAAAAATATTTTTATAATACAAATAATTTAATTATAATATACAATTTATTATAATTTAAAATATTTTAAATAATTAATCATAATATAGAATTTATTATAATTATTAAAAAAAAAATTAATTATAATTATTAGATTTAAATAATATACAATTTATTATAATTTAAAATAATATATTATATTTAATATATTTATTAATAATATAAAATTATAAAAAATAAACATTCAATACTACTAATTAAAACATGCATAATATTGCGATAAACAATAATATTGTCATAATATAACAATCCAAAACAAATAAAAATATTGTCATGATATTACAAACCAAATAAATATATGAAACGAAAATAAAAATTTAATGACTGTCATAATCTTGTAGTCGAGTAGTGCCGTAGGAATGGCCGCTTCCTCCTCCTCCTCTTCTCACTCTTAGGCCGCCTCTCCCTTCCGCCGGATGGGGGTCATAATTTTGGACATAAAATTCCTCACCAGCATTAGCCCATGAATCATCATCAACACGAATAGGATCACTGTTTAGAAGGTCTTCAAAATCCCTGCTCACGTGTGAAGGATCATCGCTTATTATGCGGGGCTGGCGCTGCTGCTCGTACAACAACGGTTGTGGCTGAGGCTGCGTATGGTACGGCAGTGGCTGTGGCTGAAGCTGGTACCGCTGTGGTTGTGGCTGAGGCTGAGTAGGCTGGTACAGTGGTGGCTGAGGTTGGTAAAATGGTGGTTGTTGCTGAGGCTGAGGCTGGTACAGTGGTGGTTGTTGCTGCTGGAATTGCTGAAACATACTCACGGCTTGAGTCAATTGTGCTTGTAGATCCTGATTCTGTTGCTGCTGCAGAGCAAGCTGAGCTTCCATATCTGCCTTTTGTTGAGCTTGCTTAGCCTCAAGTTCTTCCTTAGACTTCTCAAATGCCTCAGCTTGAGCTCGAGCAAGGCCTGAACTCGTCATGCCACCAAGACTGTAACCAGAGGAGCCTACATCAACGTATCCAGTCGGAGTCTTCTGAATAAGGCTAGAAGAATTACCAACACCTCTAACACGACCTTTTCGCTTGCCTCCAACTAACTCCATATATTTCTTCGTATATATGGCAAACTTTTCCTCTTCAGTCTTTTTCTGAGCCGGAGGAAGAGTTTCTTCATTCTGCTCAAAACTGTGCATATAGTCAACTATGGATTCCTACACAAATTAAAACAAATAAGAATATATTAATTAACATCTCATATAATCAATGTTATATATATAAAACAAAATTAAAACAAAATTAAAACAAAATTAAAGGTATTTACCATAATTGTTTTACTTTTTGGACTGTCCCAATTTCCATCAGCTGACTTATGCACCATTTCATGCATTTGAAGTGGAGTAGGTGGGTGGCCATACTCTCTCTCGTATAGCAGTCTAATAGTAGAAGCTGATACAGAGCCTAAGGTGTGATGACTAGCTGTAGCATCCTTAGCTCTGTTTTCTTTGGCTTGTGCACAAATCTTCTTGTACTCAACATCTGCCCACTTTAACTCTAAAAGTGGCCACACATCATCACCAATCCACTTCAATTTGGCGTCCCTTACACCTTTTGAGCGAGCATCAGACAACTTATGTGACAGTCGATGAGAAGCTTTTGAGTTGAAAATTGACATTACAGCATCAGTTTGGTGTCTCATCCACGTACATTTTTCCAACATTAAAAAACATATCATTAAATATTACTAAATAATAATAATTTATAAATATATTAAATTAATGAGTTTGATTAATTTACCTGAAACACTCCCCAAAACATCTTCCAGAACTTGCCATCTTCATCTTCCTGGACTTCGCCCCAAGTCAACCACGACTTTTGATACTTTGATTCTATCACCGATGTGATGACTTTGGCCACATGCCTCTGTGGCATTAAGCTACATACAAAAGCAATTTCAATAGATTAAATTATAATAAATTACATGTCATTAAAAAAATTACACCGAATATTTTTGTAAAATTTATATAATTGCTTACTCATTCCCATAAGGTGCGATGACAAGTCGATGATATTTGTCAACTACTAATTCCTCTTCAGCTAGCATTACAGCCTGCCAATCAATTATGTCATCCTGTCGACCATCATCAACAATGCGTGCTATGTCGCTGGTCTGAGGCATATCAGTTAAACCAAAATGGTAAACAACTTTCTTTTTCATCTTGTGGGCAGGCACAACCTTTTTTTTACGTAACCTTGATCCTGATGGTTCACCTGATCCTGATCCTGATGGTTCAACTGACAAGGACATATCTACAAGTATACAAATACCTTAAAATAATATGACAAAGACAAATAATATTGTTCGTACTAGACAAATTAAAGATATATTAAAATAATATGACAAAGACAAATAATATTGTTCGTAACAGACAAATTAAAGACAAATAATATTGTTCGTACTAGACAAATAAAAGACAAATATATTAAAATAATATGACAAAGACAAGTAATATTGTTCATACTAGACAATAAATAAATATAAAGACAAAGACAAAGACAAATAGAAATCAACTATCATTATCCCAATCATCATCATCGTCGTCGTCATCGTCATCTTCTTCTTCAATTATTTCTTCATCTTCATCTACATCACCATCTGAAGGTACATCTTCTAATTCATCTTCAACACAAAGACGATTAAATCTTTCAACGTGAATGACATCATTTACATTAGACATTTCATCAATTTGGTATGGGATGTCATCATCAACTATTTCATCTTTTTCGATTCGCCCCCTTGGTTTAGTAGTCATTGCGACACACCAGCCTCGCTTGTCAACTCTTGTTGAAGGGTAAGGAATGTAGTAAACTTGTCTGACATTGTGGGCCATTGCAAATGGATCAAAAAGGCGATATCTCATGTTCATTTTAATTTCTACGGTGTTGGTCTTTGGATTTAACTTTGTACCCCTGGATGATGGATCAAACCATTGACAATAAAACAATACTACATTTTTTTTGTAGTCTAAGTATGGATATTCGATTTCGATTATGTTCTCAATGACACCATACCAATCATCTTCACCATTTTCAGTCAGACCTTTCATACACACTCCACTATTTATTGTTTCTTTTCCTTCAGTCCACCTATGTGTATGAAATTTGTATCCGTTGACGAAGTAAGTGTGCCATTGTTTAACATTTGACTTTGGCCCTTCAGATAAGTTAATCAAGTGTTGTACGATAGGAGTTGGCTCTTGAAGATACATGTGTTTTCTGAACCATGCAGGAAACAATGCATCAGTTTGAGCACTTTTATTTGCCGCAGTTATTCCCTCCGAGGTCAGAAACAACCTGATGAAAATAATTGTTAATAATATTGTAAATATTATTAATATACGGCCCAACAATAATATTATGTGAATTATTTTCACTTACTCATAGTAAGGCTGAACTTCTTTGCAGTTAATCAACACATGTACATGCGCCGATTTTAACACTCTTTGTTCGGGAAAAAAAACTTTCTTCGCACCAGCATGACGTCCAGGCAAGTTGAATACAGAAAGGTTCAAGGGGTGAATTATATCACTTGTTTCAACTTCATTCCTCCTGATATTTCTTGTCAACAATGAAGTGTCTTTGAAATAATGAGAACAAAAATGAATGGTTTCACGGTGTAAATAAGTTGCACAAATTGAACCTTCAAACCTTGCTTTATTTTTCACTGACCGCTTTGAATCTCCCATGAACCTATATTTAAATATGATGAATTAACTTCACGTGTATATATATAAATCAAATATTACATTACTTGATATATATATATATATATATATATATATATATAGAAGTAGGAATTGTACCTCTCAAACGGATACATCCATCTATATTGTACTGGCCCACCAAGTCTAGCTTCATAGGCAAGATGAACTACAAGATGTTCCATGGAATCGAACAATGCAGGAGGAAAAATTCTTTCCAACTTACACAAAATCATTGGAATGTCTTTTTCCATCTTTATGAGATCATCTTCCCTCAATGTTGATGAACATAAGTTTCTGAAATAATTATTGAGCTCAACAAGCGGATTTAGGACATGTGGTGGCAAAGTACTAAAGGCAACAGGGAGTAAAGACTGCATAAAAACATGACAATCATGACTTTTCATCCCCCGCATCCTTCCAGTTTCAACATCTGCACATCTTGCCAAGTTCGACGAATAACCATCTGGCATCTTCAGTTCTTTTATCCACCGACAAACAGATTTTACTTCATCAACAGACAAAGTATAGTTTGCACGAGGTTTTAAAAACTTGCCATTATTCATTTCCACCAACAAAAGATCATTGCGTCTACAAAGCTCCACGAGATCTTTTCTAGCTTTGTCATTATCCTTAGTTTTTCCTTTGACATTCATTACAGTGTTGAAGAAGTTTTCAAAGACATTTTTTTCAACATGCATAACATCAAGATTGTGTCGTAAAAGATTGTCTTTCCAATAAGGCAAATCCCAAAATATGCTTTTTTTGGTCCAATTGTGCTTCTTTCCATAGCCAAGCGGTTTGGAGGATACGCCTCGTACTATCTTCACCTTTGGAATATCTTTCACCTCGTTAAAGACTTCTTCAGATGTCATATTAACAGGTGGACCACGAGTTTCAAACTGATCCTTAACGAATGCATTTTTGTTCCTTCTAAATGGATGATCAAAAGGAAGGATACGACGATGGCAGTCAAACCAAGATGGCTTTCCACCATACTCTAACGTGAACGCTTTTGTATCAGTCATGCAAATAGGACATGCCAATTTACCATGTGTCCCCCATCCAGACAGCATACCATAAGCAGGGAAATCATTAATGGTCCACATCAAAGCTGCTCTCATACGAAAATTTCGTTTTCGACTGATATCATATGTCACAACACCGTTCCACACTCGCTTCAAATCATCAATCAAAGGTTGTAAGTAGATATCAATTCCGACTGTTGGACTGGATGGACCTGGTATTACAGCAGCTAAAAACATGTAAGGCTTTGACATGCACATGTCAGGTGGAAGATTGTAAGGGGTAACAATGATAGGCCAACACGAATATGGAATGGCTGATACTTGAGTGTATGGAGTAAATCCATCAGAGCTTAACCCTAGCCGTACATTACGTGGTTCGGATGCAAACTCAGGATGAACTTCATCAAAATGCTTCCATGCCAAACCATCAGACGGATGTCGCAACTCTCCTGAATTTTTTCTTCTTTCATAATTTTCGGAGTGCCACGACATTTTCTTTGCAGTTTGCAATGATGCAAACATTCGTTGTAAACGTGGTATTATAGGGAGGTAAAACATTGCCTTTCTTCGAATTGGCTTTTGCCGAGTAGAACGGGAATTTCTTCTGGCACGATATCTTGGTTCATGACAAAATTTACATTCAAGTAATCCACCATCATTCACACCGAACTCATTGTTATAGAACAACATACACCCATTAACACAACAATCAATTCTTTTCACTCCTAATCCTAGCTTTCCCACTAATTGTTTTGCAGCATAATAACTTTGTGGCATGTCAGTAGGATTTCTGGCTGTCTCCAACATCAATTTATTCATCAAATCCATCGCCAATTCTGGAACTAAAAATTGAGATTTCAAACCCAAAAGTCTAACACAGACTGTCAACTTCGAGTGTTGCGTCCCCTCATACAATGGTGTATTTGTTTCTTTCAACAGAACATAAAATCTCTGGGCTTCTTCATTTGGAAGTTCATCTCCATCGTATTCATCATCATCTGATTCATTGTTCACAGCATGAATGCCGAAAGCATTCGATAACATATCATTCATCTCGTTCAACGGATAATGCTGATAATTTTGTTCAACCAATTGCGTTGCAACACTACTTGAAGCACCTTGATCGACTGGAAAGTTGCTAGCAGAATCTGAGACAAACGATTCACCATGACTCGACCAAATATAATAATTTGGTTGGAATCCTCTAGTGTACAAATGAAATTTGATGTCATCTTCACTTCCAAAACGTGTACATTGACAAACCGCACACGGACATCTAATTCCCCCTTCACTAACCACAATGGGTCTTCGTTTGACGGCATTGATAAATAACTCAACCCCAAATTTAAAATATTCTCTAACTTGACCTCTCTTTCCAGGATCGTGTCTATCATACATCCAACTACGATCCATGATTAGCTACGAGCTGAAATTTAATTTTAATTATAAAAGTTAAAATTTTTTGCTTTTTTTAAAATTTAAATACATATACTAAATAATTTAATAATATTCTTAATTAAATTATAACCAGTTTTTTAATATTGATATAATTGCCTTTTAATATTTTTAATATTTTTTATTAATAACATTTTAAATTAAATTATAACCAGTTTTTTAATATTGATATAATTTATTTTTTTATTATTGCGAAAATTAATTATAATCAGTTTCTTAAATTTAAATTTTAGTATAATTAATTTCTTTTTTATTTCAAAAAATAAATAATTAAATTAAAATTCGAAAATGAAACTTTTTTTTTTGTATATTAAAGTTATTAAGTGTTATCATTTTTCTACCAAAACAAATAAAAATAAAGTTCAAATTTTGTCCATTTTTTAACTTTTAATCGGTCCAACAAATATACAAAAAAAACAATATATAAATTAAAAAAAAACAGTATTATAATTAATTTAATAATACTAACAGTATATTAAAAAACTGTTTTTTTATTGTTAAACTGTAATACTAACTGTATATTAAAAAACTGTTTTTTTTTAATATATTTATATATTGTTAAACTGTTTTTTTAATATAATTTTGTCCTTTTCTTAACTTTTTGACAATTTTAACAATTTATAAATATATTAAAAAACAATATATAAATATATTAAATAAAAACAGTTTTACAATTTTAACAAAAAAAAAAACAGGATATAAAAAATTCCGAAAATTTTAAATAAAAAAAACAGTATAAGAACCTAAATGTAAAAAAATTAATTAGTATACTAAAAAAATTCGAAAATTATATTATAATTATTTTTTTTAATTCCAAAAATTAATTAGTTAAATTTTTTTTGAAAATTACAGTTTTATTTTTTTTTTACTGGAATTAAAGTTTTATTTTTAAGTATACTAAATTTAATTAAAGTTATAATTTTCTACACATATATAAAAAAAAAAACAGTATAAGAACATAAATGTAAAAAAAAAAAAACAGTTTACAAATACAATTTATCAATTTTATGAAAGCGTAAAATTTACATGCACATTATTCGCATAAAAAATAAATTATATTTCATAAATTTAAATTGCACTACTTACTTGATGGCCGAGTAGAGTTTGGCTTAAAGCTTTACCACGCAATCACGCCACAACGATCAAATCAACAAAATGATACTAAACAAAAATAATAACAAATAATGTTAGTATTAATAAAATAATAGACTAAATTTTTACAAATAATAACCACTTACAAAATCTTGAAGAAACTAAATAGAGGGATGATGAAGATTATTTACATGATAGAAAAGTTTTAGAGAGAGGATTTGGTTGAAAGGATTTGGTTGAGAGGATTTGATATTAGAAGAATTAGAGAGAAGTTTGAGAGAGAAGTAAAATGTAGGAATGAAGTTGAAGTGGGGAAAAATTTGAAGGAATGAGATATATATGGAGCCATAAGTAACCGTTGCATTAATTCTGGCGCACCAATTCCGGACGGTCAAAGCCGTCCATAATAAAAACCCTAATTTTTTGAAATTCGAAGTGATTCCGGACGGTCAAAGCCGTCCAGAACGTCTCCCGCGATTTTTTGAATATTAAATTTATTTCGTCATTGATTTGGGACGGTCATGCCCGTCCGGAAAAATCAACGGTTAATCCGTCATTTATTTAGGACGGCTTAGGCCGTCCGGAATGATAATTGATTTCTTTATTTTATTGCTTTTAATTTCGGACGGCTTAGGGAGTAATTTCGGACGGCTCAGACCGTCCATAATTTTGGGACGGCTCTGACCGTCCATAATTAATTTAACCCTTCGTTCCAAATTCAAGGTATTCTTGTAGTGAGATGTTGGACCAGATGCTCCAGCATGTGCGTACAGCATCAGGACGTACGCGTATTTTTGTGCGAGATCTTTTTAAAGATTTGCTTCAGTTTTATCTCAATTACTTGTGCACTAAGTCTCGCCTTGTTGTGTAGAACCTTTAGGAGGTGGCGGTTTGCCCTGATTGCTTCATAAATTATGTTTCTCCATTTATGGAAACATATTATATGGTTCTAAAATATAATTGCAAGAATTCTTTTGGACCAGCTGGATTCTAAAGCCCATGTATCTTCCTCAACACGTTTTTACAGAATATATATATTGGAAGATGTTAAACCTAAATGTAAGCGAAGCCATTATTTACAAAAAGGAGTCTTTAGGGTTTTAGGGTTTCGTGATTAAAGCCTTGTGCTTTAATGTGTGCACTCATAAGCTTTTAAGTATGGAGTTGCCTGTGTACCGCTCCTAAGTTGTGAAGTACGGAGTCGGTTGTTCTTGTGTTCACTAAAGCGTGCGTTGCTTATATGTTAAGTAGTGAACTTGTGAGCCTTTCTTGTATCATGTTGATACATGAAGGACGTAGGGTGTTTGTACTGTGAAGTTGCTTCTAAGCCTTTAGGTACAAAGTTTACTTTTATGTTTGAGAGTGTTCTCATCTAAAGATTTGTGTATTGAACTTAATGCCAGTGCGAAGATCAGTGAACCAGAGGTTGTTTGCGTGGAAGTCTTCAAACTGAGAGGAAGTGAGCAGAGGTTCTCATATGTAGGAGTTCCTAGGTAGAGGTCTAGACGGGTAGTTACAAAGTGAGAAGTGCAAACGAGGAGTTTGACTTTGAATTTGTTTTACTTAGTGGATTTCCTTCCTGGATTGGTATCCCCTAGATTAGGACGTTGGGCCGAACATGGTTAACAAACTCACTGTGTTATTTATCTTTCTGCTGTGATTCGTTTATTTTGTGTTTTGCTACGCTGTGTTACTTTACTGTCATAAGTTCTGAGTTGACAAGTGCTCGGACAGTTGTCCTTACATTGTGCACAACATTTGTCTGTCAGGTTGCTAGAATTTCAATTGGTATCAGAGCAGGTCACTCTACCTGTTCTGGTTTTAAAAGGGTGAGATCAAGGGAAGAAACCTATTGGCAATATGGACAATGAAGGAAGATTGGTTAACATGACATCTTTGTGGACACTAAGGAAAGTGTTGCAGATTTAATTCTTGGAAGAAAATTCAAGAAAGTCTTTATGAGAATTGAAAGGAAGCAAATATCCAGTGTCAAGAACTCTGTCATGACGAATGTTGAGGGCACTGTTGATGTTACTGAAACCCTAGGTACTGATAATCCTAAGGTGTCTGACAAATTAGTTGGTGATGGGCTAAATTTCTCTACTGAACAAGTTGCTTCTGTTGCTGCTAATAAGAAAACTGATGTTGATAGTATTGTTACTGAGAATCCTGTTAATTCTCCTGATAAGCTGAAGGATGCTGTGCCAGATGCTCAGGCATCTCTGACACAAGCCAATGAAGAGGCTGTTATGGTTCCAAATATCCCTAACTCTGTGAGTATCCATGATGATGATACATCCAAGTCTTTGAGACAAGAAATTGAGACTCAGCAAATTGTGAGTCATGTTGAGACTGCAAATTTGGTACAAGATGATGTTGTTAATATTGATAAAGATGTACCGGAAGAAAGGCCTTTGGAGAAGATCCATATCACAGGTGTTGCTCATATAACAAGGAGCAAATCTCTCAAAAATGTATCTAATATTAGTGAAAGTGCCAAAGGGAGTAAGAAGAAAACAACTGATACTGAAAAGAAACCTATGTATGGTCCCCCTAAGGCTTGGAGTAAGATTATGCCCAAACATGATCAGAAGAAAAAGAATCTCAAGAGGAAAAATCATCCTACCATTGATTCTGATTTTGAGGTTGCTGAGAAAGATGCTGCTGCATCTGGTGGAGCATATAGAAAAACCATCAAGGGTATGAAAGTTCCTATGAAAATTCCTCCAGCTTCCCTGGACAATGTTTCCTTTCACTTGGAAAATGGATCTACAAGGTGGAAATTCATCTACCATAGAAGACTTTGTTTGGAAAGGAATCTGAAGGAGGATGTGTTCAAGTGCAAGGAGCTTGTTGATGTGTTGGAACATGCTGGGTTGATGAAGACTGTGAAGAATCTGGGTCATTGCTATGACAAGCTGGTATGAGAATTTGTGGTAAACATTTCTGAAGACTGTTATGATTCAAGGAACCCTGAATACAAACAAGTATATGTTAGAGGTAATAAGCTTAGACACAGGCCTGGATATTTGTCCGCTCTAAAATTGTCTCCACTTTATGTTGTTCTGAACAAAATTGGTGAGAATAAATGGTCCCCGACTACTCATTTTAATTATGTTGCAACTGATTTAGCTAAGCTTATCTATGTTGTTGGTACTAAATCTGCATTTGATTATGGTTCCTACATATATTATCAATTTTTGGAGCATGCCAAGTCTTTTGCTGTTAAGTTCCCCATTGCTTTTCAAACTCTCCTGTGTGGCATTATACTCCAACAAAATTCTGATATTCTGGTTAGTTCTGATGTGCCTGTTAGGAGGCTTATTACTTTGGTTTTGGATTGCAAATTATTGTCTCAGCCACATGCTGATGATTTGGCTGGCACTTCTGTCCAGTCATCTGGTGTTATGAGTAGGCAGGATATGATTGCTGAGCTTACAAAGATTAGTTTGGATCTGGGTGTTAAGAAGCTGAAGATTGACATGGTTATTAACACTTATCTTGAGAGGTCTGTTGAGGAGACTTCTGAGCTGAAGGTGACTGATGACACCATTTGCAAGACAATCACAAGTAACAAGGTTAAGCATTTGCCTAGACATTTGTCTTCTGCACAACTCTCTCCAGTATATGTCATTCTAAACAAGATTTCTGCTCAAAACTGGACTACAACTACTCATTCAAATTATGTTGCCACTGGTTTGGCCAAGTTCATATATGGTGTTGATACGAAAACGTCTTTTGATTATGGCTCCTACATCTACTATGAGGCTCTCGAGCATGCTAAGTCTTATGCTGTCAAGTTTACTATAGCCTTTCCCACTCTCTTGTGTGGTATTATTCTCCAGCAATATCTAGATATTTTTCTTAGCACTGATGAGCCCTGTAAGAGGCCTAGTCCTTTGTCCTTAGATTATAGGTTGTTGTCTGGATCAAATGCTGCTGACTTAGTTGGTACTTCTGTCCAAACAACTATTGTTCTAAGTAGAAAACAATTGATTGTTGAACTTACTAAGATTAGTATGGCACTTGGTGCTAGAAAGATGAAAAGTGTAAGGATTATTGCAGCTCAGGCTGAGATTGAGGTTAATGACAATCCCATCTGCAAGACAATCACTCGCAATCAAGTCAAAGTTTGGTCAAACAAGGGCAAGTTGTCATCTAATAAGTTCACAGTGAAATATGCAATCTTTAACAGGAATCGAGCTATCAACTGGATGTTCACTTTTCACCTTTTTGACATAGCTACAGCTCTGGGTAAGTCTATTCATATTGTTGGTACTAAGACCTCCTATGACTTTAACACTTATATTCTTGATCAATCCATAAAGTATGCTAAGTGTTTGGATATGAAGATGCTAATAGCAATTCCCACGCTGCTCGGAAGTATTATTCTTGATAAGCATCTTGATATTTTGATCAGCTCTGATGTTGCCTGTAAGAGGGAATCTCCTCTCAAGTTGCACTATAGAATGTATGAAGGGACACATGTCTCAGATAATACTGTAACATCTAACCAGACAACTTCTAATATCATAACCATAAAAGAGATAAATGCTTATGTGATGGGTCCTTTGAAAGTTGGAAGTCTTGGAAAGAGAAAGGATGAAAATGTATTTGTAAGGATCATTAGTGACCGTGGGAAGAGATTTGAAGATGTCAAAGTTCTCTGATTTTCTGCTCCTCTAAAATAATTACTCTCGGTTACTCCTCCTATATCATAGCTTACAAAGTCTTTAATTCCATAATCAATGCTATGATAAAATCTTTATATGTAGAAGATTTGGATAAAAAGGATATTGATACTCCTATTAAGATTGTCCAAGAGTCTTCAACCCTACGTTTAGAAGATACTGAAAAAGCTGTTGTTGATGGTGGTGTTGACACAAAGGCCACAGATAGCCCTGTATTGAAACCAACTTCAGAGAATACTTAAACTAATACCATACCTGAAAGTGGTGATTCTTATGAAGGTGTTAACCTTCTTGGGTATTGTGCTGTGAAAGATGCTAGAGCATCTGACGATTCAGATTCTCAAGCTAATATAGAGGGAAATATGTTTGGTGATACATTTGTGGTCTCTCGAACTGATGAGAGTATGAAGACTACTGAGGTAGAAACCAAAGATCATGGTCTCACAAACTCACAAACAGGTACACAACATATTGAAGCTGATGTTGAAATTTTGATAGAAGATGCTGTTGAAGATGATGTTGCAGATGCTGGCACATCTGTCAAGCCATTAGAAGCATGGAGAAAAAGAGCTAGAAATGTTCCATCTGTTCTCTTGGATAATGTGTCTTTCCATCATGAGGAAAGAGCTTCCAGATGAAAATTTTATTTGTTTGTGGAAGAAGCATGTTTAATGAAAACTTTGCACAGTTTAGGGAAGTGATATGTCAAGATGGTTAGGGATTTTATTGTGATCATAGGGGAATACTGTGATAATCCTATAAGTGCTGAGTATATGCAGTTTTTTTTTTAGGTGATTTGGTGAAAGAATGGTCAATGAAGAAAAAGTTACCAGCAGCTAAGCTAACGACGTACAAAGTCTATAGTTAATTTTGGTGAGTATATCTTTTATCAGACTATAGCTCATAAGAAATCTAATGCTACAAAACTTCCTATTGTGTTTCCTACCTTGATTTGTGATATCATTATGCATCAATATTATGAGATATGTAATCAATCTGATGAGGTTAGTCAATGAGAGTCAGATATTACTTTAGATCCAAGGTTTCTTGACAAGTCACATGTTGTAGACATTGTTGTGGCATCTGTCTAAGGCACATCTGCTATGATAAGTAGACAACATATGATTTATGATCTCAAGACTATGAGTAAAGCTATGGATGACAAGAAATTATTGGTGGTTCGTGTTATTCAAACTCTGGAAGCTGAAGAATTGATTGCTCAGGATGATAGAGGTGATGATTTGGTGGTGGAAGACTTTGAGGGTAGTGCTAATTTTTGGTCTTATGTGTTACTTCTAACCTCTTGCATCAGATGTTATGTTGCTTTTATGGGTTAAGCCCTAGATTTTCTATGCACCTGCATGTGCACTTAGTTGTAATGTACACCCTATGGTTATGTTCCTCTGACCATGTCTCCTGCTTATAAGTGCATGAAGTGAAGGGAAGTGTTATAAGTTTGATGCATAAAGCTTATATTATATTATTGATGACAACACTGTCTATGTTGTTGGTGTAATGCAAGAAGCTCAAACAGATGCTCTGACATCTGACTTATAGTAGTAAGGGAGTTTATGGTGTATGTATGCAAGTTTTAAGGGGGAGCAATTATATTTGATTATCTCTTATTATCTACCTGTTGATTATCTGAGGAGGAGTAGTATATATCTCTTGCCTATCTATCTATGAATGGAGTGCTAGTGCTTGTTATGAGAAGAAGTATATGAATCTTGTGTGATGATTACTAAGTAGAATTATTTTCTACTATATTCTTCTGACTGCATGAATTAAGGGGGAGGAATTTATTTTTCCTAGTCCTTAAAGTTTGATTTGTCTTGAAGCTTATATTTTCATATGGGAATCCATTGTGAGAGGTTAAATCTCTCTGTTCATACTCTATGAGGCTAGTTGTTCTTATATCCGCTGTGCATGCCTCTGATATATTGTTGGCCAAAGCATTCAAGTAATATCTTATCTTCTTAGTTGAGTATTGATGTTGATTTGAAGATTAATTTATTATGCATGTAGGTCAAAATTGATTTTTGTCAAAGATTCTGGTGTTGAAACTCCTTCTGAATATTATTGATATGTATGATCCTTCCAGAATCCTCATTAGTCTTGTCATTTAAACTGTTGTTAACTCTACAATAGTATATGAAAGATGTTTGACCAAATGTTGTGTCATATGGAACAACATAATGTGATCAGTGATTTCGCGTCAACTAGCGTTATATTTCTGTACGCAATCTTCTACAGATTCGTTTGTATTTTTATCTAGCTTACTGATCAAGGCACCTGTGTTTGAATGAAGTTCAAGATACTACTCCTGATAATGGTTTGCCTTAAGTTTTGGTCTATGAAGTGCAAGTATACATGAGAAGTAACATTGTTGGAACATCTAAGAAAGTTGCAGCTGGACCTATGTCAAGAAAGGATATAATAGTTGGGTTGAAAGAAACCTGCAAAGCTTTGGAACTTGAAGAAGCTTATGTTGTGGCTAATCATGAGATAGTTACACTATGGAGTATCTAAAATGACATGGTGTTGTTTGTAAGGTATTTCATCTATCCGTTGTATGTTGTTGCTATATGAGAAGATCAGTTGAAAATGAAGGGTCTGAGAAGGAATGGAGGTTCGCACTTTATGGTAGGGGTGCCTATCACTTACATATGTAGAATCATAAACTCTGCACTTTATGCATTATCCATCCTCTTCTCTATGGTATGATATATTCTGGTTCTTAGCTATGCAAATTTACTAGCATTCTGCTTCTGAGATGTTCTTGTATGACATGCTATGTTTGGCAAGATTACTTCATGATATTGTTACTTGTTACTTGTTATGATGCTAGTTGTATGATGTGCTTGCTGATGCTGCAGCATGTTACATGGAGTATGAATGTATTGATCAATTGTGGTTATCTGAGTATGTTGATCAATGGAGTTGCTATGATATTGTCACAAGTGTTCTATGATGCAATTGTAGAGCAGGTTTATGAGCATGTTTTCTTTATGTTTCCTCTTCTTGTATTCTTTGGATGTTTGGCAATATTTATGTCTAAAAAGGGGGAGAAATTAGCTGATATGCATGATGCTCTACTAGATGTTGACACATCTGTCTATATGGTGATATGAAGTAGTTTATGTTGCTTTGCCATGGCAAATATGCATGAGTTGTTTCTTTATTCTTTATGGTATACATGAGATATTGTTCTCAGGGGGAGTGTTGATGTTTGGTGATGTTAAAGGAGAATGTTATGCTTGCATGAGAATGCTATGTCAGATGTTGAAGCATTCAGTTTTGTGTGAAGCACTGTTTGTGATGAAGCGTATTCTCTCTAATGTTTTTATGTGTGAGGCTATTTTCTGTCATCTGCTGCTGTATGCCTCTGATGTTTGTGTGTTAAAACTTATTGGAAATCTACTATGTGAAGATGGTTCTTGTTCTCCTTCTAAGTTGCTATGTTTTGATTGATGAGAAGGAGTGTCCAATGTATATCTCTCTGGCTTTCATATATGGCCCAAGATTGTTTTAGCCAAAAATTTGCCAAAGGGGGAGATTGTTGGGTTTTTGTGTATTGGCCTCATTTTTGCTAAAACACTAACTAGCCAGATGCTGGACCAGATGTTAACTGGACAGATGCTGGACCAGATGCTCCAGCATGTGCGTACAGCATCAGGACGTACGCGTATTTTTGTGCGAGATCTTTTTAAAGATTTGCTTCAGTTTTATCTCAATTACTTGTGCACTAAGTCTCGCCTTGTTGTGTAGAACATTCAGGAGGTGGCGGTTTGCCCTGATTGCTTCATAAAATATGTTTCTCCATTTATGGAAACATATTATATGGTTCTAAAATATAATTGCAAGAATTCTTTTGGACCAGCTGGATTCTAAAGCCCATGTATCTTCCTCAACACGTTTTTACAGAATATATATATTGGAAGATGTTAAACCTAAATGTAAGCGAAGCCATTATTTACAAAAAGGAGTCTTTAGGGTTTTAGGGTTTCGTGATTAAAGCCTTGTGCTTTAATGTGTGCACTCATAAGCTTTTAAGTATGGAGTTGCCTGTGTACCGCTCCTAAGTTGTGAAGTACGGAGTCGGTTGTTCTTGTGTTCACTAAAGCGTGCGTTGCTTATATGTTAAGTAGTGAACTTGTGAGCCTTTCTTGTATCATGTTGATACATGAAGGACGTAGGGTGTTTGTACTGTGAAGTTGCTTCTAAGCCTTTAGGTACAGAGTTTACTTTTATGTTTGAGAGTGTTCTCATCTAAAGATTTGTGTATTGAACTTAATGCCAGTGCGAAGATCAGTGAACCAGAGGTTGTTTGCATGGAAGTCTTCAAACTGAGAGGAAGTGAGCAGAGGTTCTCATATCTAGGAGTTCCTAGGTAGAGGTCTAGACGGGTAGTTACAAAGTGAGAAGTGCAAACGAGGAGTTTGACTTTGAATTTGTTTTACTTAGTGGATTTCCTTCCTGGATTGGTATCCCCCAGATTAGGACGTTGGGCCAAACTGGGTTAACAAACTCACTGTGTTATTTATCTTTCTGCTGTGATTCGTTTATTTTGTGTTTTGCTACGCTGTGTTACTTTACTGTCATAAGTTCTGAGTTGACAAGTGCTCGGACAGTTGTCCTTACATTGTGCACAGCATTTGTCTGTCAGGTTGCTAGAATTCAATCTGAAAAGGGTGGGAAAAGAGGGCTGAGCTCGTTAGACCAATGTTGTTTTATTTTTTTAGTAAGCAGTAACCTACATTATTTTTCCTTTTTTTGTTTGTGATGATTTGTTTTTAACCTTTCCATTTAAATGTATGAAGATGGTTGGCAGAAGCTTCAACTTTGTCATATTCTTATTATACTTGTTGTATACAATGAATTATAATAATTTGTGTTTGCGTAATTTGTTGTTATTATAATATTTACTATAAAATATTTTGATAGTGACCTGTATTATGATATGAAAGGATGAAAAATAGGTTGGGTATGATGAATCAACCTACATCTTTAACCCATTATTTTTGGCATGTTACGTCAGAGTTTTCAACTTGACTCCATTAGTTGGTATGCAGGCAAGTTAACATTTAAAAAAATTGTCAATTCTTTTTCAACAATTGCTCTTCGCCCCTCTTAAATTGATCAGAATCTCCATGTCTCTCCCATCTAGTGGAAGATATCTTCTGTACAAATCTTACCGAGAAATATCTCTCGATAATGAAAATCTTAATTGAAAATATCTCCATAAGGGGCAAAGAGTAACCTCTTTTTTTCTTTGTAAATCTGTCTTTTTTCCTTAATTGGTCGGCCTATTCATGATTCATCACCCAAACCAATAAAAAAAGACAAAAAATAAAAACCTAATTAACATAAAAGTTAGGTGAAATGAAGTTCTTTTGATAATGTTCTACTTATAGCGAATGGTTCATAAGGAGGATGAGTTATGTAGCTCCCTGCATTGTTAATTAAGCACAATCCTTTTTATATATTGTATGTGGATAAATTAAATAAGGTAGTATTTGAATTGTACTAATTGTTCTAAATTATTTTTTTTAGAATTCTTAATTTAATTATTCATATTTTAATTGTGATTTGTAGATGTCGTGGGCAATGATGGTGAAGAAAATGATGCTGGAAAATTGTGATGTTAGATGATGATTGACTTGAGGATGATTTACTTGATTGATTATATCCTTAAACAATTATGTTGTGATATGTTTTATTTTGAGACTTATTTTATGTTGTTGGATTTATTTTGGGATTTGTTTTATGGTGATGGATTTATAATTCAGCTTTATTCTAGAATTTGTTATATGGTGGGGATTTATTTTGAGACTTATTTCATGTTACTGGAATATTTATTTGAGATTTGTTTTATGTTGATTTTAAATTTGAGTTTTGTTTTTGTTTATTGTTCTTCAAATTATGATGGTATTATTGTTAATTATGTTATCTTAACGGTGGAGCTTAAATATTCGGCCTAAGATTAGAGACTGAATTTTTATATTTTGGAGTGGAAATTGTATTTTCATGAGCTCATCCTCTCTTATCTCTTTAGCTAGGTGCTACTGTGATGGTTTTGTGCCATTTTAATAGATCATAGTTAGTTTAGCTTTCCATAGCAGACATTTTGTCATATAGCCTAACAATTAGAGAATCCAAAATATACCACTTAAAATACTATCGTAACTTTCAACTATAAAGTGTGATTACTCATTAATTTGATATTTAAGTGAATTTTATTATAACAGTTATGGACCAAGGATATATTACCAAATAAGAAAGAGGCCTAGGAACCAATGGATTTAAAGAACTCATAAAAGAAGCTAGGATTGATTTTCTAATACTATTATACTTGCTAAAACTAGTTGTTGGAAATGGTTAGTTTCTGGAAAACACAATTCATACCAAAATATTCTCTCGAAAGCTCTATATTCATCTTCTTATTTTGTTAATAAAAATATTCAACTTCTTAATAGTTTAAGTTTTTCTTTTCAACACAATTTTTTGGCTACCTCACGATAAGTTTAAAAATAAATTTTAAGTGTATTTCTTTAAATACTGTTCGTATGATCTTAACATAACGAACTATAATTTCTTCAATTTCATGATTTTTTTCAAAGTTTGTTATAACCACAAAAATTAATTTTATGTTAATAATCATACGAAAAATACCTACAAAAATACACCTAAATTTTATCATAAGTTTAATTGCCAAAATTAATAGTAATAAGAAAGCCAAAAGTTATTACTTGTTTCATAGATTTACTTGGTTTTATTTTTACATTACCGGTCTCTTTAACAACTATAAAGAGAGTTTCGTTAGCCATCAAATTATCAAGATAAGATTAAAAAATAAAAGGTTAAATTACCTTTCTAATCCCTTAATTTAATTATTGGTTTCGTTTTAATCCCTAAAACAATTTTCGTTACTTTTAAATTCCTTAACTAATTAAAGTTCCATATACCTTCAATCTTTATCCGTTTTAGCTACAAACACTAAAAAATTTCTCTATCCATGTTGATGCAACATATGGCATCTCTCAAGATTTTAAGTTGAAACAATAGAAACGAGTTTTTAACAACAATATTTAAATTCATTGCTTTTATCAAACGATAAATGACTTGATTTATTTTTACAATTAAGATTTTAAAGTTGAAACAGTAAAAACAAATGTTTAAGTTTTAACAATATATTTTCTTCAATTATTTTATAAGAAATTGACTCAAACTTCAGGGATACGTGGATCTAGGGATCTGTGGATTATGGGCCTATGGAAGGCTGTCAAAAGAATTTTTAGATATCTCAAAGGTACTATCACTATTAGTCAAGGTTTATTACTTGCTCCATCATCAGCTGGTCCTCCATTTTTCTTAAGAGCTTACAAAGATACAAATTGGGTCACTGATCAAGATGACGCCGATCTACCTCTTGTTCATGCATCTATTTTGGTCCTAATTTAATACTACCTCCGTTCATCATTATAATAAAAGACAAATACACTTTCTAGATTCATTAAAAAACAGATATATCTGGCCATAATATAAACCAGATACATTAAATTTTTAATGAATCTAAAAAGTGCATTTGTCTCTTATAATAAAGAACGAAGGTAGTATCTTGGAGTTCTAAGAAACAACAATTAGTGGCACGATCTAGTAGAGAAGCAAAGTACAAAAGTATGGCTAATACCACTACTGACTTGTTATGGATCCAATCTCTACTTCAAGAACTCCAAGTTCCTTGCCACACTTCAACATTATATTTTGATAACCCGAGTCTTTGTTGCTCTCACACACAATCATATTATCCATTCTCAAACCAAACATATGGAATTAGACATTCACTTTGTAAGAGAAAAAGTTATTGCCAAGCAACTTCATGTTCTACATGTTCCTCCTACTATTCATCAATTAGTTGATCCTCTTACTAAACCTCTTTCCCCTTTCAATTATGGCTCCATTTGTATCAAACTTAAAGTGTTTTCCTTTGGTAACCCACCTTAAGTTTGTAGGGGATATTAGAGTATATATATATATATATATATATATATATATATATATATATATATATATATAGTTAGTGAGGAATAACTAACTTTGCTGATGTGGCAAAGTTACAGTTACACCAAGTAGTACACTACAAGAAAAACTGCTATTTGACAGGGGCAAAACCCCCAGGAAACTGCCAAAAAGCCCTGTGAAACGCATATTTGACAGGGATTTTGACAGGGGCGCGCGACCTCGGAAAAACACTCGTCGCAAATCCTTTCCGTGGGGTTTTGCTCCTGGCAAACGTGCGAGGGGTAAACCCCTGTCAAGTTTTCGAGGGGTAACCCCTGTCTAAAGTCCTGTGAATTGTGTCAGAGTGATTCAGCGTTCTGACCCCTCCTGCAATAAGGCTGACACTTTTGGTTGATCTTTACGAGGGGCATAACCCCTGTCAAATTTATAATATTTATTTTAATCTAAAAATTATTAAAATTCAGAATTAAATTAATATAATTTATAGAATTAATATAAATCGAATTTATACTAAATAATTATTAAAAAATAAAAAAAATTAAATAAAAAAAATTGTATCACAAAATAATAATACTAATTATATTAATTATAATTATGCAACAAAATATATATTTGAGCAAGAGATGGAATCATCCAAAATATATATCCAAAGGATTCTTTCTAAAATTACAACCAAAAGATGGAATCATCCACCAAAACAAAACCTGGAAGTGTAGATACAAAAGGCCAGGACTACATTAACATAAATTAAGATGCCAAATATAGCTAAAACAAACATTAACATTAAAACCTGGAAGTATAAATCCAAAAAGCCAGGACTACAAATTAGCAAATAACTATAAATAAACTACGCATCAGCATCAACTTCCTCTTCGTCGTCTTCCTCTTCGTCGTCTTCCTCTTCGTCATCTTCCTCCTCACCATATATTTTATAAGGGCCATCATCTTGCGGGTCGACAATAGGCGCCGCACAACTCTTCGATTGACGTTGCACCAACATCTCTTGTAACTTGCGTGTCTTCTCCCGTTCTTGCTCCAATTGTTCATCAAAGACTTGCTGCCTCACACTCATTTGTTGCATAAGTGTCTCATAATGAGCCATTTTCCGAACCATTTCTTGCATTTCAGGCGTAAGCATTGGCAGTACAGACGAACCTTCCCCATCAGCTATTTTCATAAGAAGAGTTCTACCACCGTTCTTGTAATTGGCGGACAAGTTTCCAGCCCCATAAAATTTTCCCTTTTTCTTGCCTCCGACAACACTAGACCAAGTCTTTAAACTCAAAGGCTCATCAATTTGAGCACCACCTTAAGTAGCAAGTGCAAGCTTACTTTTGTACTCCTTCTAAACATACATAACAAGAAAATAATTAAATGAAGACTAGGAGCCAGAATTATAATGCATGGAAAAACACACAAAACTATACAATGTGGCAATGTGAATGTGGATTAATCTTTATTGTGAATGCATGGAAAAACTTCCACTATAGTCCTCCATTAACTCTGGCTGAAGTGCATTAATCTTTAGTGTGAATTAATTCTGGCTGAAGTTTAATCTCCATTAACTCTAGTAGTTCACATTGTATTGTGAATTAATTCTGGCTGAAGATTAATTTTATTGTTTTATGTTAATGGAGGACTATAGTGGAAGGACAATATCAGCTAGATATTAATTCAATTCAGCCAGAATTATAATGCATGGAAAAACACACAAAACTACACAAAACTGTCCAATTCAGCCAGATATTAATCCAATTCAGCCAGAGTTCATAATTCCAAAGATAGCTTATAGTAAACAACTAATACATAAACTCTTATATAAATAGAAGTGTTGATCAAATCTGTGCATTAATAAATAAGAGTTATCAGTGCAAACTAATTTTACACTGCCAATCTAGTATTCATAGTAATTTACCAATCTAGTATTCATAGTAATTTGCCATTCTTATCAGATTCAAAGGTAGCAACTTTAAAGGTTCGTAAACAAATAAATTACCTGGACAAGTTCAGAGCGGGGATCAACAAATTTACCCTTCTTATCCGTGTGAGTTTTCAAATGTATCTCATCGATAAAAGGCTTTCTCCCTAATTTTTTTTTCTAATTTAACACAATATAAACAAAAATTAGAAGTTAACTACAAAAAAAACAAGTTCAGTTATGAAATAAAGTTATTTATATTTTTACCAAACGCAGTGCATGCTCGGCAACACTTATGGAACCCCCAGTGTGTATACAACCCCCTTTTTCTGATGCCCTATTTTTCTTTGCTTTCTCCGATTTAGTCTTAAATTCTGCAGAATTCCACCAAACTAGCAATTCCTTGAACAGATTGGAGCATATCCAAAGAGGGCGGCGATTTCTTTTATTAAACCTGTTTCGCGCAACCCTCAACATATCAGACAAACGAGCAGCAGTTCTGATATGAAAGTTTCTTTCAATCTTGTCTTCATATCGCTGGTCCCATGTACATTTCTCCTGCAAATTATATCAGTTAGATTGTAATATTAAAGTTGTTCAAAAAAATACTATATTATAACACAAATACATATTCTAAATATATATTAATTTACCTTAAATCTCTGAAACCAGCTAGGCTTATCCGACGATGGAACTTCCCCATAAGAATGCCAGCATTGTTGGTATTTTTCTTCAATAACCTCCCTAATTGAAGTTGCCGAAGGCTTGCTAGGCAAGAATCTGTACAAAATGTAAGAATCCAAAATATTGACATAGATTAACACAGTATACCTATCTTTCTTTTTTTAAAAGAAAACACATAACAATGAAATAGAAACAATAAAGAATACAAACAATTTTGGTCCATAGATTAATTTTTGTTTACTCTAAACTATTATGTCAATATGATGCAATACCATTACAATTCAGGAAATGCATAGAAATTAAATTTCAGCAAAGACTCCAAAACTATTCATTGCAGCATGTGTAACCAAAAGCTAATGCACCCCACTATTCCTTGAATCCACCCCTGCCAAAATAATATGGAATTGGAAACACACAAATACTTTAAAAAATATAATGTGTAACCAAAAGCTAATGCACCCCACTTCGTCCTCATTTTATCTATGTTTATTTTGCAATTCTCAAATTATCCTTATCTTGAGTGTGTATTTTAATTTTGGAGAGGACTTGCCTTATTTATATAGATATGTGAAGAACATTAATATCTAATTAACTTTTCATGTTTCAAGACAACAACAAAACTTACAGAGAATCAAAGAAAGCAGGAGGGAATATTTGCTCTAACTTACAGAGAATGACTGGAATATTCTTATCCAATTTTACAAGTTCATCTACTCTCAAAGTTGATGCACAAATGGCTTTAAAAAATTGACTAACTTCGGTAAGTGGATTTAACACATGGTTGGGCAATGAAGCAAATGCAATTGGGAGTAAGCATTCCATAAAAACATGACAGTCATGACTTTTCATTCCATGCAATTTTCCTGTGCGAACATCAGCACATCTTGCCAAGTTAGAAGAATATCCATCGGGCATCCTCAATTCTTTTAACCACTGACAAACTAATTTTGCTTCTTGAGAAGTTAGGCTGTAATTAGCCTTAGGCTTTAGAAGTTTTTTATTTGGTAGAACCTTTAAGTGCAAATCCTTTCGGTCACACAATTTTTCTAAGTCCTTTCTAGCCTTCTCATTATCTTTTGTTTTTCCTTGGACATCCATCACTGTGTTGAATATATTATCAAAAACATTTTTTTCAATGTGCATAACATCAAGATTATGTCTCAGTAAATTATCTTTCCAATATGGAAGATCCCAAAATATACTTCTTTTTGTCCAATTGTGTTTTTTCCCGTATCCTGGTATTGTGACAGCTCTGCCATAATCTGTGAATTTTGGAAGTCCAGAAACATTACTCCAAATTTTTTCTGGTTTCAACTGAGGTGGCGGATCATCTGCTACACTCTCTTCCTTTTTAAAGGCAGACATATTTCTTCTAAATTCATGATTTTTTGGTAAGAACCTTCGATGTGAGTCAAACCAAGAAGCTTTCCCACCATGTGTCAAAGTAAAAGCCTTTGTTTTATCCATACAATGGGGACAAGCCATTTTTCCATGAGTCCCCCAACCAGACAACATTCCATACGCAGGAAAATCATTAATAGTCCACATCAAAGCTGCTCTCATTATAAAATTCTGTTTACGTGAAATGTCATATGTGCATTCTCCAATCCATAATCTCTTCAAATCATCAATTAAGGGTTGTAAATACACATCGATGCCTGCTTTTGGACTTGATGGACCTGGTATGACACATGTTAAGAACATGTATGGTTTAGACATGCACATCTCGGGAGGAAGATTGTACGGGGTAACAATAACTGGCCAACAAGAATAAGGGGATGCTGACGCTTGAATATATGGTGTAAAACCGTTAGAGCATAATCCAAGTCTCACGTTTCGAGGCTCAGAGGCAAAATCAGGATGTATCTGATCAAAGTGCTTCCATGCTTCACCATCAGAAGGATGTCGCAACACGCCCGAAGTTTTATTTCCATAATGCCACGTCATTTGACTGGCACTTTGCATCGAAGCAAATAGTCTCTGCAACCTTGGTATGATTGACAAGTAAAACATGGACTTATTTGGGACTCTTTGTCGCTTACCATCAATGGTCTTACTACGATCACAATATCTTGGACTATTACAAAATTTGCATTCCTCCAACAAACCATCATTTGTCCCGAACTCATTGTCATAAAACAACATGCAGCCATTAATGCAACAATCTATCCTTTTTGCTTCTAACCCCAACTTCGAAACCATTTTCTTTGCTTCATAATAGCTTTTAGGCATATTGTCTTTGATAGGAGTCGCATCCAACATCAACTTCGTCACAAATTCCAAGCACATGTCCGGAACATTCCAATTCGACTTTGCCGCTAAAAGTCTCACACACATAGATAATTTAGAATCAGAAGCCCCTTCTAATAATGGTGTATTCATTTCCCTTAATAAAGAATAAAATTTTTGAGCTTTTTCATTTGGGGCTTGTTCTTCAAAAACATCTAGTTCTTCTTCATAGGACATGTTCACCCCAAGAGCATCACCAACCATATCATCCATCAATTCAAATTGTTCACCATATTCAATACATGTTCCACTAAATGAAGATTGTGTATTGGAAGCTTCCGGAATATTAATCATTTCTTCACCATTATTTGTCCACACCCAGTAATTTTTCTTAAAGCCAACTCTATTCAAGTGAGAAATCACTTCTTCAGGGGTTAAGATACGTCTACACGTACATTTAGTACATGGACATCGTATCCCTTCCTCGATTTTATAAATTTCTTGTGCCATTGCAAAAGCAATAAATCCTTTAACTCCTTCCACAAAATGTGGTTTTAATCCACTTCTTCCCGGAAATGTTCGATCGTACATCCAACTACGATAATAACGATAGTGCTCCATTTTCTGCAGCGTTGACTTTAATTTCAAAATTAGTTATTTTTCATGAGTCTAATATAGCAAAGTAAAGTTAGTAAACTAAGTATTTTCCTTAGAATAATATATACACTAAAAAATTCATCAATATTTTTCATGAGTATAATTATTAACTAAGTATTTTCCTTAGAATAATATATACACTAAAAAATTATTCACAAAATTTACATTGAAACTAACTATATTTTATAATACTAAGCGGTACAAATTTAAAAAACTGTAAAAATAACTTTTTGTATGGGTTAGAACAATATATACTAAAAATAATGTAAAAAAAAATATGAATCACAAATTTTTATTATAAATTATACAATAATAAGTTTATTCATCACAATTTTTACAATGACATATGCATACATATTCATCACATGCATATTTACAAACAACATAAATAAAAAATACTAATCTTCCTATCACAATTTGATAGACAGAACAAATTTAGAGAGAATAATTTACTAACCTGTAACCGTAAGATCTTTAACACCAGCAAAATTTTTTTCAAAAAATTCTTCCAAAAAACTGTACAATAATAAATAAAAAATTACTATCACAAAATATTATTAATCACCACAAAAGAAGAAATATATCATCTATAATGAATTACCTCAGAATAAGTTTAATGAAGAAGGAGAAATTTTTTTAAAGAAGATATGAAAACTTTGATGAGCTAGAGAAAAAAAACAGAACTGATCCGTTTGAGAAAGAAAGAGGATGAGATCTTTGAATTTTACTTTGCATATTTGACAGGGGTTATGCCCCTGGGAAACAAGAAATTTAATTCAAACACTAAATGTAATCAGCCGGTGTCAGAGGGGTAGATACACTTTTAGTTTCACAGGGGCGAAACCCCTCGCAAGCCCCTGGCAAAATCCCTTAAAAGTCGCGCGTGTCAGCGTGACAGGCTGGCCATGTTCACTTTTCGTTTGCTGGGAGCAGCCCCTCGCAAAAACCCCTGTCAAACAAGTTTTCCTCTGGCCCCACACGTTTTTTCTTTTTCCACTTTTCACTTTGCCAGGGGTTATCCCCTGTCAAAATGTATAATGAAATAAAAATATTCTTGTCCTTTTTCCCAGGAGTTTACTCCTGACAAATGAAGAATATTACACAGGAGCTTTAACCCCTGTCAAAAAGCCCTGTGTAATAGCAGTTTTTCTTGTAGTGGTAGTTGTTAATGTGATAGTGATGGTGAGAATTTACAAGCTTGTGCTACTATATATAAATGCAAAACTTCTCTGTGTAGTTTGAACAAAGCAATAATGAAAATTACTCATACAAAGATTCAAGTTGCCTCTATAGTTTTCTAACAATAATATATCATATGAAATAAGTCATTCAACTCAGTTTAAGTAATACAATTTTACTTATAATTATAGCTGAAAAGATTACTATATCGATCCTCTCTAAACCTTGCGACTTATCCCAACCTCTTTGTTTTTCTATATCAACTAATCTAAGACTTCATCTAACATGCACAAGTGATGGATGTGGCGGACAGGTTTTTAACTAAACTTTTGTGGTAGTATCTTACAAAAAAGAACAAGAATGAAAAAAACAAATAAATGAATTTAAATAATAAAATCTTACATACTTCCTCTATGACTCAATATAAATAATATTAACCTCAATTTTTTAACAAAATTTGTTGAGGGCTAAAACCCTCGACATGTAAAAAAAAACCCTCAACAAATTCATTCAAATAAAAAAATAAATGAAAATGTATTTTATGGCGGTTTGGGCCACCAACAAATTGGCCGGTTTTTTAAAAAAATATTAACTACAACTTCTTGGCGGCTAAAAAAAAAAACAATGACTGCATGAGACTAATCTAACACCACTACTCCCAAAATCCAAAAGCAAAACACTAACACAAGGAAAGACAAAATGCAACAAAATCATAAACACAAAACAAAAGTCACAAACCCCCTTCTCCCAAAATCAAAACGCACAACAACACAAGGAAGGCAAGCTTGTAGAACACAGTGGCAGCAAACGGTGGCCAGAAAGAACTACTGGCGTAGTGGTTGGCGTGACGGTAGAGGGAGGAATTGAGAGAGAGAGATGCGGCGTGTAGGAAAGAGAAAGGCAGGGCCGACCTAAAGGCTGTGCAATCAGTACCACAGCTTTGGGCCTCAAATTATTGAGGGCCTTTTTTTTTTCATACCCACATTACATTACTAGGTTAAGTACACGTTTCGCGGAAGTTAATTACTAAGGCGTTCGTTGGTGTAGTGGTAGCGATTGCTTGAGGATAATTGGAGGATGCGATTTCGAATCTCGCAGGTGGCAAGATTTTTATTTTTATTTAAATAGCAACTAAAAAAATAGTAGGCATCAAAAAAAAGAGTGGGTTTTCCATAAACAATAGTAGAGTGAGACAATCAAAACTACATTAATAAATTAAATTAGCATTAAATAATAATCATTAGAAAATTAATTTTGATGTTATTTGTGTTACTTACTGAATTGGGCGAGACCTTATTGGACTTGACTTAGTGGGCATATACCTGAATGACCATGGATGATCCAAACCCATCGAAGTTTTAGGGTTACACAACATGCAACTCACAAAACGATTATGGGGGAACGAGCAAGTTGGCCTTGGGGAGCAAGGAAGGAAATGTGGCGAGAAAGGAGGAGTCATTTTTTCCATTATTATACCTTATTTATTAAATTTCATCTCACTTAACTACTCCACTAACTATAATTAATGAGGATATTATTGTAAATCATACAAATTTTACCATTAAAATCAACACAACTAATCATTTCCTTAAAACTTGTGCATAAACCTTAAACGACAATCATTTTGAGACGGAGGAAATATTATTTTTATTAGGGGTCCATTTTTTGTTGCCTTGGACCTCTAAAAAGTTGAGACCAGCACTGGAAAAAGGGAACAACAGACGGTGACAATTGTCGTTCTACCGGTGGTGGTAGTGGTGGATGGGTTTGTTTTTCTCTTTCTTCTTCTGTGTTGCTTCTTTCTTTCTTTCTTTCTTTCTTTCTTTCTTTCTTTGTTGTCCTGCTTATGTTCCACGGGTACTCTTTTTCTAGCGACCCTTTCTTTACCGATCTGGAATCTTAATGATTTAAAAGTGTTGATTCATGAATTCTACACCTTTTTCCCCTTCCCCTGATTTTTTTTATCAGTTCCCCTTCCCCTGATTTGAAACCAATTGAGAGAGAGACCGTGAATAATAATAATAATAATAATATAATTATTATTATTATTATTTTTTAAATTCTTTTTTGTTCAAACAATAATAATAATTTGCCCGACCAAAAAAAATAAAAATAATAATAATTTGAATCCAAAGTTTAAGGCAGTAACTAAGTACTTGTTGGCGCTTTTGGTCGATAAGAAGCGGTCGAAAAGCAACTTCTCATTTATTGGCGATTTTGACCACCAAAACATCTAGAGAGGAATGATTTGTTTAGAGTTTCTGGATGTCAACAAATGTTTAATTTCTTGAAAGTTTTTTTTTGTTGTGACGGTTTTAAGCCCTAAAGAAAGAGGATTTTTCTTGTAGTAAATAAACTTTAAAAAATAAAATTTGTTTATATCATGTTAGGCAAAGAGTACAATAGCCGCAGAAGAAATTACTATTATCAATAAGTGAGGCAAGAATTTTTGTTGATTTGGCATACTACAATTTGGTCGATTTATAAGATGCGTAATGGAGATTTTTGTGAATGAAGTAATCAATGTCGGTGTTTTTGGTAGATGATATTAAAGTGCTTAGTTAGAAGTGGAGCCTTGCTAGATTAAAGTTGCCGCCGTGTTTGTTTTACGAGTGGTGTTGGAATCCTGGAGATTACTTAGTTAGATAGTTTTTTATTTGATCCCTGTGTGTTGTAGTTTGGGTGATGGTGCTGTTTTTTGTTTTTTGTTTTTTTTTCGATCTTGGAGCAGGTTTATTTGTTTTGTGCGCTGGAGTTATGACTTATGTACCAGAGGGCAGAGACTATGTTTTGAGTGGGTTACGGTAGATGTTGTGGTGTTCTTTTTTATGTTAGTGGCTTTTAGTTTTTCTTTGGCTAGTGGCTTTTAGTTTTTCTTTGGCCCTTGTGTCTTGTATATCTTGTAATTGAGTTAGTTTAATAAAATTTTGTAAATAAAAATTAATATTTGAAAAAATTGTATAAGCATTTAATTGTTAAATAGACAAAAATAACGACTAATAAGAGATGAAAAATGTGTTTTATGAGACAAAATTTTATGATTAGAGACAAAATTATTTGAATTTAGAGATGGATAATTTTGTCTCCGATAGAGACAAACTTTTATGCTTAGAGACGGAAATATTTGAATTCAGAGACGGATAATTTTGTCTCCGACAGAGACAAATTTTTTTGCTTAGAGACATAATTTTAGAGACCGAATTATTTGAATTCAGAGACGGATAAGTCTGTCTCCAATAGAGACGAATTTATTTGCTTAGAGACGGAATTTTAGAGACAGAATTATTTGAATTTAGAGACGGATAATTCTGTCTCCAATAGAGACGGATTTGTTGTGTTTTGAATTCAACATTTAGAGACAGATATATAAAATTCGTCTCTGAATTAGAGACAGATAAATTCTGTCTCCAATCAGAGACGGAACATAAAATCCGTCTCTAATGGCTTAGAGACGAGGAAGTTAACGACCAAATCAAATCCGTCTCTAATTCTGTCTCTAACATGGTTAGTGACGGAATATTTGCCTTTTAGAGACAAATTATGGCCGTCGTTATTTAAGATTTTTCTAGTAGTGAATCAAATCTCTAGACAAGACGAGCAGAGATCAATTAGATAAAATTATCGTATATAATAAACCAAAAAGTCACTACTTAACAGAAGTCTCTCTAATCTCATTCTTAAAAATATATTTTTCAATTTGTAGACTACCATATAAGACATCAATCCGACCCAAATTTTGAGACTTATTCCCAACCTATGAGTGTTTCATCTACATCAACTAATCTAAACTTTTGTTGTAGTAGTATGAGGCAAGGTTTAAATTGCAGTCCGCAACGGCATTGCGCCGCATTGACCACAAACGCAACGTCCGTAGGTGCAACCACATCCATTACTGCAACCGCAATTTAAAACCATGGTATGAGTATCCTATATACTACTCCCTCCGTACCAAAATATATGTCGTTTTGAGAAAAAATTGTACCACAATATATGTCGTTTTACATTACCAATGAAGCATTTAATGCTCTTTTTCCTCTTATACCCTTAATTAGTTATTTCTCTTTCTTTTTTCAATTCTATAATTTATCTCTCACATACCATTAATGAGGGATAATCTTGTAAACTAATCCATAATTTACCTTTTCCATACAACAATGATTACATTTCTTAATTTGTGTGATTTGGTCAAAACGACATATATTTTGGTACGGAGGTATAGTATTATACTAGGACTACACAAAAGAACAAAGAATGAAAAAGGGTAAATGAGAGGTAAGAACCCATCCTAATGCCACGTGCGACTAAAATAGAAGGTTCGAAAAGGCAAAACGGCGCCGAAATAGAAAGGTTAATTTAGAAGCCAATGAAAAGATAGTATTCTACCCTCACTGACACACTATAATACCCTACCCTTTCCTCATTCCCAATTCCCCAAAAAAACAAACAAACCCAACCCCTAACCTCGATTTCCGTTCCCTCATGGAATCTCGTAAATTAGCTACGCTACTTTCTTCCCTAGTTTCTCAACTCATCTTAATCATCCTCCTCATTTTCCCTCCCAATTCTTTCCACCCTAATTCCTTCGCCTCCAATTCCACCGATTCCACCACTTTTTCCCTCCTCCACCACTTCCTCTTCTCTCAACAGACCGCCGTCACCACCACCACCACCACCCTCCTCTCCCGCAAACGCAAACGCCGCCACCGTCTCACTCCTAACCCCGATTGGTTCCCTTCCACTTTCCTCATGACCTCTTCCACTTTCCAATGGCTAACCAATCTCCTCGAACCACTTCTTGAATGCCGCGATCCTGTTTATCTCTCGTGTCTTAATCTCTCCGCCGGTGTTCGTCTCGGTATCGGTCTCTCCCGTCTCGCTAATGGTTCCGATTATGCCGAAATTTCTAACCAATTTAATGTTCCTGTTTCTGTTGCGAAATTCTGTGTTAAACAGTTATGTAGAGTTCTTTGTACCAATTTTCGTTTCTGGGTTTCGTTCCCTAGTGCTAATGATGGTAAACCCGTTTCTCAAAATTTTGAATTGATCGCCGGTTTGCCTAATTGCTCCGGCGTTGTTTTCTGCTCGCGCTTCGAAATTGATGCTTCACCATCTTCCTCATCAGTAATTCAGCAGCAGCAGCGACATTCTTCGATTGCGGCTCAGATTGTGGTTGATTCGACGTGCAGGATTCTTAGCATTGCAGCAGGGTTTTACGGTCATAAAAGTGATTCTACGATACTTAAAGCGTCGAGTTTGTTTAATGATCTAGAAGAAGGGAGTCTTTTGAATGGTTCTACTGTTGATGGGGTTAATCAGTATTTGATTGGTGATTCTGGGTATCCTTTACTTCCTTGGCTTATGGTACCTTTTGATGATAATGTGGTTGTTTCTGGTTCTGTTGAAGAGACTTTTAATGCTGCTCATGAAATAATGCGGATTCCGGCTTTTAAAACTGATGCTAGTTTGAGGAAATGGGGTGTTTTGAGTAGACCGATCCACGAGGAGATTAAGATGGCTGTGGCTTATATCGGTGCTTGTTCGATTCTTCATAATAGTTTGTTGATGAGGGAGGATTTTTCTGCTTTGGTTTGTGATTTTGAACAGCAGAAGAAAAATGTGGATCCTTGTGATGTATTGGTGGATGATCCTGTAAAGACTTCGAAGGCTTTGGCGATGAGGGCAACATTGGCTTCTATGGCAAAGAAAATTAGTTAGTACATTTCAGATTTTTAATTGGTGGGGGAAAGGTATACTGATTCATGATGCTTCAAGATGTATTCAATTTTTCAGCTTCCGCACTTGTTAATTAGTGTGGATGCGGTAATGTAAATACTGCCTCTTGAGAGCATTTCATAGCGTTATAAATTTTTTGACGATATTCATATTTGTTGTTTACAAGTCTTTTGATAATGTTATAGATTTGATCAAATTAGTGTTTTTGTGGTGCCTGAGAAAACTAAAGATTCTGATAGTTGATAGTTCAATAATGGATATGGTTTTGTGATGAATTGAATTTGTGTCAAAATGAACCATACTGCAGCTACCTTAGGTCAAGTGTGTCTCACTATTTGTTACCCTAGTTGTATTGGTTAGTTTCATAATTCATACCATTTGGCATTTATACCAATGTTATATACAGGACATCTTGATTCATTGTTATGTTACTGTCTTTCTGATCATTTGGTATTACCATGCTTCGAATCTTTTGGAATTGTTTGAGTGAACTTGTTTATGGCGCTCTTAGTTATTTGTAATTAAGGCTTGATAAAAATTTTATATGTTAACATACTAAACAAATGCACCTTGCAAACTTGACAGAGGTTTTCATGGATGATGTAGTTAGAAAAGATTTGGTCATTTTAGAAAGTGAGTTTTGTAAAACTTAATCTTGATGATCATTAATGAGATTTAAATGAATAGAAGTATAGGCCTCTAAATGTGTGATTTGGTACCTAGCTAAAGTTATAGCAGTGTATATTTTTGTAACTACAAATCAGGAGCATTAAAATCTCGGCATCCCTTTGATATGATTTAGTCTTGTGCTTCTTTAAATCTACTGGAAATTGCATCATGCCAACTTGATTATGTAAGGATTACTGGTTAATACTGCTGTCTTAATTAATTGATCTTTTCTGTTATTAGTGGTCTGAAAAAATTACTATTAGCTAACAATTTTCTCATTCTCTGTTGTTTTTCATTTGTTGAAGTTGCTTCAGAAATTCATGGTCATTGATATTTCTCTCCCTTTGCACATAACTGTATCAGGAGATTTTTAACCTTTTAAATGAGGTCATCTAATTCATTTAGCATTATTTACTGTACTAGCTAATATAACTTCCAAATATTGATGGCAAGACTAAATAATTACAGCGAATTTGATTGTTTATTCAATGCTTGATTTAAAGTTTTGAACAGTAACTGTTATCCTATTGATCACCATATAATCTTATATTCATTGCAATGGCTTGACTTGTGTTCAAATCCAAGATTCCTCTGTTAGCAGGTCTAGGAAATGAATCTGTACTTTGGTTGACTGTTGTAATTACATAAATATCATTCTGAAATCTGAAAAATAAATAGTATTATAAAGTCAAATTCAATAGGGTAATTACCAACAAAATAAATATTTATGTCAGATTACATAGTCATGGTAAATATTCTTTTCTATTGCAGCATTCTTAACTAGTTGCCTATGTACCCCAAAAAAAAAGCTTAGCTTGTTTTAACTCCATTGATGACTATGACACTTGGTTAAATTTTCTAAGGTTAATCTTTCCTTTGACTAAGTTGACTCCATAAGGGAGAGTTTTTTTGTGTGGGACACCTAGCTAGTATGGTAATAACTTCCAAGAGCTTAAGAGAATGTCAACCTATGCACTGATCATAGTGTTACCTGACTCAAGCGAACCATTTGGTGTGTATTGTGATGAGTCTAATTTGGGATTAGGATGTGTACTTATGCATAATAGAAAAATTGTAGCTTATGCTTCTAGGCAACTTAAAATTCATGAAAAGAATTACCCAACTCATAATTTAGATTTAGCTGTTGTACTTTTTGTACTTTTAGGATAGGAGGCACTTTAGACGATTGAAAGTTCTTAAGCACTTTGATTTAGAACTTAGTTATTACTCTTAGATGGCCAATGTAGTTGTAGATAGTTTTTTTTAGTCGAGACCAGGATATCCACCGCCGAACGCAGTGACTATTCCCCTCGCTAGATTGGAGGCACTTTAAAGGATGAGATAGCTGACCCATAGATTTAAAGTTGCTTCGTACTTAAGGAGAGGATCGAACCCTCAACCCTTGGTTAAGGGAAGATGAACCCCAACCACTCAACCACACCTCCTGGGTTAGTTGTAGATAGTTTAAATAGGCAGTCTTTGAGTGTTTTTGCGTTAGTGGTGAAATACAATGAGTTTTTGGAATAATTTTGAGACCTTAGTCTAGATTGTGATGTTTTGCCGGAAAGTCTCAAGTTAGGGGAATGTTGAAAGTGAATAATGAATTGTTGGATGAGGTTCGTTCATAAAAGTCAGAAGTTGGACTTATACTTGTTGAATAAGTTAGAGTTGATTAACCAAAGAAATGAAGCCCAATTTTAAGATGGGTAGTGATGGAAGCATGAGATTTCAATAAATGATTTGTGTGTTCGATGTGAATGAGTTGTGGCAATTAATTTGGGAAGAAGGTGATTTGTTTAAGTTTTCACTTTGGAGTTACTATTTGTTTATTGTACCAAAAATTGAGATCAAAGAAAAGGTATTTGCCATTAAACTAATCATTATTCTTCATCAACACTTATTTAAAGAAATGAAAGACTTACTCCCTGTTTGCCAATATTTTGGCTAATTAAAATAATAAAGTTTAAATATTTTTCTGAATATATTTAAATATGCCTTTAATTATGGGAATGTGTTTTCCCAGTTATTATTTAAATATAAAGGTCAAAATTAAATATATTTTGACGAAAGTCAGATCAGATAAATATTCATAACTTTAGGAAATACACAAGTTACAAAGATTTTTTATTCGAGTTAATGCTATTCGAGTGGCTCGAACTCGAATTGAGATTTTTTAACTTGAAGAAATGTTCAAGAATTGGTAGAAGATTCAAATTCAAATTCAAACCATTGCAAAGCTTCATTCAAAACTAATATCTGATGGTGTTTTGGATAAGGGTGAAGTGACTGTACACTTGGCAAATGGATGTTAGTTAGTCGTTACTAATTAGCCTTAGTTTTTATCTATAAATACTAGTTCATTTGATGTAATTAGGATCACAATCTCTCATACTACAAACCTTACACATTATGAGTACCCAAGCGTTCGAGCGAAAGGAATAAACAAGGCAACAATGTATGATCTCGGGACATATTCATGCAATTTACATGCTTTCATTTACATTTCTTGCCTTTTATTTCATTGAATCATTTACTTTCTTGTCAATACGTACTCAATTTGAGTATTTTTACTTTTCTTATCAAACAAGTTATCTTTTAGTCATTTACCTTGTTTTAAACAAATAAACTTGTTCATTTGCATTAATGAACATTGCTATTTTCAAACTTGAACAATAAATGCACAAACATGTCCCGAGATTCTCTAGTTGGTCTCTCAAGCATTGCAAACTAGCTGTTGTTTACCAAAAATCAGTGTAAACAAATTGGCACGCCCAGTGGGACTGGTTTTGTGCGTTTTTATTTTCAAAAGTTTTCTTAAAGATTTTCTGAAAATTTTCTTCTTTGTTGTTTTGGAAAGTTGTGTGTGTTGTCTTCAAAGAATTTACATTGTTTAGTGCATGCAATTGAGAAGTGGTAGAATAAAACCAGAGATGGTGAGACCTAGAGGCACTAACGCTAGTACTAGTAACAACAACAACAACAATAGTAATGACAATAATAATGTCAATAACCAAAACAATCAGGATCCTGATGATGTTAACCCATTATTTAGGCATGTAGACGCTTTGAGCGCTCTGACAACATCAGCCACAGATGCAACATCTGTGGGGGCAACACAGGCAATTCCTGTGTCTTCCTCTATGCCCTCATTAACATCCAATGCTGCAACCACAATGGCTGAAAACACTTCGAGCATGCCTTTACAAAATATTGGTGGGGTTCCTCCCCCATTTTCAGGATCTTCATTTGACTTTCGAAGTCAATCAGGGGGTTTGTATCAATCCCAAAGATCTTATCCATATGGAATGCCTACAGCCATGATGCACAATGTGTATTCACACCCTGCATTACAATCTGATAGGATAACAGTGAGGTCTCCTTTTCCACAAGGGCAAAATTCTAATAATACTAGAGTTCGAATGAACCAACCAGCCCTCACTACAGATTCACTTTTATCTATGAGACAACAAATGGATGAGAGTAATTATGATATGGTAAATTTACTCACTGAACAAATGGGTACAATAATAACCCATTAATTCGAGATGTAAATCAGACTTACCAAACCCTGGCTACCCAAATGGGTAGAATTGCTGATTTCTTTGGAGGGGCACAAGTGCCCATCCAACAGCCACTTCAACCATTACAGGCCCCTAGACCAAGGCCTGGACAAGTTGCTGACAATCGAATCGAGGAGGCTCGAGGTCAGCAGCAAGAACCACAAGTTGTTAACCAACCTGTACAAAGAAATGTTGAACCTGAAGTGGTGCTTGTTCATCGAAACCAAAATGCTGATGAGGTTTTGAGAAACGTTCAACATAATGATTTTGGGCAGAATAACTTGGCCAATTTGGTAGAAACCATCCTTGCCCAAAATGGTCTAAATGTAGGTTTACATAGACCCAACTTTGTGTCACCACTATCTGAATTTGTTTTGCAAACAGAAATACCAAGGGGTTGGAAAACCCTAAAATTTACCAAGTTTGCTGGTGATACAACAGAGTCTACAGTCGAGCACATTGTTAGGTATTTGACTAAGGCTGGGGACATAACAAATAATGAGAATTTGAGAATGAAGTACTTTCCCAATTCTCTAACAAAAAATGCTTTCACTTGGTTCACAACCTTACCCCCACACTCTGTATTTACTTGGACCCAACTCGAAAGGCTCTTTCATGAGCAATTCTACATGGGCCAAACAAAGATAAGTCTTAAAGAACTAGCAAGTGTTAGGCGTAAAGCACCAGAATCTATTGATGATTATCTCAATAGGTTTAGGCTTCTTAAAGCCAGATGCTTCACTCAAGTTCCTGAACATGAATTGGTAGAAATGGCTGCTGGTGGCCTAGACTACTCGATTCGAAAGAAATTAGATACTCAACATCTTAGAAACATGGCTCAACTGGCTGATAGGGTTAGACAGGTTGAAAGACTTAGGAATGAAAAAGTCAGGAATAACAAGTTTCATAAGAAAGAGAAAGTAGCTTATGTAGGGAACTATGAAAGTGAAGACGAATATGATCTAGAATTCGAGGAGGTTGGTCAAAGTGAGATAGACTTGGCAATTGTTAAAGCCCTCGAATGGCAAGAATCCTAATGAACCCAAGAGTGATAAATATGTTGCTAAAACCTACACATTTGATGTTACCAAGTGTGATGAAATCTTTGACTTATTGGTCACTGATGGCCAAATAATTGTTCAAAAGGGATTAAAAGTTCCCTCATTAGAACAAAGAAAGAAAATGGGTTACTGCAAATTTCATAATTTTTTAGGTCATAAAACTTCACATTGTGTTGTTTTCAGGGATTTGGTGCAGAAGACATTGGATGAAGGGAGACTCAAGTTTGACGAAAAAGCTAAGCAACCCATGAAGGTAGACACAGATCCCGTTCAAGTGGCTGAAACATCTTATGTTGAGCCATTCGAATGTTTAATGATAGACGCAATGGAAGCATCCCCAGTTCGAGCAGTTACTGAAGGGGAGTATGCTGAGAAAATTAAGGTAGTGTATCCTCGAGCTGAAGAGGAACTTATCGATTTTCTCACCAGATGCAAGCTGAGCAACAAGGAAGTTATGCTGTGTCCTCGTTGCAGTGCTGTGTGTGACAAAGAGGCTACTGCAGGCCTTAAAAATGTTATGCCATACGTGGCTAACAAAAACAAATGGTCTACTGAAAGACCAAACAAGGGTAAGGCCATAGACCAAGGCCCTACCATCCATGACAGGCTTGGAAGGAGACAAACATATGTTCCTTCTAATAGAGTTCCTGTTAATCAATGGTCATCTGGCCAACATCAGGCTTATCAGAAGAGAAAAATGGATGTTGGTGACTCGAGTCAAGTTGCTTCGAGCAACAATGCTGAAAATAGGAAATTTTCCTATAATAACAACTATAAGGGAAAGAATCCTATGACTCGAACTCAATGGCGTAGGTATCAACGCCTTAAGAAGTTGGAAAGAGAGAATGCCCATGCTGGGGGCAACTCCAACTCAATTGTCCATGCTGGGGGCAATAACAAAGTTGTTCATGCTGGGAACAACACCAAAATTGCTCATGCTGGGGGCAATCAAAATGATACAGGGAACAAAAAAGAATATGTTCCTAAGAAGGCTGAAAAAGCCTTGATTATTGATGAAGGCTCTTCCTCGAAGAGGCCTGTTAAGGAAAGGATATCATTCCCTGATGACAATATGGAGGATGATATTCCTGATGAAGACTTGTTGGAATCCGGTTCTGAGCCAGATTTTGATGTCCTGGTAAATGTGGTGTCAATATTACCACGTGAATATGATGTGAGGTCCACCTCTGATCCTGAAGAAGAGTTTGTGGAACCTGAGTTAGAAGATTACACCCCTGTTTGTTACTATGTAATGAACAATGGGTGCATCGAACAATAGAAGGCTGTATTCGAACAGCCTCATGAAGGAATGAAAAACCATCTCAAGCCTTTATACATCAAGGCTAAAGTTGGTGGTGTTGGAGTGAACAAAGTCCTAGTGGATGGGGGTGCTGCAGTAAATCTAATGCCCCATTTCATGCTCAGGAAGTTAGGAATGTATGATACTGACATGCATTCACATAACATAGTTCTTTCGAACTATGAAGGAAAAAGTGGCAAGTCCTTAGGAGCCATACAAATGGATGTTGCAGTAGGCAGCACCATAAGGCCAACTCTCTTTATAGTTGTGCCTTCGAGAGCTAGCTTCAATCTACTCCTTGGAAGGGAATGGATTCATGGAGTAGGAGCAGTTCCTTCTACTTGCCATCAAAGGTTGATATTATGGAGGGAGGATAACATAGTAGAAAATATAGAGGCTGATCAGAGTTTCTATATGTCAGAGGTTGACCACATCACTAAGGCAACTTTTGATAAACACTTAGCCTCCATAGCACCTTGTGGAGAGAGAGATAGTGGCTTTCGAGGAGCCAGCAATAATGTCTACCATTCAATCAGACTCCATCCTACTCATGGATTCTGTTGGGAGAGGGAAGAAATTGATGATACCCCTCCTGAAGATGGAGTTATTCCACCATCTGGGTGGGATATAGAATACATTGATGATGACTAAGCCCTCTGCTTGGGCTAAAATAACGGCATATGTTGCCGAAAGAAAGCTCGAAACGGCCTTAGAGGCTGTCAAGGAACATAATATGGTTGATGAAACCATTAAAGAAGACAATGGCAATATGTTGCCAAATGAGCAAAGGTTAGACTGCATCTATGATGATGAACCTTTGGGATTCGAGCAAGATCCTTTGAACTCGAATCCAAAGATGCAGGCTCAAGATCCTTTGCAAGAGGTAGATATTGGTGATGGCTTGATTAAAAGACCAACCTACATAAGTGCCAATCTTGACCTTGAATTTAAAACCAAAATGATTAGCCTACTTAAAGAATTTAAAGATTGTTTTGCGTGGGATTACAATGAAATGCCAGGTTTAAGCAGGGAAATGGTGGAACATAGACTACCACTCAAGCCAGGGAAGAAGCCAATAAAACAACTGCCAAGGAGATTCAACCCAGAGATTTTATCAAAAATCAAGAGTGAGATCGAAAGGCTATTAAAGAGTAAATTCATTTGAACCACAAGGTATGTTGAATGGTTAGCTAATATAGTTCCTGTTATTAAGAAAAATGGTAGCCTTAGGGTATGCATAGATTTTAGAGATTTAAATAATGCAACGCCTAAAGATGAATACCCCATGCCAGTAGCAGAAATGTTAATTGATTCAACAGCAGGGTTTGAGTACTTAAGCATGTTAGATGGCTATTCTGGCTATAATCAAATTTTTATTGCTGAAGAGGATGTGGCTAAAACAACGTTTCGATGCCCTGGGGCATTAGGGACTTATGAATGGGTTGTTATGCCATTTGGCCTAAAAAATGCTGGAGCCACATATCAAAGAGCAATGAATCTTATTTTTCATGATTTTATTGATGCCTTTATGCAAGTATATATTGATGATATTGTTGTGAAGTCCTCATCTAGTGATGATCATTTAAATCATCTTAGAAAATCATTAGAAAGAATGAGGAAATGTGGATTAAAAATGAATCCACTAAAATGTGCTTTTGGTGTACATGCAGGGGATTTCCTTGGTTTTGTGGTGCATAAAAAAGGCATTGAAATCAACCAAAATAAGACAAAGGCTATTATGGAGACTCAGCCTCCAAGAACAAAGAAACAACTTCAATCCCTATTGGGAAAAATCAACTTTTTGAGAAGATTCATTTCGAATCTAAGTGGAAAAGCTCATCCTTTTTCTCCACTACTTAGAAAACAAAAAGGTGATCAATTTCATTGGGGGCAAGAACAACAACAAGCGTTTGAAGACATTAAGAATCATTTGTCACATCCACCAATGCTAATGCCTCCTATTCGAAATAAAGCGATGAAGTTGTATATTTCAGCATCAGATTCAACTATTGGTAGCATGCTCGCCCAAGAAGATGAAAATGGTGTTGAAAAAGCTATATATTATCTGAGTAGAATATTAAATGATGCTGAAACTAGATATAGTGCTATAGAAAAGTTATGTTTGTGTTTATATTTCTCTTGTTACAAACTTAAGCATTATATTAAGCCTATTGAAGTTTATGTCTATTCTCATTTCGATATTATTAAACATATGCTTCAGAAACCTATTTTACATAGTAGAATTGGTAAATGGGCTTTAGCTCTAACTGAATACTCATTAACCTATAAGCCCTTAAGAAATAAAAAGGGTCAAATAGTGGCAGATTTCCTTGTTGATCATTCAATGGTTGAAACGCCACTAAGTTATGTTGAAACCCAGCCATGGATTTTATATTTCGATGGTTCCAAACATAAACATGGAACTGGAATTGGGATTTTGATAATTTCTCCAATCCAAATTCCTACTAAGTTTAATTATAAAATCAATGGGTTTTGTTCCAACAATGAGCTGAATATGAAGCCTTGATTGCAGGTCTTGCCCTTTTAATTGACTTGGGGGCAAAAAATATTATTGTTAGAGGTGATTCAGAATTAGTAATCAAACAACTAACAAAAGAGTACAAATGTATTAAAGAACACTTGGCTAAATATTTTGTGATTGCCACTAATTTGTTGGACCATTTCGAATCAGTTCAATTCGAGCATATACCCAGATTGCAAAATCAAGAAGCCAATGATTTGGCTCAAATAGCTTCTGGCTATAAAGTAACTCTTGAAAATCTTAACAAATTAATTGAAATTAGGGAGAAATTGGTTTTTAATGAACCTTTGTCTTCAAGTTTGTCAATGGCAAAACTTGTGGGGGCAGATTCACCACATAATGATGAAAATGATTCGAACAAGATCTTAGACGAAGAAAATGCTGACATTTTTACCATTGACAACTTGATAGATGGAGATTGGAGGAAACCAATTGTGGAATATTTACAAGACCCTAATGGTCAGTATGATAGGAAGACCAAATATAGGGCCTTAAGCTATGTTATAGTAGGAAATGAATTGTTTAAAAAGACAAGTGAAGGTTTTTTTATTGAAATGCCTAAGTGAATCAGAAGCTCTGATAGCTATTTCTGACATACATAGTGGAGCGTGTGGTGCTCACCAAGCAGGCCATAAAATGAAGTGGTTATTGTTTCGACAAGGGCTATATTGGCCTTCTATGCTGAAAAATTGCATAGAATTTGCTAAAGGTTGTCAAGAATGCCAAGTACATGCAGGAGTTCAACATGTCCCTGCAAGTGAACTACATTCTATAATCAAGCCATGGCCATTTCGAGGATGGGCTTTGGATTTAATTGGAGAAATTAAACCTGCTTCATCAAAAAACCAACGTTATATTCTAGTTGGCATAGATTATTTTACTAAATGGATTGAAGCAATACCCTTGCCTAATGTAGATCAAGAGACAGTAATTAATTTCATCCAAAATCATATTATTTATAGATATGGCATTCCAGAGACAATTACCACTGATCAAGGTTCAGTTTTCACTGGAAGAAAAATGCAAGAGTTTGCTAGTGAAACTGGATTCAAATTGCTTACTTCAACACCATATTATGCTCAAGCAAATGGTCAAGTTGCAGCAGCAAATAAGATTATCATTAATTTGATTAAAAAACACATTGCTCAGAGGCCAAGAAATTGGCATAAAACGTTGGATCAGGTTTTATGGGCATGTAGAAATTCTCCTAGAGAATCAACTAACACTACACCATTTCGATTAACATATGGTCATGATGCAGTTTTACCTGTGGAAATCAATATGAAATCATTTCGAATACAAAGACAGATGGAAATACCACATGACCAATATTGGGAAATGATGTTGGATGAGTTAGTTGATTTGGATGAAGAAAGGTTACAAGCTTTAGAGTATATGACTAGGCAAAAAGATAGAGTTGCCAAAGCCTATAATAAAAAGGTTAAGTCGAAAGCTTTTAACTTGGGAGATTTAGTTTGGAAAGTTATCCTGCTTATGGATAAAAAAGACAGAGTTTTAGGCAAATGGTCACCTCATTGGGAAGGCCCATTTAAAATTGTTCAAGTTTTTTCAAATGGTGCTTATGAAATCGAAGAGTTAAGTCCTGAAAAACATGTGTTGGGAATAAATGGTAAATATTTGAAAAAATACAAACCAACTTTACTCGAATTAAACATAAGTGCAGAATAAAACTTAGAATGAATAGAGATATGGCAAATAGAAAAAATAAATTTTGCCACAAAAGGGCATTGTCAAATTACAAACCAAAATAGAATAAACATTTGTCTCGAGCGGATAATAAAATCAAATTACAAAGTACTGGCTACTTCTTGATACAAGGCCTTAATGGAATTTTTCTCAGTCTCAATCACTTGTTGGGCGTCTTCGAGCTCCTGTACTTCAGCAGCAATGACTGCAGAATCGTCAAAGGCTCGAATCCCTTCTCTCCCTTTGGCATCAATGTCAGCTTGAAAGGATTGAGAAATTTCTTCCTCTATAGCCGCTTGGGCAGATTTTTCTGCAACAATTTTGGCTTAATATTCCTCGATTTGGCGTTGAAGCTCAGCTACATTAGCGTCCCAAGCAACAATGTTATTTCTGCAAGTAATGAGCCTTGGGGTTTCAACTTTAGCAGCTTCCTGTCGAATTCTAGCAACCTCGAGGTGTGCCTCTTTAGCCTTGGCCAATAAAGCAGCATGAGCGTGCTTTTGGCTATTCAACTTGGCCAAGTTACCTCTTTCCCTTTGTACCACCTTTGCATACTGATCAATCATGTTCTCTATTTGTATAACCTTGCAAAGGGTCAAAGGATCAGTATGAGGGTTATGAAATTTTCGAAGAAATGCTAAGTGGCTAAAAGCATTCGAGGGATTCTCTTCAAGGTCTGCCAACACATTCTGCAAGCCATATTCAACTTTGAGCTTGGTTAACAAGGAATCTTGCTTAACATTGGCCTTTGCAGTAGAACTGGAGGGATAAGTAGAACTATCAGTCTTGTCACTCGAAGAGCAGGATTTTGATGATTGGATGAGAAGGTCCAAGGCAGCAGCTGGGTTGGTCTTGTGCATATTAGCAAACTCCATTTCTGGAACGCCAGCACTGGTTGAGAGCCTCGAAGTAGAGGAAACGGATAATAGTTCTGGGCCACCAGCTTTTGCTTCCTTGATGATGCTATCATCTTCATCCTCGTCAATATCTTCACCCTCTTCAATGGACTCTTCTTCCTCCTCTTCAGCAGAATCACTCGAAGCTATACTTGGGGTTGGAGTTGGCAACTTTGTCTCAGCCTGGTTTGTCCAATCGACTGGTCCTGTTTCCCTCTCGAATATAATGTTGGCTTCAGCTTGAGTCATATAGACAGGGGGACCAATATCAGGTTGAAAATCAGGTTGAACATTCGAATTGACCTGAAGTAAGAATACTTGTACCATTAAACAGGACCAAGATCAAAATGCTAAATATATTGGCAATGATGTAAAGAATGGTTACCTGACCATACTTAGCTCCAATATATTTCTCCATTGGAGAAGGACTTCTATTCTTCCCAGCAGAAGGCTCATTAGCAGCTTTTTTCTAAACAAAAAATATACAATGTGTAAAGATTGAGAAAATTGGTTAACATGTTCATTCGAGCATATGAACCAAGAAATGACTTACCTTGTCATTTTCAACCTTGGTTAAATTTTCTGTTTCCTCGAGAGCAGGCGTTGGAGAAATTTGCTCTAACACTGGAGAAAGTGGAGGATTGCCTTGATTTGTTGTTTCATTATTGATGACTCTTGCAACATTGTCCTCATCCTCTACAGTGAGGTCATGATCCACTTGAGCAGTGCTGGTGGTATCAGACTTAGAAGATCTAGAAGGTTTAGAATGTCCTTGATTCTTTTTCTTCTTCTTCTTCACTTCCCTCACTACTGTAGAGTTTTCTGATGCTTTCTCAGCGCCCTTCTCCTCTTCTTGTTCCTTGCTCGACTCAACATTCGAGGAGCTAGTCTTCTTACTATTATGGCCCTTGTGTTTTTTAGATGGTTGGGGTGCAGGATCTGCTGCAACTGTATTGCTTGGAGCACTATTACCCTCTGAGGTAATATGCTTATGTTTCCTTTTCAAGGGTTTTTCAGGTTTAGTTCCCTACAATAAGAGTTAAAAACATAAAGAACAATAAATAGGGAAAAGAGAAAGCTTAGTAAAACAATAGGTCTTTGAATGACTGACTTCATCTTCATGAACTATTATGTGTGGAAGTTGGTTTTCCTTAGAAGGCCTAACAATGCTAGCAGTATGTTTCTCTCTCATTATCTAGCATAAGCATAGAAGACAGAATGTTTAGGCATGACTCAAATCAAAGAAAGAGTTGAGAAATTTTACCTTGTTTGTTCTTGCTTTGGTTCTAGTCTCTTCCTTTCTTCTCTCTTCTTCATCAGCTTGTCTTCTATCTTCATCATCAGCCAGGTGAATGCCTCTATTACTTTTAGGCTTTACTGTTCGAACAGTAGGCTGTGATGATCCTCCAGTTACTTCTTTCCCTGAAAAGGAATAACAGATTCAAATTCGATTTAGAGGAACATAAGGAATAAATGATTTGGCTTCTTGTGTTGCTAAAAACGTACCTTTACTTTTGTGTTGCTCCTGTATATCATGGATCTGTTGTCTTATAAACCCACTGTTCATCCTAATGATGTTAGCTCGAACATCACCAATAATGTACTTGTTGTAGTGATTGCTCCACCAGTTAAAAAACTTCTTAGTACAATAGTACGAGTGATTGAATTCGAGGGGATTCACATGATAGGCAATGTTGCTAACAACATTGAGATATTTGGCAAATAGGTCTTTAGACACTTCATTGCCTATTACCATGTTTTTCTCACTGTTGAATAGGCATTTGAGGAAAACCTGAGACAGTCCAAATTGTCTCGAGACCAAGTTGGGTTGATATCCAACCAAGACCCGATGATTCGATTTATTGCCAATCCTACAAGAAAGAATGGTTGGATGCAGATAGTGCTGCCATAACTCATTTACATCTTCAGCATTGTCTGGGTTGGTTGCCGGAAACTCATCTTGTAACCATGCTGGTCCAATTTCCTTTCTGACAAAGGGGGCATGGTGTTGTGAAAACTTGTTGAAATTAAGAAAGATCTTCATGTACTTGATAAAAAGATTTTGAGGATCAGTCTCATTCGAATTAGGAGTTAGTACAACCAACCTAACTCCTTCAATCGAACGGTTGTTCACATCATATTTGAATTTGGATGGGATCTTCAACCCCATTTCTCTTGTAAAGGTGGCATTTAGCCATAGTTGCAAAAGCCATAATGGTCCTGAGACTGGGAATGGGGAGCCGTCATTTGACTTCTTCAAATTGTCACAGAACTCACCCATTGATTCATATAGAACGCCCAGTAGCAAACGACCAAGTGAGAACCCATGACCTTCATGGATTTGGATTGCCAGAGGTATGTACATCTGAGTCACTTGCAATGATCTCGAGCAGAAGACATACTGAGATAGCCACAAAGTTAGAAAGGCTACATGCTCTTCAGCAGACACCTCACCTTCATCTTGATGCTCTTCAATAAATTTAGAAAAAGCTGCAGCATTGAGTTTGAAATAAGTATTCTCACTCGAGTTGGCTGGATCGAAAGTCTCCCCTTCTGGTCTTAAACCAGTGATCGCTGCCACATCGAGCAGGGTTGGTGTCATCATTCCACAGGGAAAATGGAAGGTGTGGGTGCTCCTTTCATAAAACATCAGGGTTGCTGTCAGCATTTCATGATGGTAAGCTGGGCCAAACTTTGATAGTTGGATAATGTCATAGATCCCTGAGCGTTGCCAGAAAGAACCCCAATCTTTCTCGACTCGAGCGAGCCAATTGGTGTAGGCTGAGCTATTACAATTTGGAGCTGATCTCCACATATTATGGGGTTTTCGAAGGAAGGAAAAATTAAAAGGATCAGTGCTGAAAATCTTAGGCTCACATGTTTTACGCATGGGAAAAAATTCAGAAGTTGTGGGCTTTAATGAAGCTTCGTCTGGGAATGGACCTCCAAACGCATAGACATTGTTAGCAATAGAGAAGGGAATGACCAGTTCATCTTCCCATCGTGTCTGTTCTGCGTTAGCTCCATGGGGTTCGGGAACAACTTCAACCCATTAGATTTAACAATGGTTTGGTCCCATTTTCCAGCAAAAGGTACGGGGAGGAGTGCTTGATGTTGTTCAACCATGATTTAATGAAAAAGAGGATGAACAGTTGAAAAATGGGTAGTTTTGAAACATATCCGATGTAGATCTAACGCAATGAAAAGATTCAAAATTTGCGGAATTGAATCAAATATAAGTTTACTGATTTAGTAAGATTAACAGATCGGGTATTGGTTTCAAAGGATTCAAGAACAGAATCAAAGAAAGAAGGTTGCAAAGTGGAGAACGGAGAAAACTAGTAGGGAAGTTGCAGAAAAGTGACTAAGAAATGACCTAGTCCTATTTATAGCCTTCGTTTTCTCCTGAATTAAATAAATGAAAAAGAAATTTGAGATTTCTTTCAACTTCCGCGCATGACACGTGTCCCATAAAGGCTGAAAAGGCGCAGTAGTGTCAGTAATGGGAAACTGCGCTGACGGTTATACTCATGATTATTGTCACGTGCAATTAATGGGGAATACTAAAAGAAAAAACGCCAAATTTCTTCTTTCATTCAAATTCGATTCGAAATTGGCATTTTTTGGGGGCAATTTGTTAGCCAATATTTTGGCTAATTAAAATAATAAAGTTTAAATATTTTTCTGAATATATTTAAATATGCCTTTAATTATGGGAATGTGTTTTCCCAGTTATTATTTAAATATAAAGGTCAAAATTAAATATATTTTGACGAAAGTCAGATCAGATAAATATTCATAACTTTAGGAAATACACGTTACAAAGACTTTTTATTCGAGTTAATGCTATTCGAGTGGCTCGAACTCGAATTTGGATTTTTTAACTTGAAGAAATGTTCAAGAATTGGCAGAAGATTCAAATTCAAATTCAAACCATTGCAAAGCTTCATTCAAAACTAATATCTGATGGTGTTTTTGATAAGGGTGAAGTGACTGTACACTTGGCAAATGAATGTTAGTTAGTCGTTACTAATTAGCCTTAGTTTTTATTTATAAATACTAGTTCATTTGATGTAATTAGGATCACAATCTCTCATACTACAAACCTTACACATTCTGAGTACCCAAGCGTTCGAGCGAAAGGAATAAACAAGGCAACAATGTATGATCTTGTGGTCAAGTTCTTTTAAATTCAATGTAATTTACATATTCATGCAATTTACATGCTTTCATTTACATTTCTTGCCTTTTATTTCATTGAATCATTTACTTTCTTGTCAATACGTACTCAATTTGAGTATTTTTACTTTTCTTATCAAACAAGTTATCTTTTAGTCATTTACCTTGTTTTAAACAAACAAACTTGTTCATTTGCATTAATGAACATTGCTATTTTCAAACTTGAACAATAAATGCACAAATATGTCTCGAGATTCTCTAGTTGGTCTCTCAAGCATTGCAAACTAGCGGTTGTTTACCAAAAATCAGTGTAAACACTCCCTCCGTCCCAAAATATAAAATAAAAAAAATAATTTCACTTGTTAAGAAATGTAATCACGAAAATTTAAAATATAATTTTGTGGGTTTTTCTTGAAATAAGTTGTATAGAAAAGTATAAAATTATTTTTTATTGATTATTGTTTATTGAGAAAAGGAGAGAGAAGGAAAATTAAATGCAATTTGCATTTAATTTAATGAGAATAAAGAAAAACATATTTTAAAAAAAAAAAATTTACCTTATATTTTAAGACAAAAAAAGTAATTTTTTTTCCTTTATATTGCGACAGAGGGAGTATTTCCTTACCAATAAAAATTTGTGTTTTCTCAAATTTTGAAACATATACAACCATATAAGTTACCTCTCAAAACTTTTTTTTTTTTTTTTCAGATGCATAAACAAAAATATACTAACTTATCATCGATTCATCAGTCTAATACCCTCAACAAAATTGATAAAGTTATATGATTGCCTAGGACCATCATAATCTATACTCCCTCCGTTCAAAAATATAAGCAAAAGTGAGTCAAAGAAATTTGACGTATTTAGCTCACAATTTAGACCAAATACATTCACTTTTGTTGACCAACTTTTAGTTACATTTTGGGACGGAGGGAGTATTGTCGAACAACTTTTTAACCTACCGATATCAGTAATAAACATATTACAAAACGGGTTGGGTCATTCCATTACGCCATTAACACTTTCAATAACCATGACAATTCTTTTGTTGAGAGAATAACTATATAATTAAGCTTTTTTATTCTAGATTTAGTTTAAATTTAAATGTATTTGTTTAGTCATAAATATCAAATTAATAACAAAACTTTTTTAAATTTAAAAAGGATCAGTACACCTGGTCTACGAATCTATTCTAACTATCAACAAATTCCGAGAGTTTTAGGAGGAATGGGGATTGTAATTCTTTCTACTTCTAGGGGTATAATGACAGATCGAGAAAAATATTTTGTTGATTATCAATCATATACTCGCTCCGATTCTTATTATAAAAAAAAAATTTGTTTTTTAAATTTATGGAATATTTAATGTATTTAGACTAATATTATAAACTAAATACATCAAACATTTTATGTATCTAAAAAGTCAATTTCTTCTTATAATAAAGATCTGAATAAGTAATACTTATCATAAATTTGTTGAATTTTTATTTTTTAGTCGGTAAACTAATAACTAAAATTTTACCTTATAAACAAGTCGGCACACCAAAATTCTAAACTAATTTCTGCATATTACGTGCAAATGTGCTAACAAGTTAGATCATTATACTACACCATTAACACGATTTTCAATTAGCAAAAGTAAAAAATGAAAAACAAAGCTTAGTTAACTTACTATTGAAGCCACCAATTACCGTCTTCACTATCATTCATTCTCAAATCTCATCCACAGTATATAATAACCCACCGACCTAACCCAACTCTCTCTTGTCCTAAAATCTTTCTTGTGTTTCTTCTTCAATATTACTAAATCCAACGAACGAGGTTCTTTTCTTTCTCTCTCATACTTAAATTAAATTAATCACGCGATTTTTGTCCGATTATAATGTTCTTTGGGATTTGATCATTATTCATTTGCTTCTTGTTACAGAACAACACCACCTTAATCACCGATTCACACGTGTGAAGGAGCGTCATCGGATTTGATTCCCAATAATCACTTCATTAATTTTCCATTTACTATCACTAATTATTGGTAAGTACTTTTTTTTTTTTATTCTTTATTCACTTTCACTAATCACTAATTATTGGTTTCAGATTTTGGGTTTTTAGTTCTTTGCTTTTTATTCAAGAAAATATGTTTTTTTTCCTCCGATTTGGTTTTGATTTGATGTGTTTATGTAAAGGTGAGAAATTTGGAGTGTAAATTTGTGATTTCTGTTCAATTTTTTTTCTTCTTTACTCTAAATTTTGCTTTTTTGCTAGACCTAGGTTTTGTGGAACTTGAAATTTTTACTGATTACTATATTTGATTGCTTTGTTGTGAAGATAAGTGTTAGTAGTTGTATAAAGTATGTTTCTTTTGATTTGGGTTGTTAGTATTGGTTTGGATGGGGTTTTGGAATCTTGATTTAATGTATGTGATGGTATAGGGTAGGTGAGGATTGAGAATTTTATTTGGGGTTACTTTGATTTCAATTACTCAGAGGGTGCATCAATAAAGGATCATAGACCCTTATAGTAATGGGAATATGAACAAGGCTAGATTTGATTTGATTGATGGATTGAACTGATGCACATAAAGTGGAGTGATGTTTCGAATTTGTTTTGTTTGTTGAGTATTGTGTCTTTTAGATTCAATATTTTTTTGGGGGTGGTGGTGTTCAAGGATCTTAGTACTTTTTTTTGGTATCGTTACTATTGTTTTGCATCGTGCAACCTTTCATCGGCTCTGATTCTTGATCTAGTGGTTTAAATTACATTTTGGTAGCCCGTCTTAATACCTGATAGTTTTTTTTGCACTCTTAACCTTCTAATTGGAGGAAAGAAAAACATCACTTTCATATTTCTGCAGGTCTTGTTTTTAACATGTATGGTGTAATTGTAACAGTTACACCTATTTTTGGGTCTTGTATTGCCTTGTTACTACTGTGTAAGAGTGTAAGACCATGTTTCTGAGATTTTGTTTTGTTTACTGACGTCTTCACTCCATCCTGTGCAGGAAGTTCTGGTGTTGTAGTACACTGATGGCTAACTCAAGCAACAAATCTACGCCTACAATGTTGTTGGACTCCATGGAACAGAGAGGGAAAAATATTGTTGATTCAAATGCAAGCATAGTTCAATGTCCTATAAGCCAGCAATGCCGTAGCTCCTTAGATGGTCCGGTATCTATTCTTTGGGATATTGAAAATTGTCCTGTTCCAAGTGATGTACGCCCAGAAGATGTGGCAGGTAATATAAGAATGGCTCTGCAGGTGCACCCAGTAATTACAGGAGCTGTTATGACGTTTTCTGCTTATGGGGATTTCAATGCCTTCCCTAGGCGGCTTAGAGAGGGTTGTCAGAGAACTGGTGTTAAACTTATTGATGTTCCCAATGGGAGAAAAGACGCAGCTGACAAAGCAATCTTGGTCGACATGTTCTTATTTGCTCTTGACAATCCTCCACCATCCTCTATCATGCTAATCTCTGGAGACGTTGATTTTGCTCCAGCGCTCCACATTCTTGGACAGCGGGGATACACTATAATTCTTGTTATCCCTGCTGGGGTAGGTGTTTCTTCTGCCCTATGCAATGCCGGTAAATTTGTCTGGGACTGGCCTATTGTGGCTCGTGGAGAAGGTTTCGTCCCCCCCTCAAAGGCTTTGGCACCACCCCGTGGAGGTTCAGTTGAGCTTTCGGGATATTTGATGGGATGCCATATCAATGACAGCACTGATGGACAAAATGAAGAAGAAGCAATAGTTTATAGAGGGATGTCACAGAGCTATTACAACTCTAGGGAATTTGCAGTGGTATCACAATCTATGTCTGAATATAATTCACCGCACGTGTCTTACTTGCCGCCAACATCTATGAGATCATATAGCCTTCCATCTGGATTGAATGATGTTGCTGGAGGACCTGTGCCTTGTAGCGACAATACTGAATGCCAGATATGGGTACAGCCCGGGGATTTAAATGGTCTCAAGAGTCAGCTAATAAGGTTGCTCGAACTTTGTGGAGGATACATGCACCTGGTCCGGGTTCCAGCAGAGTACCAGAAAATTTATGGTAAGCCACTTTTTATATCTGAATATGGGGCATGTAAGTTGGTCAATCTTTTCAAAAAAATGGATGATGCCATTTCTGTGGAAGGAAAAGGGGCTCGCAGATTTGTGTGTCTCAAAAACAGAAAGGGAGGACCAAATGCTCCTCCGCCGTCTCTCACAAAGAAAGATAAGAAAGGAAAAAGAGCACTGGAAGAGAATGCAAATGTTGTCATTGGTGGCTGCTCTTCGGATGAGTTGTCAGATGAAGAAAGAGTAGTCATAGAAAAACGCGATGAAAGAAGTTTTACCGGAAAGGGTAATAAGGGGACAGCAGTCAGATGTGAAATTGATGACCCTGTTCTTGAGCAGTTTAAGTGTGAGCTGCAAGAGATTCTAGTCAGCTATTCCTGTCGGATACCTCTAAGCAAATTTGAAGATATATACCAGCAACGGTACAAGCAACAGTTGGAATATCAGAGATTTGGTGTGGACAAGTTGGAGGAATTGTTGGAGAAAGTGAGCGATGTGGTAGTATTGCACGATGTGGTAGTATTGGAAGAGGAACAAGTAAGCCAGAAGAAATTCCTGGCTGCTGTTGGTTTTTAGAAAACTTAAGCAAGAGACAGCTTGCTATTTGTTTTAACCTTTCTGGTGTTCTTAAGGCAAATACTAATGAATGCCTTAAGAGCACATGTTAAGGAATCAAACGTGAAAAGTTTTTTTATTGAAAAATGTAGTATTTAATATTTTACTAATGCTATATTTTTCAATAAAAAAGTTCAACTTTTTCGATTTCTTAACCTCAGGGTGCTCTTTGTGAGAACCCTTAAATGTTTACCACAAGAGCCAGGAAATACATGTTCTCCCTAGCAGCAAAGTCATCTTTTTCAGTCAATTTATTTCTTTTATGTTTTGTAAACATGATATGCTGGGCGTATGTGTTTTTTTATAGTCACTGTCCTGCATGTGTATTGAACCTTGTAAAATTACTGTGTTACTTATTTTTAGTAAGTTGGGAGAATGTGTAAAAGTAATAGCTTTTCCACTTTTATCTTAAATCCACTCTGGATATTGAAATACAATTTGTTCATGCATGTTGTCTTATTGAGAGATCATTGTCTAGTTGAACATCATTCTTTTTATGGTTTTGTACTTGGATATTTCAGTTGAAATTGAAACTGGTTTATTTTGACCATTAATGTGATTGTTGCAAATAGGTCACTAAAAAAAATGATTTGGATATTCATTGAGGTGATTTAGAAAAGTAGAAGAGGTATAACAATGAGATGATTGTACTACCTCAATGACTATAAGTCTATAACATCAACTCAAAGAACATGAGATAATTCTACTCCCTCATATAAACAAATAACTTGTTTTGTGATCTATACTATTATGAGGACTGTATAAGTAACATGCATATGCAAGATAACAAAGTGTATATTTTGATCATGTTTCAATTTCGTTGTATCTGTAAACAAAGCACACATGTCTAATAGAATAGATCAACAAGTAAGTGACACAACAAATAATTAATACTGTAAGAAGATACATAAGCGTTTGGTTACACTAATATTAAAATATATGGTACTAATGCTTCTAATTCAAATACAGAATTCTCTTAAGTTCTATTCCACAATCAAAATCCTCTCTACTAATGTCACTGTTCCATTTTTCACTAACCCTCATAAATCTTAATTTATTGTATTTGTCTTGCCACTGTGAAAATAATTCACGTATTTTGAAGAAGGCCGACCTAATAGGGTGTGCAACATGAGCCTTTGCACAAGGCTTGTAAATAATGAAGGCCTTTAAAAAAAATTATAAGTAGTAACATAGTATATATGAGAGTTGTAACCAAAAAAATAGTATATGAGAGTGTAAAATTTAAATAATATCAGTCAAGTTTAGTGGCGGAGCTAGAAAATTTATAAAGTTCGGACAAATAATCTTTCATTGTTTGTTTCAGCTCAATTGAAATTGTGAGTTGGTTCTTGAAATCAAATAATTTGTTCATTATTAAAAGTTAACTTAAAAATACAAATTTGAATATATATATATATATATATATATATATATATAGGGGAATGCTAACATTGACCATGTGGGTCAAGGTTAGTAACCATGACCCAAAGGGATTACATGTGAGTCATACATTGCTAACTTGGACCCACAATCGAAGTTAACAATCTCCATATATAGACATTTCTCTCACGCCTTCCACCTACCCCCATTTCTCGCGCGACCCCCTACTGATTTAGGAAATATTCTTGATCACGTGACCATACAAGAATATTTCCTTTATCAATATGTTTTCTTTATTATTCTTCTTTCCTTTGATTTGTGTTGGGTTTTTGTGTATTGGCATCATTTTTGCTAAAACACTAACTAGCCAGATGCTGGACCAGATGCTAACTAGACAGATGCTGGACCAGATGCTCCAACATGTGCGTACAGCATCAGGACGTACGCGTATTTTTGTGCGAGATCTTTTTAAAGATTTGCTTCAGTTTTATCTCAATTACTTATGCACTAAGTCTCGCCTTGTTGTGTAGAACCTTCAGGAGGTGGCGGTTTGCCCTGATTGCTTCATAAATATGTTTCTCCATTTATGGAAACATATTATATGGTTCTAAAATATAATTGCAAGATTTCTTTTGGACCAGCTGGATTGTAAAGCCCATGTATCTTCCTCAACACGTTCTTACAGAATATATATATTGGAAGATGTAAAACCTAAAGTGAAGCGAAGCCATTATTTACAAAGAGGAGTCTTTAGGGTTTTAGGGTTTCGTATTTAAAGCCTTGTGCTTTAATGTGTGCACTCCTAAGCTTTTAAGTATGGAGTTGCCTGTGTACCACTCCTAAGCTGTGAAGTACGGAGTCGGTTGTCTTTGTGTTCACTAAAGCGTGCGTTGCCTATATGTTAAGTAGTGAACTTGTGAGCCTTGCTTGTATCATGTTGAATTGTTGATACATGAAGGACGTAGGTGTTTGTACTGTGTACTGCTCCTAAGCCTTTAGGTACGGAGTTAGTTGTGTCTTTAGAGTGTGACTCTTGAAACAATAAACGAAAAGAACAATTGATAACAGTGCTGTCTGTACTGTTTGGTAAGGAAGTGAGCAGAGGTTCTCATATCTAGGAGTTCCTAGGTAGAGGTCTAGACGGGTAGTTACAAAGTGAGAAGTGCAAACGAGGAGTTTGACTTTGAATTTGTTTTACTTAGTGGATTTCCTTCCTGGATTGGTATCCCCCAGACTAGGGCAAATTGCGCCGAACTGGGTTAACAAACTCACTGTGTTATTTATCTTTCTGCTGTGATTCGTTTATTTTGTGCTTTGCTACGCTGTGTTATTTTACTGTCATAAGTTCTGAGTTGACAAGTGCTCGGACAGTTGTCCTTACATTGTGCATAGCGTTTGTCTGTCTGGTTGCCAGAATTTCAATTTGCCTTTTGTTGTGAGCTGAATGTTGCATATAAGATATATCATTACTTTCATTTCTATTTTTTTAAATTCATTGATATAAGTTTTGTTTGAGTTGTTGCTGGTTGGATTGCTCTCCTAAATTGCTTAATTAGTTCTACATGTTCTTTATGTTAATATTTTTTAGGTGGACGCTAAAATCGGCCTTTAGGGTTTGTCTCAACGATAAAGGTTTTGCAACAGATTAAAATTGGTCTCTATTTCGATCACTAAATGAATTTGTGACTGATTTTCTTTTAAATTGGTCTCTAATTCCTCACCAATAATAAATTTTCAAGTAGTGAAAATTATTGTTAGTTTATATGGAATAATGATTTTCAAAAATATATAAATAACAAACTAACAAGATGATGAGAGAAGCAAGTAGGGAGGACAAGAAAACTCAAATCTGCGGGGTCCACCTAAAACCATCACCGAGTCAACGAGTGAGTTGATTAGGTTCGAGTTACACCCGTTATTTCAGGTCTGTGTAATGTCGAAACCACCCGTTAGATGTTAAATTATATAAATACCCCTACTTATATTAGCATGTTGTAGACTATTTTTCATACTTATTTTAATGTTGAAGACAATGTTAGCATGTTGTAAACCGTAATTTCGTAATTTCTTTGAGTTTACCGTATTTTTTTACTTTTCTTAATGCGGGTTCGGATGAAAAACTCGAACCCATCGAGTTCGGGTGAGGGTGGCATTTTGGCACCCGAATAACTTTTGGGTTCGGGTGGTCATTTCGGGTTCAAGTTTGATCAGTGACAAAATGACAAGCAAATGAGTGAACTTAGCATAAGCCATTGTTTGTTTGTTTGTAAAAATTTTGAAGCAAAAAGGTAAATATAGAGGTTAGAAGTGCTATTTTAAAAACAAAGGGGTCAAAGTTGCAAGTTTATAAAACTTAGGGACCAAAATACAATTTATCCAATAAATTAAAAACCTTATAAAACCAACTATTTCAATCTGCACTAAAAGTGCACTGCTCATTGCTTTAAGGTATTTAAGTTGCATTTCTAATTGCTACAAGCTTTCCACGTGTGATGAAGTTTTTAATAGTGGCTGGCCCACTCTAACATCTATCTCAACCCTATTTTCATATAAAAATAAAAAATGGAAGACTTATATATACTAGTATCTGAACCCGTGCTAAGCACGGGTAAATATATGACTATAAAAAATAGCATTTAAATATTAAAGTTCTTCTTATAAGTTCTTTCAATTAACAAATAAAAAGATTGAAAAATTTATAAATTATAAATAAGATTAAATATATTTTTGATCCTTTTAAAATGGAGATTTTAAGTTTGATAGTTACTTAATTTTAATTATATTTTTAGTCCTTATAAATTTTGTCTTGCAATTTTTTTTTTGGTGCATTGTCTTGCACATTTTAAGCCCTTAATAAAATTATATTTGCTTATTTATCATTAATCTCCTAAATTTTTGAATTAACTTTTTATATTTATGTTGAAAGTATAATATAAAATAAACTTATGTATTAAAATTTTGAATTTTTTAACATGATATAAATTAAATATGAATTTTTTAGATAGTAAAAGTTCGAGATAAAAGTAATAAAAATCGTGATCTAGAAATTAAAATTTTAGTTCAATGTTTTTGGAGGGACTTTTTATTATGTTCTAAAAATCATTCAAAAATATATTTAAATATAATAGAATGGACTAAAACTGAGTGCGTGATTATTTTCTAGGGACTAAAATTTAATAAAAATTAAGTAAGGATTAAACTTAGAAGACCACCATTTTGTAGAGACTTAAAACATAAATGAGCATGTTTAATAAGCTACAAAAAAATATCAATGTAAATAAAAATATACTCTCTCTGTCTCAAAACATAAGAGAAAATACGCATTTATTTGTCCCAAAATATTGAGAAAAAAAATAAACTTTTATCCTTTTCAATAAAATTTTACCTCTCTCTCTCTCACTTGAGAAAAACACAAACACGTTAATATAAGCTTGAGGTGAAAGTTGGGTTAAAATGAGACATATCTTGTAAGGTTGCTTTTATAAAAGAAAAAATTCACATTTTTTTGTCCCAAATTATAAGAGAAACAACTATTTTAATTTTAAAGATTTTTTTTTTATTTATTCTCATAAAATTAAATACAAATTGCATTTAATTTTCTTTCTATCTCATTTTCTCAATAAACAACAGCTAATAAAAATTGATTTTACATCTTCCTAAGCAACTTGTTCCAAAGAAAACCCAAAAAATATAATTCAAATTCTCATGTTTTATTTTTTTTAATAAGTGTGATTTTTTTTTTGTCTTAGTTGCCGCCACCCCCTACACCAACCCTAATTTATTTCATAGCTTTTTTCTTGTTGATCCACTAAAGAGGGGTGATTTAGGGTCATTTTGACCCATAATCACCCCCTCTTCATTTCTTTTTTATTTCTTTTTATTCTTTTTTTTGAACACGTATTTCCTTTTATTCTAAGAACTGATTTTTTCACATAATTTTAGTTTTTCTTTGGTGGTTTTTTTCCTTCGTTGTTGTTTCATACTTTCACTCCCGTCTTAGTACGAAGTTAATTGAATTTCCAGTCATAGTGCGGTGTTTTGATTTCCCGTCTTAGTGCGGTGCTGTTTTGATTTTCCGTCTCGGTAAGGTGTTTATTTTGTTCAAATTTGGAGATTTGCTTCGATCTAGATCCAGTGCAGATTCAATAACTTTAGCACCTTCAACGATGAAGTTCCAGAGGCATGAAGATGACTATTCTGGACATTTGAATTTTATTATATCAATTGTAGCATTCGTCACATTTGTAGACATTAAGCCGTTTTATGCTATTAACTCGGATGTTGTGAGCTTGTTCGCGAGGGGTGATTTTGGATCAAATTGACCCTAAATCACCCCTCTCTAGAGGATGAACAAGAAAAAGACAAAAGAAAAATTTAGGGTTTATTTGAAGGAGGGGCAGCTATTGTTGAAACAAATTAGTTTTGCGCTATTAATTTTTTTAATAAAAAAAATAAAAGTGCAACAAAATTTATTGTGAAGGTGAGATAGAACGGGAAGATACGAAATCTATTGGGGATATCCAATCCTGCATGGTATGGGTTTGGGGTTCTATTTTTTATCCTCGATAACTATGAGTTATCCGGATTTTATGGGTTTGAATTTCGGGATCGCAAATATCTCCCACCGGCCCACCCCGTTGCCATACTTATTTTATTGTCATATTTTTATCCGTGCCAATCCGTGCTTGGCACGGGTTCGGATGCTAGTTTTTTATTATTTTACAATGTACCTAATATTTCACTCATATTTCTACTTATATATTAATATGAACATTTATTTTTTTATAATTTTTACGGGTATCTATATTTCAACTTATATATTAATACCAATTCTAAGTTTTATATAAAACATTATCATTTTTTAAACTAATAACTTTTGTTAAAATTTGTTCAAATCCAGTGCTAAATTCCATGGATGCTAGTTTTATATATGTTAGTGAATGTGCCAAAGGGAGTAAGAAGAAAACAGCTGATACTGGGAAGAAGCCCATTGGTCCCCAAAAGTCTTGGAGCAAAGTTACTCCCAAGCCTGATCATAAGAAGAAGAATCTCAAAAGAAAGGATCATCCTTCAAGTTATTCTGATTTTGAGATTGCTGAGACAGATGCTGCCCCATCTGGTGGAGCATTTAGAAAAACTGTCAAGGGAATGAAAGTTCCTCTAGTTATTCCTCCAGCCCCTCTAGATAATGTTTCATTTCATCTGGAAAGTGGAGCTACTCGCTGGAAATTTGTTTATCATAGAAGGCTTGGACTGGAGAGGAATCTGAAGACAGATGTGTTCAAGTGCAAGGAACTTGTTGATGTGTTGGAATATGCTGGGTTGATGAAGACTGTGAAGAATCTGGGTCATTGCTATGACATGTTGGTAAGGGAATTTGTGGTAAACATCTCTGAGGACTGTGATGATTCAAGGAATCATGAGTACAGACAAGTGTTTGTTCGTGGTAGATGTGTCAACTTCTCTCCTCAAATCATTAATGCCTATCTTGGAAGATCTGTTGAGGACATTCCTGAGTTGGAAGTGACTGATGACACCATCTACAAAGCTATAACAGGTAATAAGCTTAGACACTGGTCTGGACATTTGTCTGCTGCAAAATTGTCCCCATTATATATTGTTTTGAACAAAATTGATGCTGATAACTGGTCTCAAACCACTCATTCTAATTCTGTTGCAACTGGTTTAGCTAAGCTTATCTATGCAGTTGGTACTAAATCTGCATTTGATTTTGGTTCTTACATTTATTATCAAATTTTGGAGCAAGCTAAGTCTTTTGCTATTAAGTTCTACATTGCCTTTCCAACTCTGCTGTATGGTATTATACTCCAACAACATCCTGATATTCTAGTTAGTTCAGATGTGCCTGTTAGGAGGCTTTGTCCTTTGGTTTTGGATTGCAAGTTATTGTCTCAGCCACATGCTGATGAATTGGCTGGCACTTATGTCCGGTCATCTGGTGTTATGAGTAGGCTGGCAATGATTGCTAAGCTTACAGAGATTAGTTTGGATCTGTGTATTAAGAAGTCGAAGGTGACTGATGACACCATTTGCAAGGCAATCACAAGTAACAAGGTTAAGCATTTGCCTAGACATTTGTCCTCTCCACAACTCTCTCTATTGTATGTCGTTCTAAACAAGATTTCTGCTCAAAACTGGACTATAACTACTCATTCAAATTATGTTGCTACTGGTTTGGCCAAGTTCATATATGTTGTTGTTATGAAAACGTCTTTTGATTATGGCTCCTACATCAACTATCAGGCTCTAGAGCATGCTAAGTCTTATGCTGTCCAGTTTACTATAGCCTTTCCCACTCCCTTGTGTGGTATTATTCTCCAGCAATATCCAGATATTTTGCTTAGCACTAATGAGCCCTATAAGAGGCCTGGTCCTTTGTCCTTAGTTTACAGGTTGCTGTCTAGATCACATGTTGTTGACTTAGCTGGTACTTCTGTCAAGACAATTATTGTTCTTAGTAGAAAACAATTGATTACTCAACTTACTAAGATTAGTATGGCACTTGGTGCAAGAAAGATGAAAATTGACAGGATTATTGCAGCTCAGGCTGAGATTGAAGTTAATGACAATCCCATCTGCAAGACAATCACTAGTAATCAAGTCAAAGTTTGGCCAAAGAAAGGCAAGTTGTCATCTAATAAGCTCACGGTGAAATATGCAATTTTTAACAGAAATCGAGCTATCAACTGGATGTTCACTTCTCACCTTTTTGACATAGCTACAGGTCTGGGTAAGTCTATTCATATTGTTGGTACTAAGACCTCCTATAACTTTAACACTTATATTCTTGATCAATCCATAAAGTATGCTAAGTGTTTGGATGTGAAGATGCTAATAACAATTCCCACAATGCTTGGAAGTATTATTTTTTATAAGCATCTTGATATTTTGATCAGCTCTGATGTTGCCAGCAAGAGGGAGTCTCCTCTCAAGTTGCACCATAGAGTGTATGAAGGGACACATGTCTTAGATAATGGTGTAACATCTGACCAGACAACTTCTAATATCATAACCATAAAAGAGATAAATGCTTATGTGATGGGTCCTTTGAAAGTTGAAAGTCTTGGAAAGAGAAAGGATGAAAATGTATTTGTAAGGATCATAAATGACCGTGGGAAGAAATTTGAAGATGTCAAAGTTCTCTGATTTTCTGCTCCTCTAAAATAATTACTCTCGGTTACTCCTCCTATATCATAGCTTACAAAGTCTTTAATTCCATAATCAATGCTATGATAGAATCCTTATATGTAGAAGATTTGGATAAAAAGGATATTGCTACTCCTATTAAGATTGTCCAAAAGTCTTCAACCCTATGTTTAGAAGATACTGAAAAAGCTGTTGTTGATGGTGGTGTTGACACAAAGGCCACAGATAGCCCTGTATTGAAACCAACTTCAGAGAATACTCAAACTAATACCATAGCTGAAAGTGGTGATTCTTATGAAGGTGTTAACCTTCCTGGGTATTGTGCTGTGAAAGATGCTAGAGCATCTGACGATTGAGATTCTCAAGCTAATATAGAGGGAAATATGTTTGGTGATACACTTGTGGTCTCTCGAACTGATGAGAGTATGAAGACTACTGAGGTAGAAACCAAAGATCATGGTCTCCCAGACTCACAAACAGGTACACAACATATTGAAGCTAATGTTGAAATTTTGATAGAAGATGCTGTTGAAGATGATGTTGCAGATGCTGGCACATCTGTCAAGCCATTAGAAGCTTGGAGAAAAAGAGCTAGAAATGTTCTATCTGTTCTCTTGGATAATGTGTCTTTCCATCATGAAGAAAGAGCTTCCAGATGAAAATTTTATTTGTTTGTGGAAGAAGCATGTTTAATGAAAACTTTGCACAGTTTAGGGAAGTGATATGTCAAGCGGGTTAGGGATTTTATTGTGATCATGGGGGAGTACTATGATGATCCTTTGAGTGTTGAGTATATGCAGTTTTTTTTTTGGTGATTTGGTGAAAGAATGGTCAATGAAGAAAAAGTTGCCAGCAGCTAAGCTAACAACGTACAAAGTCTATAGTTAATTTTGGTGAGTATATCTTTTATCAGACTATAGCTCATAGGAAATCTAATGCTACAAAATTTCCTATTGTGTTTCCTACCTTGATCTGTGATATCATTATGCATCAATATTCTGAGATATGTAATCAACCTGATGGGGTTAGTCAATGAGAGTCAGATATTACTTTAGATCCAAGGTTTCTTGAGAAGTCACATGCTGCAGACATTGCTCTAACATCTGTCTAAGGCACATCTTCCATGATAAGTATACAACAGATGATTTATGACCTCAAGATTATGAGTAAAGCTCTGGATGACAAGAAATTCTTGATGGTTCGTGTTATTCCAACTCTGGAAGTTGAAGAATTGATTGCTCATGACGATAGAGGTGATGATTTGGTGGTGGAAGACTTTGAGGGTAGTGCTGATTTTTGGTCTTATGTGTTACTTCTAACCTCTTGCATCAGATGTTATGTTGCTTTTATGGGTTAAGCCCTAGATTTTCTATGCACCTGCATGTGCACTTAGTTGCAATATGTACCCTGTGATTATGTCCCTCTGAACATGTTTCCTGCTTGTATGTGCATGAAGTGAGGGGAAGTGTTATAAGTTTGATGCATAAGGCTAATATTATTGATGACAACACTGTCTATGTTGTTGGTGTAATGCAAGAAGCTCAGACAGATGCTCTGACATCTGACTTATAGTAGTAAGGGAGTTTATGGTGTATGTATGCAAGTTTTGAGGGGGAGCAATCATATTTGATTATCTCCTATTATCTACCTGTTGATTATCTGAGGAGGAGTAGTATGTATCTCTTGCCTATCTATCTATCTATGAATGGAGTGCTAGTGCTTGTTCTGAGAAGAAGTATATGAATCTTGTGTGATGATGACTAAGTAGAATTATTTTCTACTACATTCTTCTGATTTCATGAATTAAGGGGGAGGAATTTATTTTTCCTAAGTCCTTAAGTTTGATTTGTCTTGAAGTTTCTATTTTCATATGGGGATCTATCGTGAGAGGTTAAGTCTCTCTGTTCACACTCTATGAGGCTAGTTGTTCTTATATCCGCTGTGCATGCCTCTGATATATTGTTGGCCAAAGCATTCATGTTATGTCCTATCTTCTTAGATGTGTATTGATGTTGATTTGAAGATTATTTTATTATGCATATTGGTCAAAATTTGTTTTTGTCAAAGATTCTGGTGTTGAAACTCCTTCTGAAGAATATTGATATGTATGATCCTTCCAGAATCCTCATTAGTCTTGTCATTTAAACTGTTGTTAACTCTACAATAGTATATGAAAGATGCTTGACCAAATGTTGTGTCATGTGGAACAGCATTATGTGATCAGTGATTTCGTGCCAGCTAGCGTTATATTTCTGTACGCAATCTTCTACAGATTCATTTGTATTTTTATCTAGCTTACTGATCAAGGCACCTGTATTTGAATGAAGTTCAAGATACTACTCCTGATAATGTTTTGCCTTAAGTTTTGGTCTATGAAGTGCAAGTATACATGCAAAGTAACATTGTTGCAGCTGGACCTATGTCAAGAAAGGATATAATAGCTGGGTTGAAAGAAACCTGCAAAGCTTTGGAACTTGAAGAAGCTTATGTTGTGGCTAATCATGAGACAGTTACACTATGGAGTATCTAAAATGACATGGTGTGGTTTGTAAGGTATTTCATCTACCCGTTGTATGTTGTTGCTATATGAGAAGATTAGTTGAAAATGAAGGGCCTGGGAAGGAATGGAGGTTCACACTTTATGGTAGGGGTGCCTATCACTTACATATGTAGAATCATAACTCTGCACTTTATTCATTATTCATCCTCTTCTCTATGGTATGATATCTTCTGGTTCTTAGCCATGCGAATTTACTAGCATTCTACTTCTGAGATGTTCTTGTATGACATGCTATGCAAGATTACTTCATGATCTTGTTAGCTGTTACTGTTATGATGCTAGTTGTATGATGTGTTTGCTGATGCTGCAGCATGTTACATGCATGCGAATGTATTGTGTTGGACTGTGCAATTATGGTAATCTGAGTATGTTGATCAATGGAGTTGCTATGATATTGTCGCAAGGGTTCTATGGTGCAATGTGAAATTGCTAAGCAGATTTATGAGCATGTTTCCTCTTCTTGTGTTCTTTGGATGTTTATGCTACTCTGGTATATGCCTATTTCAAATTCTCATATGAAGTTTGGCAATATTTATGTCTAAAAAGGGGGAGAAGTAAGCTGATATTGGCTGATATGCATGATGCTCTACTAGATGTTGACACATTTGTCTATATGGTGATATGAAGTAGTTTATGTTGCTTTGCCATGGCAAATGTCTATGAGTTGATAATATGCATGAGACATTGTTCTCAGGGGGAGCGCTGATGTTTGCTGATGTTGAAGGAGAATGTTATGCTTATGCTTGCATGAGAATGCTATATCAAATGTTGAAGCATTCAGTTTTGTGTGAAGCACTATTTGTGATGAAGCGTATTGTCTCTGATGTTTTTAATTGTGAGGCTATTTTCTATCATCTACTGCTATATGCCTCTGGTGTTTATGTGTTGAAGCTTATTTGTAAGCACTTTTAATGGAAATCTACTATGTGAAGATGGTTCTTGTTCTCCTTCAAAGTTGCTATGTTTTGATTGATTAGAAGGAGTGTGCTGTGTATATCTCTCTGGCTTTCATATATGGCCCAAGATTGTTTTAGCCAAAAATTTGCCAAAGGGGGAGATTGTTGGGTTTTTGTGTATTGGCATCATTTTTGCTAAAACACTAACTAGCCAGATGCTGGACCAGATGCTAACTAGACAGATGCTGGACCAGATGCTCCAACATGTGCGTACAGCATCAGGACGTACGCGTATTTTTGTGCGAGATCTTTTTAAAGATTTGCTTCAGTTTTATCTCAATTACTTATGCACTAAGTCTCGCCTTGTTGTGTAGAACCTTCAGGAGGTGGCGGTTTGCCCTGATTGCTTCATAAAATATGTTTCTCCATTTATGGAAACATATTATATGGTTCTAAAATATAATTGCAAGATTTCTTTTGGACCAGCTGGATTGTAAAGCCCATGTATCTTCCTCAACACGTTCTTACAGAATATATATATTGGAAGATGTAAAACCTAAAGTGAAGCGAAGCCATTATTTACAAAGAGGAGTCTTTAGGGTTTTAGGGTTTCGTATTTAAAGCCTTGTGCTTTAATGTGTGCACTCCTAAGCTTTTAAGTATGGAGTTGCCTGTGTACCACTCCTAAGCTGTGAAGTACGGAGTCGGTTGTCTTTGTGTTCACTAAAGCGTGCGTTGCCTATATGTTAAGTAGTGAACTTGTGAGCCTTGCTTGTATCATGTTGAATTGTTGATACATGAAGGACGTAGGTGTTTGTACTGTGTACTGCTCCTAAGCCTTTAGGTACGGAGTTAGTTGTGTCTTTAGAGTGTGACTCTTGAAACAATAAACGAAAAGAACAATTGATAACAGTGATGTCTGTACTGTTTGGTAAGGAAGTGAGCAGAGGTTCTCATATCTAGGAGTTCCTAGGTAGAGGTCTAGACGGGTAGTTACAAAGTGAGAAGTGCAAACGAGGAGTTTGACTTTGAATTTGTTTTACTTAGTGGATTTCCTTCCTGGATTGGTATCCCCCAGACTAGGGCAAATTGCGCCGAACTGGGTTAACAAACTCACTGTGTTATTTATCTTTCTGCTGTGATTCGTTTATTTTGTGCTTTGCTACGCTGTGTTATTTTACTGTCATAAGTTCTGAGTTGACAAGTGCTCGGACAGTTGTCCTTACATTGTGCATAGCGTTTGTCTGTCTGGTTGCCAGAATTTCAATTTGCCTTTTGTTGTGAGCTGAATGTTGCATATAAGATATATCATTACTTTCATTTCTATTTTTTTAAATTCATTGATATAAGTTTTGTTTGAGTTGTTGCTGGTTGGATTGCTCTCCTAAATTGCTTAATTAGTTCTACATGTTCTTTATGTTAATATTTTTTAGGTGGACGCTAAAATCGGCCTTTAGGGTTTGTCTCAACGATAAAGGTTTTGCAACAGATTAAAATTGGTCTCTATTTCGATCACTAAATGAATTTGTGACTGATTTTCTTTTAAATTGGTCTCTAATTCCTCACCAATAATAAATTTTCAAGTAGTGAAAATTATTGTTAGTTTATATGGAATAATGATTTTCAAAAATATATAAATAACAAACTAACAAGATGATGAGAGAAGCAAGTAGGGAGGACAAGAAAACTCAAATCTGCGGGGTCCACCTAAAACCATCACCGAGTCAACGAGTGAGTTGATTAGGTTCGAGTTACACCCGTTATTTCAGGTCTGTGTAATGTCGAAACCACCCGTTAGATGTTAAATTATATAAATACCCCTACTTATATTAGCATGTTGTAGACTATTTTTCATACTTATTTTAATGTTGAAGACAATGTTAGCATGTTGTAAACCGTAATTTCGTAATTTCTTTGAGTTTACCGTATTTTTTTACTTTTCTTAATGCGGGTTCGGATGAAAAACTCGAACCCATCGAGTTCGGGTGAGGGTGGCATTTTGGCACCCGAATAACTTTTGGGTTCGGGTGGTCATTTCGGGTTCAAGTTTGATCAGTGACAAAATGACAAGCAAATGAGTGAACTTAGCATAAGCCATTGTTTGTTTGTTTGTAAAAAATTTGAAGCAAAAAGGTAAATATAGAGGTTAGAAGTGCTATTTTAAAAACAAAGGGGTCAAAGTTGCAAGTTTATAAAACTTAGGGACCAAAATACAATTTATCCAATAAATTAAAAACCTTATAAAACCAACTATTTCAATTTGCACTAAAAGTGCACTGCTCATTGCTTTAAGGTATTTAAGTTGCATTTCTAATTGCTACAAGCTTTCCACGTGTGATGAAGTTTTTAATAGTGGCTGGCCCACTCTAACATCTATCTCAACCCTATTTTCATATAAAAATAAAAAATGGAAGACTTATATATACTAGTATCTGAACCCGTGCTAAGCACGGGTAAATATATGACTATAAAAAATAGCATTTAAATATTAAAGTTCTTCTTATAAGTTCTTTCAATTAACAAATAAAAAGATTGAAAAATTTATAAATTATAAATAAGATTAAATATATTTTTGATCCTTTTAAAATGGAGATTTTAAGTTTGATAGTTACTTAATTTTAATTATATTTTTAGTCCTTATAAATTTTGTCTTGCAATTTTTTTTTTGGTGCATTGTCTTGCACATTTTAAGCCCTTAATAAAATTATATTTGCTTATTTATCATTAATCTCCTAAATTTTTGAATTAACTTTTTATATGTATGTTGAAAGTATAATATAAAATAAACTTATGTATTAAAATTTTGAATTTTTTAACATGATATAAATTAAATATGAATTTTTTAGATAGTAAAAGTTCGAGATAAAAGTAATAAAAATTGTGATCTAGAAATTAAAATTTTAGTTCAATGTTTTTGGAGGGACTTTTTATTATGTTCTAAAAATCATTCAAAAATATATTTAAATATAATAGAATGGACTAAAACTGAGTGCGTGATTATTTTCTAGGGACTAAAATTTAATAAAAATTAAGTAAGGATTAAACTTAGAAGACCACCATTTTGTAGAGACTTAAAACATAAATGAGCATGTTTAATAAGCTACAAAAAAATATCAATGTAAATAAAAATATACTCTCTCTGTCTCAAAACATAAGAGAAAATACGCATTTATTTGTCCCAAAATATTGAGAAAAAAAAATAAACTTTTATCCTTTTCAATAAAATTTTACCTCTCTCTCTCTCACTTGAGAAAAACACAAACACGTTAATATAAGCTTGAGGTGAAAGTTGGGTTAAAATGAGACATATCTTGTAAGGTTGCTTTTATAAAAGAAAAAATTCACATTTTTTTGTCCCAAATTATAAGAGAAACAACTATTTTAATTTTAAAGATTTTTTTTTTATTTATTCTCATAAAATTAAATACAAATTGCATTTAATTTTCTTTCTATCTCATTTTCTCAATAAACAACAGCTAATAAAAATTGATTTTACATCTTCCTAAGCAACTTGTTCCAAAGAAAACCCAAAAAATATAATTCAAATTCTCATGTTTTATTTTTTTTAATAAGTGTGATTTTTTTTTTGTCTTAGTTGCCGCCACCCCCTACACCAACCCTAATTTATTTCATAGCTTTTTTCTTGTTGATCCACTAAAGAGGGGTGATTTAGGGTCATTTTGACCCATAATCACCCCCTCTTCATTTCTTTTTTATTTCTTTTTATTCTTTTTTTTGAACATGTATTTCCTTTTATTCTAAGAACTGATTTTTTCACATAATTTTAGTTTTTCTTTGGTGGTTTTTTTCCTTCGTTGTTGTTTCATACTTTCACTCCCGTCTTAGTACGAAGTTAATTGAATTTCCAGTCATAGTGCGGTGTTTTGATTTCCCGTCTTAGTGCGGTGCTGTTTTGATTTTCCGTCTCGGTAAGGTGTTTATTTTGTTCAAATTTGGAGATTTGCTTCGATCTAGATCCAGTGCAGATTCAATAACTTTAGCACCTTCAACGATGAAGTTCCAGAGGCATGAAGATGACTATTCTGGACATTTGAATTTTATTATATCAATTGTAGCATTCGTCACATTTGTAGACATTAAGCCGTTTTATGCTATTAACTCGGATGTTGTGAGCTTGTTCGCGAGGGGTGATTTTGGATCAAATTGACCCTAAATCACCCCTCTCTAGAGGATGAACAAGAAAAAGACAAAAGAAAAATTTAGGGTTTATTTGAAGGAGGGGCAGCTATTGTTGAAACAAATTAGTTTTGCGCTATTAATTTTTTTAATAAAAAAAATAAAAGTGCAACAAAATTTATTGTGAAGGTGAGATAGAACGGGAAGATACGAAATCTATTGGGGATATCCAATCCTGCATGGTATGGGTTTGGGGTTCTATTTTTTATCCTCGATAACTATGAGTTATCCGGATTTTATGGGTTTGAATTTCGGGATCGCAAATATCTCCCACCGGCCCACCCCGTTGCCATACTTATTTTATTGTCATATTTTTATCCGTGCCAATCCGTGCTTGGCACGGGTTCGGATGCTAGTTTTTTATTATTTTACAATGTACCTAATATTTCACTCATATTTCTACTTATATATTAATATGAACATTTATTTTTTTATAATTTTTACGGGTATCTATATTTCAACTTATATATTAATACCAATTCTAAGTTTTATATAAAACATTATCATTTTTTAAACTAATAACTTTTGTAAAAATTTGTTCAAATCCAGTGCTAAATTCCATGGATGAGGTAGAAGGTGACCGAAAATGGTGTTTTTTGCGGCGGAGGTCCGACAAAAATTTCATGATTTTAAAAAATAAAAAATTTAAAAAGAAAGTTAATGATGAGAGGAATAAATACGTAGTATTAGTGTGTCCATTTAAGGTTAAATGATGGTGTGGCGCGACACAAATGGTGGGGCGGCTAAGTCCGTGGTGTTTTCTGCGGCGGAGGTATGTGGTAATTGACGTTGAACTTATTAGTGAGGACCTACACGATTCAATCCTCCACAATTACACATTTATAAGTGGATTGAATTCACTTAATTTTAGAACTACTCCAAATCAAATTAATCGACTTAATAGACTAAAAAACAAAAAAAAATCTATTAATCTGTGCATCGCACGGGATGAATACTAGTTATTCATACAACCGAGAACCCGTGCCTGGGACGGAGGGAGTACTATGATAAAACATAACTAAATTCTCTCATGTCTCGAGGGGCACAAGGTATGGTACATAAGTCATGCTTATGCACCGTGCATAAATACCCCATATTGCTTAGTGTACCCTTCAAATTTCTAGTACACCCCAACTATATTGCTTAGTGCACCCCCAAATTTCTAACACACCCCCCAAATTGGAGGTGCACTAGAAATTTGAGGGGTGCACTAAGCAATTTAGTTGGGGGTGCACTAGAAATTTGGGAGGTGCGTTAAACAATTTTCATTGTTTATGCACGGTGCATAAGGAAAAAGCTTATGCACCATAACCACTCCGTCTCAGGACCATTGCCATAATAAAATACTAATAAATAGAAGAAAAGAAAGTGATATATTTCTCATCTCTCCCAACCAATATTCATATATGAACGCTTTTCCTACTTCTAAGAAATCAAAAATTTGAAGACAGTTAGTAAATGAGAAATTTCAGTCGAGAATACAATAGTTGTTTCAGACTGAAAATATATTTGGTGATGACTGCGGCGACCCAGTTTCTAGTAAAAAACTTCTACTACAATATGACCGAGATGTACTCGAAGACGAAGCAAGATATCTTCCATCCCCGCTGTGAAAATTTCCTTCATTTCTGAGCATTTTCCCTTTGCTTCTTCTGCCTCTGTGCTCATTTCCCTGATTCTCCTCATCTTCGACAGCTTGAAGAAACTCGCTGTGCATCGGTTCTGATGTCTCATAAAGAAGTCTAAGCACTTGTTTTATTGAAGGTCTCGCCCTTCCTTCTCTCTGTGTGCACCATCCTACTATAGAGATTACTGTTTGAAGCTGATCCAAGTCAAAGGACTCCCTCACATTAGGATCTACTAGCTCTAATAATCTAGTTTCTGATTCCATGTATGGTTTGGCCCATTCTACCAAATTCTTATGATCTTGAATAGCTCTTCTTCCTGTAACAATTTCCAGGAGTAACACCCCGAAACTGTATATATCGCTTTTCTCGGTGAGCTCTTGAGTAACAATATATTCTGGATCCATATAACCTGGAATGCATTTAACATTGAGATTTCAGCATTATTAATGATGATGGTTTGTCCTCGGAGTTCCCAGATACAGTACCATTTTTGAAGCATATACAAAGCCAAAATACCTAAGTGAAACATGGTGAAAAAGGAAAAAAATTATACCCGGAGTTCCCCAGATTTCGGTATTTACAGGTTCAAAGCATATCGAACCATCTTTTGAAGCTTGTGCAAGGCCAAAATCAGCTATCTGTGAAACGGTGCAACATAGGGAAAAAGTAATTAGTTAAACTTTACTAGCATCTAATGAAACGGTGTAGATTTTCATTATTCATACATAACATCGTATGATTCCTATCAATCTTGTGGTGTTTTGAACTCTTCCATTGGAAAATGAATACTAATAAAAGTGGTGGCGTGTGATCAGGGAATCATCTAACCTTAGCAACAAAATTCTCGTCCAGTAAAGTGTTGCTAGCCTTGATATCTCTGTGATACAGAGGAGGATCACAATAGAAATGAAGGTATTCCTGCACATGACAGAAAAGGAGATTGAAAAATATAACCCAAAAAATAATAATGAAGGATCAAATTAATCATAGTCAGATAAATTACCAGTGCGTTGGCCACATCAATGGCTATTTGGATTCTAGTTCGCCAACTTAATGGTGTTTTACCAGGGGCTGTACAATTCAACAAAATATATCACTTGAGATTAAGGGGTTATATGGAGAAAACAAACTTGTAAATCGTCTTTTTCCTCACTATATTAATGTCATATTTTTTAGTCATCCGTGTATTATTTCCATATTCAGTATGACCGAAGGTGATGGTAATTAGATGTTCAGAAGATCCGCATGAACAAGAACACATACACACAAGAGAAGGAGATAGAGGTTCTAATTGTAATCCGGTCAAATAATATCTTAAGTACGGTAGTGAAAACAATGTATAAATAAGAGGCATACAATGAAGATGATCTTTTAAGCTTCCATTTCCCATGTACTCGTACAACAGAAACCTACCATTAGACGTGCAGATGGGTTGGGTTAGCCAATATATGTTGTCAAAGAACAGAAATAAGCGCGTAGAAACATATACCTTTCTTGTTTGTTGATACAAAAGCCTCTTAACGCAACAAGATGCCGATGATGCAGCCGAGCAAGAAGCTCAATTTCCCGGCAGAAGTCATCCTCTCCCTGTTCTGAGACTCTGGTCATCCGCTTTACCGCTGCAACTTGGCCATCACTAAATTGAGCTTTATATACTGTTCCGAAGCCCCCTTGGCCAATGACGGTGCTAAACCCCTCTGTTGCCTTCTTTATCTCTTTGAAGTTGAACTTTCGGAACATAGATGAAGAGCCTACAACCACCATCCCACAAAAAAAAGGATCAACCCCAAACTGGAAGCACAAGATCCCACGAAAAATAGATTAAGCACTGCTTTTTATCGTACTCTTGAGAAAGAAAATATAAAAAATATAAAATATAAAAAACATTACCTTCCTGAAATTTCCATGTTGGCATGGGTGGTAATGTTTTTGAATGGGGTTTAGCAACATTATCCGGCTCATCTAGCTCTCTGCTTTTTTGGCGAATTAGAACTATCAAGACTACGAACATCACAAAAGCCACAGCTGTAACTGCAATAGCAATACATGGAACTAATGTCAAGTGATATGAATTGTGTTTTCCCTCAGAAGGTAGACCTAACAATAGTTGACTTGGGCTATCTGCAGCAACCAGTGGACTTGGAGAAGCCTCGGGAGCAGGTAATGATGGTGATGATTCTGAAACTAGCATAAAAATTGCAAAAAAATTATCAGCTACGTTTTACTCTACCGGTAAAGTTACAGATTTCATTGTATATGTTGAATAAACATTTTGGTTTTCGTTTGTTTTCTATTCATGCCTTGAAAGGGATTTTATCAGCAACCATTGATTATTTAATAAGACAATATGATGAGTGCATATAACATTCTAAAGTAGAGATCTCATCCAATCCTATTGCATCATATATAATAATGAGTCTCATGTATATAAATATGTATGTAGTATCATTAACAAGTAAATACGCCCGTGTACATAGACAGCTTAAGAGAGTGCGTCAAAAGAATTCTTGTTAAATCATGTACTTTAAAACTGTTATTACCAGGAGGCCCGAGAAGTCCTTGAACGCCAAAGAAACAACTTGCAATATCAGTGGTATACATCTTATCAACTTGGCTTGCTAGTGCAACAAAACTGGCATCACGGCAAGTACTCAATGTAATATTATCATTAATTCCTAAATGATGCAGATAGCCAATGCTGGCGTTTAAGCACTTCTTACATTTACTTTCCTTTCCCAGTGGCACTTTGCAATATTCTGTGACCTCCACAAATCTGGGAGATTGTAGCATCTGCATGACACTAGTTCGACCTTTGCATTCATAATTAACGCGAATTTTTGTCCCGAATCCACAGAAAACTGCTGCAAGTGGTGGAACTCCATAAAGTTGCAAGGTCTGAGATATGGTTTGAAGGCAGATATCAGAGGTATTTAGAGGGACCCCTAGGTTACTTGTTGCATTAGCAAAACGGGCAACAGAAATTGCAATATTAGCATTAATGTAGCGGCAACATTTTCCTCGCTCACCTTGGTCTGAGCATAAAGTGGATGCCAATGTAAAGTTTGAAGCAGAAAAATCCAAAGGGCAATCTGCAAAAGGAGTAGCAATATCAGTAAATCACATTTATCTATATGTCACCAGCAAAGCCAACATTTTACTACTGGTACTTTTTTAAAGACTAACTATTCATGATAACTCTCACAAGGTTAATATGCAGCTTCAATTCACAAGATATAATATATCTGATCTTTCTGTGGGAGTATTTAGGATGGAGGAGATAAAGCTATACCCCTAGAAAATCCCAATATTTGTTTCTTGCAATTCTCACCATATTAGTTTGGGATACATGCTTCTTTTATTACTTTTATTGTTTCGAGTAACTATATGTGCAAAATGAAAGATCTGGGTCTCTAACCAAGTAAATATTTCCCTTGGATACATCTTGAATATTAAAAATACTGTGCAAGTGCATCTAGCTTAATGAAAGGATTTGGTTACTGATTAGCGATCACAGAAATCTCTAAGAATGATGTTCATAGAAACATGTCTTATTTAGGCACCACAACTTACATTTTGATGTTATCTCACAAACACAAGAGTAAATGATCGACAAGTTAACAAGTAACATAGAAGAAACATGGACTGGATATGACCTTATAGATCATCTTTTACTTCAGAGCATTCTTATACTTAGAGGAATAAAATAAGAGAGCAGGTTATGTTTTAAGGCTCCTACAATCTTACGCTATCCGGTGGAAGCTCAACAATGAGTTAGTGTGCGATTGTTTTGTTAAAAAACAAGGTGAGAATTCACTTTTACCTAAAAACTATACTTTGTAGCGTTGACCAAACATCCAGTAGCGGCACTGGATTTCCAAACAGGCACTTATATGTTTACGATCTGTTTGAATTGACTTATTTGAGTTTACCTATTGGCAAAGACACTTGCGAAACTGTTTGAGAGAACTTATGAAAACAACTAATAATATGTCCATAAGCTGTTCAGGATACCTTATGGAAACAGCTCATAGAATTTATATGAAAACAGGTTGACTTCATTCATCTTTGGTCATTTGAGCACTTATGCTATATATGCTTAATTAAGTTGTTTATCAAACAGGGCCCCATTGTTCTTAATCCAAAAGAGCTTTTGCTCCCAAAGCATGGATAAAAAGAAACATCAATGAAATTACAATGCAACTAGAATAATAGGGGCAGTGTTAGGAGTCCCACATTGAGTATATAAAAGTGCTCAATATGGTACTTAAGCCATGAGGCTCTCCCACCTATTGGGCTAGTCTTTTGGGTTGGGCTCTCCTCATGTCCTTAAGTCCTAACAATTGGTGCTTTCATTGAGAGTTGTGTCACAGAAAGGGCTACCTATAGGCTAGATTAAGGTGTTCCAAACTTCCACCAAATACTGATAGGTGAGTGAAGTCGCCGAAAATGATAGGGCTACCATCGGATCAGTGTCGATAAAGTGAAAGCTGCAGTGGACGCCGGCCCTTAAAGGGCGTGACAATGTTAGAAGTCTCACATTGAGTATATCGAAGTGCTCAATTTGGTACTTAAGCCATGAGGCTCTCCCACCTATTGGGCTAGTCTTTTGGGTTGGGCTCTCCTCATGTGCTTAAGTCCTAACAGGCAGCAAAAATCAAACACCCGACTATTGAATCAAGGACACAAATAATTTTGAATCTCCAATTACATGCCTTAAATTTCATAACAAGTCTAAAAACATCAATTTCATAGAGTTCATGCTAGTAAAAAGTACATCAGAGAGTGTAAGCTATATATGCAATTATGCATGTACTATATAGGCTTATCCAACTACTAGTATTAAATGCAGTCAAAATTGCCACTTTGAACAAACCTAGAGTAATATACTAGCTTTTATTATGCAAGCCTATAAATCTGGGGTGTCCTGAAACTGAAATTTTTCTATACTAATTTCTGCAAACATTAATCTAGTACTATTACAAAATGCTTTTGCCATTGCCATTGCCATTACTATTGTTATTGCTACTGCCACAAATCAATAACAAAAAAAGATACTTCTTCCTTTGTTCAAGCAAATTGATTTTGGAAAAGACAAAAAAAGAGGGAAATAAAGTGAGAGAAATGCTAGTAATAATGTACCAAACAAAAACTAAGAGTAAGTTGATTAGGTCATGAATGCAAGCAAAAGGGGTAAACACAGAACAATCATCACAATCAGATAGAACAAGCTTCATTAAATACCCATTCAATCAATGCACTTGTTTTGTTACTCATAACAAAAAAAAGGGTAAAAGGGGTTGAAGATAATGAAGCAAAAACCAAGAAAACTAACCAGCCGCCATTAGAAGAGGTAGGTGCATTCCAAGAAAATGTAACAATCCCAACAAAGAGAGTAATCTGTAGAAGAACATGGTGGAGTTGAAAAAGAAGAAAGTTGAAATCTTCACAATATAGAGTTCAATAAAAGGGTATTTGAATTTGACCCATTTTAGAAACAGTGTTCAATTTGTAACAAAGAATAGGTTTTTGAGAGTTTTGAGAATAACTGTGTAGTGTGTGTGTGTGAGAGAGAGAGAGAGAGAGAGAGAGGGTTAGTTTTGTTTTGTAGTCTTTGTTTGGCTCTAGTAAATGTGCACTTGTGACTTGTGAGTTGTGAACAAGAAGAAGAATGAAGAAGAACAACAACAACAACATCAACAATTTGTTTTGATGCTTTTGTGGGGTATACCTTTATTTAATTCAGAGTTTAGGGGCCAGAGGTTCCCTACTTCCCATTCATTTTTTGTTATTATGCTATGCTTCTCAAAACATTCATGTGATAATTGTTTGTTCCAACTTGTTATACTCACAAAAAAGAAATTCAAACAAATATTAGACCTGTTCTTGTAAATTTAACTCAGTATGAACATATTATACGTATGTGTAGATATCGTAGTTTTAACTCTAATAAGCTTATTAATTTTTCATTTTTTAGAATAGAATTCTAGCCACTAGACTATCTAAAATGAAAAGAACAATAAAACATTAAACTTAGGGTTTAATAATGACATGAAATTTATTAGTTAAATGCATGTGAGTTTTTAACTTGACTTCAAAATCTAAATTGTTGAATTCGTTGTTATTTCAACAAACAAACTTAGGATTAATGAAATGCTATAAATACATTTTCGTCAAAATAAAACTCAGGCATAGATCACTTATGCGACAATTTTTTAAGTATATGTTTGGATATGTGTTGATACCTACTATTCACATGTCTATGACTATGACCTTTCCATTATGATAAATATAAGTTATAAAATGTAGCTTTTTAATGTTAACCAACTGAACGACTCATGTAAATAAAATATGATATTTTTACCAACTGAATTATATTCCCCTGCATTAATGTTAACCAGGCCACTTAAAAATTGTCAAAATGTGGATGTACAGGTATTATTGCTCTTTAGTAAAAAAAACAAGTATTATTGCTCTTGATGAATGCAGTATAATACTCCCTCCAACCCGAAATATAAGGGAAAATAAAAAAAACACACTTAGTAAGAAAACATAAACATGAGAATTAAAAATATAGTTTTGTGAGATTTTTCTTAGAATAAATGCATGGAAAAATGTAAAATCAATTTTGATTGGTTGTTGTTTATAGAGAAAAGTGGAAAGAGAGAAAATTATATGCAATTTATATTTAATTTCATGAGAATAAAGAAAAACATTCTTGAAATTGATTTTTTTCCCTTATATTTTGGGACAAAAAAAGTGGTTTTTTCCCTTATATTTTGAGACAGAGAGAGTACATAAAAATTCAACTTGATTTACACAAAAAAGGCATTATCGTTGAAAACAGCAACTTGACTTAGTATGTCCAAAAGAGTTCAGGTTCATAGAAATATAAAGGACCAACTACATGTTCTTGTTTTACTACATTTATGACATATGAAATATGTCCATGAATGCATGCATTTTTACTTTTGATTTGTCTTTTTTCTTTCTTTCAATTTTATTGTGTAAATTATGACTTGTTAAATTTGGCACCGGCATAATTTCGAAGCCTTGGTTTAAAATTTAAATTCTTACCTCTTTAATATATGATAAAGCTTCGATCCTCTTTATGTATACTTAATCAAACAAATAAACGAGTTGTTACTGGTGTTATGTTTCAAATATGTTTGGTACATAAATTTTGTCCCTAAAAAGGAGAGATTCTTTTCTTACATATTGTTAAAGTTTAATCCTTTACGTGGCTATTGGTGTTAGGGTTGAAATTAAGAAGAGAGGTTTGTCACATTCCAAAAGTTCTATACTAATTAATTAACTTCTCAAAGAGGGCCACATAGTTATGGACCATATCCTATAATACAATACAAATGCATACTATGAGTCTATGAAGTATGGACTTAGTTGTACCATGTGAAGTTAATATGTTGTGTGATTTTTTTTCGCTAACCCTGTTTGGTTCGGGGTTTTTGGAGGGGAAAGGAGGGAATATTTTAAATTTTTGTGTTTGGTTCAACTTTTTAGCGATAGAAGGGGAGCGAATAATGAATTTACTTTTTTATCCTTAATCATATAAATTTAAAATAAGGATTAAATTATAATTGATATGTTAGGCCAAAAAAAAAAATCTAAAGGATATATAACCAAAAAAAAAATCTAATGAGTAGAAAACTTAAATTTCTTTTGTTGTCAAAAAAATAAAACCTAAATTTTTAATATTCCAACAAGGATAATTTAGGATTTTAATAAAAAAATATGGATAATTTTGTCAACATAATAAATTATATTTTCTCTCACTTCACCTCCTTAAAAATCTCTCCCCTCACCTCCCCTCCCCTTCAGTTGAACCAAACAGGGCCTAAATTGCACTTTTGGCCTCTTATATTTCAAAAACTTGCGATTTTGGCCCCCTATATTTTAAAATAGCACTTTAAACCCCCTATGTTTAGCCCCTTTTACAAAACTCAATTTTGACCAAGTCAATGCGGACACCAAGTCAATGCTGACGTGGCAATTCACATAAGTGACATGGCTGCCACATCAAACCCCAATAATTATAAAAAAAAAATTATTAAAAGAAACGTGCAAAATAACTTGTAGTTTTATTTTTTTTGAGGCAAAATAATTTGTAGTATTTTTTTTTACGGCAACTTGTAGTATTTATAAGGTTGCATTGCAATTGGTGAAAATTGGTTATATAACTTGTGTCTTGTACACAAAAGTGGATTATATAACTTGTAGGCAAAAGAAACGTGAATTTAGTAAAAGAAACTTGTAGGCAAAAGAGAATTAAAATGAAGAGGGAAATCGAAATCGAAATAAGATAGAAATCAAACAGGTTAGGGTTTGCGATTCCAAATCGAGACTTTGTTCATCGTTTCTTAATTTAGGGTTTGTTGGTGTTTTTGTCTGCGTGTTTGCATTTTTGCTTTACTGTGAATGCATATCATTTCTTTTGTTTCTTTTTTTTTTCTACTTACCTTTTTTTTTTTTTGGTAATGGATTTACGTTGCATTCATTCCGTTGTTTTTATTTTTTTACTTTTTATAATTATTATTATTGGGGTTTGATGTGGCAGCCATGTCACTTATGTGAATTGCCACGTCATCATTGACTTGGTCAAAATTGAGTTTTGTAAAAGAGGTTAAACATAGGGGGCCAAAAGTGCTATTTTGAAACATAGGGGGCCAAAATCGCAAGTTTTTGAGACATAGGGGGCCAAAAGTACAATTTAGCCATTTTTTTTATAAATGAACCATCATAGTTTATAGATATTTTTTTGAAAAAACCATTGTTTAGATATATTAAGACATTCCAACTATGTTGGCATCTCTCAATCACCCCCAAATAAAGCAAGTTCCAAATATATTAATAAAAAAATGTAGTACATAAACTTGGGGACTAGACCAAAACCCAAGTGGGAGCTACAAAGAAAATTCAACTATCTCATTAAAAACCTTACCTGTAAAACCTTAAGGGCCCGTTTGGTGCGCCGGATAGATAGAGACAAGATATGATAGAAGCTAAATAATAATACGATATGATAGTGACAAGATTAACACATATCATGTCATATGTTTGGTGCACACATGATAAGAAAAATAAAAAAGAGTAATTGGATAACTCAGCCGAAAATAAGGATTAAAATAACAAAGAGTAATTGGATATGCTTAATGGTAAGTTAAATTTATCCTTTTATATTGGTGCACCAAACAACGGATTAAAACAAGATTGGAAAACTTTAACATATCTTGTTTCCCTAACCTGCGCACCAAACGGGCCCTAAGGGAAAAAACAGGTGAAGGGTAAAAGAGTGTCGTGCTCCAAAACAAAAGGTTAACAAAACTTATATTCAGATAAACCACGTCTATTTCTAGCAAAAATATTACAAATACTTGAGGGTAATGCTATCCCACCAACATAAATTATGAATATGAAGACCAAGATTTACAATACCATCAACACATTGATTTCCTTAGCAATAAATATGAGAAATATTGAAATTCATCTTCTTAGTTAACTCCACACAATTAAACCGCCTATTTTTCAAATTCTAATGTATCATAGAAAAGTTCTTGAAAGCGAGAGTGACCATGATATAGTATGATTCAACCCACAGAGAATGCCAACTTTTTAAATTTTCAATTTCAATAGCAAGCATCAACCTTTGAAGTTCAGCATAAAAAACATAAGAAATACCAAGATTTTTAGCAAAGCAACCAATAATAGCCACTGAATTATCGTGGAAAATACCACCATAAGCAAACAACCATGAGCAGAACCACCAGTGTTGCATTTAAACCAATTGGCTTGAGGAGGAAACTAATAAACTTCTTTAACCTGTGGAGCATTAGGAGGATGAACCTTGATATTGAAAGCTTTAAGAATTTGGAATTCCTGTACCGAAAGAGAAGTTGAAGCCTTTGAAAGTGTTTCCAGTAAGTTTCACATTAGCACTAATACGATTTATAGCAATTTGAGACGCAATCCTTTTGTTATTAAAACAAAGTTGATTTCTACAGTACCACAACGTATCCACCATATTAATGATCTCAGCTTTCACTACATCACGACATTGTTTAGACCACTCACGCTTGCAAACCTCCAGAATATCAGCAAGGGTCGGAGCAAACGGTACCTACAAAATAGAAGAAAACCACAACCAAATATTATGAGCAAATCTACACTCAAATAAAACATCTAAAGTAGAATCAAAATTTGATGCACAAAAATCACACCAGTAGGAAGCTTATTCCAAATTAATTTCAAACAATTAAAGACTAAGAATGAGGGATATGTTGATGCCAAATAACCTTGATCCAATGAAGATGTTGAGCAGGAAGTTTAATGAAATCATAAGCACTTTTAAAAGTCATGAGACCAACATTAGAATGTTTCCACACCAACTTATGTGGACTTTGGAAGGTAAGGACATGAGAGTCGGGAAGAGCTGTAAAATATCAGAAGTAATGTTCCAATGGTTATCACGAATAAAATGGTGGACGTGAGCATCTAACTGGATAGAATCAGCGATATTCAAAATGTCGACCGGAGGCGCATGTAACCAACAATCAGTCCAAAAATTAATATGATTACCATTACTAATGATCCACTGACTGTTGTCACTAAAGATATGCAAACAATCCTTAATATATGACCAAATAGAAGAGTCAATATGATAGCCAATGTGTCCACCTTTTCTTTTAGTACGAGCTCTAAGAAGAGTCGCCCAATGTTGAACAGAAGTATGATAGTTCTAGGTAAGCTTAAGAATAGCGTCTCTATTCACGTCTTTAATGGATCTCAAACCAAGTCATCCCTCTTTTTTTGGCTTGCAAACCTTATGCTACGCCAAAGTAACCATTTTTCTCTTCTCAATATCACCGGACCAAATGAAGTTTCTAACCACACTTATCAACTTTTCTCAATATGTTGTGTGTGATTTGTTGTGACAAAAAAAAAACAAAAAAGAGTATGAAAAAAATAGATTTAAATGTAGTTTTAATCCTCCTATTTTGACATATTCAAAATTACAACCCTTTTATTATAAAATTCGAAATTTCAACTCTCCTATTCGTTTGCGGCCGAGAGACATGGCGGTCAACTATAATACCAATTGATAAGAACCTTAGGAGAACCACACCACAAAAGTGAAAAAAAATGAAACTCGGTAATTTGATAGGACTATATATGTAGCTCCAATCCAAAATGAATATAAACAACCGCAATTTTAATAGTTTAATTTTTAAAATGAAAAATACAATATTTTTCTAGATTAAAAATGTTTTTAGTCCCAAGAATATCAAGATTTTTTAATTTACACTCTATTAATTTTTTATTATAATTTTAGTCCTCCATAATATTGTAATTTGTAAAACAAAAAAAAAAGAGAAATATTTTCCATCATTATATCAGAAAAATAATTGTGATATAGTACCGATCAATGACACACAAACACACAACATAATTCTTGAAGATGAAAGAAAGGTTCACACTTTAACTTACAAACGGTGTTTCTAGGGTGAGAGAAGAGTGAGGGGGTCAAAAAAATTGATTTTAATAAGGTTCACATCTTAAGTAACAAACTCAGTTCGCTATGTAGGCGGAGAATTATGTTATCTTCCAATTTTTTTCAGTTTAACACACTGCTACCTAACTAGCAAAGGGGGTAAATTTGGAAACGTAGGGGGCAACAAAATAGAGCTAAGGCCAAAAACAAATCACTTGAATAAGGGCCTAAAATTTTAGGGCTTGAAAGGGGCCCAATAAAGGGGACTATCAACATAGGCCTTTTTTGTCAGCTTTACTCAACATATATCGAGTTGCCCTAATTGTTAAAATATTACAACATTGTGTCTGTTCAATTTTGTTATATACTGAAATATCAGCCGACACCATTCTCACACAATTGTTTCATCTTACATGATATATCTTGAGAAACTTGATTCACTGCAAAAAAATAAAAAAAATGGGAAGACCAACAAATAAAAAAGGAGTGGGTGAAAATAAAAGAACGAAAAGAAATTATGGAAAACCAGATCTCATAAGTACGCTACCAGACGGAATTTTGTCTTCCATCATCTCATCTCTTTCTATCAAAGAAGCCGCGAGAAGCAGCATCCTTTCAAAGCGATGGAGACCTATATGGAAGAATGCATCGTGCCTGGACTTTGATATTACCCAAATGATAAAACGATACCGTGCTCAAGCTACTGAGAAAAGTGCTGAAAAATACAGTGAACTTGTTCACACCATATTACATCAACATATTGGTAATTTGATTAGTTGTCGATTTAAGCATTTCCCTCTTATCGATGGGGAAATGGAAGGATGGATTGAGTATTTAAATGAGAGAAAAAACAACTTGGATTCTTTAAGTTTGGCATGTGTGAATTTATTATCTCTGGGTCGAAATATTCAAGATCTAGATCAGAAACCTAATTTGAAGGCTAAGATCTTTCCAATGTTGTTGAGTTCACTAGAGCTTTCAAATTATGAACTAGAGAATTCAATTTTATCTGCGTTTAAGGGTTCTGAAAATTTGAAGATCTTAAAATTGAAGAATATGGTTATGAGTAATGAAATCATCAATGGTATTTTGGAAAAATGTTCGAGCTTGGAGAAGTTTACTCTCACAAAGTCAACGGGATTTGATATACTCAAATTTCAAAATCCTAGTCTAAAGTTTTTGGAGCTTAGGTTGTTGGAAGTTATAGGGATAAATGTTTATGCTGAGGACCTTCAAGTTGTTGTGATTGATTCTCTAATTTGTTCTGCAAAGGATCTTCAAATATATTCTCAAAATCTTAAAAGTTTTTCTTCTTCCTATGATCCGATCGAGAAAAGGAGTCTGAAAACTCATGAAATTCTTGAAAATTGTAGTGATCTTTTTGTAAGTTCTCTCCCTTTTTGTTCTTATGTTAGTTATAAAATTTGGTTGATTACTTTTATGATTTATGCTTTGATCATTGATATACAATAAAATTATGAAAACAAATCTAGTTAGTCGATTCAACCAATTACAATCGTGATTATTATATCGATATTTTTTCTTCTATAACCTTTATGTTCCAATTATAACCAAGATTTTAATTAATAAATATATGTCATGATTATGATCTAGACAATGATATTAAGGTATTTGATATCTTTGTGATTATGATTATATATAGATGAATTTGACTGCAACTCTACAAGAAATCGAGGATTGTTACGCGAGTGGAACCAAATTTGTGACTACATGCAATTTATAAAATAGAATATTTGAGATATAGTTGCAAACCACAATTTAAAGTCTTATTGTTTTGCTTTGACAAGATATTTACATAAAATAAGTATTTAATTTGGAATAATGTAACACTATCTTGTTTGTATGAATTATAATTTATTTCTCTTTTGATATTATATGTAACTTTGTTTACTGTGTATCACTTTAATGCAGGAATCTCGAACGACCAATATTTTTCAAAAGCTTATGACCTTGTCAATCGAGTTGAATTTGAATAATATGAGAGAAGTTTTAGCACTTTCATACATACTAAGGTCATGTATCTGTCTCAATACTCTTGAAGTTAATATACCGGTATGTGATCACTAACCTTGTAGTACTTTAATCTTTTCTTACAATTATTGATTTTTGTTAACATGTACATATATATTAAAGAATGACACTACTATTTTGTAGATTTTTGAAGATTGTGCTACATTTGAAGATTGTGCTCTACCGTTTCCTAAGTCAATGTTTTGGGAGAGAAAACAAATGTACAATTGTATCAATCACAACTTAAAATTTGTGACAGTGAGTGGATTCACAGGAAAAGAGCAGGAAGTGAAGTTTTTGAAACATTTGGTTACAAAAGCATATGTGATGGAAAACCTCAATATAGGTTGTGCTTCAAGATTTTATTTTGACGAGACAGTAGATCTATTGTTACTACCAAGGGCTTCACCTAATCTCATAATCAAAGTGGAAGAAAATAGAGGGAATAATAAGGGAAGGATTGTGGAGGTTTTTGAAATCTAAGAGAAGTTATTGCCTCTCTAAGGTAATTTTCATTTTATATCAACCAAATTTTGCAAAACGTTTTTCTCAAAGATTAAGTTTAGTACATTTTTATGCTTGATTTTATGCGTGTTTGTGGTTGAGTTTTACTTAGAGTGGAAATACATTTAAAATATAGTGGATCGGGTTTTAAAATCACTACTACTTTATTGTTTGTGAAATAATTCACTTAACATACTGTGCATTCTTCACGCAAGTTTTTACCATAAAATGTGTTTGCATTGTTCCATGGTGGCTTAGTTATGGAGTCTAACCCCCTAGTACGATTTATTTTCACAATTAAACCCTCTTTTATTCACTGACCTACATCATCCTAAACTTCTCCAAACACTCTTTTAAACCCTAGACATTCTTTTGATATAAATGGTCATTTCAATGCACTTTTGATGAGTTATAATAAATTGTGTATTAGTAATTTGATGTATTGTATTATTTCAATAGAAGATGTTTTGAGAATATCTGCTAAACCAATGCTTGTTTTTAGTAAGCAGTAATCCACATGTTTTATCCTTCTTTTTTTTGTGATGATTTACTTTTAATCTTTGGTTCAAATGTACTTTTGAAATCTACTTTTTTTGAGCGATTTTCACCTGTTGTGTTTTCTCCTTAGTAATTAATTGATGTCAAAGTCACTCCCAAAATAAGTGGAAAAACAAAATCACTCAATCATTATATTTAGGCTAAAATGTGTTATAAAGCCTTACCCTTCAAGGGATGCTCTCTTGTTTGCTCATCATTGGAATGGCTAGGAATCTTGGTAAATTTTTCCCATATCAACTATATTCTCTAATTATTTTTATTATACCTATATATTGATTAAAGGGATGATTATATCACTCATAGGTATGATGATGGTTGGCAAATGGGTTATCCTTAGACTTCAACTTCAACTTGTTGTACATGTGAATTATAATAAATTTTGTTTATGTAATTTGTTGTTATTTTAATATTTATTAGAAGATATTTTGATAGTGACTTGTACTATGATATGAAAGGATGAAAAAATAGGTTGAGTTTGATGGATCAACCAACATGTTTAACCTATTATTTTATGCATATTGAGTCGGAGTTTTCAACTTGACTCGACTAGTTGGTCTACCACGTTTAACATCCTTGAAAAATGGGATATCACGGGGTAGGGTTGGCTAGCCTGCACACATGTTAACAATTAAAAAGATAGTTGATTTTTTTTGACAATTGCTCTTTGTCCCTACTAAATTGATCAGACTTCCCCTATGTCCCTTTCATCTATCAGAAGATATAACCCCGTACGTAATATAAATTTCACCGAGAGATATCTTTTGGTAGTACAAATTTTACTGAAATATATCTTCTGATAATGTTTTTTTCAATATGAACAATGTAAGGGGAAAATTGTAGCTTTTTTTTCTCAGTAAATATGTATTTGTTACTTAATGGGTCGGCCCATTATTTATGGCCCCATTCATCACCCAAACCAATAAGAAAAGATATTATAAAAACTTAGTCAAACAAAAAAGTTATGATTTTTCTATTGATACAATGAGAAAAGAAGTTCTTCTGATAATATTCTACTTAACAAATGGTTCATAAGGAAATGAGTTCCCTAGCAACATCTTTTCTAATTCCGATTTCTTTTAGATGCTCAAATATTTGAATTAATGAGCAACTCCAAGCATTTTTTAACCTGAAAAACTGTTAGAGTTATTGTTAATTAAGCATAATAATCCTTGTTATATATGTGGAGATATTATATAAGGTATTATTTAAATTATTCTAACTATTTTAAATAATTTTCTTTAGAATTCTTAATTTAATTATTTATATTTTAATTGTGATGTGTAGATATCATGGATGAAGAGAAGGATGCCGGAAGTTTGTGATGATAGAAGATGATTGATTTGGAGATGATTTATTTGATCGATTATATGTTGAAGAAACTATGTTGTGATATGTTTTGTTTTGAGACTAATTTTATAGCGGTGCTTTATTTTGAGACTTATTTCATGTTGTTGGATTTATTTCGGGATTTTTTTTTTATGGTGGTGGGGATTTATTTTGAGACTTATTTCATGTTATTAGATTTATTATGTTATTTGCTTTATGGTGGTGTGGATTTATTTTGTGAATTATTTTATAGTGTTGGATTTATTCTTGGATTTTGTTATATGCTGATGGATTTATTTTGAGACTTATTTCATGATGTTGGATTTATTCTGTGATTTGTTTTATGTTGGTTTTTATTTTGAAGCTTTGTTTATTATTGTTGGAATTATTATGGTGGAATTGTTGTTGTTAATTATGATATTGAATTTGTTATTGGTGTTTAGCTAATAGCTTATATCGTATTATCTAGTTTATAGCTTACTGCGGGTCTTATCGTGTTCTTGTAGTAATTGTACCGTCTAAATACACTAGTTGTGTGTTGAGGCGAAGTGAGATGAGATCTCATATCTAGCAGTTCTTAGGAAGAAGTGTAAAATGGTAGTGTCTAGGTTGTAAGACGTAAAATATGGGTTTGCTTAAGGTCTTAAAACTAGAACTATTATAGTGGATTTTCTTCCTAGCTTGGTATCCCTCAGAGTAGGTGAGTTTGCACCAAACTGGGTTAACAAATAACCTGTGTTATTTATTTTCATGCTTGTTATATTTATTTTGTTCATTACACTGGTACGATGTTGGAACATTAAACTCAACATCCTGTTGTGTTGGTGTTGAAACAACTTGTGTTATGTTGTTAAATTTGTTATTGGTGTTGAACTAATAGCTTATATCGTATAATTTAGTTTATAGCTTACTGCAGATAAACTAGTTAAATGAATTTAAAGTGTTTAATAAAAGTAGTGTTTGAATTATCTTATAGATATGAAACGACATAATATATATATATATATATATATATATATATATATATATATATATATATAGCTATTATTTCTTTCTTTTTTCAAGTAGGTTGATAGGGGCAAATTTGAAAGAAAAAATGATAAATTATAAGCTAATTGAATTAGCTTATCAAAATAAGGAGTTTGGATCATCTCCGTTTTCAATTATTTTCATTTCTCCATTATTATATAGTTTTGGAAATATAAATGTAAAAGTGCGACATTCAATGAGGTCAAATCACTTTTATACACTCCAAAATATTACCAAAACTATATAGTAATGGAGAAATGGAAATAATTAAAAATAGAGGGGATCCCAACTACAAAATAAGCTATAAATTAGTAAAAACTTGATGTTAACCCGCATGTTACGCGGATAAACATTAATATTTAGTTGAAAACAAACAAAATAAGCTATAAATGAATAGAATGTAGCAAAGGCTCATCAACGTCATATGCATTGATTTGAAAAGTATGATAATGCATAATACAAAATGCCTATGTGATTAGCTATTTGTATGGCTGTTAGGATTTTTTAGAATTTGTGCAAGTATACACAGTCAAAAGTAGCAAGTAATAAGTAAAGAGTGTATCGATTTCACAAAGAATAACCTAAGGGTTGTACATTTCAAAGTTCATAAATAAAGTGATTAGGCCCAAGAATAAAATATATTCCCTTTGAAAGGACCACTTCAATGATAGTACCATCATCACATGGGACTGCCAGCTGGCTAGTCAAAGCTTATCCTTATCCATAAAGATACCATTCACAATGTTGTACTACGTTCCTCTTTTGGCTGTTTGTGCTTGCTTGACATATTGACTTGTACGGAGCACACAATCTTGACAGTTCTTATAAGTAGATGCATTTGACGATCATCCAAAATCCAATAGACATGTTTTGACATAAGTTTCCTCTAAACTAACTCTTTTTCATCAAAATTACAATTACTCCTATTACATTATTTTAGACTCAAAATTAATGAAAATGAATTAAAACATGTTTGAACACCATATTGTAGAAAATAGCTCATGATTAAAGGCTTAAATTTCTCACAAATAGTGAGTCATCAATGGCATGTGATAGCTGAAACCAAACAAACTAAAAATTAAGAAGATCAAAAAAATAGATATATTGCATGTCATATAGATAAACAACATCAACATAGATACATATTTTAATTTTAAAATGAGCACCAACTTACAATTTTGTATGAAGAAAAGAACATACTGCGAGAAAATTGAATAACACTAGTTACACCAAACAAAACATACAATATTAAATAAAAGAAATCCACGGCGGCGCCGTGTCTAGATTGATGTTGCATCCATGTTGATCCTCTAAGTTGGTCTTCACAATTTTCTTGTGGCTCTATTTAAACATATAATATCCAAATTTTCTTGCAAGATCATTGTGAGTTATAAAGAGGTCATCAATCTTAAAAAGAAAATAGTATGAACCAAACAAATGGATGTGAGATTTCATAACTACACAAGCAGCAACCAATATCGTTGTAGAGACAACAATGAAGCAGACTTTTTTCAACTGTAGTGGAGGTCAATAGAATCAAACTATGAAGGAAAAAGGGAAACAAATGAGTCGTCCAATAGCTACACATTTACAATTGATATAATTAATATTATATAATGAATAGTAACTAGCATGAGGCCCGCGGTTGTGAGTTAGTTTTACATAATTTTGTGAGAAATTGTAAATAAATGTTACAAAAAATAAATGATAATAGTAGTATTAATATTTATGTAAAATAATAGATAATATTAAGATTTAAAAAAATAATATAATTGATAGGTGGTCAAATATGTTGAAGGAATTATATAAACAAATATAAATTGACATGAGTGGATGTTTAAAATGATAAAATATAAAAAAAAAAAAATGGTACAATGAGAACTTTTTTGTTTCAGACGATACAATTTGATGTGATTTGAGTTTCCGCTTGAATACTGATATATCATTTTTCTCAGACTCTTGATGAAATTTTGACTTTTGTTGGTGTTATCATCTTTAAAATCATCTTTCAATATTGGTCATTGTAAGAGGGGCTCCTAGTAGCAAAAATGAGTAAATGTTAGTAATTTAAATTAACAACTTAGTTGTAAATTATTAAAATTTGTGTGTACCTATTTGATTGGACCACCAATGAGTTGATATTGTGCAATACACAATAAAATATATAGGTCAATAAAGAAAATATGATAACTATTCAAATAATAGTAATATAATGTAATAAAATATTTTGATATTGACTATAGAGCAATCGCACACCAACACCACTAACACATCAACTTTATCAATAATTTGAAAAAGTGAATTATTAAATTAAATAGAATCACATGCATCAATAATTATAAATTTTTTTTTGGAATGAGGTATATATGTCAAAGTTCTATGATGAAGGATGCAGGATAATGATGAAGGATGCAGGATAGAGATACTTGATCAAAATTTCGGAGATCATTGAAAGAAATCTTACTGAAGTTACAATCCTTTATACTGGATCGAATCAAAATAACATATATACTATGCAATATAAGCTTTTAATCCGCACATTCAAGACCTTAGATATACAAATGCAACACTTGCAAAAGAAATTAATGAATAAACTCAATACAAGCGTTTATGCAACATACTTGTCCAATATCCTAAAAGAAAAAAATGTAGTAGAAAGACCACTTAGTAGAGAAGATTCATTGTGAGCATGGGTATTGACTTTCTATATGAATGAGTGTCATTACATATGGTGTTTGTTATTCTCCATAGTTCCTACCAAATAAAACAAAAAGTAATATAATTCATTTAGTAATGTAAAAAATTAAAGTGAAGAGTCATAGGTTAGGAAAGAGAAGAGTACATAAATGATATCTTGGTCCGACTTCTATGGATCGCTACTGTTGCAACATCGCTAGTTTTTCCTTTCATAATCTTTGCAGTCTGCACATTGTTTGTGTTGCCTCTTATTTGAGGGGTACTGCTGCTGAACGTTCACTCGATTGGCCACAATGCAGAAGTAGTTCTTCACTAATAGTAGAAGTAATATTAAAAGTTTAAATACAAAGAATGCATAGAGAATGTGACCTTAAGAGTATATGCAGCTCCATCTGAATGCAATGTTTCTAAAACAGGGTCCTACATATATGATTAACCATAAGTAAAATTAAAATCGAGAGAAATTATATCTAAATGTTAGCCTTTGAGTAACCAATAATAACATTCAAGAATTTGCTAATTCAATATAGAGAAATGTCTTTAAGCTTATACTGAATTTTTTTTTGAAAGTTCTACTACAAAAAACAGTGATGCACATAGTGTGGCAAATGCTCAATTCACATAACTGTGTAAGAAAAAATTCTGTAAACGATAAGTGTTCAACCACATTCAAGCCATGCTTGTTATTTATTACTATTCTCTTTTAGTTAATTCTCACACGAATCATGAGATTAAGGCAGTCTAGGAGAATAACAGGACATGTTCAAACATATAACAACCAAAAGGTTTTCTTAAAATTTGGGTTGGCCTAACGCAACCTTACAAAACCAACTTGTAAGGGGAGGAATGCCAAAACTTTATAAACACTATACATAGGTCATACCTCTATACAATGTGGGACTAAATCCACATTCATCCCTTCACACACTTCACAATGAAGGCTGCAACGAAGGCAACACAGTTGCCGCAATTAGGCAGCTAGGGGTAGACCGCAGTGAAGGAGGAATTTTCACATTTAGTATGTATGATATCTTATAAGGTCAAATATATTTTTGGTCTCTATAAAATTATAGACCTTTGAAGTGTAGCTCACATAAAATTTTGATCATATTTTATGTACACAATTTTTTATAAAAGTAAAAACATGTACTTTTAATCTCTCTGTGCAGACTAAAAATTGATAAACTATTTAAGGGATTAAAATAAACAAAAAGCAATGATAGGTATTTGTACCCAATTGTTTTTTGAATGGAAGAAAGCCATAAACATTACATTAGATGCCTCTCGATTGTAATTTTCTAAGGGCAAAGACTTCACAATACAATCTTAGATTAATATGCAAAGTGACCGCAAAGATGTAAAAACAAAATTTCAAATTAAGTAAGACTAACATGATGAGTTTATTATTACATACCTGGCTACCTTACACACTGCTAGCTAGTATTGGGGTCTTTCCAAATATCCTCCCTTATAAAAATCTAGAGAGAGTGAACAAAAAAATTAAAGAAGTGAATGATAAGGAACGTGATTAAGCTGGGATATATAAACTCATAAATTAGCAACAAACGAATTCAACTTTCAATTTTCAAGTGATTCAGGAAAAAAGTTTTCATCTCAAATAATGAACCACCTCCGACCTCACACTGAAACCGAGCGGCAATGAATATTTGACAGGTAAAATAATAATTACATAATAATATAAGCAATTGACAATAGATTGAGGAAGATATAATGATTGAAAGATTAATTACTAAAGCATAAGAAAGGAAACTTACGGCAATGGTGAGGCGCGATGCCAATGCTGCGGCGAGTGAGTAGAAGCCATGGGTCAGAAGAGGGAAAACCATGGATTAGGGTTAGAGTAAGAGATTGGGTAGGTTTGTAAATTTGGGAATCTAGGGATTAATAGAATTTAGTAGAAGAAGATAACGGCTTTGGAGAATGAATGTGAAGAAACGTAACAAAACCTGAGCTTGAGAGTTGAGAAATGAGGATACAAGTGAGCCACATCAGATTTTACATATACGTGGCATTTTTGTGAGGACGTGGATGAAAATGGCCATATGGCAAGAGGAAATTTGAGGTTCAGATTTAATATATTAAAATAGATTGTGAGAAAAATGTGAAGTCGGATACAAAAGACGATAGTAGTAGATATACAAACTTATATATACAGATGATCGAATTAAGGTTGTCAAGCTCGAGTTTTTATCTCAACTCGTTTTGACTAGATAAAATCGACTGGTAAACTTGAATCGTAAAATCATACGAGTTTACTCCTTATTAAAATCAATCTTTGTATTTTCTCCTCAGCCCTAAATCGCACAACCATCCGCCCGCCCCTCTCACAACCACTGACACCGTCTGCCCAACCTCTAGCACCTTCTACACAACCCATCTGCAGATCCCGTCGACTTTCAAGATCACCCGTCGTTTCAAGCTCATCTCATCGCAGGTTTCACTCCTTTTGTCTTTGATTTTTGAGTTCTTTTCTCTTGTTAATTTCTTTATTCTTCAATTTAAGGTTCAATTTATGTGTTAGATGTTGTCATTTGGCTAATTCAATTTTCTATTTTAGGGCACAATTTTTTTGTTATTGTGTAAAGTTTAGAACTATTTTTCTCTTCATTCCTATGCCTTTGAATTTGAAACAATGTTTCTACTGTGTTTCTGTTTTTTTACTTCAGTATGAGTAGTGCTATTCTGGGCAGTACACTGATTCAATATTGTTTTAAAAGAGATTATGTTGGAGTGGCTAAATCCTGGATGATTTGTTTTTGTTTTCTCTTATTTTAATTTCAGAGCTTATGGTTATGGATTTTAAGTTTTAGTGTTGTTGACATGTTGCCACGGAGTAGTAATGGCATGGTGGATTGTGTGCCATCTTCTCTAGGCTGCAACACCTGCTATATTCGTCACACTTTTGCTTTAGGCTACAACACCGAATATATATATATATATATATATATTGCACATTTTTCATTGTTGCTATAATCCATCATTCATTATAATGCTAGATTGTGTATATGAATTGCTCGAAAGTATACTATAAGTTAGAGTTCCCTTAACTAATTTGAAACGATACTGGTATCTTAATATATCTTTCAAAGTTAAATATTAAGGCATGACTGGTGATAATAAAATCTTGGAATTGGGTTAATTTCAAGGTATCAAACAATAACCCAGTTATCTCTTTATCTTAATTTCAAGGTGTCATTTATTTTATAATATAGTGCAAATTGAGAAAACCTCAAATTTTAAAATAAACATGTCTGATGAGTTTGTTTACATCGCCACAAAGAAGCTTAGTAAAACACTATAGTGTTTTACTACATTATCAAGTTTGATATTGATTATTTTCTTCCTCATCTATGTATGTTAATTAGATTAAACTCAGCCTTATGTGTGCTATAATATTTTTGGCATTTCATAAGTATAATTTCTCTTTTCTGCATATAATGAGTTTTTCTAAAACTTTTATCCCAAGATAGAGGTGAAGATGGAGGTTACAAAGGTGCTGAAGAGTTACCCATTGAAGGATTAGTAATAGTAGTAGTGATTGATATCTTCTAGCTAACCATGAATTTAACTTATTAGCTTATTGATTGTTGTCTAATATAGAGGAAAACAAATCAAAATGTGAAGTACCGCCAAAAGCTACGTCTTCCCCATACGTTGGGTGCAAAGACATTGACACGAACAAGGGATGATATGGTATACAATTAAATTATGAGAAAATTATTACACTGTATCATTATTAGAAAATTATTATATTGTATAATTGTATTTGTATAACTATAACTATATGGTGCAATAATTTAGGAAAACGAGATTGGTGGACCTACAGTAGAGGATACATGTACGATGTCTCTCACAAGAAGCAGAACGGGACATATGTTAATGATGAGGCTCGAAAAAAATGTAAGAAATTGCTTATTAATTATGAAGAATCTGCTAGTTGAAGATTCCATTTATAGTATGAGACACCTACCATACATACTCCATTGAAATACTCATGATAATGATAATGAACACTGTGATTCTTGTGAGGGTGCTAGTTATCTTTTGCGAACAAGCTAAGCTTCCTCAGAAAAAGGAAAACATGTATTTTAGAAAAAGTTTTCGTTTATTTTTAAAATAGCTACTGTTGGAACATAAAACACATTTATATGTTATTTGAAAATAAAATTATTGAGTCCCACATCGAATAATAGAAAATATATTAGTGTTATATAGTATTCTAGTATATGTGTATTTTGAAGAGAGAAATATTTAGTCACTTTTTGTATGTATTACACACATTTACTTAACTCTTAATTAAGAGTAATTATAGGTAGAGAAAAAATAGGAACTGAACCTTAACCTAAAAATCTGATATAAATGGTGCTAAACTTCTCAGAAAAAGAGAGATCCAGATTGCAAACTATGCAGCCGTTATTCATTATAGAACCCTAACCTTAAGAGAATAGGAAACCGATTCTTATCTCTTAATTAAGTACTCTTATGATTTCTTTCTATGTTCATCATTTGACGCCACCATCACTTATTCCATTTTCATAAAAGTCTTCCCTACGTGATGTTGTTGATAATTGGTTTGTCACAATATCCAAAGCATATTGAGCTTCCAAAGTTGATCTATACAAGATAACATGTATATTAATACAATTTAAGTTATTTATTCTAATGTTCAGTGGCTTGTATAATTTGACACAAATTGAGTTTGTTTACCGATATACAATTATGATTGGCTTACTAGATATGGAATAAATGTTGAGTTTGAGTAAGGGGGGTTATTGGATTGTGATTTCGATGGATTTGGAGGGATTATTTTGACAAAAAAGTCTTGAAGATTTTAAAAGACTTCGTGGGATTATATTGATTTTGTGAGATTTTGAGAGACTTTTTTTAAAAGATATTTTACAATCAAGATTCTTTTTTTTTTTGTGGCGTGGAAAAAAAAAAGTCTTGATTAAAAATCTTGATTGGATAACAACGGATTTTGTGGGATTGAAAAAAAACAAGAAAAGTCTTGATTGAATAACACAAGACTTTTAAAATCCATTAAAATCCCTCAAAATCCCTCAAAATCCATTAAAATCCCTCAAAATCCTAATTGAATAACCCCCCCTAAGTATGTCGTGCCATATTAGAGGATTATAATGAACACATTGGTTATTTTCTTTATCCGGCAATGTTATTTTATGGTATTAATTTTACTATTAATATTATGATGAGTAAGATTGAATCTAAATGGCATTTCTTTCAAATCACTTTCCATCGAAGATAATGAGGCGCTTGTGGCTCCCTTTTCGATTGACGAAGTTAGAGAAGTGGTGTGGAGTTGTGATGGTAACAAATGTCCCGGACCCGATGGTTTCAATTTCAATTTCATCAAGGCTTGCTGGAGTATTGTTAAAGAAGATATCATGGCCTTTATGCATGAGTTTCACGCCAAAGCTATGCTCCCCAAGATTATTACAGCGTCTTTTTTGTCTCTTATCCCAAAAAAAGACCATCCACAATTACTCTCCGATTATCGCCCTATATGTTTAATTTCTAGCTTATACAAGATTCTTTCAAAAGTGTTAGCGGGGCGACAGAAGCGTGTTTTAGACAATCTTATCTCACATGTTCAAACAGCTTTCTTACCAAACCGTCAGATTTTGGACGGTGTGTTAGTGACCAACGAGCTGATTGATTTGGCCAAACGTCGAAAGGATAAGTGTCTACTTTTCAAGGTAGACTTTGAAAGAGCTTATGATACAGTTAATTGGAATTTCCTAGAGTATATGATGAAGCGAATGGGTTTTGATGAGGTGTGGTGTAAGTGGATACAAGCTTGCATTTTTCATAGTTCGATGTCAGTGTTAGTCAACGGTAGTCCGACGGAAGATTTCAGAGTCGGTAAAGGACTTCGGCAAGGTGACCCGTTATCGCCGTTCCTTTTTCTAATTATAGCAGAAGGCTTAACTGGGCTTATGCAGCGATCAGTTTTAAATGCTACATTTAAAGGGTATGAGGTCGGAAATACTCTTTCTTTCCACACCTTGCAATTTGCGGATGACACTATTATTATCGGAGAAGGTAGTTGGAATAACTTGTGGTCTATTAAAACTGTTCTGAGAAGTTTCGAACTAGTATCCGGGTTAAAGGTTAACTTTCATAAAAGCAAATTGTATGGTATTAATCTTGATGATAACTTCTTGCGAGCTGCTTCTTGTTTTCTGCATTGTAGTGTTGATTCATTGCCTTTTCGATTTCTCGGTATTCCGGTAGGGGCTAACCCGAGGCGGAGAGCTACTTGGATTCCCATTATAGATTCCATGAAAAAGCGACTTGGAGCTTGGTCTAGCCGGCAACTTTCCATAGGCGGCAGAGTTACACTTATAAATTCTGTACTTTCAAGTGTACCTCTCTATTTTTTTTCATTCTATAAAGCGCCGGTGTGTGTGATCAAAGAGTTGATTGCTATTCAACGTAGATTTTTGTGGGGAGGCATTTTGAGCAGTAAGAAAATATGTTGGGTGAGCTGGGAGCGGATTTGTCAACCGAAGGATAAGGGAGGTTTAGGGGTAAAAAACTTGCGTTTGTTTAATTATGCTCTACTAAGCAAATGGAAATGGCGTTGTTTAAGCGATCAAGACGCACCTTGGAAAAACCTTTTGCGGTTTAGATATGGTTCTTTTGTTTCTAATTTTCTGCATGATGAGGGGCAGAATGCCTTAAAGTCAGCTTCAATATGGTGGAAAGACATTAGACACTTAGGCGGAGTGGAAGATGGGAACTGGTTCACTCGAAATGTTAGTAACAATATTGGCTCCGGTAATGATGTATCTTTTTGGAAAGACAAATGGGTTGGGTTGGAACCTTTACGAGTTGTTTTCCCGTCCTTGTATATAGCCTCTTCCAAGCAGCACGCACCAATTTCGGATATGGGACAGTGGGTAAATGTCAGATGGTCATGGCGGTTGTCTTGGACAGCCCTATTGCATGCAGAACATCTTTTGGCAGCAGCTGAGCTACAGAAAGTGTTGGAACAGATTCAATTGAGCAGGAATTCAGCGGACAAACGCAGGTGGATACCAAATAATATTGGTGTTTTCTCTGTCCACTCAGCTTATTTTATGTTGCAGGAGCTGAATCAAATGGAACCTTTAGATAATAGTTTGCTGGTTGCGTTAAAAAAGCTATGGAAGAACAACGTACCATCCAAAGTTCATATTTTCGGTTGGTGGTTGTTATTAGCTAAATTGCCGTCTAAAGAACAATTGTTTCGCAAAGGTATTATTACTAACGATTTGGAGAGAAGATGTGTTCTTTGTCAACAGGAGAACAAAGATTTGAATCACATTTTCCTACATTGCAATTTTACACGCATGGTGTGGACACGTATTTATAGATGGATGCATTGTGATATGATTACAACCGACTCCATTGTTAATCATTTCTTTCTAATAGGAAGATTGGTTCAAGGTAGTTATGGCAAACATTTCCGTCATCTTATTTGGTTAACTACTTTGTGGTGTATTTGGGGGCTTCGCAACAACATCATTTTTAGAGGAACAAATTGTACTATGACTCATCTTTTAGACCAAATATGTCATTTATCATGGTTTTGGTTTATAGGCAGAAATCGTGTGTGTAATGTAAGTTATGTTGAGTGGTGTACAAACCCCTTAGATTGCCTTCGGGGCAATAATATCCCTCCTCCTCACTCTTGAATTGTAAGGGTTGAGTACCCCTTGTACTCCTTATAATTCAATTCTTTATTTATCAAAAAAAAAAATTAAGAATGGTCTTACTACTATAGTTCGATCAAATTAAGAATTGTCATAGTACCATATATTTGAATTTTGAAAATGGTTAAAGTACCATATATGAATGGTATGAGTATCATATTTGAGGGTGTATTCTTGAACGGATCTTACCGTAGTAGGACTCCAATACAGTTGTAACTGGGTTGTTTTATTCTGGGGATGACATGGTTGATACTCTTCTTGCACAATTTTGGACAGTGTCGTGAAACGTCTTAAAGAGAGCGCACTAATCCGTTACTCAACCCATTAATCTCTTCGATAACTAATATTTATTTTAAACGGTTTTTGAATCTGAAAAACAACAGCTACAAAGAAATGAAATAACCTAAAGACCGTGCTAATGTAATGTAACATTCATTTGAGAAAATCGAAATGAGTGTCACTACTACAAATTGTATGGGCAAAATAGAAAATGTATTTGTAACATTTATAACGTTTCATCATACAATATAATAAAGCAAAAGTTTTTTGTCAAGTTTTCTATTTGTCAACTAATGAGATTGTTTGCTATTTTTAAAATTTCTATTAATAGTAATGTTTCTTTAATTATATATCATTAAATTATTTTATTTGTTAATTTTTTAAATACTATTAGTTTAAATTTTAAATAGAACGTAGTACAATATTTTGGAATATACACAAGGCTCATGTTTTTAAGGTAGTGCATGTATGTATGATGTATTTGATGTTATATTTATATTTGATGTATGTTCTCAAAGCAAACTTTAGTCATTATCCTCCCAATTCTCAATCATCTCGTCAATGTTCTTTTTTGGTCTTCCCTAGATTTCAAACACATTTCTTATCTTCAAGTGATTTTTTTTTTTCAAAATTTCATTACTTTTACAACAAAATGTTTTGTCTATAAATTAGGATCAATTTCATCTAATATCATTCCACTAGTGCAAAAATAAGAATATAATTATACATATTACACTTCTTTAATTGAAAACAGGTGTAAAAAAATTATGTTGTAATATTAGACACCATGTTTAAAGAAAATAGGTGTAATAGTGAAAGAATATTCACCTAAAATTTATACTACACTTGTTATATAAACAAGGTGAGAAAAATTAGACTTTAGACACCATATTTAAAGAAATTTGGTGTAATAGTGAAATATTAGTGACTTAAAATTATAATACACTTGTTATATAAAAAAGGTGAGAAAAAAATTTTTTTTTTTGACGAAGAGGAAAAAATAAGACTTATTTATAATAACTTGCTTGAAAAGAAATTAAACAATAACTAGCACATGATCCTTAAAAATAGAAACAAACTTTTTTATATTTTAAATATAAACAAACAAACTTCTTAATCTCAATTTGAAAGATGATTCAAAAAAAAAAAGTCAATTTGAAAGGAAAAAAAAACTCTAAACATTATAAATACTTTCTCTCTCTATTAACCCTTTCTATCTCACTCAAACCCCTCTCTTCAACCACCGTCTTCCTCCACCTCACCGCCACCGCCGCCACCGACTCCCTATGTTCATCCCTCATCTACTTCTTATCTCTTCGTTTGTTATTGTATATAATGGTAAACTTCATTCTTAATCTCTATTTTTATCACTTCATCCTTGTAACTACACTAAGAGGAGTTGTTCTACAATTCAATTATAGGGTTTCTCTTATGTACATTCTTTCTCGTCAACGATTTGGACGATAAGAGAATCTATGAAGATATTAGACAATAAGGTAATTGATGAAACAATTGTGTTGTATTTTTTTTTTCTTTTTTCATTGAAGTATTTTGTGTTGTGTTGAAGATTTTTTCATCCCCAACTAATTTTGTTCGGTGATTGATAAAACGTAGTCATAAAAACTTGTATCTACATTGATTATAAACTATTTGATAGAAGTAGTGCATGACATTATACATATGGTTGAAATTTCAATTATTTATTTTAGTGATTTGAAATTTCTATCACGATTTATGTAGTTATGATGCTTTTGTATTTTAGTTACTATTTATGTATTCCAATTTTCACACACTATATATGTTTTATTAAGTACTTATTTAATTTATTATGTGTAGATATTCAATGACAATTTACCATATGAAAAGAGTCGACTGACAAAGTTATACAACTCGACACTCAATTTGTTTTCAAAAGGTTGAAGAGTGAAAATAACAAAGCTCCAAAGACAATTGATTGAAGAGGCAAATCAACTAGAGCATCAAGGAAACGAAGAAAAGACGATAAAATGAAGATAATTAAAAAAAAACATGTAAATATCTCCACCCAAAAAAAATATAAATATAATTTATATTTAATGTATGCTATTTTGGTGTAAATTACTTGAAGAATTTAATCTATTTTATTGTTTTGTTTGAAGAATAATTTGTTCAATTAATATCTAAAATTTCAAAAAATAAAATAAAATATTTTGGGGTATCTTTTTTGGTCTAATAATGGTTTTGTTTAATTAATATAAAAAATCATTTTTTTTTTTTAATATTTCACACCACTTATTAGGGAAAAATAGTGTAAAAGCTTGAAAATTTAGTGTATAATTCTAACACCTTACACCCGTTATACATACAATAAGGTGTAAATCTATTAAAATGAGTATAAATAACAAACAATTTACACCCATTATAATTAAAAACCGGTGTCAAATCCTTCTAATTCGGTGCAAATAATGTAAAGTTTACCCCCGATATGATTAAAAATTGGTGTAATATATCCTTTTTAACACCCTTTTTTTAACCAGTGTAAATTCTTCATGTATATTACACCGGTTGAATTCACACCAAATCAAAAACGGTGTAATATCTCCAAAAAAATGGGTGTTAAAACCCTTTTTTGCACTAGTGTTCTCTCTATCCTCTTCATATCTCTGAAAAGTTAGTACTTTTGAATTTTTATTTCTTAATTTTCAATTGAGAACTTTAAATTGTTGTAATACTTGAGTAACTTGACTTTGTTATTCTTATATTCATCCCAAAGAAATCTAAGACTACGAATATGATTTGTGTGTTAATTTTCATAGTTATTACTCCCTCCGTCCCAAAACTATTGTCCTTTTAGTATTTTAGTTTTGTCCCAAAACTATTGTCCTTTTCGCAAACCAATGTAAAGTTAATGTTAGTTTATCAATTGTACCCTTACAAATGTTAAAGTATTAATTAAATATATTTTCTCTTTCTTAATAAAGTAAGGGTAAAATAGACTTAACTTATCAATCTTTATTGTTTCTTAATCCACGTGCATAATTCTAAAAGGACAATAGTTTTGGGACGGAGGGAGTAATTACTTTTTATTTTTAGCTTGCACCATTTTTTCTTCTTCTTTCAATTTGAGCTACAACCAACAGATAAATTAAGGTTTCTAGAACTCCATTGTCTCTATAACAATTGATAAAACTAACAAACACACCCCACTTTCAATAATACTTACAAGTCCTTGAGTAATTAGCTAATTTAAATCAAGTGTTATTTTAGAGATACGAACTCTTTGAGGAGTAGTGAGCTAGCTTTTACTTTGAGTATGTTTTCATATTACATTTTTGTATGCTTATTGATTGCCGTTGATATCCTTTCACATATTAAATTCATGCTATTAACATTAACTCCACCAAAAGTTTTTTCTAACGGGAGTTATTTTCCTCTCCATGTACACAAATAAAGTTGAGTTATTTAATTTAAAAAAATATTTAATAATGTTGAGATATATTTGGTGGTAGAATCCACTATCTATATTTTGCATCTTTCTCTTCAAATAAAATGCTTATTCATAAGGGTCAATTTTTTTTCTCTTATACTTTTTATAAATAATAAATATTGGTCAAAGTTTATGTGTTCCATTAAAATTATATATACAATTTATAAGGAGCAATTTTTAAATATTATATTCGAATTAGCTTTATAAGATTTATGATAAAGAAAAGCGATTAAAGAATACCCGGTAGCATTGCTTTAGAAATAATTGATAGTGCAAAGCTTAAACATCCTCTTATTTTACGTAAAAAAATATCTTCTTATTTCTATGTGTTATTTTCTTCACTTTTGTAGTTTATTCTCAAAATCTTATGTCAAATTTTTAATAATTTAAAATATCAAATATTTTATATTTTGAATTTTAAACGTATATACTATTTAATTCAAATAATTTCCCCGTGTCATGCACGGGTATACACACTAGTAGTCAATGATGACACATAAAACAAAGTATTGACGTAAAGTAACAGCATGGTTAGGTGAATAATAATGGTTTTTATTGACTCATAAATTCTTAATCAAATGTAAGTCGTGCAAATTGAGAAGGGATTGGAACACTTTAAAACTTGTCCCGAACTCTAAACTACTAGAGTCTCTTTCTCTAGGAACTAGTGGGTGAAAGCCAAAAAAATAAATTGATGTGTGAATTCATAAGAGAGCTAAAAAAAAGAGAGGGAATATATTTGAGGTGGCAAAAAATAAGATTATGTGGCATACAAATTTTTGATGTATGTCAACAAATTAATTTGAGACTCTATTTTAACAAATTAAAATAGATAAGTTATTAAGTTCATAAGAAAAAAAGTTTACTAAACAAGTTTTTTTCTTTAAAATAAATTTATAAATTATAAACTATAAGTTATAAAAAAAAGTTTAAAAAATTGACATTGTCAAAAGAGAGCTTAAACTTGTGTTATTTAACCTAAGAATATTATCTTGAGTCATAGGATTTGGGAGTGATGATTGAGTAAGTGTGGAACTTGTGTAATTATGTGTCTCATATGCTTTGTGGTGCAAGAATCTGTAAAGAATATCAATGTGACATGTGACCTAGCCTATGATGGTACTCAATTGATATTCTGATTATGATTTAGCTGACATCTAAAAGGAGATAATGGTACTTTCTAGTTTCTTCTTGTGAAAACTAATGAATTAATGAATTGTATTAATTTCATGATGTTACTAAGTACTTTGAAAAGTGTGATTTTGACTAATCACTCAATAATTATGAAGTATGGATACCCTTTGAATTAGACGTATTTTAATATCATACATGTGGGATGTACAATACAGACATTTACAATTATATTAAATTATATTATTTTTTGAATTTTCATCTATATTGATATGTTACTGTCTGTATCGATACCGTATTCGATATTCGTGTCTATGTCCATGCTTCATAGCAGCTCGATAATATCTTACTAGTCACCTAGAGGGGTGTCTGCAGCATTTTGTTGATTAAATTATAATAGTACCAAAAAGTAATTGAAGAAAGATTGATTTGAGGTGCTCTTTGGTAATTAGGCATGGTTTATTGGTGGAACCAGCTTATCCTTTTCAATCCATCTCAGAAACAGTTACATATGCATGGTGTTGCAATGTAATTAATATAATAAGTGAACAATGTATTTTTTTCTGATTATTTTTTCTTCTATGTTCTTTGAGTCACCATTATGAAATTACTTTATTTTGCTTGCAAACTATTTTTAAAATATCCAAAACCATTTCCTTCGTTATGTTTTTTTTTTTAATAATCCAACTTAGCTATCATAAGAATCTTATGATATGATCAAACATTATTATTATTATTATTATTATTATTATTATTATTATTATTATTATAAGCTGCATTACCCTTTGGAATTGCTCAAGACAAATGTCATGGAATTGTCGGAATAGGAAATCAAAAAGGCAATATCTCAAATTTCATCTTCAATTAGTTTAATGATAGAAATAATTGAGCTAAAGTAATGTAAAATAAGGTAGATAAAATATAGAAGAGTGAAATTCTTGATGTTTTCAATCATAAGACATTGAAATATTTGATATTTCCATTGTCTATGTAACACAAAATTTGGTTTTGTAATTTGTTGAACAGAACCAAATTAAATTAAACATAGCTAATGGAGGTAAGTGTAATTACATTTTGCATTCTTCATGCTCTACCATTTTATAAATTTCACTCTTGTATATACTTATTTTCCTGCAGAATTACCTTCTCATCGCGACTTTGATCAGCGCGAGTCTTGTATTTGGTTGCTATGTACTTGTTCAGGTACTTTATTATCATTAGAAAAGTATATATCAAAAATGTTTGAAGTGTTCAAGTATTTGACATATTTGAACCATAAATATATAGTACCTTATGTTATAAGTAATGAAAACAACTTATGAACATGTCGTTTCCATAGATTTTTTCAAACAGTCTCGCAAGTATGAATGCCAATAGGTAAATTGAAAAAGCTAATCCAAACAGACCATAAGTATGTTATCTCAAAGTTGGCACTTATTTGTGTTCTAGAATTCATCTTGCAAGTAACTCATTAGTTTATGTCAATTCATTAGTTAATCCATGATCAAAATTTAATTTTTTTTGTTTCCATTGTGAAACAATATAATTTCTAACAGATCGGGGAAACATGTTCCCACGACATCAACGACTGTGGTACAGGGCTGCAATGTCTGGAATGCAACTCGCAAAGCCGGTGTACACGAATCCGAACTTCAAATCCTATTTCAAAAGTTCTTACTCCTCACCATAATTTTTTTTTCATTTTAATTCCATAGCTGCTAAAATTAAACTTTGTATAAGATTAATTATTTTGAGATGCTATGTATGTGTAGGTGATGGAGCTTCCATTCAATCAATACTCATGGCTTACAACTCACAACTCTTTCGCTTCGAAGGTAGCGAATTTGAGTAACTCTCAAATTTCGTGGGTCACGAATCAAGAAGACTCCATTACAGATCAGTTGCATGTATGTTACATATATTTTTCTGCTTACTAGTCTTTTATATATGGATGCAAACTATAGCTTATAAACAAAATATTCAGGAATCAATCATTTTGCTAATAGCTGCTTATTATTCTGCTTAATAAAATCATGTCTATACTTTTAATTAATAAATCGTTTTTGTGTTGCAGAATGGTGTAAGAGGATTAATGTTAGATATGCATGATTACCACGGTGACATTTGGTTGTGTCGCGGGCCGTGCACAATATATACAGCCTTTGTAAGAGATCCTTGAATTTCTCTGAATGATTATGCATAGTGAAAGTCTTCTAATTTCATTTGATTTGGTAAAATCATGATTAAGTTAACCATTTCTGTTACATTGATTAGAGCACTGATTTTAATTCATGAGATTTTATGTAACAGAAACCGGCTATATATGTTCTGAGAGAGATCAATACATTCCTCACACGATACAGAACCGAGATCGTCACCGTATTCATCAAGGATCATGTAACATCACCAAATGGAGTGAACAGGGTGATTAATAAAGCTGGTTTGAGAAAATTCTGGTTTCCAGTTTCAAGAATGCCGAAGAACGGTAGTGACTGGCCAACAGTTAAAAAAATGATAACCAAGAATCATAGGCTTATTGTGTTCACTTCAAATGCAACAAAAGAGATTTCTGAACACATTGCATATGAGTGGAAATATGTTGTAGAAAATAAATGTGAGTCTCATATTTACTTTCCACTAAAATTTCGAATTACAAAGTAAAAAAAATTTACACTGTCAATCGATCATAATCATCAGATCATTTTATATTGCAGACGGAAATGATGGGATGAGTAGAGGTCATTGTTTAAATAGAGCAGAATCATTTCCAATGAACACATCAACAAAGTCACTAGTCCTAATGAACTATTATAGAAATGTCCTAAGTTCAAATGAAGCTTGTAGGGATAATTCATCGCCATTGATTCGCAAGATGCATATCTGTTACCGAGCTGCTGGCAACCGATGGCCTAACTACATTGCGGTTGATTTTTACAAGGTACAATTTTATTTATTTATCTTTTGAAAAACATGGTAGAATTTTAGAATTTTTTGCTAGAAGTTGGTACATTTTATTGAATGGAGTTGAATGTGCATTCAGAGAGGCGATGGCGGGGGAGCACCGGAAGCATTAGATGTCGCAAATCGAAACTTGTTTGGGTAATGAAACATGGCTTAGTTCAGTCATTTGGGAGGTATATTATATATGCAATGTATGAAATTATACTTTCATGTAGATTTTTTGTTACATGGGATGTAGATTGTACATGCTTAAAAACATATGTGGTACCGTACCGGACACCGGACCGCCGGACCGGTTTATTGACTGTTTATGTCCTCCGTGACATCTTTAATTAAGATATCTCCTGCGCTCAGTATTGTATCAGTTTTAAAAGTGATCTTGTAGGTAGCATGAAATACAGGTCCTTCCACAAGTAGTAAAATTAAGATTGTTTCTTAATGATTTTTCTTCATATACCACTATCCTATTAATTTAGAGATTGATTGTAATAATTAAGAAAATTGAAATATTACCTATAAATAAAATTTGTTTGTGGACTAAAGTTTAGAGCTTTCTTCTTATTATACCCGCATCATAAAGTGACCACTTATTCAAATACTCTCATTTCTCTATCGAAAATACGTAGTTTTAATTGCAGTTTTAATCCCTCTAGCTATTTTCACAATTTTGTTATTTTGATCCCCTTATTTTAAACCGTGACAGCTTTTGTCCACCGTCCTATTTTTTAACTATAAATGGATCATGTGATATGTTTTAAACGACGTGATATTTTATCTAATGATAAAACATAGTTGATGGAAGTTTATATAAATTAATTTTTCTTACAATTTCATCAACTAATTTGTCTAAAATATGACAATGCAACATGTTTTAAAGGATGTTTGTAAACTAAAATTTTCTTTCAATTTCATCGATGTTGGTATTTTTTCATCATTAAATAATATATCACATCGTTTAAAATATATCACATAGTCAATTTATAGTCAAAATATAGGATGGGAGACCAAAATTGTCAAGTTTTAAAATAAAAGGAAAACTGCAATTAAGCTAATAAATAAATAATCATATTTGTTGTATTGATTTATCTATGGGTTGGTATATTTTTATCAAATTATTTATGGGTTGGTTTTTGGGCTCACCTTTCTGCCATAAAAATATTTTTATCATATATAAACCTTTTGGCTTATTCAAAAAAATAATAATTTATCTCCACCACACTCAAACATTGCATTCAACTGTTCTGGCAAACAAGCTTATCATACAAATCCAACAATAATTAACGAATTCAACAACAAGCCACCATTATAAACCTAACAACAATAAGCAAATTCCAAATTAAAACAAATCCACCAACATAAACAAATTCCGGAACAAATCCAACGATATGAAACAAGTCTCAAATTAAATCCACAACTATAAAACAAGTCTCCAAGTCCAAATAAAACATTACGTCAAAAAAAAAATCCAAATAAAACATACCCCCTCCGGCCTTAATTATAAAGAACTTTTTACTTTTTAGATTCATTGGATTATTAATGTATCTAGTCTATAATTAAGGCTGGATACATTAATTATTCAATGAACCTAAAAAGTGGAAAGTTGCTTATAATTAAGGCCGGAGGGAGTACCACGATTTAATTTCTTCTACCTATAAAAGAGAGTTTCATTTCAAACATTATAGTTATCAGAGCCTTACTGTGTATTTTATATTATTTGATATGGTTATTTGATCCTAATGATAATCGGTTATTTGATATAAAACATCAGGCTATATGACTAAGTGAGTACATATAAATAATTTGATAGCGAGGCTATATCATTAAAAACTGATTATGGGACTGGACAAAATATGTAGCAAGGGACAAGACAAAATTAGAAAATTTTGTCCTTCAATAAACCACAGGACAACTTTTTGTCCACAGTACAACTATAAAAAATACGAAAATACCCTTTTTATTTTCAAATATGAAAAAATTATCACCCTATCTCTCTTCGATACAATTTTGTCCTGTCCTGTACTATCTTATTTTGTCTTGTACTATCTTGTTCTGTTCTGTATTGTTCTGTCTTGTACTTACTATTTTGCAAATCAAACGCACAGTGAGTACAAATAGTGACTATATGCCTGGTGATGAGTACAAATAAAACATTTCAAACATTATAGCCTGGTTATTTGATAGTCTGATCTGCCTTATTCCCAACCTTATTCTATCATAAGGATAATCGGTTATTTTATATGATTATCAAAGTCTTTAATTTATGACTAAGTGATCTAGAGTTTGATCTCCGCTCTTCTCATTTTCTAATTAAATAAAAAGTGGAATTTATAGGCTTATTCATTATCCATAGTATCAGAGTCTCTATGACTAATTGAGTAATTATATACTTTTGTGAGCCTAAAATCTTAGCTTTTATATTTTTATTGCATTTCAATTTAAATTAAATTAAAACCGAGAATTTTTTTTAGACTCGGCCATTATATAATTTAAAGCTTTCCAATAAATTTAATCTTTATTATGATACTTTTTTTATGTTATTTATGATGATAATTATCTTTTATTTGTTTTGTATGTTAATTATAATTTAAGTATAAATGTTTTTTTTGTAAAAAAAGATTATTTTTATTATAACGACCCATTTTTAAAATTCAAACAAAAATTCCAAATTGTCGGGGCCGCTCTTATTTATAGTGTGAGATGATGAGAATAGTTTTTTTTGAAGAAGCTAAACTAATCCACCTAAATTGTCATCACTGAAGAGAATTGAACCTGAGACTTCGAAGAGGAGCATACTCCCAGGTCCCAAGCCAATACCACCAAGCCAAACCAGCCCAAGTGGGTTGATGAAGAGAATAGTTGAACATTTATCCTGCATGCATGGTTTAGCTTGCGAAGCTTTTCTAGTGCTAACCGTGAAGTAAAGCAATCTACTATCTCATGTTTGGGGAACTTGTACGTAAAGCAATTTTTGTCTCGTTAATTAGTATTATTATTATTATTATTATTATTATTATTATTATTATTATTTTGATTTGATTTGATTGTAGGCGTGAATTACAGAATTAATTACAGAATTAGTTAGTTTATATGACACAAGAGTTTTTCTTTTTTCTTTCTTGTAATTCATAATTAGTAGGATCTTTGATTCCAGCAGCCTTGTATTTCCACATAAAACTTAAGTAATTTTTGCTTAAAGATGTGAAATGTTGGTAAATTATATAGAAAATTAGTTTAGATTGATGAATCATTTTTTTTTCATTGATTGACAGTGTATTTGATTCGCAAAATATTGAATATTAAACAGAACAGTACATGATAGAAATAAGATAGTACATGACGTATAAGACAAAATTGTATCGGACAGAGATATGGAGATATTTTTTTCATTAAAATTGTATAATTTATTTGAGATGTACAATATCTTTTACTATTTGAGATGTACTTCTTTTTTTTACGCAATTTGAGATGTACTTAAAAGAACAATTTCATCATATTTTTTATCTTCAATATATAATGCAAACTAGGTCGCTCATTTTAACTAATTTTATAGATTAATTATAACTAAATTCATATCTTGTTTTAAATAACCCGTTATTTTTGGTTTTTAAATTCCTCAAAGTCCAAACTCAAATAAAAAAAAATCAGATTTTTCTCCCAAATTTCAAAACTATTTTCTAGAAATTGAAAAAAAAAATTCGACAACATTTTTTCTACAAAATAAAAAAAAACTGAGAATTTTATTTTTCGAAATCGAAAAAAATTCGATAATATTTTTTCTCGAAATTAGAAAAAATTTCGAGAACTTTTTTCCTCGAAATCAGAAAATATTCCGAGAACTTTTTCCCTCGAAATCGAAAAAAATTCCGATAACTTTTTTAGTCGAAGTAAAAAAATCGAGAACTTTTTTTCTCAAAATCAAAAAAAATTCTGAGAACATTTTCTTCGAAATGGGAAAAAAATCCGAGAACTTTTTTCTTTGAAATCGAAAAAAATTCCAAAAACTTTTTTATCGTAATCTGAATAAATTTCGATAAATTTTTTCCTCGAAATCGAAATAAATTCCGAGAATTTTTTCTCGAAACAAGAAAAAATTTCGAAGACATTTTTCCTCAAAATCGAAAAAAATTTCCGAGAATTTTTTTCTTCAAAATCGAAATAAAAAAAAAGTTCGAGAACTCGGTATTTTTTTTCTCGAAATCGGGAAAAAAAATTGAAAATTGGATTTTTTTAAAATTAAACTATTAAAATGGAATTTTCTATTGGTTTTGAAAAAAAACTGGATACTAAACCAAAAACCGGTTTTAAAAACTAAAAATGTAAATATGGACATAATCGGTTATAAAAAACGGTTCCGGCTATTTGATGTCAAAATTGGTTTTATGAAGTAGTTATTGTATCTAGTTATAACAAATGGATAAAATATATTTTAGTTATGGTTATGGTTTTACCCGACCATGTAGACTTTTGAAAGAAAATAATTATTATGAATCTTCTTTAAAAGTTCAAGGTCTTTCATATCTAGCAAGAAAAATATATATGTGTGGACATCCTTTTGGTATTTCGTCTAAATGCATATTGTGAATTTGTTTTGAATCTCTAATCACCTTTATAAATGGTCTAAAATTTCACTCCTTAAGTGGGATTACAGAGTTTATGTGCAACATATCTACTAACTCTACCAACTGAGTTCTGTTCCGAGAACAACGTAACAGTACATACGATGGATCTTTATTATGTTATAATAATAATAATAATAATAATAAAATGTTTGATCTTATCATAAGATTTTTATGATAGCTAAGTTGGATTATTATAAAAACAAAAACAAAACTAATTAAGGCTATGTTTTTCGATATTTTAAAAGTAGTTGCAAGTAAAAGTAATGTCCACACTATTAGAAAACTAATGTTTTTGGACAAAAATTTGAGGCGGAATAAATTTTGTCTAAATATATTTTTAATTTTAGGACGGAATTAGGGACGGATTACAGACAAAATTAATATTTAAATATTTCTATCTCAAATATGTCTCTATTTGAGACGGAATTCAGACAAAATATATAGTACTATTTGTTTGTTTTTTGTTTTTTGTTTTAGTTAGTTCCGTCCCAAATCAGTAGGAACAATAGAGCATAGAAGAAAAAATAATGGTGACTCTAAGAACATAGAAGAAAACTTAATCAGAAAAAAAGACATTGTTCAATTATTATATGACATTACAATTTACAACATCATACATATATGTAACTGTTTTTGAGATGGGTTGAAAGGATAATCTGGTTCCACCAATAAGCTAGCCATACCTAATTACCACATACACTATTTGATTGTCTCTGTGAAAATCACCATATATATTTAAGGTTGGTTTTCTTCTCGATCTTCTTCTATTTCGGATTTAATATTATTTTATCCATTAAAGTATGACAATCATATCATATCAAAAGTATTCAATAAACTTAAAAAATAAATATTTTAGGTTTTTTCTTTGTCAACCCCCTTAAGATTTGGGGTATTTATTCTCAACTATTCAAAAAAAATAAAATTAACTGAAATAAATTTTTTTAAAATACACCGTTGGATTAAAAGTTTATAGCATATAAATTATTTTGTAAATTTTCAGACAAATACAAAATTATTTGATATGTTATTGAGATGCATCAAAATTAACGGTTTGTGTGACTTTTTAAACACCGTTAATTTTTATGCGTCTCAATAACATATCAAATGATTTTAGATTTGTCTGAAATTTTACACAAATGATCTAAACTTTCAATCAACAGTGTATTTTCTAAAAATTGATATCGTTTAAAACATTTTTTAGTGGTTGAAGGTAATACTCCTAAATCTTGAGACTTGAGGGAATAGACAAGTTGTCACCTTTTTTTATAATAGAGATCGGAGGGTGTATATAATAAATACTGTACTTTTACCGAATAATCATGGCCAAAAGTGCATCTCAAATCAACATTTCTTCAATTTTATGTGTCTGTTTGGTCCGACTTTTTTTTTTAACAAGCCAAAATGAAATATATTTATATACCGAAACGAAGTCAACCCCCAGCACAAGATGTGCTAGAATAGGTCAACAATGAGTACATCAAAAGTCCACATCCAAAACAAAAATAATGATACATCAAATGCCCAAACATAACAATGGGTTCACCCACCAACTATGTAGGTTAACCCCCAACCCTGGATACTGACTCCTCAACCACCAAAAAGAATGTCGCTTGATCAGATCCAGTAAATGAGAAACCGATTGCGCCGAATCTTTAAAGAGGCGCTGATTGCGCTCAGTCCAAATAATCCACACGCTAACAAGCCAAATGAGCTGCATAAAAGATCGTCGAGCCCGACTGCCACCTGCTGCTAAAGTAAACTGAGAAAAGTGTGTAGATGGAGTCGAAGGATCCACCAAGGCGAATCCAATCCAAGACCTGACCATTGTCCACAAGGAACCAAAAACTCCGCAGGTGAAGAAGAGATGCTGAGCCGACTCGAGTCCTCCACAGCCAGAAACACAAAACTGACCCGCCTGTGCAAGAATACCTCGTCTAACCAAATTATCCTTCGTCGGTAGTCGATCTCAAAGAAGTCGCCAAGCAAGGATAGATACCTTCAAAGGAATATGTCGATGCCATATAAGATCTGCTGTTTGGTCCGACTTTATTTTAGTTTCACTTCTCTTTAAGTCATTAAGTAGGGCCAAACACGTATTTTAATTAATCAAAATACACTATGTAAAAACAAGATAAGTACAAAGTACAAACCATGTCAAAATATTTTTTTTTTTTGGTAAGGGACCATGTCAAAATATTTTATTTAAAATAAACCATACTTTTAATATAAAAAAAATTACCAAACAACTTTTACTTTATTTATAAAATTCCTTTTATTATTTTTAATCTTAAAATTGTTTTTGCTTTTAAAATAAACTAGGTCAAACGAAGTCTATATACATGTGGTACTATTATAATTTAATCAAGAAAAAAAAATTGGTATACATTAATGTCAATTAGTGCAACACCCCTCTAGCCCTAGGTACGGACTAGTAAGATAGTACCCTTATCAATATACATTGTAACATCATGAATTTAACACGATCCATTAAATTTTCCCAAGATAAATATAGGAAGTACCATTATCGCTTCTTAGATGTCAAGTAAATCTTAATCAAAAAGCTTAATTACAGTTTTGATCTCCTTATTTTCAGTTATTCATAGTTTTGGTTTTTCTATTTTTAAATCATACAGTTTTGGTCTTCTGTTATAGTTTTATACTTAAAAATTGTGATTTAACATATTGTATACGATGTGACATACAATTCAATGATATTCAATAATCAGAAGTTATAAAACTATAAGAAAGTTCATTAAAAACTTAGATTTTAATTTAGGAAGTTATTCATTTTTTGTAATTGAATTAATAAAAAATAAACAATTAATCCACCTTGATATATCTACATCAACATATTGTATGTCACAATATTTAAAATATGTTAAATCACTATTTTTAAGTATAAAAATATGATAGGGGACCAAAATTGTATGATTTGAAAATAAGAAGACAAAAACTGTGAAATGACTCAAAATAGTAGATCAAAACTGTAATTAAGCTTAATCGAAATATCAAATTCAGTACAATCATATATATGCTTAGTCGGATGTCACTTTGATATTCTTTTAAATTCTTGCAACTCAAAACATATATATATACATTACGATAGTTCCACGGAGCTCTCTCGTGCATTCTCAAGAAAATTTGCTTATGTGTCATTCAATAAGAGCTTCTCTAAAAAATTTCTTCGACTTTTAATCCCTATAAAATTTTCTATTTTCACTTTTGGTCCCTTCTTCTAAGTAAACTCATATGTATGATTCATATTTTTAAATAAAATTTTGCAGAAAAGTTTATAAAATTATATTAATCTCTCTCAAAAAAAATTAGAATTTTTAACAAAATATGAATTTAATATGATTTTTGACATTTTTTGTGGTTAAAAATTCATAATTAATTTATGTTTTGTTAAAAAATTCCAATTCTTTTATAGTGAGATTTTCATAATATTGTACAAATTTCTGCATAATTTTATTAAAACAATACAAAGTTACACATGAGTTGAATTAAAAATAGGGACTAAAAGTGGTGATTGAAAATTTTATAGGGACTAAAAATTGAAGAAAATTTTTTGAGGGACTAAAAACAAAATTTGATATATTTATAGGGACCAAAAACATATTATTTAACCCTTTTTTTTTTATTTTAGATATTTTTTTGGGTTAAATATATTTTTGGTCCCTATAAATATATCAAATTTTGGATTTAGTCCTTATATTTTTAATTAAGTTGTGCACAAATGTGAAAAATATTATGATAATCTCTTCCTAAAAAAATTGGAATTTTTTAACAAAATATAAATTAATATGAATTTTAAACCACAAAAAGTTTAAAAATTCATAATTAATTCCTATTTTGTTAAAAAATTCTAATTTTTTTTTTGGAGAGATCATTATAATTTTATAAACTTTTCTGCAAACTTTTTATTCCAAAATATGAATTCTACTTATGAAAAAAATGTTTTAGTTTTGTTATATGCAAGACTGTCTATTTATATGTATTAAAGATAAATTATGAGAATAATTATAGGGACCAAAACTATATCACAATGTGAGAGTTTTGTGATGTATGTTTTTTGATACATTATTAAATATATGTATAATTATTTAAACAATTTAACTATATTTTCTAAATATTCATACCATATATCAATCCACAATATATTCACATTACTTATACAAACAAATATTGTATATATTTGATTATAATAATATTTAATGTGCACTTTCCAAAAAAATATTTAATATGCAAAAACAATGGAAAAGAAGTGATGTCAAGCACAGCCACATTGCCAATTTTGGAAACACAATTTATCACAAAATATCATGGATACTATGTCATAATAGCATTGATTTATCATTTATGTGAGGTATCCACAAAAAATTGTGCTCATACCGTTCATTTCCCGTGTGGCCCGCACCCAACTACCCAACTAGCATTGTTTTATACATACTGTTGGTATAAAACTATTTTATACATGTATCAGATAATATATTGATACATAATATATTTGTGCAAAAACATATTATTTATAAGCAACTATTTTCTACCGTTGTCCCCTTATTTCAATTCAAGAAGTTGTTCTTTGGATCTGATGGGCTGAGCACTTTTGATTCGAGTTCAGAAGTTAGTGTCTTTTGGCAACTCTTTGGGTCGGCTTGAGGGATCTCTGGTGGTATGAAAGCAGAAGAGTAACTTCTAAGAATGAGATTAGAAGTATATCTCTTTTAGGTAGTGTAGGTTTTGGTTTTTTATGGCGTTCTGCTTATATACGGGGCGCCATTGTTTTGTAACTTCTATTTTGCCGTTCTATGTTCGTCTTGTGCATAGATATGATCTTATTAATATAATATTTGCCGTTAAAAAAAACCCCTTAAATGGATTCCAGTTATCTCGAGTGAATTTATCTCTGCAGTTGCGTGCGGAAAATACCTTTGGTTTATCAAAAAATATCTGAAATTCACTATTTAATATTAAAATAAATTTAAAATAATAATTTAAAATAAATTAATAAATAATATTAAAAAGAAAATAATCTCGTAAACGGCACGGGTTAACATAGTGGTGTATATATATATATATATGAAACATGGGGAAAGGATCATTATTGATCTGAACTATTGAAATATTCTCTTCTTATATTTAATTTACTCCAGTGTGTAATGTCACTGCAAGAATCCATTCCCATGAAACACATAATTACACAAGTTCCATATTTCCTCAATCATCACTCACAAATAATCCTATGACTCGGATAATATATTCTTAGGTTAAATAACACAAGCCCTTTTTTTTGATGCAGTAACACAAGCTCTTATATCAAGATATCAAGTACCATTTGCTCTCTTTGCATTGGCAATGTTAATTTTAAGTTTATGGCCTAGCTATAGCTCATAACTTATAAGCTAATTTTGAAGAAAAAACCTGTTTGACAACCCTTTTTTCTTATGAGCTTACTAGTAAGAGACACGTGTTGTCGCACGGGTGTCGCGCAGTGCGATCCATATTAGAAAAGAATTTTAATGGTAGAACTACATTTTATTGAATGAGTTAAAAAATGAAGTCTCCAAATTAATAAGTACTTGTACTAATATACGAGTATCTGACGAAGTTAAAAAAAAAAATAGATACCCGTAGAAATTAAAAAAATTAAGTACTCGTAGAAATTAAAAAAAATCTTCCTATTAGTGTATAACTAAAACTATAGATACCCGATGCAATTATAACACACAAAAACAACTTTATCAACAAAAAATACAAAAGAAATTGACTCTCATATTAATATATGAGCAGAAATATAGATACCGTCGAAATAAAAAATGGTCATTGTATATGCTGCAAAAAAAAAAAGTACCAGTGAAAATCACCTAAAACAATTCAACTTTTTTATTAACATATGAATAGAAATATAGGTACTCGTGAGATGTTAAATCTGGTCAATAACGAGTTCTCACCCTGTGATATGTAAAAAAGTGAAAAGACCTAAAATATTATTATTAAAAAGAAATAAAGTTGCCTATATGAATATCTGTCGAAAATTTTAAAAATTAGGTACCCGTACAAATTAAAAAGAATTAGGTACCTATAGAAATAATAAAATAAAAAAAAGTCTTCTTATTAGTGTATAACTAAAACTATAGACATCCTTTGCAATTACACACAAAAATAACTTTATCAACAAAAAAATAGAGAAGAATATATGAGTAGAAACCAACTTTACCATGGGATAATGTCTCGTTATATAATAGGGTTAATACATATTTACCCCTGTAAAATTGACGAAAATTGTTTTACCCCTATAAATTTTTTTTGTTGTTTTATCTTCTGTAATATAAGATTTTGTGTTTTACCCCTTTTGACTCAGTCAACCATAACTTTGCGGCGGTTTAAAACTCTTGCTAAAATTATATTTTGCGGCGGCTTTTTTGCGGCTTTTTTTTAGCGGAACTTATATTATAGTTGTCAGAGTCCATGGGGTAAAGCACCAAATCTTATTTTAGAGGAGGGTAAAGTAATTTTTGTGTATTTTACAGGGGTAAAAGGGTATTAACCCTATATAATAATATAGATTACTATGTAGTACAAAATAAATTTTGCGTTGGAGCTTGTGTTCGTGATGTGCGTTTGTGCAAGCATTTATGAAGTGGTTTGATGGGGTACCAGAAATTAATGAAGCTAAAGCAATTGACATCTTAGATACTTTAAAGTGGATGCAAAGCATGAATATTTACAACATCCAACTTGAAACTGATTGTCTGAATGTGATACAACATTTAAATAAGAAGTTTCGTGATGATATAGAATATAGTATTATTATTAAGAATTGTCGTAGATTAGTCTCGTTGAATAAAAGTTATAACATCAGACAACTTGTTTTAATGCTATAGTCAACAAAAAATTTTATCATTGTCCTCCTTATATTGAAATTGCAATTATGAATGAAATGATTAAAACAAAATAAAAATATATAAATATATAAGTACAGTACAAATTATAAAAATCGGGCTCCTCATTAATATAAGTAAAATAATATATATTCTTTAATAATTAGTTCTATTTATGTTTAATTAAAATAAAATAGATGCTGGTTAAACACTAATATTGTTAAACACTTCACATTTAATTAACTAGTTTATCCTCAGTAAACTATAAACTAACTTATACGATATAAACTATAAGTTCATCTACTATAAATTATTCAAATTTAACAACATAATTAACAACAGCAATTCCACCATTATAATTCCAACAACAATAAAAAAAAACTCAAATTAAACAAAGCTACCAACATAAAACAAATCCCAAAATAAATACAAAAACATGAAATAAGTTTCAAAATAAATCCACCACCATAAAATAAATCCCAGAATAAATCCAACAACATGAAATAAGTCTCAAAATAAACCCACCGCCATAAAACAAATCTCAGAAAAAATCCGACAACACGAAATAAGCCTCAAAATAAAATCCACCACTATAAAACAAATCCCAAAAAAAATTCGACAACATGAAATAAGCCTCAAAATAAATTCACCACCATAAAACAATAAGTCACAAAATAAAACATATCACAACATAATTTTTTCAGCTTAATTGATCAAGTAAATCATCACCAGGTCAATCATCATCTAACATCACAAACTTCAAGCATTCTTCTCTTCATCATCATCGCCAAGGACATCTACATATCACAATTAAAATAAAAATAAATAAATTAAGAATTCCAAAGAAAATCATTTAGTACAATTAAGACAATTCAAATGCTACCTCATTTAATTTCTCCACATATATATAACAAGAAATTTGCTTAATTAACAACGATTGAAATAGTTTTTCACGTTCAAAATTTAAAATGATTGGATTTGCTCATTAAATAGTATATTTGAGCATCTAAAAAAATTTAGAATCAGAAAAGACGTTACAAGGAGCTGGGAAACTCATCCTCCTTATGAAACTTTTCCTAAATACAATATTATCAGAAAAACTTTGTTTCATATTGTCTCAATAGAAAATCCTAACTTTTATGTTTAACTAGGTTTTTTTATTTCTTTCAATTTTTTCTTATTGGTTTGGGTGACGAATGTGGCCATAAATAATGGGCCGGCCCATTAAACAAGTACATATTTATGGAGGAAACAAATGTTGTTCTTCGGCCCCTATATTGCAAAAATACTATCAAGAGATATTTTTCGGCAAGATTTGTATTACCAAGAGATATATCACGGTAAGATTATTAGTTATTACTACTAATAGATACTTTCCGATAGTTGGGAGGAACATGGGAGATCTTGATCAATTTAAGAGGAACAAAGAGGAATTGTCAAAAAATAATTGACTATTTTTTTAAATATTAATTTGCATGCACGCTAGCCAACCCTACCCCATGATGTCCCATTTTTCCATGAGGCTAAACGTAGCAGACCAACTAATGGAATCAAATTGAACACACAGACTCAACATGCCAAAATAATAGGTTAAACATCTAGGTTGATCCATCAAACTCAACTTATTTTTTCATCCTTTCATATCATAATACAAGTCATTGTTAAATATCTATTAGTAAATATTACAATAAGTACAAATTACATTAACAAAAATTTATTATAATTCATCATGTACAACAAGTATAATAAAAATATGACAAAGTTGAATTCTAGGGATAACCCCTCTCCCAACCATGATCATACTTATGAGTGATACAATCATTTTGTTGGGGTTTATTGCAATGTATGTCCCACATTGCTAATGAAAGAAAAAAGAGGTCAAGGAAATTATATTGGAGAAGTCACACATTGCTTAGAAAAGTGGAGAGTGGGGGAGTTCAATGCTATATATAAAGAGACCTCAAGTTCCTTGTTTCTACACACCAAGATGTGACACCATGGAGTAGTATTGGGAAACACTTTAAATTTATATTTGTGTCTTTGTTTTTCTCTTATGCTCTTGTTTTAGAGTATTGTGAAATGTAGTTCAAATGTTTACTTTGGAGAGTGTGGGTGTACTGGGTCATGGCGTGGTCGAGAGTGAAGTCTATGTGTTGTAACAATTTTCTCATAGTGTTTTATTATCTGGTTGTCAGTTTAGACAACGGTCGTGGTTTTTTCTCCGATTTTGGAGTTTCCACGTTATATTCTTGTGTTGTTGATTGTGCTCCTGTTTATTTTTACTCCTTCGGCACATGGTGTTACCCATCAGTGGTATTAGAGCTTCCGGTTCGATGAGATATCAAGTGTGATATGGTCGAGGTGCTGACGAGGAGTAATGTTGCAGTGATTTTATGATGGAGAAACTGGAAGAAATTGATATAGTCAAGGTTACACAAGGTGTTTTGGGCATGATGTTGTCCAGGTTGAGGAGTATTTGAAAAGGACTATGAGGTAAGTGTTAGTAATGTTTCTCTTGTTTTGGTAAATGATGATGCCTTTATGGTATTTCCGTTATACCATGGAAAAACACAAGTTATTGCTAGCGAATTCAGAACAACACACGGGCATTGGTTAGCATTTGATACAAACTGTGTGATGATGTGTGTCGATGGCTGAAAAACTTCTTGAAAGCTAACATGAGAGTTGCACCATAATCATTCAACAAGGTTTCAACATGATGAAATTCTTGGGATGGTTTAGTTCCAAGTGAAGAAAATTATTGGGATGGTTTAGTTTCAAGTGTAGTGTACTCTTTATGGTGGAGTATGATAATTTGATTTGTCGGTTTTGACATTGATAATTATAATTTTTAGTGAATACAATGATTGTCGGTATAGACAATAAATGCGGGCGATAAAATTCTTACAATCTAGGTGGAGATTGTTCGGGTTGATTATCGGTGAAGACAATGAAAATTGAAGACCATTACAATCAAGGTGGAGATTGTTGGGGTTGATTGCAATGTAAGTCCCACATTGCTAATGAAAGAAAAAAGAGGTCAAGGAAATTATATTGGAGAAGTCCCACATTGCTTAGAAAAGTGAAGAGTGAGGGAGCTCAATGCTATATAAATTGACTTCAAGTTCCTTGTTTCTAAACACCAAGATGTGACACCATGGAGTAGTACCGGGAAACACTTTAAGTTTATATTTGTGTCTTTGTTTTTCTCTTATGCTCTTGTTTTAGAGTATTGTGAGATGTAGTTCAAATGTTTACTTTGGAGAGTGTGGGTGTACTGGGGTCATGGGGTGGTCGAGAGTGAAGTCAATGTATTGTAACAATTTTCATATAGTGTTTTATTATCTAGTTGTGGGTTTAGACAACAACTGTGGTTTTTCTCCGATTTTGGAGTTTCCACGTTATATTCTTGTGTTGTTGATTGTGCTCCTGTTTATTTTTACTCCTTCGGGACATGGTATTACCCAACACATCCCCTTAATCAATTGTTACGATAAAAATACTTTTTAGCCTAAATATTACAATTGGGTGATTTTGTCGTTCTACTTATTTTGGGAGTGACTTTGATACCAAATTACTAAGGAGAAAACGCAAGAGGTAAAAATCATTCAAAAAAAGTGAATCCCAAAATCTCACAATCACAATACTTGAGAGCTAAAAGTACATTTGAACCAAAGGTTAAAAACTAATCATCACAAAAAAGGATAAACAATATGTGGACCTCATCAAAAAAATTATGAGTTACTGCTTACTAAAAACAATAAAAACAAACATTGGTTCAGCGAGCTCAGCCCATTTTTCCACCCCTGCACATATTATCAAAATATGTTCTATTGAAATAATACAATACAAAAAATTACAAAAACATAATTTATTATAATTCATCAAAAGCACATTGAAATGGTCATCTATATGAAGAGAATGTCTAGGGTTTGAGAGAGTGTTGGGAGTAGTTTAGGATGATGTAGGTTAGCGGGTAAGAGAGGGTTAAATTGTTAAACTAGAGTACTAGAGGGTTAGACTCCATAAATAAGCTACTACAGGGAACAATACAAACACATTTTATGGTAAAAACTTGCGTGAAGAATGCATAGTATGTTCATTTAATTGATTCACAAACAAGAAAAGTAGTAGTGATTTTAAAACCAAATCTACTATATTTTAGATTTAAGGTTAATAAGTTTTTACCCCCTCTATAGTAAGCTGAATTTTGCCTCCAGTGTGATTGAGAGATAAGCTGAAGCCCTTGGTAGTGACAATAAATCTTTCGCCTTGTAAATAATTTTTGAATAACAAACTATATTGATGTTTTCTACCACATATGCTTTTGTAATCAAATGTTTCAAAAATTTCATTTCCTGCTCTTGACCTGTGAATCCCCTCATTGTAACAAATTTTAAGTTGTGATTGATACAATTGTACCTTTGTTTTCTCTCCCAAAACATTGACTTAGGAAACGGTAGATTACAATCTTCAGAACCCTATAAAATAGTGTCATTCTTTAATATGTACATATAAAAAAAATCAATAATTGTAAGAGAAGATTAAAGTACAACAAGGTTAATGATCACATACCCGTATAGTAACTTCAAGAGTATTGAGACAGATACATGACCTTAGTATGTAAGCAAGTGCTAAAACTTCTCTCATATCATTCAAATTCAACTCAATTGACAAGGTCAAAAGATTTTTAAAAATATTGGTCGTTCGAGATTCCTGCATTAAAGTGATATACAGTGAACAAAGTTACATACAATATCAAAAGATAAACAAATTATAATTCATACAAACAAGATAGTCTTACATTAAGGCTTTAAATTGTGGTTTGCAACTATATCTCAAATATTCTAATTTATAAATTGCATGCGGTCACAAATCTGGTTGCACTCGCATAACCATCTTCGATTTCTTGCAAAGTTGCAGTCAAATTCATCTATATATAATCATAATCACATATATCAAATACCTAAATGTCATTGTCTACATCGTAATCATGACATATTTTTATTAAATCTTGGTTATAATTGGAACAACAAGATTTTAGAAAAAATTTATCGATCTCATAATCACAACTATAATTGGTTGCATCAACTAGCTAGATTTGCTTTCATAATTTTATTGTATATCAACGATCAAATCATAAATCATAAAAGTAATTAACCAAATTTTCTAACCAAGATAAGAATAAAAAGGGAGAGAACTTACAAAAAGATCACTGCAATTTTCAAGAATTTCATGAGTTTTCAGACTCCTTTGGTTAATCGAATCACAGGAAGAAGAAAAACTTTTAAGATTTTTAGAATATATTTGAAGATCCTTTGCAGGACAAATTAGAGAATCAAGCACAACAACTTGTAGGTCTTCGGCATAAACATTTATCCCTTTAACATTCAACCCTTTAAGCTCCAAAAACGTAAGACTAGGGTTTTGAAATTTGAGTATATCAAATCCAGTTGAGTCTATGAGACTAAATTTCTCCAAGCTCGAACATTTTTCTAGAATACCATTGATGGTTTCATTCCTCATAACCATATTCTCCAATTTCAAGATCTTCAAATTTTTAGAACCTTTAAACGCAGATAAAATTGAATTCTCTAGTTCATAATTTGTAAGCTCTAGTGAACTTAACAACATTGGAAATATCCTAGCCTTCAAATTAGGTTTCAGATCTAGATCTTGAATGTTTCGACCTGGAAAGAATAAATTCAGACATTCCAAACTTAAAGAATACAAGTTTTTTTTCTCCATTAGGTATTTGATCCATCCTTCCATTTTCCCATCGGCAAGATTTTCAGGGAAATGCTTAAATCGACAACTAATCAAATCACCAATATGATGATGTAATATGGTCTGAACAAGTTCACCGTATTTATGAGCACTTTTCTCAACAGATTGAGTACGGAGTTGTTCTATCATTCGTATAATATTAAAGTCCAGGTGTGATGCATTCTTCCATATAGGCCTCCACCGCTTTGAAAGTATGGTACTTCTCGCGGCTTCTTTGATGGGAAGAGATGAGATGATGGAAGACAAAATTCCATCTGGTAGTGTACTTATGAGATCTGGTTTTCCATGATTACTTTTCATTCTTTCATTTTCACCCACTCCCTTCTTTTTTGTTGGTCTTCTCATTTTTTTTTTTGCAGTTAATCAAATTTCTCAAGATATGTCATGCAAGGTGAAACAATTGTGTGAGAATGGTGTAGGCTGATATTTAAGTATATAACAAGATCGAATAGACACAATGTTGCAATATGTTTCACAATTAGGGTTATATTTAAGTAGAACTGTCAAAAAAGCCCATATTAAAAGGCCCCTTTATTGGCCTCCATCAACCTCCAAAATTTTTGGCTCTTATTCAATTGATTTGTTTTGGTCTTAAGCTTTATTTTGTTGCCCTTACATTTCCAAGTTTACCCCCCCCCCCCCCCCCCCCAGTTACGTAGCGAGCATGTTAAATTAGAAAAATTGGATGAAAAAAAAAATAGTTCCCTGCCTATATAGCGAGCTGAGTTCACTACTTAGGATGTAAACCTTATTAAAATCAAATTTTTTGTCCCCTTCACTCTTCACTCAACCCTGAAACACCTGACGTAAATTGAAGTGTGAATTCTTCCTTCATCCTCAAGAATTATGTTGTGTGTATGTGTGATTAATCAATACTATTTGATAATCATGGAGCAAATTAAGAGTTCATGCACATAAATGCAGTTATACGAGATTTTAATTTATAATAATTAACTAGTGATTAAAAAAAGATTTTAATAATAGAATTGTACATTGTGTATGTGTGCGTGTGTGATTCATCAATACTATATCGCAATTTATTTTCCAAAATAATGATGAAAAATATTTTTCAAATTTTAATTTTTTTTTTTACAAACTGCAAAGTTATGGAGGGATAAAATTATTGTGAAATTTAATAAAATTTAAAAAATTTTGATATTATAGAGAATAAAAACATATTTAACACAAAAATATACTCACTTATTATATTTTTTTTATTTTCAAAATTAAACTATTAAAATTGATGACTATCTCTTATCTTTAAATGTTGTTGGATTAGCAACAACTTAACCCTAATTTTTTCCCTCCTAAACAATATTAATTACTCTTAAATTAAAATAGTATGAATGATGGACCCTATTGTTAACCTTAACTCTCACAATGTAATTAATCTTAACCTTTTCACTTCTTTCTCCCTCTAATTTTAATTTTCCCTTTCACAAACACTCTCTTTCACCACCAGCCAACAACAATAAGTTTTTTTTTATTTATTTTCACTTTTCTGCTCATCTTCTTCCAAAAACCGCTAGCACTACTTCTTCTCTAAAAAATTCCGGTTAAACCACACTAAAACGAAACCATCAAAACCCCTAAATTTATTTCATGATCCGAGCACCTTCCTCTGACGACCACCGCGCAAGAAATCATCTCAAACTCGCTTTTCTCTTTCTCTCTGCCATTTTAGATTTCGAAGATCCCGGTGCAATGGCTCCACACACCATTGCCCTAGAATAATAACAACAACTCTTTCTTTTATCTCATACCGGCGAGGTATAACTATTTTCTTTTCAAATCAAGTTTAATATTTACACTTCAATTTTAATTTTTCATAAGTTAGATTTGAACTCTCAATTGTTAGAGTTGCGTTTTAGTTGAAGCGAGATATTTATATGAATTTATAGGATAGTATTTTACATGAATTTACAAAAATAAGTTTGTTATTATTTTTTTAATATGAAAACTATTCTACAAATTCAATAGTTGAGGCGTATAGAGCCATATGTGTTAATAGTAAGGTAGTAAGATTATTGTTATTGTAATTTCACTATTGAGGGTGGAACTAATATTTAGAAGGTCATTGAGTTTATGTATCATTGTTGTGGCTTAATGGTGGAGGAATAGCAGGTGCAAATGTGTTGAGAGTGAAGTTAATCACAAAAGGCCAAAAAAAAAGTACACATTTGTTAAGTTGTAGTTTTTGGTGGAGATTTTCGACAGATTCTACCTGTAATAATACCAAAAGGTATCATATAGGAAGTCGTGAATAATACCATTAATTCATCTTATTTTTCGAATTTTTGTGAGGTACTTAAATTAACTAAAAATGATGCTTTTAAATGGTGTTTCGCCTTTAAAATTAGAAGAAATGAAGTTTTTTGATTGGGTGTTGGCAATTGGTGATGGAGTGATTGAGGAAAGTAATGTCGTTGACATATCTCATGAAATTTTAATTGACTTACTTATTCGAAGTGGTGGGGGAAAATAATGATGTTTTAGACCTTATATTATTATTATTATTATTATTATTATTATTGTCATACCTTTTTTTTATTAATATTCTATAACTATTTTTTAATTATTATACAACATATGAAATAATTCTTCAAAACCATACCAATTTATAAGACTCGTGCAACGCACGGGTGAAAGTCTAATTTTAATACACCATACCCAAGTTCCAATACAATGTTACTATATTGTTTTTATCAGTGTATCATTTTTTTTTATTAGATACAATGTCATTATTTTAAACTTCTTATCATATGCAAATTGGCATGTTCCATTAAAACATTATAGCGTGAAAGTAATAGATATGAGAATTGGTTGACTAATTTTAGTTTAACCATGATTTCTTTTGATAATCATGTTATAAAGACTTCTTCATCAAAACTTTAAAGGCTTTTTTTTGAAGATATTCCGGGACTTACATACCTAAAAACGTCTGTTTAGTTTCGTCGTGCCCTCTTTTTTTACCAAGAAAAAAAACCATAATAATAATAATAATGACCCGGTCCACCATAGAACAGAACAACATTGGTATCACGTTGCTAACACGTCTTGCTCATAGATTTCACACTTGTGCTGCACAAATTCAAATTTCTCATTCAACCTTTCTTTCTCTTCTTTATCAATAACTGTCACATTAATTTTATTGTGCCATTATTACCTTACCTTCCATACCACATTTCTCTCCCTTGCTTCCTTGCACACAAACACATCAACAAACAACACAACAAATCATGAAGGTATCTATCTAATTTCACTTCTTTTTTCTTCTTTTCCTTTTGTTCTAACAAAATTTTAGGATTCACTAACTCTCTTTATATATATATATATATATATATATATATATATATATATATATATATATATATATATAAAAACGGACAACAAGCTGCGCCGCTAACAAATTAACTTCAATTACCCTATTTTCTCTTGCAGAATTCTACCTTTACAACAACAACAATAACCCTTTTCGCCATTTTACTTTTTCTTCATTCTTCACTTGCTCTCAAGGTACAAATTTTCAAAAAATAATTTTTTTTTTTGTTTTTTTCAATTATCCTTTTGGGTTTTTCTGAGCTAAACCCTTTTCAACAGGAAGGACAAATATGCTTAGCAGATAAAAATTGTGACTCTGGTTTACACTGTGAAACTTGTGTTGCAAATGGAAACGTACGACCAAGATGCACTCGTGTCCAACCAACAAACCCCACTTCAAAGGTCTCATCTTTTTGTTTCATTCTTCTCTGTTTTTTGTTCATTTTGGTGTTTTTTTTTTGTGTTATGAATGTTTTGGTACCTAACATTGTGAAGTATTGATTTTTATATAGGTGAAAGGGTTGCCGTTTAATCGATATTCATGGTTAACGACGCATAATTCGTTTGCGCTTCTGGGTCAGAAATCAGCAACTGGTTCTGTGATTCTTGCTCCCACCAATCAGCAAGACAGCATCACCGCTCAGCTTAATGTAATCTTCTCTTCTTTTTTTTCTACAAAATTATGAGTTCAATTTTGATATAGTATGAACTTAATCGATCATATGTGCAACTTTAAAAGTAATTATAATTGAAATTAAGCGATTTTATCATAATCTGACAATTACTATTATTCTATGAAGCACGGTGCACGGACACACGACACTAACACAGACAATAATTTGAGAAAATGACATAATTCAATGTAATCATATGGGTCAGTGTTGTGTCGGTGTTAGACACCAATGCACTGGGATAGACCTAATTTGAGGAGGAGCGTCAGTGCTTGATAGCTAAGAGTATTAATTAACGGTGTAAGAAATACTTCCTCGAGTCCTAGATACATCGATCCTTCTATGAACCTAAAAAGCACTTTTTTCTTTTTCTTAATAAGGAGTATTTACAGGAAAATGTATACTATGGTGTTTGGTAGTTCTAGGAAAATATTAAATTTGAGAAAAATGAAAGTGAAAAGAAAAGGAAACCTCATTGAAACTTTAAGCATATGTTAGTTAGATAATTTGTCATGCCTCTCTCATTATGTTACGTCTCAGCCTACTTACCGAGAAAGCTAAGCTTATGCTTTCTGAATATTGCATAAGAACACAATGTCCCCACTTTCTATTTTTTATGTTTTAATTTTATATTGAAAAAGTCTCAAAGTGGTTGTTAGGTTGCTGGAGAATAATAGTAGTAGTAATTCACTGTATATGGAGTAGTTTAGTTCTAGAATATGATGCATGTGTGGTTATGGGAGATTATATTTTAAATTGACCAATCAACAACTAGGATTCATTTACATGGTTGAATAGTTCAATTAATTAATTAAATGTTTTGTTGGATTAGTTAGAGACTTAGTATATTGAAATGGTACTTTACTGTTTTAGAATGTTTGTAGTTTTTTAATGACATGTTGGGAAATGTTGAAATAGACCTGTTAAATAAACAGCATTATCTGTTTTTGAAAAATGGTTTTGAAGTAATCAAATCTAACCTTAGAAGAAAGGTAATGGGTCAAAGTTAAAGCAAAAACAAAACAGATGTCAAAACTTGTATTGTAACTTCATTATGTTTGGATAAATAGCTTAATTAAGCGTTTATCGCATAAACTCTTGTATAATATAAGTGCTTATTTATAAGTTATTTCTATAACAAAAAATAAAATAAAAAATCAAACTATTTTCATATAAGCTACAAGTTGTTTTCATAAGTTATCTTTGAGAGCTTATAAAGTAAGCTGAAAATAGCTTATGGATATCATAAGTTATTTTCATAAGATCTTGAAAACAGTCTCACAAGTGTTTATGCTATGCCAGTAGATAAGCTCAAATAAGCTAAACCAAACGGTAAAAATAACTTCGTGCATGTTAGGTATCACGGTAGAAGTGTCAGAATCACAGTGATCCACCGTGGTTTTGTAAGAGCTACAAGTTGTAGCTTCTGCAAAATCACAGTAGACCACCGTGTTTCTGACACTCCCACCGTGATGCTAACTTGGCTACAATTGTTCACATGGTGAGGATTATTTACATACCGCATTAGTCATTACACTGATCAATAGCATCCACTTACGGTTAGATGCATAGTACAAAGCTGATGAAAATAATGTTATCAAATGTTACTAATGCCTAACAGAAGTTTAAGCTATTACAACTTCTTGAGGATATAAAAGATTTCAGCTTATAGCACCTTAAGCTTATATTTCACATTTTTCTTTCAGAATGGTGTACGAGGCTTGATGCTTGACTTGTATGACTTTGAGAATGATGTTTGGCTGTGTCACTCATTTGGTGGCCAGTGCTTCAACTACACAGCTTTTGTAAGTAACAAATAGTTTATATATTTGTTGCTATGACAAATAAAGTACAAAATAACTTGTACTTCTCAGTGAATATGCATTTACTTCAATAATTAATAATAGCTATAAAAAATGTGAACAATGCAGCAACCTGCCATCAATGTTCTCAAAGAGATTCAAGTATTTCTCGAAGCAAACCCATCAGAAATCGTTACCATCATTATCGAGGATTATGTTACTTCACCAAAAGGCCTAACAAAGGTGTTTAATGCTGCTGGATTGAGAAAATACTGGTTTCCGGTATCTCGAATGCCGAAAAATGGTGGAGATTGGCCAACAGTTGATGACATGGTCCAGAAGAACCAGCGTTTAGTAGTCTTCACTTCAAAAGCAGCGAAGGAAGCTTCTGAAGGGATCGCCTATGAGTGGCGATATTTAGTAGAAAACCAATGTAAACTACAAGTTCCTAAAACTGAAGTTATCTATGGTATTGGTAACAAAATTCTAAATGGGGTCTGAGAGTTCAATTTTCGCTTTTGCAGATGGAAATTCAAAAGGAGGAATGAAAGCTGGTTCGTGTCCGAATCGCGCAGAATCACCAACTTTGAACACAACATCAAGATCATTAGTCCTCGTGAACTACTTTCGAGATCTTCCAGATGAAACTCAATCTTGCAAAGATAATTCAGCTCCTTTGCTTGACATGGTTAACACTTGCTATCAAGCAGCTGGAAAACGTTGGGCTAATTTCATTGCTGTTGATTTCTACAAGGTTGTTATATTTTTAATTAACTTTTGAATTGATGTTTTCAACTTATAGAGTAAAGGAATTGTGATATTCTATCAAACATAGTCAACTCTTTTCTATCACATTAATGTTTCAGAGGAGTGATGGAGGGGGAGCTCCAGAAGCAGTTGATGTAGCTAATGGTCATCTAGTATGTGGTTGTGGAAACATAGCCTCCTGCAAGGTTTGTATAGCCATACTTTCATTCAAGTGTTGTTAAATAGCAGTTATAGTACACTTGAGGTGCTAGCTCAGTGGCTATAGTAGCGCTATTGCATAGCTGAATTTGAACTAATCGCTTTATTCCGCGATACACTATTTAGTACAAAATATTGTGCAATAGCAGCGCTATAGCACTCATGAGTTAAAGAAATTGAACAAACTCTTATTTTCCGCTAGACAACACTGATTTCATTCTTCTCTATGCATATACTGAACTAGTGAATTTTGATTTATGCACAGGAAAACATGACATTTGGAGCATCATGTAAGCTACCTGAGGCTAAAGTATCTTCTCCCCTTGGATCAGTTTCTCTAGAATCCAGCTTTGCCATTCTAAATTGCAAGCCAGTTAATTTATTGTTGTCTTTTGCCACTTCTCTTTTGGCAATGCTTTTGGCATTGTGAAACAATCATTTAAAACCTTAATGAAATGCAAAGTAGAAGAGAGTAGGGAAGAGGGTATGAAAAAAAAAAAAACTTTTTCTGTGACATTGAGCTTTGTGTGATCCTATGCCAAACCAACACTTTAGATTCAAGGCACGTCCGGTGTTCGACATGCATCAGTGTCAGACATCGACACGACACACTGACACATGGTCACATTGAATTATTCTATTATTCAAATAATTACCAGAATGTCTGTGTCTTGTCCAATGTCTATATATGTTTCAGTGTTTCATAGGCGTAAAGAAGTGTAGCTTAGAATAATACTATGTTATGTAGTGTGGCCTTTGCTTTTATTTATTGTAGGTGTGAGATTTGAAAGCTGTAGTTGTAATTTTAATATCACGTTAGGTTTGCAATGGCCTCTCTAACTTGATACAATTGTGAAATTATGAGTGTGCACCATGTGGTGGGTGGTATGTTATCTTATATTGTTAAGATTATTGGAGAGAGTTTGTTCATGAGCTGTCTACATTTCATTTTGGAAAATTAAGAAATATAGTTAATTTTATATAGGAAAAAAGAAATTATGAATAGATTTACAAAATTATTATTCATTAATTGTTTCAAAAAGTTATATCAAAAAATTTTAAAAAGAGAATAATAAATTGAAATTTCGACTTTCTACCGTTGTTGCATTATGTAACATGGTGCAAAGTTGTTGATCTAAGAGCGAGTATTAGAATTATTCTATCTTAGATACATCGAACAAACCACATTGTATAATTTTTTTTGACACAACCACATTGTATAATAAATCTTTGTAACTTGTTCAAAAAAAATAATAAATCTTTGTAAAGAAAGTAATGAACAAGAGCAATCATATCTTTTATTTTAAGGTGTGGCCATACTCACAGTATTTGAAAAGTATCAATGACATTTATTTTAAAATAATTTTTTTAGTTAAATTAACATTCATTATTATTACAACGAATACAATAGTTGTAGAAGTCCGAAGAAAATATGATAAATAAAATGATCTCGAGTGGCCTCCATAACTTCATCCAGCAGATAGCTCTTTTCTCTCGATTAAGAAAAACAACAATTCCCTCGATTAAAAAGTCTACATCTCGTTGATAGCCCTCTCCTCTTAATGATGACCTTTATATAAGAGTGGCTCCATCTAACATAGTAACTCTCCCTAACCGAAATCACAAAACTAGGTGCACCTAGATCGTCGCCATTATAACCGCTATTTTTAAAACACAATTCTCAAAACGCATATCTAAAACCATATTTCACAACAAATCGAAACTTACATCAAAATATTTACAGTCAAAATTCTATTGAAAATTTACTTGTTATATTCATAAGTCTAAATCCAAATCGAGTACATATAAATATCAAAATCTTCCAAAAACTCAAATTTCCCAAAATCATGCTTTACAATGTATCAAAACTAGTAAAAACTAATTTTTTGAACATATCAAAACTAGTACAAACAATATGTGCAATCAAATCTCCATTTCAAATCCAATACTTTATAAATCATATGTAACCTCAAATATAATACTCCCTTTGTTTCAAAATGTGTGTCGCTTTAGTTCAAAAAATTTGTTTCAAAATGAGTGTCGCTTTTCAATTCCCAATGCAACATTTTTCAATTCTACCCTCTAATTACTACTTTATACACTATTTCCAAGAAAACAAAAAAAAGTAGGGTTAATTTAGTAAAAATGCTATTATACAATCTATACTAGTTTCTCTAGTTATCCATACTAGATATCATCACTAAATTTCATGAATTTTATCTCAAGGAGTCTCAGTGAGCAACTTCCAATATTATGAGTATTCTTCTTCTTCTCTTAGAGCACTAACTCCAACTTCAAAGCTGGTCAACTTTACGAGGAGTATTAACTTATTTACCCTTTAGTATATTATGTGACCATGTGTTTTTCTTTTACTAAAAATTAAATTGTAAAAGTGAAACCGTGAGTTTCAATCTATATATAAAATATTCTAATACGATAATTATTGTCAAACTGAGGGAGTAAATTTTTTATAAATTAATATTTTTCACACAAAGATATATTCACTATTATCGTAAATATAAAGTTAAAGATATTAAACTTGAGAGTAATGTACATAGCATAAAAGTGGCAATCACCTAAAATTTAAGTGTATCAACAATTTTAAGTGTATCAAGAATTTTTTATATAAAAATATATGTATTGAAGCTGTATATTTTTTTATGATATCAATAATGTATAATTCGTCAAAATAAAATAAAATAAAATAATGTATAATTATAATAATACTTATAAAAATAAACAAATGTATTTAGCGACTTTAATACTACATATATGTATAACTATTTTTTTAACAAATATATATATATATATATTTAATATAAAAATAATGTAAAACTATTTTTTCTTTTCGAAAATAATACGTTGGAAAATAGAATACATAACTACTTTTCTTAATGCCGTAAATTTTGTAAATGAATCTTATTAGTAGGGATCTAAACTCTTATAATCCGTTTCAAAAAGACATTTGTGTGTTATGTTTTCATTTCATGCTTAATTAACACGTATGGCCAGCTAATGAATAATGATTAGTAAGTGTATTACAAATCTAATCATTAGAGGGAGGGTAAGTATTGTAAGTTTTCATTTTGATTAATGATTACATTAAGCTTTCTACTTTCTAGTATGCTCAATTTGTTGTTTTGTTTATAGTATTTTTTTTACTAACTTGTATTGTAAAGTTGTATTATTGTATAGTAATATAAACTACTACTATAGTATACTATAAAACAAAGGGCATAGTAGTATACAATATACCGTCTATTACCAAAACCACCTTCATTGTACTGCCCATTACTATAGAATCTTAAAACGTGTTTACAACAAAAAAAATCTTTTTTGAGGTAAAAAAAACTTTTTTTATTAAAAAAGAATCATTAAAAAAAGAATCTTAAAACTTTTTTTGAGGGAAAACATCTCTTTCATTTCTGAATAACAGGCACACATACTCCATTTTTTAAGACCGTATACAATCAATTAATTATTGTATATGTTTTTTTAATATTAACTTTATGTCTTTATATATGAAGGAATTTAATTCTAAAAGGTTATTATATTAGTATGAGTTTTTGTCCTACATAATACTTTTACCGTGGCACATTTCTCACTCAATTAAGCAACAACTTATAAAAATCTTTAATAGTAGCTTTGTAAAAAAATGGCTAAATAGTTGCAAGTTAATATGAAAGTTCAGTAATATAATATAGTGACTATAAATTCATCTTTGAAGTAAATTAATGAAAAATTAGAAGTTTGAATTTCGGGCCTTATATATATATATATATATATATATATATATATGTGTGTGTGTGTGTGTGTGTGTGTGTGTGTGTTCTAATTCAATACTCCCAAAAATCATATTTATCAGAAAAAAAATACATTTTAGATTTATTGAACAATTTATGTATTTAGTTTAAATTATGGACTAAATACATAAACGTGTAATAAATTTAAAATATATATATTTATTTATAAATGTGAACGTAAAAAACATATTTTAATAATAATTAGAACTTTTGTATCCATTGCTAATCAAAGGCGGTGAACATATATGATACCATTACCAATATAAAGGTGAGTATAAGTACTAATGCTAACAACATGTATCTAAATCATCATTACATATATACTCACAATGTTAGCATTATTCATTTTTTTTGTTAACAATACAGTTAAGAGTGTACTCATTACGTAGATAAGAACAAAAAACTCACTCATCATTTAAACTAGCACAAGAGAACAAAAATGGTTATTAGGGCATATCATTTCATCTTTGGAATTCGAAATGTAATCAGAATAACCACTTTTTTTTTGTACAAAGAATAAACACTTTTTAATATACATTGATGTATTAAATGAATCAGTTAATTGTTGGACCGATTGATACATGATTTTCTCTAGTTTCATTTGAGTTCCAAATTATGAAATCGATCATCTAGATTATAGTCAATCTTTAAATCAAATACAGTATTTAAAAAAATGTTATATGAAAAAGAGGTTAAAGGTAATTAGAAAGAAAAGATATATTCCATTATGATATTTAAAAAGAATTTGTAACTAATTTTTTTTGAGTAAATCATTGTTTGTATATATGAATCATAAATATGAAATTTTCATATTTTTATATGTTTATTGAAAGTTGTTAATTATGTTTAATAATTTAATTTAATTTTTAAACAAAAAATTATTATATTAATAGATTTTGTCAAGTGAAGATCAATTATCAATTCACTCTCTAATTCGTCCACCACAACTAAATCATTCTTATATCCTTAACATAATAATTTGGTAATAACTTGACGTTGAAAAATTGTATCCCGGTACCATCTTAATGATAATATACCTTAATTATATTAAGACATTGAACTCAAGTATTTAATGAGTTTCACCAGAGAATGAATTTTTTGAGAGAACTCAAATTTGATTTTAAACGAAACAAATTCTTGACCAAACTTTACAATTCTTGGTCAGACTTAAAAATTTGTTCATAGTAAGAAAAATTATTTTGTTTTAAATTACAAATATATTAGAATAATTAATGCTGTTTTACCAATTCTCTTTTACTAACAATAATTTTCTTCACGCGGTATGTACCAAAAATAATCTTCACGCGGTTTGTATCAAAGAAAAGTCTATTGAAGTGGTAAATGATTTAGGCCGTTGTTCACAGGTTTTCAGGACATGGTAAAAAAAACTGTGTATTTGTTAGAATTTATAGTAACGACAATTGCATTATGATTATATTTTGGACGCTTCTATACCAGACTTATCATTTCTATTTTCTAAATTAATTTTTTTCTTAGTAGCTTCAACTAAACTCTACTATTCTTTTATATATAAATATATCACTCTCCTCTTCTTTTTTCTATGTTCTTTTGTCTCTCATATACTCTATTTCCTTCTCTACCAAAAAAATATTGTATTTCCTTCTCATTGAAAAACATGGCCATGAGTGTAGATCATGATCAAGATGTTAGTTTCATGTGGGAAAATCAATCGTGGTGTGATCTCCTTATAAATTTTGAGAACTTAGGCGAGAGTAGCAAACAGAAGTTAGACATGAAATCAGTGAATCAAAATGAAGAAATTAACGAAGAAGAAGCTCTTCAGAATAAGAAGCGAAAGCGAGGTGGGGACCCAAACATTAGAAGTGAGAATAATATTACAAATGGTGAAGGAAAAGGTGGAATGTATCGTGATTCTGATCATGAAATGCGCATTTTGACCGAGAGAGAAAGGAGAAAAAAATTGAGGAACATGTTCGACAGCCTTCATGCTTTGCTTCCTCAACTTCCTTCTAAGGTAAATCCATTTTCAGGGTAATCCATCCAAGATCCTAATGGTTCTATGTTTAATCTGTTTCCTCACATTTAATAATTTTAACTATTTGAAAATTGAGTTGATCTAAATGGTATATGTCATGTTTCTTATCTTTCTTGTATCTTTTTTAATTTGGACAGTCAGAAATTGCAGAAAGGACACTAACCTCTTTATTTCTCAATATACCATTTTAATTTTCTCCTTATCAATCAGGTGAAATAAAAGCCAGTTATATAAGCAAGCGTAATCACAAAAGATTCTTTTTTCTTTTTTCTTTCTTAAGGATGACCCTTAAAATCCCTTATCAAACTAGGGTTCTTAAAGGAGCTCAAGAAAATATTTTGTCTTTTTGTGAACTATATACACTTAATCTTGCATGTAAACTTGGTACTTCTGGTTATCAAGGCTTGTAGGCATTTGGCCTAGATATAATGTCAGACTTAGATAATTTATCAGCATTTTATTTCATTCCACCTTGATTGTCGAAATAATTTACCATTCAATCTTAACCATTAGATTGATCCAACAACTTGAGGTACAGTCTTTGTATACCACAAATGAAATACTTTCCTATTAACAATAGAGAGTCAAAACCACAACTAGAACAATTTATTTTCTATTAAATAATATATCAACTTAAGAAATTGTTCAAGATCCGAAATGAAATCTTAGCTAAAATAAATATCGATTAGACATTTTTTCTAGTACTCATTTTCTAGATTATATTTATCAGAGTCTTCTTCACATGAAATCTAGAGGGTTAAGAAAACCATTAAGTAAAACTTTGGTGTCACAATGATCATTTATTCACTAAAATGCTTAATTTGATTTTTATTTTTCTTTTTAGGTTGATAAAGCAACCATTGTTGATGAAGTAGTGAAACACATAAAAAGTCTACAACAAGTTCTTGAAGAGCTTCAAAAGAAGAAGCAAGAAAAGTTGAAATCGGTATCCCCATTTGGGAGTGAGTCATCATCAGTGATCAATAACTCACAGTGGAATCCCTATGAATCAAAGGAAGTAAATGTAGCTGATCAAGGATCCTCAAGTTATATTAATAACTTGCCTACTAATGCCATTGTAGCTTCAAATCCTTCAAATGCATTATTACTATCTGCACCCCCACCGCAACAAGTAGCTTTTAAAACATGGACTTCTTCAAATGTTGTCTTGAACATTTGTGGTGGTGAAGCACAATTTTGCATTTGTGCAACTATGAAACCTGGTCTTATGACCACAATAGCTTTTGTCTTGGAGAAACATAGGATTGATGTTGTATCTGCCAACATTTCATGCAATGGAACTGGAAAATTCTATATGATTATGGGACATGTAAGTTTCTAATTTGCACCCCCTCTTAACCATTTTTATTTTGAGGAAAAAAAGGAGTAGTGAGTGAATAACTGAATTGAATTGTGTTAATTATTTTGTAGGCAAAACAAGGTTCACATGAAGATGCAAATTCATTGGAGGAAACTTACAAGCAAGCAGCTTCAGATATTATGATGTGGATCTCTTAAAATTTTGATGATTAAACTTGTCTTTTTATTCCATATGAGTTTTATTTTATTTTATTTTATTTCATTACATTTTGTTTTGTTTTTCTGGATCGAAAACAATTAGAAATGGCCAAACTATGGAGTATGGATAGTCCTAAGAGAAAATGGGTGTAATTTTTCATTTTTATGGGCTTTAATTTAAACTAGTTTATATGATTTTTGATTAATTTTTGTCATTTAAAGTATGCCATGATTTACAATATTTAGCTTTCAAATAAGATTTTCTATGTTTAGGACAAATTAAAAATTGATTCCCTCACAATCATATCATTAAGATTATTTCCTTGGTGTATTATTTAATTTAAAATCATCAATAATATGTTAAATTTCCTTTAAAATCATTTTGGTTAAAACATAGCAAGACTTTTTTTTTTTATTAACAAAGATATTCACTCATTCAAATTGGGAGAGTACATCGAATACAATTACAAATTCAATATTGCTAAAAACAAAAAAGGATGAATTTATAAACAAACTCACATCATCAAAGTTAATAGCATAAAACGACATACTAAAGTATACAAATAATATGACAAAATGAAAGTAACCGGAATATCCATGACTTCGAATCTAGATCGTTCAGGACCTAATCTTTGATTGAATTTGTAATAGATTGAAGTTGATCTAACAAACTGAACCAAACGAACACCGTGACAAGACGAAAATACCAAACGACGCATCAAGACTGAAAATCACAAACACCGTACTAAGACAAAGAAATCACAAAAATAGTACGAAAGAAAAAAAACTTAAACATGGTAAAAATCACTTATAAAATAAAAAGAAATAAAAAAAAAAGATATACATGAGTGATCTCCCGTCAAAGAACAATTCAATTCTACCATTTTCAATGAAGAAGAGGACAACAACTACATGAGGAGGAGATACAGACTCACCCATGTCAATTTGGAACTCAACCTAGAAGAAGCTATCCCATCAACATAGGCCAAAAGGACTTGGATGAGATAGAGGTCCATGTGACTTAGCGGATACGAGACACCAAAAAGGAAGCCCACCAAGATTAATAAGCCTAATTTTATTCAGACAAAAAAGTAACTATTTGTTACAGACTTACAGCTATAACATGGTTTTCTCACAATTCTTGAACGAACATTATATCGAATTAAGAAGGTTTTAAAATTTTGATTCAGTTTTTCTTGATTAAATAAACTGTGACCAAATTTGTTTCATTGGATCAAACTCATTTTAAAAACCATCTTGCTTATTTGTCTTTGATACTGCATGTTGGTTGGTCACAGTTCAATTAAACAGACTTGATGTAAGGTCCCAATTTCTCGCTATAGTTTTGTTTGTTATTTCGAGACTATTTTATTTGCTTTATATTACAACTTTTTATGTTAGTGTGTTTTGCATTATTTTTGGTACGTGGATTATTTGAGAGTTAGTAAAAAAAATAAAAAAAAATAAAATAAATGGGTTAGAATAGTAGAGAAATGAAAATATTAGTGGTGGGAAGTTTAGTGAAAAAAATTGGGATTATAAGCGCACGACGGAGTTAGAGTATTTTAATAGTTCTTTTTTTTTGTTTGACGGGATAGTTCTTTTATTATTTATGCAGAAAAATAACGTAAGAAAAAAGAAAATTAGAGAAGTGGGCTTGGACATTGGGGTGTGGGTGAAACCCATTAGAAAATTTTGATTTTGATGAAAACTATGTTAGTTGATAAGAACTGGAGCAGCCAAAATGGGCCGGAACGGGCTTAAAAGTCCGAAAAATAAGAGGGTTTGAACACACAAAATGAGTCTGTTTAAATTTAGGACCTTTTAATCTGCCCCGTTAAAGCCCATGTTATAACCAAGCTAACCCGTCTGAGCCGCGAGAAGCCCGTTTATTTTATAATTTTTGAAATAAATAAATAAACAAAATTACCCCTAAGATTCATAATAACAAACGGGAAAAGTTATTGTACATAAATGTGATATTTATGCACCATCCATAAATTTAAAAATTACTCACGCGCGCCCCCCACCGCAAGAATTACTCACGCGCGCCCCCCCATTTGTTTCCGCACGCACCCTCAACCCCCCAAACGGGCCTGAAGGCCAAGTAGACCAAACAGAAAAATAAAACAAGCATCAACAAAAAAGGGGGTGGGGATAGTGATGCTATGGTGGGGAGCAGGGGCGCGCGTGAGCAACAATGGGGGGGCGCATGTGAGTAATTTTGGGATGGGGGCACGCGAGTAATTTGTTTTAGTTTATAGATGGTGCATAAATATTGTTTATGCACAATAAGCAATCTCGTAACAAACAACCCAAAAGAATACCAATAAGGCTACAACCCAAAGTGTTAGGAAAATTTCTCTACCCACTTCCATCATTCTCTTCCCCCCTAACTACCATTTTTACCTTTAGGGGATTAATTCGGGACGTAGATCTCGAACTAAGATTCGGGTTTTAGAACTCAAAAATTGTGCAGAGTTTTGAGGGTATAAGCACCAGTTTGGGATCTAAAACCCGAATATTAGTTCAGAATCTACATCTCGAAGTTTGTGCGGAGTTTTGAAGGTATAAGCACCATAACCTGAACCGGTGCTTATACCCTCCAAAACTCCGCACAAATTTCAGGTTTTACATCCCGAATCTTAGTTTGAGATCTATGTCCTGAATTGAAAAATAATTTAAAGTTTTAAGAGAAGTATAGAAAATCATGAGAGGATAGAAAAGAGTAGTGCTATATATCGCGAGAGCTTCTTTCGCGAATTTCGTGAAACGCCGTAAAACAAAGAAAGGCCTATAGCGTGAAGTGAACTCAAGATAAAATTGAAAGCTTCAATGAAACACCATCATCACCTACACTCCTACAAGTTTAGACCTGGATTTGTTGAACAAATTGAAAATATTGAACAGTAATAACAAATTAACAAATCACCAATTCATTAGCAACTTAGAAACTTCTACTTCTACTCCAATTTCTTAAGTTTTTTCATCTCTTCCACAAAAAATAACTCCCCAATCATCTCCATCGATACCTTCAAAAGAGAGACAAACTCAAATTACTCAAATTCTCATCAAAATCATCACTTTCAAAAAACCACAATTTGAGAGTTCATTCATAAATCAGTTTTGAGAAAGAAAAATAATTGGAAGAGAGAAGACAGAACCAACCAAGAATGTGAGAGAGAAGAAAAGAAGAAGGGGTTTATTGTTTTGGATTGAAGATGAAAAGAGATGATGTAGAAGAGAGAAGGTGGGTTTATTTTTATTTTTTTATTAAAGTGAAATTAAGTTAATTGAAGTAAGTATTGCAAGTGGGTGCCACTCATAACAAATTCGGCATAGTTTCGGGATAACATTTTCGCTATAAGTAGCATTATCCATCAAACATTATCAAAAAAAAGTATCCTACAATCCAAGAGAAATTACCAGAATTATCATATTTTCAGCTTTTCAATGATTTTTTCATTATTAATTATATTCTTATTAATCTGGGCTAAGGAGATTAATCATATATTGTAATGGCTTAGATCCGATTCTTCCAATCTCAATGGATCGAAGACCCAAAAACAGCATAAAGAAGCAAAGTTTTCCCTTTTATGTATTTTATATTTACTTTTTTGGAACTGTGTTTTTTCTGCACGCAACTGCAATACTAATCCCTTGAATCGGGTAGGACCACAATGGATGGCAAATCTCTGTATTTTATATTTGAGTTATGTTAAATTAGTTCAATGACTTTGTCGGATAAGTCTTTCACGGTGTACAAGTCGTTGAAAATATTCTAACGAATACAAATTTTATAAAATTTATTGTTTGATTAAAATTTTATATCATATAGATCATCGATATCAAATATTAAAGAAATTGAAAATAATTATATTTTATTGGCAATGACAATGGCTCTTGACAAAAAAAGAAATAAAGGGTCACTATGAATGAGTTGTAAATTCTTTAGATTATATGTTTAAATGGTTGTGTAGTACCCATGAAACTTGGTCTTTATTTTAGATCTAATATTCCTCGTACTCTTTTCATCTTTAATATATAATTTGTCATTAAAAAAAAACAATTTATGAATTTTCATTAAAAAATATTTAAATTAAAAATTTATGCACATTTGTTAAGATGAATATTTTTTAATTGGTAAAGAACATTGCCATTTGTGCAGAGATCGGATTTTGAACTCGGTATGCCCATTTATTCATCTTTATGCCCATTTATAAAAAGATGAATATTTTATTATAAAGTTTTTTAACCTGTATGTATTTTTTGTTACCATGATATTGATACGAAATTTTTATCGCCGTTAACTAATCTTCGTCGAAAAATTTGTGGAGAACATAAAGTGGGTTCTCCCTTGTTAACTAAAATTTTTAAATACACACAAGCCAAAAAGTGAACCCCTTATTAACGTGTAATAATTTTTTACGAAAAATAATTCTCCTTAAAAAATTAAAGAATGGATTAATTTGATGCAATAATGATTAGGGACAGTAGAGTTGGCACGTGTTGAGCATTTGGATGGACAGGGTGGAAAGTAGGTTCAATTGATAGTCAAAGATTAGATTAGATTAGATTAGATTATTTGACCTATAAAAGATTTGGATTAGACGAATCATAAAAAAGATTAGTAGTACTAAATTCTTAGGGCGAATCACAAGGCCAACTAGACTTTGCTTAGGTTCTAAACTCGCGAGTGGAACATGGTAACAGAACAAAAATCACAAATATGTCCTTCCTCTCCACTTATTATAAGACAAACTTTAACAAATGAAATAAAACATTTGTTAAGTATTCAATCTAAAAAGCTTATTTATTTTACAAATTTTAATTTTTTTCAATGTATAACTTTGTTTTTCAGTTTCTTATTACTCCTTTCGTCCCTAAATATAAGATCCTGTTTGACCACTGCACATACGCCAATGCATAATTTTGATCAGAAATATTTTTAATAATCTAATAGTAAAAATTATAAAAACTTGATATTTTGAAAGTACTCATCAAAACAAATCAAACAAGATCTTATATGCTAATATTTACATCTATATATTATTAAAAAAATAAGGTCAAAACATAATAAATGAATAGTATAATTTTGTCAAATAGAGTCTTATAAAAAGGGACGAGGCAGTAAATGTTATGGGGGCACGCACTCATTAACAAATTCTTAAATCTAACAAATTCTTTTTTAGTTTGTTTTAAATCAAAAGTATTCATCTAATGTAATTGAAAATCAATTCTTTCGAAATAATTGAGATTCATTATTTAAAGAGTTAATTTCTCCTAACAAATATTCTCCATACCAACTAGAGATTAAATCAAGGACCAAATAGTTAAAGGTGTAGATATTTAACATTTTGGTAAATAAAAATGAGAAAAGAAAAGTTGAAAATTCCAAATAATTACAATGACAATGAGAATATTATAAGCACTGAGTGAGAAAAGAGATGGAGGATGAAAAAGAAAACAGCTGGTAACACGTGCGAAGCAAAGAAGGGAACAGTGTGTTTTGGAAGAAGCTGTAAGTGCAAAACATTGCCGGGTTGACCAGAGACAATAGGGTCACAGTTTAGTGTCCTTCATGCATGCATGCTCCGTTGCTCGTGCTTCTGGGCCGCATTTGTCTCTCCCTCACTCACTCACGCGTGCCTCCAAATTCATCTCACCCTCAATTCTAATCCACTTCCCAAACATCTATCCATCACATATTTCAAATGTACCTTATGTCACTACACAGTCTACAACTCTTCAAACCCAACTCCATAATAGTACACTTGTCTTGCAACTTTTTTCTAAATCAATACTATATTGGTTGTAATGTATCTGGAACTGGGTGTTGATGGTGGGCTATATTGCCTCCTTTTGTGTTCAAGTCTTGTACCTCTCAATGTATTATTGTTAGTGACTTTTATAATTTTGATCATATCTTACATTGTAAGAAAATTAAGTTTCATATTATTTTATAAATTAGGGATTGAACATTTTATAAATAAGATAACTCATAAATTTATTGTTTTAAAATTTTTGATAAACGTATGGTGTTTAATTCACTTAAGTCCAAGATTTCTCGAGCTCTCCTTTTGACCCAACACTTTTTTTTTATCAAGTAGACTAGGGGTTAAAAATTCCACTTTTAAAGTGGAGAAATGGAATAATCAGGGTTCGAACCCCCGCCCCATGTATATATTATGCGGTGTCCAACTAATTGAGCTAAGTTCATGGAACGACCCAACACTTTACTTTAAATAAATCATTCTTTTTTTTATTTAACTATTAAAGATATTCATTTAATCAATTTATAACACCAGATCTTAACAAGGAGACTATTGAAATATTTTATTATATTTCAACATTATTATGTGGACAAATATCTTTATTATATATATATATATATCAATTAGAAGTCTAATTGATTAGTGATCAAATTATGTAAAAAGACTAAATAGATTTCTATTCTTATAATTAATTAATTGATATGACCTTAATATGAGTGAATGTTACGATGACTCATTTCGAAATAATGGAAACCCCTAATTGGCCGTCACACCATATATAGGCTATGATCTCCAATATATCGGACACACAACATATTGTTTCTTCTCCCCATCTAAATAGAGCTCAGGGCACGAGGAATTCTAGTTGAGGATGAACGATATGCTAAACGAGGATAATCATTCGATTCTTCTTCTTTGTGTTTAGGAGCACTACTTGCTACACCAACGATTAGTTAATGGATTTGTTTATCCAGATATTTTTTATACTAATCTTTGATAAATCAACATGTAGATCTTATTTTATATACATGTTCGTATGTTTATTTAGCTTTTGCATTAAGTAAGATTACAGATTTAGTCTTTGTTATTGAGCATGTTTTATAGGATTAATATTAAACTAACTTCAACATAGACTCAACATGATACTTTCAGTTGTATTGTGTTTGATTATAAAATTGTTCGTGAGGTGTACATGATAAATTGGAATTAAGGGACAAGATAACAATTGAAATTTTGTCTATCATTAACCATGTCTCAACTTTTTGTCTCAAGTACAAGTTATCAAAAATATCAAAATAACATTTTGTTCATCAAACAAATTATTTAATATCTTAAAAAAAAATTGTGTATTATTTTATGTTGTGTTGTTTTGTTCAAAATTTATATTTTGTAGAAATTGTCATTATTTCAATTTTGATGTCTACATACGGGTTTCTAAATGATTATTAGCACATGGACCAAATTAATTGGTCTGATGAACCAGATACTGATAGTAAATGTTGGGTAAATACCAGTGTCGAAGGAGTAAAAATATAAAGCAGGAGAGCAATCAACAACACAAGAATATAACGTGGAAACTCCAAAATTGGAGAAAAAACCACGACCGTTGTCAAAACCGACAACCAGAGAATAAACACTATGTGAAAATTGTTACAACACATAGACTCACTCTCAACCACCCCATGACCTAAGTACACCCACACTCTCCAAAGTAAATATTTGAACTACATCTCACAATACTCTAAAACAAGAGCATAAGAGAAAAACAAAGACACAAATATAAACTTAAAGTGTTTACAAGTGATACTACATCTTGGTGTTGGTGTGTCTAAACAAGGAACTTAAGGTCTCTTTATATAGCATTGAGCTCCCCCACTCTTCACTTTTCTAAGCAATGTGGGACTTCTCCAATATAATTTTCTTAACCTTTTATTTTCCTTCATTAGCAATATAATTGTAGGAGTTTCATCTTCCGCTTCCATTGTCTATACCGACAATCATAATTCTCAATGTCAAACCGACAAATCAAATTATCATACTCCACCATAAAGAGTACACTACACTTGGAACTAAACCATACCAAGAATTTCCTTCACTTGGAACTAGACCATTCCAAGAATTTGCTTCACTTGAAACTAAACCATCCAAGAATTTTCTTCACTTGGAACTAAATTATCCCAAGAATTTTCATGTCGAAACCTACTGAAAGATTATGGTGCAACTCCCATGTTGGCTTTCAAGAAGTTCTTCAGCCATCAACACATGTCACCACACACCTTGCATCAATGCCAACCAATGCCTGTGTGTTGTTCGGAATCTGCTAGCAATAACATGTCCTTTCCCATGGTATAGCGGAAATACCATAAAGACACCACCATCTCCCAAAAAAAGATAAACATTGCTAGCACTTACCTTAGAGTCTTTTGCTCCACCTCGACAATTTCTCTTTACATGCCCATACACCTTGTGTAACCCTGATTGCATCAACTCCTCCATCCAACTTCTTCATCACAGAGTCACTGCATCATTACTCCTCTTCAGCACCTCCACAATATCACACTTGTGATATATCATCGAACCGGAAGCTCTGATACCACTGTTGGGTAAATACCAGTGCCGAAGGAGTAAAAACATAAAGCAGGAGAGTAATCAACAATGTAACGCCCCAAAAATCAGGACTTGTTATTTTATTAAATATATATGTTTATATATCAATAATTATATTATAGTTAATTTTTTTTTTTATGAAAATTAATTTGAGTTGCTAATTGTTATTTAGAGTGTGTCTATTTATTAGTTAAAATAGATAATTAAATTAAGGAACTATTAGTAATTAGTATATGACAAGAAATAAAAATAAAAATAGGATATATAGAGGGTCCGCGTGAGAGATAATAAAGGGGGGGTGGAGAGAGGGATTTCTATCTAGAAAGGTTAGCTTGAGAAAATAAAACAATAAAATAAAATATGATATGATATGATAATTTTTCTTGTGCTAGAAACAAATCATAATCTATCCCTTAAGTAAAGTTCTTATTTTCCCTTGGAAAGAAAGACAACCTAAAGCCTATAAATAAGCTATTAAAATCTGAAAAAAATAGGGTTAGTCTCTTTATTCATAAAAACAAGAGAAATAGAGAAAGTTATAGAACGGCGAGAAGAGCTTAAGAACTCATGGGAAAAAGGGCAGAACTGAATAGCTAAACGAAAAGAAAAATTCTACAGCTTCGGATCAGAGAAAGAATTCAGAAACATAAGGTTAGGGGAAAGTCTAATATTTGGGTATTGGGTGGGATAGTTTTCTCTTGTTGTCTTTGATGCTAACGGGTTGTTGATGAAATTTTCTTGTTGCCGTTTGCTATCAGTTCTTATGTTCTGCTCTGTTCCCGTGACCCTGTGTCACTGTGGGTTTGATAACGTTTTTATATATTGATTATGAATCAAGTTATTGTGCACTGAATTGTTATGCATCAATATGTTATGTTATTAAGCTTGGTTATTGGTTATATGATACGATACATAAGAAAGGACTGGCTACTTTAGGATTTTCTTTTCATACATGTACAATATGTATATCTTTATATCCATATGTGTTGCAGCTAGTGAGGTTTGTGAATTGCTTCCCTTGACAGTAACATATATATAATGATATACACATGAATGGGTGGGTGGTGGGCTAATTTTCTAGAGAGGTTATGCTACAAGGGGTTGGTATGATATTTATGATGCAAAGGATTTTAGGTTCGGTTTGTTTCACAGAGTGCTAAAATCAGGATCCTATAATAAAAGGAAGCCTATAATAAAATTTGTGAATCCAATTTTGATTGAATTAAAAGGGAACAAATTACTTTTTTTTGTGAGGAATCAATTTTAATTGGTTTTGGAAGAGATTGATTGTTCGACCAAATGGCTACTGATAAACTCTTTTTTTTTTTTCTATGTTATTGGCTCTTCAAATTAATTTGATTTTATTATTATAATAAAGGGGTAGATATTGTAGAATGAATTTAGTGATTAGATAGTGTAGGATTAAGATTGGATCGGTTAGGCCATACTAAAGTGCTTTCTTTATTTAGTCAAGTAGTAACTTTTATTAAGATTAGCTTTTAAAATTGTTTTTGAAAAATCAGTCTAAAACTACATGAGCTGTTTCCACCAATTTGTCTAACCTATATGAGTTGTTTCTTATATTAGTCTAATTAATTAATTAATTAATTAATTATTTAGTTAGTATAATTGAAATAGTATAAAGTGAGGTAGTTGTAATCAGTGAAATAGGAATTAGTCACAGAAACACACCACCTTGTTTATTAATACGCCACTTTTATTTAGAGAAACATTAGTGTGGACTTCATTGTCTAAAAGTTATTTTCTCATCTTTTTAATTCGGTAATGGTGATTGGCTTTTAGTTTTGGCTATGGTGTGAAGTTTCAGTGAACTAAAAATAAGTAATTAATCTTATGAATTAGTTTAGTTCTTTTCAAGATTAAATTGTGTTGCGATGAATTGTTGTCGTGATGTGGTATGTTCGAAAGTGATTTGATCGGCATTCCTAAATTGTTGTCGTGTTGTGGTATGTTCGAAAGTGATTTGATCGGCATTCCTAATTTGTTGTCGTGTTGGGGGATGTTCGAAAGTGATTTGATCGGCATTCCTAATTTGTTGTCGTGTTGTGGAATGTTCGAAAGTGATTTGATCGGCATTCCTAAATCGTTGTCGGGTTGTGGGATGTTCGAAAGTGATTTGATCGGCATTCCAAATTTGTTGTCGTGTTGAGAGGTGTTTTCAGGAATATAACTCTGACCCTCGACCATTGGTACCACATGCATTTAGAGAGTCTTAGATTTCATATTAACATATATATTTGTGATTTAATTGTGAGAGTTGATTTTAGTTTTGTCTTTCTTTGCTATTTTGCCCATCATCGGTTCTTATTATTTTTGTTTTTAGTTTACTCCTGTTCCTTGTATTTATTTATTAGATGTTTTCATCAATATTCATTCCTAGTCGGTGAATATTATAATATTAGTACTCACCCCCGTTCTGCTGGCTTTGCCCTACGACTTGCAATCGTAGATTTTCAGGTAGAAGACGAGTCTTAAGGCTTTTTGGACCGTTGGATCTTAGTCTGTGCTCAAAGTTCGCATTAGTCGTTTTCTCTGATATCTGTAACATGGGGGAAATCATATCTACTTATTTTAGTCTTTTTAATCATGAAATAATTTTTATCTAAAAGATTTTGGATGTATCATTTAAATTATCATTACTTCCTTTCTTTTCAGGCGATTAGACTTTTACTTTAATTTTTGATTAAATGAAGTTTATTATTCAAACTATTTTTACACACTATTTAATATGTTATTTAATTCATTAGTTTTGCATAAGTTTAATTTTGTTTCATTCCGCTGCGAGTTTTTGAATTAAAAGAGAATTGAGTCTTAATTTTTGCAAGTGACACTCTTAAAAAGAAAAACAATTACCTTTTAATTAAAAAAAATTGATTGGGAAATGAGGGTGTTACAAGTTGGTATCAGAGCAGTCGGTCCAGTCAGACCAAGTGTGTCGGTCTCGTTGGACCAAGTTTGTAAGTAATTTCTTATTTTGCAGTAGAAGATGACTGGAGGAATGACGATCGCCAACTGTTAATGCGTTTGGGAAAATGGCATAGACGGTGTCAAAGGTAGTAGCAGTTCTCTAAGAATAAGTGAAGCTACAAGGAGCAGCAGAGGAATTCTACATACTAAAGGAGTTTTAGAAGAAGATTAATGCTGGTGAACAGATATCGCCAGAGTTGAGGATTACAAGTGGACGTAAGTCAAAGTGGGGGAGAGAGTTTTACCTTCTCAGATGAAGTAAAGTTAGTAATCGTGTGGCGAAGTGCAGAAGTTTCAGCAGTAGACAACAGTTGAGAAAGAACTAAGCGGTGGAGACAATTTGCGGTTTTGATAAGACTGTATTGTTTTCCCGAACTCGAAAAGAGTATGAACTTAGAGTTTGCAGCCCTTAAATAAGCAGTCATATTCTTGAAGGAAAACAAACAAGTGTTTGAGATGCTGCATCATTGAAGATAGAAGGCGTAGAGTTTCTAAAGCTAAAGCAAAGGGTAGGTTTGTAACCGAGTATGCGGCAGGGTGCGAGGAGTCGTTGATGAATTATACCATCAAGTATAATGTTATAGAAGTTGAAGTATGCTGATGCGAGGAGTCGTTGATGAATTATACCATCAAGTATAATGCTATAGGAGTTGAAGTATGCTGATGCGAGTAGTTTGATAATTGATTGCATTCAGAGATTTGAGTGGCGCATCGAAAGGATGTTGCTGTAAGTGACAAAGATGTTTCATACTTAGATAACTTGATTTTAAGATTGAAAGTAGAGAGAGAATCAAGAGCTGTGAAGTTGTCAATTGTATAGGAGTTCGAAGTGAGTTCCTAAGGACATCAACGACGCAGAACTGATAGGAGAAGTAGAGTGTGTCGTAGAAGTAGTACCCGACACTAGGCTTGTGTCACTGATGCATGATAGCATGTTCACAATAGAGTTGAACAAGCTGAAGAAGTAATTAAGGGGTCAATTAGGAGAAGAAGTTCATTGGATCGAGTGTATTGCCATGGGTAGTGTCGGTGTTGTGAAATAGATGGCATCATGAGTTCACACTTGGACTATCGACAACAGAATGAGGTTGTCATTAAAGACAATATCCAATTTAAAAAAATTGTTGACTTATGAATCAATTGGTTGGCATTCGTGCAAGAAACATCAAGGCACTATTTATATAAGTCAAAAGTGGAAGTTTCTAACAAACACAATAGGTGATGTGTCTGTTCAATTAGAAGAAGTTGAAAGTGAGGTAGTGAAGATGGTTGGAGTTTAAAAAGACTACGACTTTGAGTTGAATTACCATTTTGGTAAAGCTAACACAGTAGTAGATGAATCGAGTATAAAGTTGTTGCGTGAGTCAGCATTCATGGTTGAAGCGATGAAGATGATTGAACAATTCAATATTGATAGTTTAGCATGCGAAGTGACTGCTAACAATGTGAAGTTGACGAGGTCCGACGTTGAGGAATTATGGAGAGCCAGAAAATAAATTAGGGGCTAGTAGAGTTGTTAGGGTGGATCAAGCGAAGCAAAAGAGTTGACTTAAGAATAGGCAAAAACGAGATCACAAGATTCTTAGACAGAATTTGTGTGCCAAATTTGCCGGAACAAGAAAAATCAAATGGAGGAGTCATAACCAGGGTTATTTCATTTAGTAAATTTTCGAGGACGAAAATTATTTAAGTGGGGGAGAATTGTAACGCCCCAAAAATCAGGACTTGTTATTTTATTAAATATATATGTTTATATATCAATAATTATATTATAGTTAATTTTTTTTTTTATGAAAATTAATTTGAGTTGCTAATTGTTATTTAGAGTGTGTCTATTTATTAGTTAAAATAGATAATTAAATTAAGGAACTATTAGTAATTAGTATATGACAAGAAATAAAAATAAAAATAGGATATATAGAGGGTCCGCGTGAGAGATAATAAAGGGGGGGTGGAGAGAGGGATTTCTATCTAGAAAGGTTAGCTTGAGAAAATAAAACAATAAAATAAAATATGATATGATATGATAATTTTTCTTGTGCTAGAAACAAATCATAATCTATCCCTTAAGTAAAGTTCTTATTTTCCCTTGGAAAGAAAGACAACCTAAAGCCTATAAATAAGCTATTAAAATCTGAAAAAAATAGGGTTAGTCTCTTTATTCATAAAAACAAGAGAAATAGAGAAAGTTATAGAACGGCGAGAAGAGCTTAAGAACTCATGGGAAAAAGGGCAGAACTGAATAGCTAAACGAAAAGAAAAATTCTACAGCTTCGGATCAGAGAAAGAATTCAGAAACATAAGGTTAGGGGAAAGTCTAATATTTGGGTATTGGGTGGGATAGTTTTCTCTTGTTGTCTTTGATGCTAACGGGTTGTTGATGAAATTTTCTTGTTGCCGTTTGCTATCAGTTCTTATGTTCTGCTCTGTTCCCGTGACCCTGTGTCACTGTGGGTTTGATAACGTTTTTATATATTGATTATGAATCAAGTTATTGTGCACTGAATTGTTATGCATCAATATGTTATGTTATTAAGCTTGGTTATTGGTTATATGATACGATACATAAGAAAGGACTGGCTACTTTAGGATTTTCTTTTCATACATGTACAATATGTATATCTTTATATCCATATGTGTTGCAGCTAGTGAGGTTTGTGAATTGCTTCCCTTGACAGTAACATATATATAATGATATACACATGAATGGGTGGGTGGTGGGCTAATTTTCTAGAGAGGTTATGCTACAAGGGGTTGGTATGATATTTATGATGCAAAGGATTTTAGGTTCGGTTTGTTTCACAGAGTGCTAAAATCAGGATCCTATAATAAAAGGAAGCCTATAATAAAATTTGTGAATCCAATTTTGATTGAATTAAAAGGGAACAAATTACTTTTTTTTGTGAGGAATCAATTTTAATTGGTTTTGGAAGAGATTGATTGTTCGACCAAATGGCTACTGATAAACTCTTTTTTTTTTTTCTATGTTATTGGCTCTTCAAATTAATTTGATTTTATTATTATAATAAAGGGGTAGATATTGTAGAATGAATTTAGTGATTAGATAGTGTAGGATTAAGATTGGATCGGTTAGGCCATACTAAAGTGCTTTCTTTATTTAGTCAAGTAGTAACTTTTATTAAGATTAGCTTTTAAAATTGTTTTTGAAAAATCAGTCTAAAACTACATGAGCTGTTTCCACCAATTTGTCTAACCTATATGAGTTGTTTCTTATATTAGTCTAATTAATTAATTAATTAATTAATTATTTAGTTAGTATAATTGAAATAGTATAAAGTGAGGTAGTTGTAATCAGTGAAATAGGAATTAGTCACAGAAACACACCACCTTGTTTATTAATACGCCACTTTTATTTAGAGAAACATTAGTGTGGACTTCATTGTCTAAAAGTTATTTTCTCATCTTTTTAATTCGGTAATGGTGATTGGCTTTTAGTTTTGGCTATGGTGTGAAGTTTCAGTGAACTAAAAATAAGTAATTAATCTTATGAATTAGTTTAGTTCTTTTCAAGATTAAATTGTGTTGCGATGAATTGTTGTCGTGATGTGGTATGTTCGAAAGTGATTTGATCGGCATTCCTAAATTGTTGTCGTGTTGTGGTATGTTCGAAAGTGATTTGATCGGCATTCCTAATTTGTTGTCGTGTTGGGGGATGTTCGAAAGTGATTTGATCGGCATTCCTAATTTGTTGTCGTGTTGTGGAATGTTCGAAAGTGATTTGATCGGCATTCCTAAATCGTTGTCGGGTTGTGGGATGTTCGAAAGTGATTTGATCGGCATTCCAAATTTGTTGTCGTGTTGAGAGGTGTTTTCAGGAATATAACTCTGACCCTCGACCATTGGTACCACATGCATTTAGAGAGTCTTAGATTTCATATTAACATATATATTTGTGATTTAATTGTGAGAGTTGATTTTAGTTTTGTCTTTCTTTGCTATTTTGCCCATCATCGGTTCTTATTATTTTTGTTTTTAGTTTACTCCTGTTCCTTGTATTTATTTATTAGATGTTTTCATCAATATTCATTCCTAGTCGGTGAATATTATAATATTAGTACTCACCCCCGTTCTGCTGGCTTTGCCCTACGACTTGCAATCGTAGATTTTCAGGTAGAAGACGAGTCTTAAGGCTTTTTGGACCGTTGGATCTTAGTCTGTGCTCAAAGTTCGCATTAGTCGTTTTCTCTGATATCTGTAACATGGGGGAAATCATATCTACTTATTTTAGTCTTTTTAATCATGAAATAATTTTTATCTAAAAGATTTTGGATGTATCATTTAAATTATCATTACTTCCTTTCTTTTCAGGCGATTAGACTTTTACTTTAATTTTTGATTAAATGAAGTTTATTATTCAAACTATTTTTACACACTATTTAATATGTTATTTAATTCATTAGTTTTGCATAAGTTTAATTTTGTTTCATTCCGCTGCGAGTTTTTGAATTAAAAGAGAATTGAGTCTTAATTTTTGCAAGTGACACTCTTAAAAAGAAAAACAATTACCTTTTAATTAAAAAAAATTGATTGGGAAATGAGGGTGTTACAAACAACACAAGAATATAACGTGAAAACTCCAAAACCGGAGAAAAAATCACGACCGTTGTCAAAACCGACAACCAGAGAATAAACGCTATGTGAAAATTGCTACAACACATAAACTCACTCTCAACCACCCCATGACCCAAGTACACCCACACTCTCCAAAGTAAATATTTGAACTACATCTCACAATACTCTAAAACAAGAGCATAAGAGAAAAACAAAGACACAAATATAAACTTAAAGTGTTTACAAGTGATACTACATCTTGGTGTTGGTGTGTCTAAACATGGAACTTGAGGTCTCTTTATATAGCATTGAGCTCCCCCACTTTTCACTTTTCTAAGCAATGTGGGACTTCTCCAATATAATTTTATTTCTTAACCTTTTATTTTTCTTCATTAACAATATGGGACTTACATTGCAATCAACTCCAACAATACAGTGGTATATTTTGTAGAAATTGTCATTATTTCAATTTTGATGTCTACATACAGGTTGATGACATATTAGAAGACAAAATTTATGTGCTATCAAATGTTATTAGCACATGGACCAAATTAATTGGTCCGATGAACCAGATACTGATAGTAAAAACTAAAAAATGCTATTAGCATGGTCCAACGACAATCAACATTAAATTTCAATATTAATACAATGCTTTTTTTTTTGACAAAGTGTAAATACAATGCTATTAATTCAACAAAGTTGAAATTTTATAAAGAAAACACAGATCATAAACTGTTACTTATACCCCATCCATTTATATAGACATTGACGCTTTGAAATTTTGAGTTATAGTATAGTACAACTGTAAAAAATTTTGAGCTCAACAAATGAAAATGTCAGGCTAAGTTTTATAGACAATAAAATCAATATTTACCAGCTACTTAATTAATCGTACAATTAACAAATTCACTTAATTAATTTACCAAATTCAAAAGTCCTTGTCCGATCCCGAAAAAATCGAGCTATATTTCTCAAAATTCATCACTATTTTTTGTGATTCATAGATGCAAGTAGATTAATTGAAAATGAAGGAATATGGAACCACGTCCTACACATGATAGGACCACTTTGTTAATTAAGGATGGCAATCACCCATAATTGTTATCCACACGAAACTTGTCTTTTCCTCTCAATAAAGAGGTTAGACAACCTGGACCCCCCACTTTCCTTCTAATTTCTTCATCTTTGACCTTTGACTCACCACCATTACCAAACGATTATTCAAACCTAATCATGCATATTTTTTAACTTATTTGCACCTGCCCCTTTCTTTCATCTAATATTATCCTAACTTTCTTTATAATATTACTTCTTTTTTCAATTTCCATTGATTCCTCTAACCAATCAAACTACCAAAATGGTTATGAAAAACATCCTTGGATTTTATCTACTTTATAAGTTTGATTATATAGTATTATTATTTTATATATTATATACTTTATTTTTTATTTTTTGACAAATTAAATATATTTTTATACTTTATTTATGAAGTCAGATATCAATAATATTTCTTAATGTCAGTATTGTAAACATTACATTACCTAAATTATAATTTAAGAGAGTTGAGTTAAAGCGTGCTTTTGAGTTAAAGTACTCCCACATAATTTTATCCAAAAAATACTCCTAGATAATTAAATGGTTCTTCCTTTGACATTTTGGCTTTTAATCTTTGAGTAGTTTTAAATTATACTACGTATAATTAAAATTTAAAATCTAGCATTTTGAATTATAAAATAAAAATATGTAGTATGTATGTTTTAGACTCTCGGTTCTTAATTAAACTTCTACCTAGATATTCCAAATGTACTTTAGATCATTTCAATAGGAGTATCTAAAGGAGTTTTATAGTATTAATGAGTGTCTTATTTATTTTTTTAACTATTGGAGCAAATAATAATGTGACATTGATGGTATCAAAAATTTGATTCAAGTACTTTATTTAAGATACCGTATCATTGATTTAAAATTTAATGTTAGTTTTTTGTTTGGTATATGTAATTAAACTCTCTCAGTATATATAAAAAAATATGAGTATCTTAAGAGTTGCATAATTTTGTACCATTGGAGCAAAACATGTTGCATAAATATTACATGATATTGTAGGGATTACTTATTAGTAATATTTACCCATACAAATATCACCATTAGAGATGCTCTTAGTACAGAGGTTGATCGCTAGGGAATACGATTTCTTGTGAATCATTTGTCTTGATTATAATATATGCTAATAAGAATCATATGCATTTATTTATATATTTAATGGTTCTTAGCACTTTATATATGTTTAGATAAGTCTATTTCTCTATCAAAAAAGATAAGTTTATTTCCGTAAATTTAATTTGATTGATAGATAAAAATATTGTACGAAGAAATATTGTACTTATAATGTGTATATATTAATCCAGATTTGAATAACTTTTAAAATGTGAAATTCTAATTAGTAATTACTAAATTATTGGACAAAAAAAACATTAAAAAGGTAATGGATTTTTTTTCAAACAAGGTAATGATTTAAAATTATTCCTTTTATAAAAGTTTAAACAAATCAACTTTTTGGGCTACGAGTGTATTAAGATTGGACCCCTATAATCAATGGCAACGTTTCAAAAACATACTATTCGATAACAATGACAATTGTTTTGATTATAACAATGCAAACAACAATGGTTAAAACTGTGGTTTCATCATATATAGTAATTTCAATACTACTATTTTACCTATGGTATAACAATAAACTATAGTTGTCAAAGGAACTACCAATGCCAAACTGTACAAAGAAATTAAAAAATAACACAACATTTATTTTACTTAAGGCAACGTTTTGAACGTACAGTTGCTGTATATATAAAAAAATTAAAGAAGCTCTGCCCCTTATTTGGATCAAATTTTAACATCAAACATACAGTATCATTTTGTTTCACAATTGTGATAATTTCATGCTTCCATATATCCTTTGAAAATGATATTATAATTTTTTTCAAAAGGCTTTTCCACTTTTTAACCTTTTTAATTACAAAAAGCTTTGACAAGATGATTAATTAGGTTTTGCAAATAAACAACGGTTTAGTCAATACCTTTGCAATGAACCATTAAATAATCATAGTACATTACATTGATCTTCTGTACATACCTTTCACAACACACAAAGAGTTGCAATGGAACAGTTCAAAGCTCTCTTTCTCCTCGATTTTGCCAAGCAACGAGAGTAGGGTCTAAGACTAGAGGGTAAATAGTACAGGAAACAAAAAGGCCAGGCCATGAATGAAGAAAAAAAGAAAGATGAAAGAGACAGAATAAAGAAAAAAAGGAAGGAAAAAAAAAAAAGAGGGGCCAGTGTGCAAAGTGACAGCAAAACAAGATCCATACAAAAATGAATGCTCTCTCTTTTGAAAATAATATCTTGAAAATATGATATGAAAATTGATCATTAATCTTTGAAAAATGATAACAAATGTCTTTGGGATATTTATTAAGAAAACAAAATATAAAAAATTATTTTAGACTTGGTGTAGTAAAACTTTTAAAATTTGAGTTTTTGATATATGTGTTATAATGCATTAATGCTCGTTAAGAAATATAAAAATGATTTTTTTTTATTAAACAAAATAATATTTTAACTTTTATAAAGTTGAATACACAGTTTTTGAAATGAATACTTTTTTATTAAATTTTTTAATATATTCCCTTAGAAAATGATAACATTATAATCATTTTGAATAAAAGTTTTTATTCTATTTTCTTAACTAATGTCCTAAATACACAAATTAACATTTACTTTTAATCTTTATATTGCTCCCTCCGATGTAAAATGAATATCACTTTTGTAATAAAATTTTGTTTTTGTTCTGAATAAGCATAACTAAACAGTTCCGAATGAAAAATGTGATATTTGTAGGTGATGATAAAACTCCGCCGGTATCATTTCAAAGTATGAGGTATCTCCAAAATATGTTAACATTTTGACACACAAATTAGTATTTGTTTGATTAAAAACATGTGGGTAAAACATATGGGAACAGCCCCATAAATGTGTATATATATATATATATATATATATATATATATATACAAATGCGTGTGTCGTTTGCATGAAGTTAGTGATTCTACTACTATCGCACGTTGCGGAAACGCACAGTCATTATCTTGATGTGTGCTAGTGCACCATAAGCTTTGATTATCATAAATAGTAAGAGTCATTATTTTGGATTAAGCTTTATTCTGGTCTAGAACAACAAACTATTGAAAATTAATACATACAAAATGGAAGAATGAAGATTCAAACTTAACATTAATCTAAACATTACCACAATTTTTATTAATTGAATTAGAATTATGCAAAAATTTAGAAAATCTTAATCAACCAACACTAACAAATAAAGTATTCCCTCCGTTCCAAAATAAGTGTCCTACTTACAAAAATTGTTTGTTCCAAAATAAGTGTCTTACTTGCCAAAATTGTTTGGCATAAAATAAGTGTCATATACTATTTATAACATTAGTTTTTTCTATTTTATCTTAAAGCAATTACTACGTATTAAGAAAGAGAAAAAAATACACTTAAATATCTACTTTTTATTATTCCAATGTCTACTACTAATAAAAAGAAGGGGTATTTTAGTAAAATTATATTCTCTCTCTTTATTTATATACTTTTCTTAAAATATTTGATTTAGTCAATTGCAACACTTAAAATGAGACGGAAGGAGTAAAAAATAAATTGAAAGAGGGGACTCAATTAATTGATGACTTGATGTACACAGGAGTAAGATTTTATTTTAGGCAGGAAAATAATACTGGGACCCATTAGTAGCATATTTCATTTGACCAATCTTTTCTCTCTGATTGAATTCTCCAACCAGGGTTAGATTCCAAGTTAAGTACACTACTACTACTCCTCCTTATTAAGATGCCACCACACCACACGTGTGTAGGGAACAAGAAACGAGTCAGGGGGCATGGCAGGGAGTGAAAGGTTGGTCCCTCTCTCTGTTCCTGTTGGGTATGTTCCTCTGTTTCATCTCATATAAGAGCAACCAAACCCACAACTCAACTAAAGAGAATTTTCAGACCCTTCAGATTTAGCATTATTCTCTTTATTCTTATTTTTATTATTACTATTTTATTTTCTCCTACTATAAACACCCATTCCATTCCTTCTTCCTCTTCCTGTCTCTTAACCAAAAAAAATATGCGCGGCGTTTTACAGCCGTTGGATTTATCAATTCAAATTCCCTACCACTTCAGATGTCCAATCTCTCTTGAACTTATGCGTGACCCTGTCACCGTGTCTACCGGTCAAACCTACGACCGAAACAGCATCGAGTCGTGGGTTAACACCGGTAACACGACGTGTCCGGTCACGCGAGCCAATCTGACAGACTTCACTTTCATACCGAATCACACGCTCCGCCGTTTGATTCAAGAGTGGTGTGTCGCAAACCGCGCTTTTGGCGTTCAGCGGATTCCGACACCAAAACAACCAGCAGACGTTGCTTTAGTTCGTTCTTTGCTTAACCAAATCTCTTCCCATTCTGCCCCTGCTCAAATACGCCTTAACTCGGTTAAGCGACTCAGATCGTTAACTCGTGACTCGGAATATAACCGCTCTCTCATTGGTTCTCTCAATGTTCGTCATATCTTGTTGCCTATTGTTTTCGATTTTAACGGTTTGGATAATGAGTTGAAAAATGAGGCACTTGCTTTGGTTGTTCTTTTTCCACTCAGTGAGTCGGAATGCACTTCACTCGCTTCGGATTTAAATAAGATTAACTACCTTACGAGTCTTCTTTCGCACTCGGTTTTTGATGTACGAGTTAACTCGGCCGCGTTGATTGAGATCGTTGTCGCCGGGACTCACTTACCTGAGATCCGTGCTCAGGTGAGCAATGTCGATGGGATCTACGACGGTGTTGTGGAGATACTCAGGAATCCGGTTTCATATCCACGTGCGCTCAAGGTAGGTATCAAAGCCTTATTCGCGTTATGTTTAGTGAAACAGACGCGCCACCGTGCAGTTTCCGCCGGAGCGCCAGCGGTACTCGTCGATCGGCTTGCTGATTTCGAGAAGTGTGACGCCGAGAGGGCGTTGGCGACGGTGGAGTTGTTATGCCGTGTTCCGGCGGGATGTGCGGCGTTCGCCGGTCATGCGCTGACAGTACCAATGCTTGTGAAGATTATACTGAAGATATCGGACCGTGCGACGGAGTACGCCGCCGGAGCACTTATGGCGCTGTGTTCGGAATCGGAAAAGTGCCAGCGTGAGGCGGTTGCGGCGGGAGTGCTGACTCAGCTTTTGCTTCTTGTTCAAAGTGATTGCACAGAGAGAGCTAAGAGAAAGGCGCAACTGTTGCTAAAGCTTCTTCGGGATTCGTGGCCTCAAGATTCCGTTGGAAATTCCGACGATTTTGCATGCAGCCATTTTGACTGATTTCAATTTTTTCTTTCTTTATTGTAATCTCTCAAAATTTGTATTAGTTGAAAAATCATTTAGATTTGAATACAAAAATAGAGAAAAAAAATGAACATAAATTGTGAAGCTGGAGCTTAATTAGAATGGTAAATAGAATTTCATTCTGCATTTTTTGATTAATTTTTCTTCTCTTTGTATGTAAGAGTTATTAATTTATTATTGTTAAGACGGAGGAAAATGTTTCATTAGAGTTTATAATTTAGTCGTTGATTATTTTGGGACGGAAAGAGTAGTGTATGTTAATGTTAATTATCTATTTTATATTTTCCTCTGTGAATTTCATTATATGATGAGTGAATTGGATTGGTTGCTACTTTGATTTGCATGTGGGAATCTTGTGGTTATTGGGTGGGAAGAAAATACTGAAGTGCCGTTTGGTGAAGTACACGTTTATGATAGAAGTGTTTTTGACTTCCAAGGAACATCATTTTGAATAATCATTATGTTGGTGACTCTTTTTCATGGTTGCTCCTCTTCACCAAAGAAGAAAGATACCTTTCTTCATCTTTTTTCTTCTACTCGATACTTTATAGTTTATACATCAAATCGAACATTGTTCTTTCTTGCACTCATATTTGCTAAATAGTGATTTACCGCCCAAGGAAGTGACTAATACTCTTGCAATGGAGGTGGTGATTTGTAATAACACAGCAAATGTACCAAAAAGATAAATTAAATTACTGTAGTATTCCAATGGAAGGATATTTTGTATGGGCCATTATTGTAAGCATGTAGGTGAATAGCAGTTTTAGTCAATGAGTATGAAATATGAGGAAGAACAAAACAGAGAAAACAGCAGGGTTGCACGAGTTTAAAACGTCTTTGAATAAAAAGGAAAAGAAAGGCACATGTGAGGAAACATGGTGAGGTCTAGAGGGTCCTACTAAAATGACTTGGAAAATGTTTATGTGGTAACAAATAGAAGGGATAGATGATGATGGTCACATGTTGGTGGGAATGAGAATAAAACCATGGAATCATCACATGGCTACATGGGTGCTTGCTTATTTGTTATTCTATATGAGGCCCCTTTTCATATTTTGTGTTTGTGATGGCTACTATTACTACTAGTCTCCTACTAGTGCGAATCAATCTCATTCAACTTAACTCGATTTTTAAGATGATATCTGATAGTCGTTTGAAGGTAGATGATATTTAAAAGTATTAAAACTAAAAATAAGTGAAAGTAGTGATAACAATAATAACAAGTTGAAGATTATATACTTTTCTCTGAGCTTTAATCGGTCTATTTACATATACAAAAGAATGATCCAAAGACAATGGTAACATATCATCATGGGGACGATGTTACACCAACACTGTATGTCTGTTTTTACTTTTGCAACGATGAATAGGAGAGAAACATTAACACATTCAATTTTTTTTATAGATATAGGCCCCAGGGACGGATCCACTAAGGACCAACTGTGGCATGTGGTTTTTTTATTATTATTTTTTTTCATATATATATATATATATATATATGTATAATATGTTTTTTTTTCTACAAAATGAAGATCTTCTAAATATAATTTTTATTAAATATTTTGTCCTTATAAAATAATTATGCACTCAGTTTTGGTCTTTACTAGTTAATCCAACGTCTATTTTTGAATTATTTTTTTGTAAGTATTTTAATTAGTACATCATAAAAACTTTCTCTAGAAAAATGAACTCAAAATAAATTTGATTTTTAGATCATAATTTTTTGTTATTAGTATCTTGAACTTTTGCCGTTTAAAAAATTCATATTTAATTCTAAGTTAAATCCTTACTCAATTTTTATTATCTTTTGAGTCCCTATTAAATTTTTCTTGCACAGTTTTAATCCCTATTAAAACTAAATTTATTTAATTATCATTAAACTCCAAAATATTTTAATGAATTTTTATAAACTTGTTTAAAATTTTGGCCACACCAAAATCTAAAAATTACTCTCCCCACCCCCATGCTACTTTTTCCCCCCCTAACTACCATTTTTACCCTTAGATATAAATTGGGGGTGTTTAAAACAAATTCGGATTATAAAATCCGAATTGGTAAAACTCGCTGTTAGCTACAAATTAGCTAGGGGTTAGCTACCAAATATGTCGTAGCAAAAAACAACAACAAGTTTTCACTCTATTTCTTTGTTAGGAACTTGCTTAAACAACTTTATCTTCTTCTCTCCTTTCTTAGGAACTTGCTTCCAAACAAAACATGTTTATTTATGTATTGTGGTGATCAAATAAGAACAACAACAACATGTTTATTTATGTTTGAGTAAATAAATGCATACATGAAACAACAACAACAACAACAACAACAACAACAACAAGGGGACCGGGGTAGTTTGGTGTTTTGGAATTAAATCTTTGTTTTTAGATGTGTTTCATTGTGCTGATTTTTGATGTACCAAAGGGGTTAGTTTGGTTGTTGTTCATATTGCTTAAGCTTCGGTTTCTTATTTATTGTGATGCAAAATAACAATAGCTACGAATTAGCTACCAATTAGCCGCCATATAGCCACAAAATTCGGATTTTTTAATCCGAACCTACTAAAACTCCCACAAAATTCGGATGTTATAATCCGAACCTGTTAAAACCCCCATAAAATTCGGATTATAAAATCCGAACCTGCTAAAACCCCCACAAAATTCGGAATTTTTAATCCGAATCTGCTAAAACCCCCACAAAATTCAGATTTTATAATCCGAACCTGTTAAAACTCCCACAAAATTCGGATTATAAAATCCGAACCATATTTTACACATGAAATGAAGGGTATTTTGGAATTTCAGGGGGGGATTAGAGAAGTGTAGGGGGGGCGGAGAGTAATTTTCCCAAAATCTTATGTCTAGATCCATCCCTTTATAGGCCTTTAATAAAAAGATCTTTAATGGATTGGGCTTTCGAGTTTCTAATGGGTTGAACCTTTAATAATCTAAACTATTATCAAAGTTTATCCAAAATTCAGAAAATTACTCTCCCCACCCCCCATGCTACTTTTTTCCCCTCCTAACTACCATTTTTACCCTTAGATATAAATTGGGGGTGTTTAGAACAAATTCGGATTATAAAATCCGAATTGGTAAAACTCGCTGTTAGCTACGAATTAGCTAGGGGTTAGCTACCAAATATGTCGTAGCAAAAAACAACAACAAGTTTTAGGAACTTGCTTAAACAACTTTATCTTCTTCTCTCCTTTCTTAGGAACTTGCTTCCAAACAAAACATGTTAATTTATGTATTGTGGTGATCAAATAAGAACAACAACATGTTTATTTATGTTTGAGCAAATAAATGCATACATGAAACAACAACAACAACAACAACAACAACAACAACAACAAGGGGGGTAGTTTGGTGTTTTGGAATTAAATCTTTGTTTTTAGATGTGTTTCATTGTGCTGATTTTTGATGTACCAAAGGGGTTAGTTTGGTTGTTGTTCATATTGCTTAAGCTTCGGTTTAATGCAAAATAACAATAGCTACGAATTAGCTACCAATTAGCCGCCATATAGCCACAAAATTCGGATTTTTTAATCCGAACCTACTAAAACCCCCATAAAATTCGGATTATAAAATTCGAACCTGCTAAAACCCCCACAAAATTCGAAAATTTTAATCCGAATCTGCTAAAACCCCCACAAAATTCAGATTTTATAATCCGAACTTGTTAAAACTCCCACAAAATTCGGATTATAAAATCCGAACCATATTTTACACATGAAATGAAAGGTATTTTGGGATTTCGGGGGGATTAGAGAAGTGTAGAGGGGGGGCGGAGAGTAATTTTCCAAAATTCACCAAACCAATAGTTATTATACGATTTGAATTAAAACAGAGATATCTTCGGGTAGTGACCTTATTTAATTGGTCTTTCAACCCTATGAAATAACACTTGGGACCCATTATTTACTGTCCCACCTTTTATTAGGACACCAACCACTCAAACTCTACTCTACAAGGTGAAACACATCACATAAAGAATGAGGTAATGGGGTAAACTTTCCAGCTAGTTTACAACAACGAAAGAATTAAAATAGAGTAAGATTTCATTCATAATTCGTCCGTGTCTTGCTGCTTTTGGGCTATATACAATAAAAAGAAGTCAAATTGTTTATCCTAATAATTGGAGGATGATATCATTGATATATACATTCGCGTGCATGATAAGTTGTTTTCATGTTTCAGAAATTCTACTGTATATAGTTGAATCATTTTAATTTCTGTAAACAAGTATTCAAAGACTACAGTTTTAGGACAAGACAAACTCCGCAGAAACGTGCATATATACATTAATTCAAAGATATTCAACCATCACATTCACACTCACACACACCCAGGGACACAGGACGTCTCCAGAAATTTTAACTACTAAGGTCAAGGTCATTTATTATAAATATGAATAATACATAAATAATAAAATTATGACATCGTTAAATTACGAGAATTTTTTTTTGAATATTACAAAATTGTAGCATTGTTTATTCAAAAGTTGATATAATCACTCACCATGTATCTTCTTATTTTGAATTTGATTGTTGTAAGATTTTTTTATTATTTTTTAATTCTATCAAATATATTATCGCCTTTCGATTGAATGTTACATTAAAAAATTCATTCTCGTAAGGTCTATATATTTTTTGTGTGATGAATCAAATATTCTCTATGTATAATTATAGAGACTAATATTTTGAACTGAATAACACACAATGGATGACAAAATTCCCACTAAAATTTTTTTATATTGTTGCACTCGTAGAGTTTGATTCAAACTCAAAACTTTTGAATAAGTTGAAAGATAACTTTTAATTATAACTCAACACTAATTAACTACTTGATTCTAATTATAAACACACAAAAAATGGGACAAAAATAGTAAATCTAAATAATTTCTTCTTTATTTTAATAAGAGATAGATAAAGCAACTTACATGAATTAGTTTCTTGTCTTCAACTAATTTTAATAATAGAAATTGTTCTTTGCCAAAATGCGAAATAGAAATTGAGAGAGATGAAAAGGAGATGGAAATTCATATGGAATTAATTTTTTTGGTTGTGTCTAATCTTTTCAACTTCTCACTTAAGTAGTACTAGTAGTAGTAGTAATTACAATTACTTTATCAACTATACTATATCACTCTAGCAAGTTATTAGTACTACATATTTCTTTCTATTAATTTATTCTGGTGTAGTAAAGAGTTTATATTTATGGTGTAGTTTTAGTTTGTCTTTAGTGAATTTAGTGAAGTAAATATATTATGTGGAGACAATGATTTTTCACAAGTGGGGTCAATATGTATAAATTTTTTATTATTGGTTAAAAAAACAACAATCAAGTAGGGTCAATTGCCCCCAATTTAATGTATGTGGATCCGTCCATGCACACACCTTGAAATTCAAGTTACTACCATTATCAAAAGAAGAAATTCAACTTCAAATGACTACAAAACGTTTAAATCTGTGTAAAATTTAAAATTTAACTGGCAGAAAATGTCAATACTTTTATGTCGAACGTCGACCGGGATTCGATCACTGATCACTCCATTTTTTCCTGTGTGAATTATGATAGCTTTGTCATCTAATCATTTCTCTCTAGCCGGCCCCCCTAATTCTCTTCTTTCTAACCTTTAATTTATTCTTATTTCATCTATCTATTTTTTTTTGACGTATATTTCATCTTCTAATTTCATCATAAAGTTAAGGCGGAACTTAAATAAAAGAAAAAATAAAAGAATATGCTACAAAATGAATTGTTATAAAAAATGAAAAACATGATAAACTAAAGATAAAAGTCATTATGAATTACTTTTTTTTTTGACGCATTATGAATTACTTAAAGAATAATAATTATCAAAAATTTAATCTTTCATTTTTTACTTATAGAAATTTTAACGATTTGAAACGAAAAAAGGACGAAGAGTATTAGAGGCAAGAAAAACCAATAAATATAATTTTATTTATTTATTATTCTTACAAGAATCGTCTATAAAACAATGTCATTCATTATTCAAAATGGTTGTTGAACTGGGAAAGGGTTGGGGATGATGGTGATGATGTTTGTGGTGTTTATTGTGAGAATGACTAGGGGAAGAAACTGCTGGTTGAACAGGGGATGGAGTTGGGGCTGGTGAGTGATGGTGATGATGATATTTGTAGTGATCATTGTTATGATGATCTAAACGAAGACATTGAATAAGATAAAGTTAGTAGAATATTTGAATACTTTAGTCTTTTTTTTTTGGTAAGTAAGCTAAGAAAAGAAAACAAAAAGGAAAAATTAATCGCGAGGAAAGAAGATTTTTATTGCGTCGTTCTTAAGAAAATCACGGAGACCTTCTGGAGGAGAGTGTGAGTTACTAAGTCAGCATCTGATGAAGCTCCAAGTTTGGCGAAAAAATCTACACATTAGTTCCCTTCTCTAAGGGTCTATTTGGCAAAAATAGCTTTATAGCTGATGGCTGATAGCTTATAGCTGATGGCTGATAGCTGATAAGCTAATTGAAGTGTTTGGTAAATTTAGCGGTTGAACTAGCTAATAAATGTAAAATGACATAAACAAACATTTTTAATTTAAAATAAAATCTCTTATATAAAATTATAATAAAATCTATATCAATTTAATATTTAAAATATTTTGAATTTAATAATTTAAATTTATTAATTTAATATATAACTTTCATAAATTTTTAAATATCAATTTTTGTTAGTGTTATAGTTTCTAAGTATAATTTTATTCTTTAAAAAAAAATTTAAAATTTTTCAATTCAATTTTTATATTTTATGAAAAAAATTTAAACATAACAATTTTTATTCAAAATACATAAATGATAAATCAAAAAAACTCAAAAACTAAAATAAAATGAGATGATCATGTAATGTTACAGACTTGCAGTCAACGTTGGTAAAAAAAATTTGGTAGATTACGGTAGAACGTAAAATTGAGAGTGCACAGTACAAAAACAAAGCTACAGTATGTGATCTATCATTTATGCATCCTTAAAAATAAAGCTACAGTACAACGTTGTAAAAAAAAAGCACACTACAAAAAATTGAGAGTGCATAGTACAAAAACGGAGAAAAAAAAATAGAGAGAGAGGGTATATGTACCATTATCAGCATTTAAGACATTATGGATAAAAATGGGTTTTAATTAAAATAGTAAGGGTAGAAATGGAAAAAAAGTTGATAAGCTATAAGCTATAAGTTAAAATGCTATGTGCCTGTTTGGTCCGGCTTATTTTCTTCTCCTTCAAAATAGTAAAGAAAGAAAAAAATATGTTTGACTCCACTTCTCTTTATTTTATACTTCTTTACTTTATTTCTTTAATACTTTTAAAGAGAAATATGACTAAATTCAATTTTATACTTTTAAAGATACTTTAGTCGTTTATTAATAATATATTATTTGTATAATACAATTGAATAATTTTTTTATTATAACATATGAATACTATTTGCTTAAAAAAACATATGAATACTATATACAATATATTAATTGTTATAAACAATTCTAAACAATAACAAAAATAGAGATAAAGAGAAAAAGATAAGAGAGAAAGAATAGAGAATATTGTATTATTCTCTTAGATGTGTATCTTTACATTGCATCATAGGTCCTATTTATAGGACAATACATGGGCCTAATGACATGGGCCAATGGTTTAATGGACATCCACTAGAATTATTCATAACACTCCCCCTTGGATGTCCATTGAGGATATGCCTCGTTAAAACCTTACTAAAACAAAACCCAGTGGGAAAAAGATTCTAGTGAAGGAAAAAAGAGTACAACATCCTATGTGTCTAAATCTGTCTCGTTAAAAATCTTACCAGAAAAACCCAATGGGATAAAACCATGGTTAAGGAAAAAAGAGTGCAGAACACAATTATATCTCCCCCTCATGAAGACAATTATATCTGAGATGAATAAGAGTAATTGATCTTCTATATAGTTGATCAAAAGCTTTACTTGATGATGACTTTGTAGAAAGATCTGATTTATCTCCTTTGATACTTTATTCGCTAAATTAGCTGTTAATGCAATATTATTTTCTTCAAGTTTCTTGTATGTGTCGAATCACAAACTTCAACAAAATTATATTCTCAACTTTCTTGATTTAGTGCTGAAACTTCCACTTATTTGGATGATATTGCCGTATCTTTAAGATAGAAATTATATGCTCGACTTTGTTCCAATATCTTCAAGTTTATTGATATTGACAAATACAAAATACCGCTACGTGCAAATGCAAAATGCAATAATGTTCTCAATTGAACTAATTAAAATATGGTACTTCAAGACCAATTCAAGTAATCATTTTCTTGAGACGTGTAATAATCTTTAATCACATCAAGTGACATCATACACGACAAAATATATCTTTCCATATCAATTTGTTCAGTACATTTGGTATATATAATTTTCTTCATGCACAAAACTTTATTGAGGTACTAAGTTTACAATTTCAAACAAACTTTGATTATCGAATGTATTTCATTTCATTTTTTTTTCTGTAATCAACAGATTTCGTAAGCTCTTCAAGAGTTATGATAATATTATAGTGTTTGATCGAAGTAATATGTGGTACTTCAGGACCACCTAGTGAATCATCATTTTCTCGAGTTCTAAATCATCACAATTAATGATCTTAGAATAACTAGAGTACACAACTGATAAGAAACATTATATAAACCTTTTTTGATTCACTAAAATATTACTCAACATGTTATCTCAAACAAATGTTTATCCTTCTTTTATATTTCATTTCAATTTCTATAAGAAATCAACTTTCCAAAACTCTTCAAGAGTTATGATTATATTCATGTCATCAAACTTGTTTCCAAATCATTTTTTAAAAGTATGTCTCATGAAATTAAATCCTTCAGAGAGTTTCATATAATCATCACTAAAAAAGTGAGCCATACAAATGTATTGTAACACTTCCAATAAATTGAACATTTCAAGTGTTAGTGAACTTAATCAAGTAAGAAAAATATTTTCACTTCAGGTGAACATTTCTTCACAATCAATGGCAAACTTATATCGATATTCTTGTATATCATTATTTTCTATTCGCGAGAAAATTGATTCATATCTCATCATTTTCACATCTTCAGATGTACGGACTACTGGTCCAAAAATCTTTCACTTTGCAAAGTGATTTTAATTACGTAGCAATTGCATCTTTTCATTTAGACAATCATTATGTTGTCTATAATTCTCAATAAACTTTGGTTTATGATCCTCATTATCTCTTATCATATATAGCGCTATATTATATATAAAATATCATCAACATTGACTTCCTTTTGGTTCCATCGTATTTTATTCATAACATAATTTTTCGAGATCTCTTTATTTTTTAAAAATTTCAGGTATTTGATAAGTTCTTCTGGAACTTAAAAATAAATTATGTCAATACTCTTTTGAAGTTTTTATATCCTCACTTGGGTCATCTTTCTTTTTAGCTCCTTTTCTTATTTGAGGATTTTTTTTCTTCTTGGAACCAAATTTCACACCATACTTCAAGTGTGGTTGAACTCATTTGCAATATAGGATTGTTCAACAGGAACATCCATTTTGGTTGGAGCATTAGCAGCTGATATTTGATTTAATAAACTTTGCAAATGGTTTATCTTTTGAACACCTAGTTCAAACTATTTTATATGAGGATCAAGATGAGATAACATATTCATAGTAATTATTTATTTGAACTTATGGTTCATATTTTCAGTTGCTTATTATCTCCCCCTAATATTGGGAAAACTAATTCAAAAATTGATAATTAGCCTTCTAGGCTATAAACTAGTCTCCAATTTTTGGCTCAAGATAATAGGAGATTCATATCAAATATATTTTCCCAACATTCCTTAAAATGAAAATCATCTTAGCGTATTATTTTAGAGCAATTGAAATATACACAACACATCCAAAAATTTACTAAAACGAAGAATATTAAGTCATTAATCTAAAATTGTAAATTAAGGGGAAGATTTACATATAATAATTTGTTGGCTTGATGCAAATCAATACCTTCAAGATATATGATTGAGTGTTCCCAAAATATGAGCTAGAAGTTATGATTTCACAAGTATCGGCCACAATGAACTTTAGACGTCTAAAGAATGGATCTTCAAGTCTATTTTTTTTATAAGAATATATATATTCTACATGATGTTCATTATCAATTTCAATTGGCATTTGATACTTAACAAATACTTTGTAGAAAATGGGCTCTTAAAAAATAGTTGAGAAAATAATCTCACAAACTTCTGGCTATGAAGTGACAATAAACAAATTATCAACTTTCTTTAGGAACTAGTAATGCACAAAAGCTAATACGTTGAAGAAGCTTCTGGCTCTTCAATACAACTTTTTTTTTACATCATAATAAATCCGGGATGACCCAACCGGTATTGCCAACAATAACTTATTATAATTTGTAAACTTCTGGTTTACAATAATATGTGTTTCGATTGCACTAATATAGGTGTAGCACAAATTAGAGAAAAATTTGATAACTTTTTCTCTACACCAATTTAAGCTTATATTCACATATATGTTTTGTTCCTTAATGTAACAATACATTAATACGCTCTTCTGGAGCCTTCAATAATTTTTGTGTTGCTAGATATAATACATATTTTCTTGCATCACTATTGACAAGAAATATATTTTCATTTAAATATATAGATAAAATATATATATATATACTTATGTGTTAAACGAAACTCATGAAAACAACACATCTAATAAATAATATATAATACTACTAGGTATCCAAATGAGAGAGAATCATATAATTTTTTTTAATCGAAACAATTTAAAAGAAATAGTAATATTACAAATTAAACTTATGTAACTTTATAGTAGATATTAAAAAAAATTGCCGTAATATAAAATTGATTTTGTAACCGAACTTACTTAAGACCAATTCATATAGAATTAGTTAACAAAATATATCTTATAAACTAAGATCACAAGGAAATTTTCACATTGGATATATGGTATATATCTCTTGTTCAATCACATATGTGACTTATTCCTTAAAATTATTTGATTTTTTTTTCTTTCAATTTTGCTACTTCAGGAGCATAATCAAGAGACATAAGTAAGTTTTATCTTAACTATATTTAGTTCAAGATATACTAAGATCAAATAGATCTTATAAACCTCAATCATACTTTAAATTTATAGTTCTTCGAGAACTCAACCACAAATCTATGTTATTATTGACTAAAGTAAATTTCAATGTCCAAGTCCTTGAAGGATATTTGATGTCAATATATTTTCTCAATTTTGCTACTTCAGGAGCATATGCATTTTAGCGTTATATACTTCAATCATGCTCTAAATTTTTTTTTAGTTATTCATGAATTCAATCACAAATCTTCATAAACAATGAGCAAGAAAATTCACTTGTAGCAAATCTACAAGAATGCTTGATAATATAATTTTCTTTGAGCAATCCTTCAGGGACGCTTTTAAACTTTTAGCAATACTACAAAAATGCTTTGATATTGAATCTTAAGTTCTTCAAGAACTGTACAAATATTATTCATTAGCAATCCTTCAAGGATATGTTCGATATTAAATTTTTATTTTAGTTCTCATTGAACTTTGTCCCAAATCTTTAAGCACTACTTCAGGAATGCTTTTGTTTTCATGTTTCTTTCTTCTCCTTTAGTTCTTCAGGAACTATATTATAGTTGATCTTCAACATGATCAAAAATTAATAATAATAAATAATAATCATATGAGAAAAGAAATATTCTTCTCATAAAAGAGAATAATAGCAAATAAATTATTAATTTTATGGTTATAATAACAATCATTATGTAACATTAAAAGACTCATAATATGCTTCTACCGTTACATAAGTTACTAATTTTAAAAATTGTACTAAGTTACTAAGTTATTTATTTAAAAAAATGTGCATAGTTCTAACATAAAAAAAATAGATATACGAAATTCTAATTTTGACCAATATTAATTACATGTAACCCTTATTAAGAAATATAGCGTACAACTTTTCTTTTTATACAATATAACAATAAATAAATATTATAAATTTCTAGAATTTGAAAAAAAAATGATAAGGCTATCCTTCAGGGATGCATTTGTATGTCGAATTCTTCAAGAACTATAATATTTCTAAAATATAAGAACAATTCTTTGCATGTGTAATCCTTCATGGATGCAATATATTGAATTAAGAAATAAAATTAAGTTTTTAAGTTATTCAGTAACTATAATGAATTTTTCAGGAATTCGTTAAAAAAATTCGTTATGAACTATATAATGAATTCTTCAGGAATTTGTTAGAAAAACTATAATGAATTCTTCGGGAATTCATGAATTCTTCAGGAATTCGTTAGAAAAACTTATAATGAATTTTTCAGGAATTTGTTAGAAAAACTATAATGAATTCTTATTTTTCTTAAAGTTCTTCAAGAACTATATTATATATAGATGTAATCAATCTCTTGTACAATCCTTCCGGGATGTATGTACATGAAAAATTATGAGTCTTTAGGATTCATATTCTAAAGTTCATCACACGCTATATGAATCTTCAGGATTCATATTTCAAAATTTTATCACAATGTTTCTTGATTTCTTGTTAGTAGACTATGAATCTTCAAAATTCATCTTTAAAATTTTATCATACACGCTATGAATCTTCAGGATTCATATTTCAAAAAATTTTACTACGATGCTTCTGGATCGAAGGCTATGAATCTTCATGATTCATATCTCAAAAATTTCACCATGGTACTTCTAGACCATAAGTTGTGATTGAATATAAAAAAGAGAAATAGAATAAAAATGAATCTTATAAAATTATCACTTCTCATGGTTGCTATACATACCTTGCTTGAAAAGGAAGTGGAAGAACTTAAGAATTTTGCAAAAAGTGCTTTAGGAGACACTATCGTGCTGATAACGTGTTATAAACAATTCTAAACAATAACAAGAATAGAGATAAAGAGAAAAGGAGAAGAGAGAAAGAATAGAGAAGATTGTATTATTCTCTTAGATGTGTATCTTTACATTGCATCATAGGTCCTATTTATAGGACAATACATGGGCCTAATGACATGGGCCAATGGTTTAATGGACATCCACTAGAATTATTCATAACATTAATAATGTATTTGATATTATTTTCCTTATTAGTATTGTAATTATTATCACTCATATATATTTATAATAAATAAATATTTTGACTTAGCTTTAGAATAATTAATAGTATATTTAATGTTGAGTCAAAAAATTAATAATAAATGTAATGTAATATATTTGAATAATATATAATAAAAAAGAAATATTTGAATTAAATATAAGGTATTAAAATAAAATAATGAATTGTAACAAAAAATAAACAAATAAAATAATGTATTTTGTGTTCATGTATATAACCTCAATAATATTTAGAGTTATGAAAATAAAGTAAGCTCATGTCTATATTCCCAATTTGTTACGGTACCAGAGAGACTACGGAGGTGGTAAGATGAGACAATGCCAAACAAATTCTAAAGTTACTTTTTTTTTTTAAATCTACAATTGCATATTGTAAGGTCAAATCAGAAGGAAATTAGTAATGATATTAAGCAATATTTTAAAACCGGACCGGTCATCGAACCATTGGTTCATTGGTCGAACTGTCGGGACACTAGTCGGACCGTATGCCTAAAACGGATCAGATCAATGGAATAAACCGGTCTTTATAATAAAATTATATAGATATTAAATCGGTCGAACCGTATGACTCAGTCTTATAATCCAAAAAACCACGACACTTAAAACTGTGAAAAATTTTAATGTCATAATTTTACAATTTCATTCTTTAAATTTAAATTTTAGACATAGTCATCACATATGCAACATAAGAAGTAAGATAATATAAAATGTTTTCGCACATATTTTAATAAGGAAGATAAGTTTTCTAAAATATTTAGCATTTATAAAGTGTTATAAAAATTAAATAAATTAAGATGATTAAACTCAATAAACTAAATGACTCGACTGTATGACTATTAAATTGAATTTAATTAGTGAAGATACACCTATTATTTTTAAAAAGAAAAATTATAGCATATGTATTTTAATTTAAATATAACAAATTATTTTACCGCAGAAGTAATAGTTATTATATATGTAAAAAATGAGAGTTGAACAATTAAATCAGTATTTCTTTTAGGTCAAGAAAAAAAATATAAAATCAGTATTAAGAAACAATAAATAAACTTCTTAGGAATGACGCAATGAGAACTTTCTTCCCTCGTACTTAGTCTTTCTTTTTAGTTTTCTTTTTTCTTTTTATTAGCTTCCATACCAAAAAAAACAATAAATAAAATATAAAGTCTTCATAAAAAAAAATATAAAGTCATTAAAAAAATCAAATGTGCATTTGAAACCCAAATCAACAATTGTGAGAAAACAAACTTTTTGTTTTTTACAAAAATAATATTAGTATAAGAATTATGTAATATATACAATGCAAAGTAAATATGTTTTCAAATAAATAGATAGCCTAGTGGAAGCATGCTCCTTGTTTTATAGACAGATTAGAGGTTCAAAATTTACTGATGACAATTTTGTTATATTTTTAAACATTTAAAATATGAATATGTTATCACTTATTACTAACAAAATAGTACTTTGTTTTTTAAAAAAAAAAAAGTCTTCTTCAATAAAATCAAATAGGTTGTTTCAGAAAATAAATAAAAAAGCGTGTTTCCAAAGAGTAAAAAAATCAACCGGTTTTCTCAGATCCAATTGCATGCCTGATCAGATAAGCAGGCCGGACCGATTGACCTCAGGTTCACCTGTCTAACCGGTTCGACCGGCCAGTCCGGTCCGATTTTTAAACTATATATGTTTGAAAATAGAACAAGATGTTTGATCTTAAATTAGATACATTTCAAACAAATTGAGATTCTGTTTTATTTTAAAATATATTTATTCCTATTTTTAATGCATATATTTTTCTATAAATAGAGAGTGTTTTATTCATAGCGAATGGGAGTGAGTAATGTAGCTCAAAGAGAGTAAAGATGTAGTTAACAAGGATTTCCACCAACACAAAAAGGCTAGAGTTTTAGAGAGAAACACTGAGGGTTGCTCTTGGTATAACTCTAGGGTGTGCAAAAGGTTGTTTGGGGTTTTACCTAAACACTATATATATTGAGTCTCTTGGCCACGGAAAGAGATTCAGGATTTGGGCAGAGTTAGGTTTAAAAGCTAATTCTTGTAATCTAATTGTGATTTATTTGTTAAGGTACCCATTGATTATAGTGGAATGGAGAGGTTGCTCTCTCCCCAGATTAGGTCATTATTGTACTGAAGTAGGTAAACAAATATTGTTCTTTATTTTCTCCTTTATCGATTATATTATTATTGCTTACCGCTTGATTTTGGTTGTCGTTCTATTGCTCCACACCTCAAAATATTATTGGTGTGATTTTTATCAACGAATTCACAACAACTGGTGCTTTTCGTGTGGTAAGCATCAAATTGTGAATCAAGTGTCATGGGTTCGAAGTTGGATATTGAGAAGTTTACCGATAGTAACGACTTCGGGTTGTCGAAGGTAAAGATGAGTGTTGTTTTAGTTCAAAGGAAGATGTTGAGAGAAGTAGCGAAGAAGGTAGGCCTGGAGAGGCGTTGTTAATAATACTCAGGTTTGGCCTGTATATGCGGTGGTAATAATACTCTGATTCGGGCTGGAGAGGCGATGCTAAGAATACTCAAGTTGTGAGGTCTTACTTATTACAATGTGGAGAACATGGTGGGTATACTTTGGTGGAAACTTAGTTTGAGGTGGAGTTTTTCAATAGTGGGAGACAATCAACATTAGCTCTTGGCTATTTAATTAGAAATAGGGAGGAAAACAGTATTGTCGGACCAAAGAGGTGTGACCATGGAGACCTTGTGGGACATATTTCAATTGTGGTTGAAGAAGTGCAAGATCTTAAGAGGGTCTTTAGAGAAGCAATAGAAAGCAAAGGTGATCAAACTAAGGAACTTGTTAGACAACTTGATGAGATCATGAGTTCCTTGAACATTTTCTGAGTGGTGTAGTAATTCTTTAGATTGTTTTCATTATATTTAAAGAATTTTGTTTCTCGAATTGTAAGGATTGAATATCTCTTATACTCTTTATAATTCATCTTTTACTTATAAAAAATGATTATAAAAAATGGAGGACTAAATGTTATTTTACTAAAAATTTTACACTTCGATCTAAATATAAGAAAATGTTAGATCAATAAAAATAAATGTATTTGATTTAAAATTTGTTAATCCATTTGAATGAAATATATCCCCACGAACCGTGATCTTCCTTACTAAATTCTAGGTCAATCACAACTAGACCAATTAACATTTGGTAATATATCCCCACATTTGTTGATTACTATATATATATATATATATATATATATATATATAACGTTAGCAATGTATGACCCACATGTAATGACTTAGCGCGACCCCAGCTACTCATATGCCCCCTCACCCCCTTGTAATTGCATGTGAGTCATACTTCTCACACGCTCCCACTTTTTAGGCAAAACTGTGAGGGGGCGCGCGAGACACTTGGGGTTGTGGGGGCACACGTGTGGGGGCGCACGAGAAGCTGGGGGGCGCACTAAGTAATTTCATGTGGTCAACATTGCTAACTTTAACTCACATTGTATAAGTTAGCAGCCACATATATATAGAGCTGGGTATATGGGCTGAGGTCTGCGGGCCAACCCGTTTAACACACAGTCCGCGTAGACTTAAGTCCAACTTTTTTTGGCTCGTTTATATTTTGGCCCTTGCAGGTTGAACCGTTCAAACCGCGGGTTATACGGATTAAATCCACGGGTTTGCGGGTTAGCCCGTATAACCCGCTTTATTTATTTATTTTAAAATTAGTTAATCATATACACTATATTAATATTTTATTTTTTGAATCGGTTGATATGGAATTTTTGTTTTACTTTTAATATTTGTTTGAACTATTAAAGTTATTTTTATTAATTATTTTAACAATACTATTGAAGTTCTTATTAAATATCATTTATGTTTATTTTATGGATTTGAGGATTGTAGTGTGGAAAGAAAGAATGATAATGTGAACCAATTGAATTTGATTTTGGTTGCATTACTTGCAAAAAGAAGATAGATAAATTTAAAAATGTCACAAAGAGATTTTATAATACCAAATATTTAGTTCACCAAAAAAAAAAACCAAATATTTAAGTTTTATTTTAAAAAATGTGATTTTTTTTTAAAATGTAAAAGTCAGCGGGTTAACTGTTTAACCCGCGGGTTTATGCGAACCGTACTCAGACCAATAATTATAACTCGTTTATATTTGATGACGGGCTTGTTCACCTCTTTTTTTTTTGGTACATCAGAAATATAAATTGTTCCCGCCAAGGATCGAACCCTGAACTTCCCCCTACCCAACCCATATGTCCCCCATCTCTTACCACTTGAGCTATTCTACGGGGACCTATTCACCTCATTTAATATACAGGCTTATGCGGGATGGGTTAAATGGGGTGGGCCAGCGGGATGGGTTAAACGGGTCTTAAGCCGTAAGTGGTCTGCATAGAAAAAAGAAACAATAATTGCAGCAAGACAAAAAGCACAAAAATGAGTTACGTAAAATACAATGTATAGCGTGAATGATCCCTAGTTCCTAATCACTCAACCACATCTCTCAATTAACATGCCTTAGTGTTTAACACTTCATTGTTTATAAAGATTTGTATTAATTTTTATGTTTTATCAAATATTCAATATTCACATTATGAATAATATTAATAATAATAATAATAATAATTGGAAAATGATAGAAAATAGTTTTTTTTTTAAAGAATCACTTAACTATTAATTTAAAGAATAAATACAGTGTTGTATGTCAAATGTAGCAATTTAGAGTAAAACTTATTTTGATAATATTGTTAAAATTTGATACAAAACAATTAAAACTTTTATTTGTTAGTGGCATGTGTGTTGGGTTATAATGTAGTGTTTACTTTTTACAGAAGAAAAGAATGTAGTCGACTTTTTTGGCTAACATTTTTCAAAAGAGATGTAATACAATGATTTTCTTACGAGGTCACCCAATTGTAGTCTACTTATTTTGAGAGCTAATAATCTAAATCATGGCATACTTCAAATTCAAATGACAAAAATTAATCAAAAAGTAAATTTAACACCACAAAAATGAAAAATTACACCCATATTCTCTTAGGACCATCTATAGTCCATTGTTTGGCCATTTCTAATTGTATTTGATCCGGGAAAAACAAAAATAAAATGAAATAAAATAAAATAAAATTCATACAGAATAAGAAGACAAGTTTAATCATCAAACTTTTAAGAGATCCACATCATAATATCGGAAGCTGCTTGCTTGTAAGTTTCCTCCAATGAATTTGCATCTTCATGTGAACCTTGTTTTGCCTGCAAAATATTTAACACAAGTCAATTCAATTATTCATTCACTACTCATGAAAATATGTTATATCTTAATAATTAAAAAAAAAAATTTGGTAAAGATTGGGTGCAAATTGGAAACTTACATGACCATTAATCATATAGAGTTTTCCAGTTCCATTGCATGAAATGTTGGCAGATACAACATCAATCCTATGTTTCTCCAAGACAAATGCAATTGTGGTCATGAGACCAGGCTTCTTAGTTGCACAAATGCAAAATTGTGCTTCACCACCACAAATGTTCAAGACAACATTTGAAGAAGTCCATGTTTGAAAAGCTACTTGTTGAGGTGGGGGTGCAGATAGTGATAATGCATTTGAAGGATTTGAAGCTACCACATTAGAAGGCAAGTTATTAATATAACTTGAGGATCCTTGATCAACTAAGGTTACTTTCCTTGATTCATAGGGATTCCACAGTGAGTTGTTGATCACTGATGATGACTCAGTCCCAAATGAGAATACAGATTTACGCTTTTCTTGTATCTTCTTTTGAAGCATTTCAAAAACTTGTTGTAGACTTTTTATGTGTTTCACTGCTTCATCCACAATGCTTGCTTTATCAGCCTAAAAAGAAAAATTAAAATCAAATTAAGCATTTTATGAATAAATGATCATTGTGACACCAAAGTTTTACTTTAATGGTTTTCTTAACCCTCAAGTTTTCATGTGCAGAAGACCCTGATAATATAATCTAGAAAATGAGTACTAGAAAAAAAAGTCTAATCGACATTTATTTTAGCTAAGATTTTATTTTGGATCTTGAACGATTTCTTAAGTTTATATATTATTTAATTGGAAATAAATTGTTCTAGTCGTAGTTTGACTCTTGCTATATATTTTGTAAATAGGAAAGTATTTCATTTGTTGTAATTTTGCAAAGATTGTACCTCACTTTGTTGGATCAATCTAATGGTTAAGATTGAATGTTGATAACAAATTTTCTAAGTCTGACATTATATCTAGGCCGAATCCCTACAAACCCTGATAACAATAAGTATCACGATTTACATACAAGATTAAGTGTATATAGTTCACAGAAAGACCGAATATTTTCTTATGCTCCTTTAAGAACCTTAGCCAGATAAGGGATTTTAAGGGTCACGCTTAAGAAAGAAAAATGAGTCTTTTATGATTACCCTAGCTTATATAATTGCTCTTTTTTAATCTGATTGATAAGGAGAAAATTAAAATAGTATATTGAAAAATAGAGAGAGGTTAGTGTCCTTTCTATATTTTCAGCTTAATTACACATTTGGTCCTTTACATTTTAAAAGTTTCATATTGGTCCCAAACATTTATTTTAAGTTTCAATTTGTTTATTTCCGTTGATATTGTCATTAACACCGTTTCAATTGGACACATATTCAAGTTTCCAAGTGTCCACGTGTCTATCTACAGGTGCAAATCGTCTGCCACATGGGAGAAAATTGACGGAAAAGACCAAATTGAAACCTAAAATAAACGTTTGGGACCAATATGAAATGTTTGAGACTAAATTGAAACCTAAAATACACGTTTGGGACCAAATGTGTAATTAAGCCTATATTTTTTTACTGTCCAAATTGAAAAAGATAGAAGAAAGATAAGAAACGGGATATATACCATTTAGATGAACTTCAAAGGCAAAAAGGAATACTAAATTTTCAAATAGTTAAAAGTATTAAGTGAGTGTATGTTTGGTATCACGGTGAGTATATCAGAATAATAGTAATCTATCGTGATTTTTCAAAAACTACAGTCTGTACCTTCTGCAAAATCACAGTGGATCGTCGTAATTTTAACATACCTACCGTGATACCAAATATAGGCTAAATGGGAGGAAACATATTACGCACAGAGCCATTATGTGGATTACCCCTTAACTAATAAAATATGAAATTGAATTTACCTTAGAAGGAGGTTGAGGAAGCAAAGCATAAAGGCTGGAATACATGTTCTTCAATTTTTTTCTCCTTTCTCTCTCATTCAATATGTGTATTTCATGATCAGAATCACGATACTTTCCATCTTTTCCTTCACCATTTGTAATATTATTCTCACTTGGGATCTTAAGGGTCCCACCTTGCTTTCGCTTCTTATTTTGAAGAGTTTCTCCTTCGTTAATTTCTTCATTTTGATTCACAGATTTCGTGTCTAACTGTTGTTTGCTGCTCTCCCCTAAGTTCTCAGAATTTGTAAGAAGATCACACCTTGGTTGATTTTCCCACATGAAATCAACATGAACACCTTGATCATGATCTACACTCATGGCCATGTTTTTCAGTGAGAAGAAAATAGAGTATTTTTTTGGTGGAGAAGGAAATAAAGTATATGAGAGACAAAAGAACATAGAAAAGAGAGGTGGAGAGTGATATATTTATATATAAAAGAAGAGTAGAGTTTAGTTGAAGCTACTAAGAAAAAAATTAATTTAGAAAATAGGATTGATAAGTCTGGTATAGAAGCGTCCAAAATATAATCATAATGCAATTGTCGTTACTATAAGTTCTAACAAATACACAGTTTTTTTTTTACCATGTCCTGAAAACTTGTAAACAGCGGCCTAAATCATTTTTAGCACTTGAATAGACTTTTACTTGATACAAACCGCGTGAATAAATTTATTTTTAGTAAAAGAGAAATAATTATTTTAATATATTTTTCATTTAAAACTAAATAAATTTGGTGTCACATGATGTACCCCTTCATGATTTGGAAGTATTTACCCATGAACCACTAAATAATATTTCAGACAAATTTAAAATCATTTGATATGTTATTATGACACATATCAAAATTAACGGTTTATGTGATTTTTTTTAAACGTCGTTAATCTTTATGTGTGTCAATAATATATCAAATAATTTTAGATTTGTCTGACATTTACACAAATGATTTAGTTGTGGTGGACGAGTTAGAGAGTGAATTGAAATTTTGATCTTCTCTTGACAAAATCTAATAATTTTTATTTATACAATGAAACTGAGGATCGAACCTGTGACCTCTAGCATACTACCCAAACTCTTCACCACTAGACCAAATTTGATTCTTAAGTGGAACAATTTCTTGGCCAAACTTTAATTAACTCACGGCAGAACTCTGGACAATTAGAGCATCCTTCCCCTAAGAACCAGAGGGTGAAAAAAAAAATCAATCCGTTAATTGTTGGACCAATTTAATACATGAAAATTCGTTCTTTGGTGAAACTCATTAACCACTTGAGCTCAATTAACTTATTGATTTAATAAATCAATGTATATTTAAAAGTGTTTATTCTAGATTACATTTCCAATTCCAAAGATGAAATAATATGCCCTAATAACCATTTTTGTTCTCTTGTACTAGTTTAAATGATGAGTGGATTTTTTGTTCTTATCTACGTAATGAGTACACTCTTAACTGTATTGTTAACAAAAGAAAATGAATAATGCTAATATTGTGAGTATATATGTAATGATGATTTAGAAGCATGTTGTTAGCATTAGCACTGATATTCACCTTTATGTTGGTGATGGTATCATATATGTTCACCGTCTTTGATTAACAATTGATACAAAAGTTCTAATTAGTATTAAAATATATTTTTTATGTTCACATTTATAAATAAAAATATATTTTTTAAATTTATTAAAAGTCTATGTATTTAGTCCATAATTTAAACTAAATACATAAAATTTTCATTAATAAATTTAAAATGGAAATTTTTGTTTATAAATATGATCTGGGGGATTATTGAATTAGAATACTACATTTTGTCTTTTTAAATATAATTCAGTTAATATGAACATCACCTTATATATATATATATATATATATATATATATATATATAAGGACCAAAATTCGTACTCCTGATTTTTCATTAATTCACTTCTAAGATGAATTTATAGTCACTTTATTATTTCACTGAACTTTCAAATTAACCTGCCACTATTTAGCTTTTTTTTTCTTTTCAAAGTTGATATTAATAATTCTCATAAATTGTTTCTTAATTGAGTGTGCCACACTAAAAGTAGTATGCAGGACAAAATCTCATACTAGTATAACCTTTTAGAATTAAATTCTTTCACAAATACATAAAGTTAATATTGAAAAACAGAAACTTTAATTAATTGATTGTAAAATACAGTATGTGTGCCTGTTATTCAGAAATGTAAGAGATGATTTCCCTTATCAATATATATATGCATGTGCAATGAAGACAATTTAAACACTTTTTTAAGATATACTTTTTATAAGAAGCAGAAAAATAAGGCAAGGTGGTTTTCGTAATGGACGGTGTATTGTATACTACTACGCCCTTTGTTTTGTAGTATACTAGTAGTAGTATTAGTGTACAACTATAGAATACAAGTTAGTAAAAAAAAAAAATACTATACACAAAACAACAAATTGAGCACACTATAGAAAGTAGAAAACTTACTGTACTCATTAATGAAAACATGCAATGCTTACCCTCCCTCTAACGAGTAGATTTGTTATAACTTACTAATCATTATTCATTAGATGGCTATATGCGTTAATTAAGCATAAAAATGAAATCATAACACGCAAATGTATTTTTGAAACGGATTATGCAAGTTTAAATCCCTAATAATAAGATTCATTTACAAAATTTACGGATATTAAGAAAAGTAGTTATATATTCCATCTTCCAATGTATTAAAGTAACTAAATATATTTTTATTTTTTTATAAGTATCATTAGAATTATATATTATCGTAATCATAAAAAACTTTAATACATATATTTTATAAAAACTTGTTGATACACTTAAAATTTTATAAAAATGTATGCATAAAATACAACAAAATCACAAAAGTGTGGCTTATAATAAGGAATATCCTCTCTTGCATTTGTATTACAGTTTTAAAAACTTTCGCTAACTTTCAGTAACATGTTAGTTGAAGAGCAAATGATTACTATTTTAAAGTTATAATTAGTTTAAAAAGTGAAGTGAATAATCATCCACATTTTGAGTCCTAGTTATGATGGTTCTAAAGTGTTATCTACACGTCATATTCCCAAAAATATTGATGATGTTGATGCAATGTTATTCCCTCTGTCAAATAATGTGTCACATTTACAAGAATAACAAAAATTATCCTAGAAGATCGTCGGTTTATAAGTATGACTAAGAAATTGTTTCGTGTAAGAATTAAATTTGAGTTTTTTTAAAAAAATTTGTTTATTTGGTGAAATTCATTAATCACTTGATCTTAATACGTTAATTTGGATGAATTTCACTTTTATGCTATATACATTACTCACGAGTTTAATATTTTTAACTTTATATATATATATATATGTGTGTGTGTGTGTGTGTGTAAAATAAAAAAAGTTGATTTATAAAAAAAATCCCCCCCCCCCCCCCCCCCGCCCCCGTCCATTTCACAGTATAATTTTAAAAAATATGATAAACGAACATAAACTAGTCGCCCTAGTTTCTCTCTAAGAGAAAAATTCTCTCTTCATTTCATTCTAAGTTATCTATCTCCCTTTATTCTTTGGAGAGAGATGGTTTTAGGTTTTTTTTTTTTTTTTTTGCATAAAATCACACCCTTTTATATTTGTTTATTCTTTCTTCTTCTTTAAATATAAGAAAATGGTTTTCACATAGATCAAGTTTTAATTTCTTTTGTGTTTTTTTCATAATTTTGTCATTTGAGTGCAACGCTATGTTGTTCTTCGTCTTATACGGCGCTATTTGATTTTCGTATTGTTGCATTTTTCATTAGATTCTCGAGTATCCTAAAGTTTCGAATGTAATTTATTTATCAAACAAATACAAAACACACTCACACTATGTTTGTTTCATTTAAGATATTTCACAGTTTAATAGTATGTGATTTTAAACTTTGTTCATGTCAATAAAATATTAAATAATCATTTAGATTATTGAAAGGTTTTGTAAATGATACAGTATAAATAATGAAGGCTTCAATACTAATTAAAAAAAATGTTCAATATCAAGTTATCTAACGATATATACTTGTTTTAACTTAGCTTTACGAATGAATAGTATAGTTATACTTTTTTTTGACACAAGTATAGTTATACTTATATAGCATATATATCCTATATAAATTTGGAATTTAGGATATTTTGGCATATAAATGTTACATATTTACACATTTTAATAATGGCTTAAATACAATTTTGGTCCTTTAACTATTTTTGAAGTTTCATTTTAGTCCCCTAAATATTTTTTGATCCATTTTGGTCCTTTAATTGCCATTCCGTTAATCATCTAAGTCCTTCCGTTAGTTTTATGAAAAACAAACGTTAACTCAAGTACACCTGTCCTTTTTGGATTGGCTGAAAACTAAACTTCCCTCATTCATCTTCTTCTTCATTCAATATTAATCTTGTTCATCAATTTTTGAAAAAATATGAAAACCACAATTAAATTTTTCATTTTCTTCAATTTCTGACGTATACAACATCTCACTATTATAAAATCTTATGAGGCAAAACCACTCCATGGATTAAAAAATGATTTTGATCTGAAAAAAATGCTAAACATTACAAGCAAAAAATCCATCATCTCCATGGATTTGAGATATTTTTTGGATTTCGATTTCAGATCTAAGAATTTTTTGGGTTTTGATTGTGAATCTGAGATTTTTTGAGTTTATAGTTTCTTTGGGTTTTATATTGTTGGCGCAAGATCTAATAGAAAAGATGAAGAGTTTAAATTTAGCGAGTGATGGTCTATAGTTTCTGTTACTTGGAATCTTTGATTATAGTTTTTGTGCCTTCCTTTTGTTTCCTACTTCAATGAAAGGTTGCATGGTTGTATTACTGTTTCCTGGTATGACATTAAAAGGACTCGAGTGGGTATTTGCCATTTGGTATGGTGGGTGAATTATGAGATTGATGTTTATTGATTTATGTGGTTTTTAAACCTGAATTTAATTTGGAATTTTTATGTTTTAAAATTGAAGAAGGATGAAATTAAAGTTGATTAAATTTTTAATTTTTTTTTTTCTGAGTTTGAATGTTTGATGATGAAGCTTAATTTTATGGAGTTTTTCTGCGTTTTGAGGAAAAAGAAAAGCAATGAAGGAGAAGAAGAAGAATAGAGTTGTTGATGTTTCACCATTAGATATAATAGACATGCAAGATCCAACGGTTATATAATTGCTAAAAAGATCAAACGGTTAAAATTTAAAAAATCAATGAGGTCTACGGTGGACCAACAATAATGTTGTTTCACCTTAGACACTTAGGGTGCGTTTGATTCGCAAAGTAGTAAATACTGGACAGAACAGTACAGAACAAAACAAGATAGTACAGAACAAAATAAGATGGTACAGAACAGGACAAAATAGTAACGAAGAGAGATACAGAGATAATTTTTTCATATTTAAAAACAAAAAGGGTATTTTTGTATTTTTTATAGTTGTACTGTGGACAAAAAGTTGTCCTGTGATTTATTGAAGAACAAAAATTCCTGATTTTGTCCTGTCCTTTCCTACCTATTTTGTCCAGTCCCAGAACCAATTTTTACAGCAAACAAGGTACAAAAAGTTGTCCTGTCCAGTACTCTATTTTTTAGCAGATCAAACGCACCCTTATGGTTAAAAGTTAACGGAAATGACCACATCAATTAACAGAAACATAGTTAAAGGACTAAAACGGAACAACAATTAGTTAAAGGACTAGAATGAAACCTACAAATTAGTTAAAAGACCAAAAGTGTATTTAAGCCTTTAATAATTAAGCTGGGTGAAGTGTTTAATTAACAAAATATAAATTAAAATTTTCAAATAATTTAAAAGTACAATATTAGACATTCTTCTAACCACCATAAATATTCATAACGATTAAATTGTTGGAGAGGGGTTATTAAAATTTGAAAATCATCGCATCCATCACCACCTTCTACAGCGCCATAAATATTTATATTGAAAGAAGATAATAATAATAATAATAATAATAATAATAATAATAATAATAATATTATTATTATTATTATATTTAAAGGTCCAGATTTTAAACACTCATTTTTTTGTGTTTAAGCCCTCTTATTCTTCGAGGATTTAAGCCTGGTCCGGCCCATTTTGACTGCTTCAGGTCTTATCAACTAACATAGTTTTCATCAAAATTTTCTAATGGGTTTCACCCACACCCCAATGTCCAAGCCCGCTTCTCTAATTTTTCTTTTTCTTACGTTATTTTTCTGCATAAATAATAAAAGAAATATTAAAATACTCTAGCTCCGTCGTGGGCTTATAATCCCAATTTTTTGAAAAATTGTCTTCCCACCCTTACAATTAATCCTTCACCCTACAAATCACTTGATAACCCTATTTTGCCCTTTTTATTATTAATTTTTTTGCACTATTATTTTTATCATTCATTTCACCCTTACAATACACTGTTTCGCTGAGTTTACCGGAACAATTTTTTTCTATTTGTTGAGTTTACCGAAACAGATTTTCAATATAATTTTAACAGCTAATTCAAACATTCATACTAGAACACCTGAAAAATTCATTCTAGTTTGTTAAAACATACGGATCCTAAAAATATGTGTACCGAAACAGTATTGAAAGGTGTTCTGGATTGTTACTTATCAAAAGAAATTGTTCGGAACACATGAAAAAGGAATTGAAGGGGTGAAAAATTATTCCGGTGAGCTTTCACATGAAAAATTGTTGGGTTCACATCTGTCAAACCAACGTGAAATATTATTTCTATTAAACCTGCAAGTGAGCGCCTTTGTTAATCTTACTACAAAAAACAAAACAAAATGAATATAAGACACAGAGACTAGTGAACGGTATAATATATGTATAGAGAGATTTAATTTAGTTATTATTACCTGTGAAAAATAGAAGCAGATTCGATTGATGATTTTTCATTTTTTATGAAATACCGAATCAAAACACTTCATTTTTTCATGTGTTCCTGTAAAATGTTTTTGCAAAGTAACAAACCGAAACAATTTTCAATAATGTTTCTGTACATATATTCATAAGATCTGCATATTTTAACAATTCGGAATAAAATTTTCAAGTGTTCTGGTATGAATGTTTGAAGTAGTTGTTAAAATTATTACAGCAAAACACATTGAAAATTTGTTCCGATCAACACATCAAACTGGAAAGAAAAAAAAGTTATCGAAACAATGAATTGTAGGGGTGAAATATTGAATAGGGAAAATAATAGTGTAAAAACTTAATAATAAAAAGGGCAAACTAGGATTATCAAGTGATTTGTAGGGGTGAAGGGTTAATTCTAGGGGTGGAAGGGCAATTTTTCCAATTTTTTTCTCTAAACTTCCCACCACTAATATTTTCATGGGTGAGTCTGTATCTCCTCCTCACGTAGTTGTTGTCCTCTTCTTTATTGAAAATGGGTAGATTTGGATTTTTTCATTGACGGGAGATCACTCATGTGTATCTCTTCTATTTCTTTTTATTTTAATAAGTGATTTTTTTACCATGTTTATGTTTTTTCTTTCTTTTTAATTTTGGGATTTCTTCGTCTTAGTGCGGTGTTTGTGATATTCAACCTTGATACGGTGTTTGGTATTTCCGTCCTATTACGGTGTTCGTTTGGTTCAGTTTTTCAGTTAACTTCAATCTATTACAAATTCAATCAATGATTAGGTCATCAATGATTTAGATTCGGAGTCATGGATATTCCAGTTACTTTTATTTTGTCATATTATTTGTAAACTTTAGTATGTCGTTTTATGCTATTAACTTGGATGATGTGAGTTTGCTTATAAATTCATCCTTTTTCGTTTTTAGCAATATTGAATTTGTAATTGTATTTGATGTACTCTCTCAATTTGAATGAATGAATATCTTTGTTAGTCAAAAAAAATTCTTGCTATTATTTAACCAAAATGAATTTTAAAGGAAATTTAGCATTAATATATTATTGATGATTTTCAATTAAATAGTACCCCAAAGAAGTAATCTTAATGATATGATTGTGAGGGAATCAATTTTTAATTTGTCTAAATCTTATTTTGAGAGCTAAATATTGTAATAAATCATGGCATACTTTAAATGACAAGAATTAATCAAAAAGCATATAAACTAGTTTAAATTAAAGCCCATAAAAATGAAAAATTACACCCAATTTATCTTAGGACTATCCATAATCTATAGTTTGACCATTTCTAATTTTTTCCGATCCGGAAAAACAAAACAAAATGAAATAAAATAAAATTCATATGGAATAAGAAAACAAGTTAAATCATCAAAATTTTAAGAGATCCACATCATAATATCTGAAGCTGCTTGCTTGTAAGTTTCCTCCAATGAATTTGCATCTTCATGTGAACCTTGTTTTGCCTGAAAAATAATTAACACAATTCAATTCAGTTATTCACTCAGTACTCATTTTTTTTCCCTCAAAATAAAAATGGTAAAGAGGGGGTGCAAATTGGAAACTTACATGGCCCATAATCATATAGAATTTTCCAGTTCTATTGCATGAAATGTTGGCAGATACAACATCAATCCTATGTTTCTCCAAGACAAAAGCAATTGTGGTCATAAGACCAGGTCTCTTAGTTGCACAAATGCAAAATTGTGCTTCACCACCGTAAATGTTCAAGACAACATTTGAAGAAGTCCATGTTTGAAAAGATACTTGTTGAGGTGGGGGTGCAGATAGTGATAATGCATTTAAAGGATTTGAAGCTACAATGGCATTATTAGGCAAGTTATTAATATAACTTGATGATCCTTGATCAGCTAAGGTTACTTCCTTTGATTCATAGGGATTCCACTTTGAGTTGTTGATCACTGATGATGACTCACTCCCAAATGGGGATACAGATTTCAGCTTTTCTTGCTTCTTCTTTTGAAGCTCTTCAAGAACTTGTTGTAGTCTTTTTATGTGTTTCACTGCTTCATCCACAATGGTTGCTTTATCAACCTAAAAGGAAAAATAAAAATCAAATTAACCATTTTAGTGAATATTTGATCATTGTGACACCAAAGTTTTATTTAATGGTTTTCTTAACCCTCTAGATTTCATGTGAAGAAGATATTGATAAATATAATCTAGAAAATGATAGTAGGAAAAAAAAAGTCTAAACGATATTTATTTCAGCTAAGATTTCATTTTGGATCTTGAACGATTTCTTAAGTTTATATATTATTTAATTGAAAATAAATTGTTCTAGTCGTGGTTTTGACTCTCTACTGTAAATAGGAAAGTATTTCATTTGTGGTATACAAAGATTGTACCTCACGTTGTTGGATCAATCTAATGGTTAAGATCGAATGTTAAATTAGTTCGACAATCAAGGTGCAACGAAAGAAAATGCTGATAAATTATCTAAGTCTCACATTATATCTAGGCCAAATGCCTACAAGCTCTGACAACAAGAAGTACTGAGGTTTAAATACAAGATTAAGTGTACATAGTTCACAAAAAGACTAAATATATTCTTGTTCTCCTTTAAGAACCCTAGCTAGATAAGGGATTTTAAGGGTCATGTTTAAGAAAGAAAAATGAATCTTTTGTGATTACGCTTGCTTATATAACTGGCTTTTTTTCACCTGATTGATAAGGAGAAAGTTAAAATGGTATATTTAAAAATAGAGAGGTTAGTGTCCTTTCTACATTTTTATACTGTCAAAATTGAAAAAGATACAAGAAAGATAAGAAACATGACATATACCATTTAGATAAACTTCAAGGGGGAAAAAAAAGAATACTCAATTTTGAAATAGTTAAAATTATTAAATGTGAGGAAACAGATTAAACACAGAGCCATTATGATCTAGGATGGATTACCCTGAAAATGGATTTACCTTAGAAGGAAGTTGAGGAAGAAAATCATGAAGGTTGTCGAACATGTTCCTCATTTTTTTTCTCCTTTCTCTCTCAGTCAAAATGTGCATTTCATGATTAGAATCACGATACTTTCCATCTTTTCCATCACCATTCGTAATATTATTCTCACTTCTAATATTCGGGCCCCCACCTCGCTTTCGCTTCTTATTCTGAAGAGCTTCTCCTTCGTTAATTTCTTCGTTTTGATTCACTGATTTCATGTCTAACTTTTGTTTGCTACTCCCGCATAAGTTCTCAGAATTTATAAGAAGATCACACCATGGTTGATTTTCCCACATGAAACCAACATCTTGATCATGATCTACACTCATGGCCATGCTTTTCAATGAGAAGGAAATAGAGTATTTTTTTGGTGGAGAAGGAAATAGAGTATATGAGAGACAAAAGAACATAGAAAAAAGAGGAGGAGAGTGATATATTTATATATAAAAGAATAGTAGAGTTTAGTTGAAGCTACTAAGAAAAAAATTACTTTAGAAAATTGAAATGATAAGTCTGGTATAGAAGCGTCCAAAATATAATCATAATGCAATTGTCGTTACTATAAATTCTAACAAATGCACAGTTTTTTTACCATGTCTTGAAAACATGTGAACAACGGCCTAAATCATTTACCACTTTAATAGACTTTTCTTTGATACAAACCGCGTGAAGATTTTTTTTGGTACATACCGCGTGAAGAAATTTATTGTTAGTAAAAGAGAATTGGTAAAAGAGCATTAATTATTCTAATATATTTTTAATTTAAAATAAAATAATTTTTCTTACTCTGAACAAATTTTTAAGTCTGACCAAGAATTGTTTAGTTTGGTCAAGAATTTGTTTCGTTTAAAACCAAATTTGAGTTCTTTCAAAAAATTTATTCTCTGGTAAAATTCATTAATCACTTGAGTTCAATGTCTTAATATAATTAAGGTGTATTATCAATTTATCATTAAGACATTACTGCGATACAGTTTTTCAACGTCAAGTTATGGCCAAATTATTATATTGATAATATAAGAATGACTTAGTTGTGGTGGACGAGTTAGAGAGTGAATTGATAATTGATCTTCTCTTGACAAAACCTAATAATATTATTATTTTTTATTGAAAAATTAAATTATTTAACATAATTAATAACTTTTAATAATATGAAAAATTTATATTTATGATTCATAAATACAACCAATATTTTACTCAAAAAAGTTACAAATGCTTTTTAAATACCCATAATGAAATTTAATCTTTTCTTTCTAATCACTTTTAACCTCTTTTTCATATAACATTTATTTAAATATTGTATTTGATTTAAAGACTAACTATAATCTAGATGATCAATCTCATAATTTGGAATTCAAATGAAACTAGAGCAAAATCATGTAAAAATTGGTCCAACAATTAACTGATTGATTTATTAAATCAATGTATATTAAAAAGTGTTTATTCTAGATTACATTTCCAATTCCAAAGCTGAAATAATATGCCCTAATAACCATTTTTGTTCTCTTGTGCTAGTTTAAATGACGAGTGAGTTTTTTTGTTCTTATCTACGTAATGAGTACACTCTTAACTGTATTGTTAACAAAAGAAAATGAATAATGCTGATATTGTGAGTATATATGTAATGATGATTTAGATACATGTTGTTAGCATTAACACTTATACTCACCTTTATATTGGTAATAGTATCATATATGTTCACCTTTATATTGTAATACACTTACTAATCATTATTTATTAACTAGCTGTACGTGTTAATTAAGCATGAAAATGAAAACATAACACGCAAATGTCTTTTTGAAACGGATTATAAGAGTTTAGATCCCTAATGATAAGATTCATTTACAAAATTTACAGTATTAAGAAAAGTAGTTATGTATTCCATCTTCCAACGTATTATTTTCAAAAAGAAAAAATAGTTTTACAATTTTTTTATATTAAAAATATATATAGATATTTGTTAAGAAAAAATATAGTTATACATATATGTAGTATTAAAGTCGCTAAATACATTTGTTTATTTTTTATAACTATCATTAGAATTATACATTATTTTATTTTGACGAATTATACATTATTGATATCATTAAAAAATTATACATTATCGATACATATATTTGTATAAAAAAAATTGTTTATACACTTAAAATTTTGTAGAAATCTATGCATAAAATACAATAAAATCACAAATATATGGCTTATAATAAGGTGTATCCTCTCTTGCATTTGTATTACAGTTTCAAAAACTTTCACTAACTTTTAGTAACATGTAGTTGAAGAGCAAATGATTACTATTTTAAAGTTATGATTGTTTAAAAAATGAAGTGAACAATCATGCATATTTTGAGTACTAATTATGATGGTTCTAAAATGTTATCTACATGTATATTCCCAAAAATATTGATGATGTTGATGCAATAGTATTCCCTTTGTCAAATAATGTGTTGCATTTACAAGTTACAACACCAAAAAAAATTCGTAAAAGATTGTCAAAATTATGACTAAGAAATTGTTTCATATTTGATGAATTTCATTAATTACTTGTTCTCAATTTTTTGTTTAAAATTTAGGTGATTATCACTTTTATGCTATGTACATTACTCTCAAGTTTAATATCTTTAACTTTATATTTACGACAATGGTGAATATATGCTTATGTGAAAAACATTAATTTATAAAAAACTTACTCCCTCGGTTTAACAATAATTATCGTATTAGAATATTGCATATATATTGAAACGCACGATTTCACTTTTACAATTTTATTTTTTTAGTAAAAGAAAAACACATGGTCACATAATATACTCTGTAAAGTTGACCAGTTTTGAAGTTGGAGTTAGTGCTCTAAGAGAAGGAGAAGAATATTTATCTAAAGTTGCTCACTGAGACTCCTTGAGATAATATTCATGAAATTTAGTGATGATATCTAGTTTGGATGACTAGAGAAACTAGTATAGATTGTATAGTCTTATATTTTCTTGAGTCCCTTCCAAACCCTAAGTCTAACAAATTGGTAATGTGATTTTCTTAGATTTTATCTTATTCTTTTATCTATTGGTAATGTGATCTTAAATAGGTTAACAAGAGCTGGAATCAACGTATAATGTTCAAATTCAGTGAGTATTGCCCCGGTGGTTATTTCAAAAGGTGTTGCTAGGAACGGAGTTGACTCGTCATATTTGTGAGTTGATGATGATCATTATCATATATTTTAATTATTGTTATTGTTATTATAAATATTTTGCTGGTTTTATATGTTAAAGTATTTAACAAAACAGGGAACACACCCTTCGAACATTTTTCTCGTCGTCATTATTTATTTTCAAAGTCATCGATATTAATATATATTATATTTGAGGTTATGTATGATTTATAAAGTATTGGATTTGAAATGAGGATTTGATTGCACATATTGTTTGCACTAGTTTTTATATGTTCCAAAAATTAGTTTTTACTAGTTTTGATACATTGTCAAGCATGATTTTGGGAGGAGAATGTGGAACGTCTTCTAGTCAACTATTTCTCTGATCTTTTTTCATCTTCGGATCCAGAGATGTTGAACGAAACATGTTCAGTTGTTAGAGACAGACTCACAGAGGAGCACAAACTCTGGTGTGGTCAAGAGTTTACAGAGCTTGATGTGGAGGAAGTTATTCACTAGATGCACCCTTTAAAGGCCCCGGGTCCAGATGGGTTACCGACTCTTTTTTCCCAAAATTTTTGGCATGTGGTAGGTAATGATGTGAAGAGGCTTGTACTAGGAATTTTGAACAACAACAACAACTCTCCATAATTTATTAATCATACTTTTATTGTCCTCATTCCAAAAGGAAAAAAATCCCAAATCCCCAAAGGATTATCGGCCTATAAGTCTATGCAATGTAGTTATGAAAATTGTAACGAAAGCGTTGGCTAATAGAATCAAGGTAATTCTTCCGGATGTAATTGATGTGGAGCAAAGCGGTTTTGTCCAAGGTAGGCTCATCACAGATAATGGTTTGATGGGAATGGAGTGTTTCCATTGGTTGAAAAAGAAGAGGAAGGGTAAGAAAGGGTTAATGGCGGTTAAGCTTGATATGTCCAAAGCTTGATATGTCCAAAGCTTATGATCGAATTGAATGGCCTTTTGTTGCAACGGTGTTGTCCTCTATGGGTTTCCCGACAAGGCTTATCGATGTTATCATGAAGTGTGTCATAACAGTTTCTTATCAAGTGTTGATCAATGGCCAACCTAGCAAGTCCTTTACTCCAGAGAGGGGCTTACGCTATCCATGGGATTCATAAAGAAGTCAACAACAACGCTATACATGGGATTAAAGTTGCTAGGAGTGCACCCCAAATTTCTCACCTACAGTTTGCAGACGATAGTCTTCTTTTTGCTAGAGCTAATCGACATGAAGCAACCACCATTCTCAATTCTAGATTTATACCAAAGAGCTTCTGGACAAATGGTCAACATGGATAAATCTGAGGCCTCTTTCAGTCGAAATGTTCTTGAAGCAGATAGCCAATTCATCTGCAATATAATGGGAGCAAAGACTGTGGCATCTCATCAAAGGTACCTAGGCCTTCCGGTTGTTCTTGGAAGGTCTAAAAAGGTTATCTTTTCTTTCATTAAAGACCGAGTTTGGAAACAAATGAAGGGGTGGAAATAGTGGTGTCTCTCTAAGGCGGGAAAGGAAATTCTCATTAAGGTCATGGCTCTTGCAATTCCTATCTATGTTATGAGTTGTTTCAAGATTCTGAAGGGAATTTGTAATGAGATTGAATTTATGTTGGCTCAGTTTTGGTGGGGTTCGAAACAGGCGAATCGAAGTATGCATTGGTTGGGTTGGGATAAATTGTCAGTTTCAAAGTCTTCTGGTGGTTTGGGTTTTCAAGGTTTTTCTGATTTTAATACTGCCCTTCTTGGTAAACAGTGTAGGAGGCTTTTTTCGGATGATCAATCTTTGATGGCCAGAATTTTTAAGAGTAGATACTATCCTAGAAGTTCTCTTATGGATGTTTCTTTGGGCTTTCAACCGAGTTATGCGTGGCGAAGTATACTGTCTGCTAGGGAGCTTGTTTCAAAAGGCTCTAGGTGGACAATTGGTAATGGAAGATCTGTCAAAATTTGGAAAGATAGTTGGTTGCCTTATATGTCTTGTCCTAAGGTTAGCGATCGATTCAGTTACTTGATGAAAATGATCTCGTTTCTGATCTAATTGATCCAGATCTGAAACTTTGGAAGCGGGATCTAATTTTTCAAATTTTCAATCCTTTTGAGGCTCGACAAATTTCCAGCATTCCTCTTTCTTGGAAACTTCCTTACGATAAGTTGTTGTGGCCTAGGGAAAAGGATGGTGTCTATTTGTTCGCTCCGCCTACCACTTTCTTGGTGCCGATAAACGTGTCAACAGTGCAGAATCCTCCTTTTTCTAATCATAGTAAAATACGGAATAAGATTTGGTTTTTGCCTCTCCCAAACAAGATAAAGAACTTCATTTGGAGACTTGCAAAACACATCATTCCAACCAGAGGTAACCTTCAAATGAGAAGAGTGTTGTTGGATCCAATTTGTCCTCTTTGTTTCATGGATCATGAGTCGGATGATCATCTTTTCATGCAGTGCCCGTTCATTTTACAGGTTTGGTTTGCATCATCTTTTGATGTCCATCCCCCATCTCACTCTAATATTTTATCTTGGTTGTTGCACTGGTTGTCTTGTAAGAAATCTTTGGCTACTCAACTTTTCTGCACTATTCTATGGAAAATTTGGTTCTTTCGAAACCAATGTGTTTTTAAATATGTTTTGTTGGACCCCTGCTTGTGGCTCGGTCTGCTGCTAACCCGGCTTTTGAGCGGTGTTGGTCCGCTGTGGATATTTCTGTTTGGGAAGCCCCTCCTCCTCTTTTTCTAAAAGCCAATGTTGATGCTGGTGTTTGTAACAATGGTCAAGTGTGTTGGGGCATGGTCATTAGGAATGAGAGAGCAGAAGTTATTTTTGCAGCTACGAAGAGGACAAATTTGAGGGCTAATCCGTTGTTGGCTGCAGCTTTGGCCTGGGGAGTGAATTTGGTAACAGATTTGAGAGTCAACAATGTTATCTTTGAGTTGGATGTCGTGGTGGATTGTTGCAACATGAAAAAATCTATTGCTATCATAGCTTCTTTTATTTTTGATTGTAATGAGTTTTTGTCGAAGTTAGTTAATTGCTCTGTTAAGTATGTTAATCGTATTTGTAATTTTGCTGCTCATGAACTTGTTCAGGCGGCTAAAACCTTAGGTTCTCGCACTTGGTTGTCGAAGTTAGTTAAATTGTATCAAGTTTCTATGCTCTCTTTCAAGTTGATTATTCGGATTACTTTTAATTTATATACCGATTTCTATTTTTACTTTAAGGTTGTTGATTTGATTTCAGTGCCGGTCTCGACATTTTGGAGGTCCGAGGCAAATAATTAAAATAGACCCTTAATAAAAAAAATTATACCAAAAAAAATATATACTATATTTTTTAAAAGAACATCATATAATTAAATTATAAATAACATCAACAACTTTAAAATATTATAATTAAAAAAGATCATATTCTAATCAATATCATCAAAATATATTTTAGCTACTTAAAAATAGTCTCCCTCCTAACAATTTTTGAAGCAAATTCATTCTTCAATTAAATCTTAAAATTATATATTATCTAACAAATTATTTTATTGCTATCACTGCTAACCCATTAAACTTTAAAAATTATTTTTGAAGCCCCTATTTTTTGCAGGCCCTAGGATATAGCCTAAAATGCCTTTGCTAACCTATGACACTGTTTGATTTCCACCATTTTAATGAATCGGGTTATAGAATATATTCTTATTTTTTTACAAACCTACGAGTTTAGTGAATTTCATGTATAGACTTTATTGAAAACTATCTACCTTTTTATATTTACTTGCCGATATAATTACCACTTGATTTGTACCATCATTTATTTGTGTCTTGTGTGTTTCCCTTTTAGTTGGTGGTGGTTGTTGTCTTCTCACTGAGTCTTTGTGGCTTACCCCTTCAATTTTTTTTCAAATTCAGAAGAGTAGCAAGTTTCTAATAGACTTCAAGTTTCAGATTGTAGCTCTTTTGGTAGGTTCCCTTTGGTGGAAGACTCTTTTGTTCGTGTTTAGGTTAAGTCAGTGTATCTGCAGCTACTGAGTCTAGGATTATTTTATTTTGAGATGTATGGATATTAATTATGTAAACATTAATCTGCTGACTGGTAATATATGTGTTGTAGGAATATTAAACATGATTTTTTATTTTGGAAATGTTAAATAAAAATACAGATGATACTCGGTCAAAATTTTAGTAAATAATGGGTGTGTTTGTTTCAGCTTTTTCTTGAAAAAAATCTATTTTTTTCATAAAAAAATCATTTTTTTTATTTTACTTGTGTTTGTTTCAGATTTTATAAAAATCATTTTTTTAAAAAAATCATTTTTCTCTTCAAAATGAAAAGCTATTTTGAATAGCTTTTTTCAAAATCTATTTTTTTAAGAACATGAACCATGTGTTTGTTCTCAAAAATGATTTTTTTAATTATAAACAAACACAAAACAACTTTAGATTTTTTTCAAAATCTCTACAAAATAAATCTATTTTTTAAAAATAGATTTTTTTAAAAAAATCTATTTTATTTTAATCTCAAACAAACACACCCATTATTTTGAAGTTAAAATCATTTTACAATCTATGTATTGTTTGTCATTTGTTCTCTAGGCGTGCCGGACTAATATTACTTCATGCGCCGGTCACGATTGGAAATTGGGTTGTGACATAGATTTAAAAAATATGATAAATGAACAGAAATTAGTCAGCCCTAATTTCTCTTTGAGAGAAAAAATATCTCTTCTTTCTAAGTTATCTTTATATTCAGGGGTGATTTTAAGTCATTTTTAATTTAGAATAATCCTTTTACATTTGTTTTTTTTAACATAAATAAGTAGTTTTACCATAGATCAATTTTTTCTTTATATTATTTTTCGTAATTTTGTCGCATGAGTACAGCATTGTGTTGTTATTCATGATTTTGGCATATAAATGTTACATATTTACATTTTTTTTTTGGATAATTATGTATTTACTCATTTTAATAATCAAGCTATTTAACAAGAAATATATCAACATTTGTTTATTAGCTTAGTTCTACTCTAGAATTTTTCTTTTTATGCCCCCAACAGGCTCCTAGACCCCCCAAAATTTTTAAAATATCCTCAAATTTGAACTCATCTGCGTTCATATTCTTAGATACAAAACAGATTTTAGTAAAAACGGTTTTGCATTATAAGATGCGAGCGTGCGCTTAGTTTCGCACTATAAGATGTGAACGGGGTAAATATATTATGAACTCTGATTAAGCTCAGAAAGATTGCATGTTAGTGATATTTTGAAAAGGTTTGCGATTTTGAAGTGCTTCAAACCCAAAATTCATCAAAACAACCAAGTCGCGGCGGTGCAAGTCAAGGCGGTTCAAGTCGCGGCAGTGCAAGTCAATAGGTTATTTGATGATGTTAGAGAGGTCTGGATTTTAATATTTTGTAGTTTATATTTGATATTGTACTAATATTTTGTTTGATGGTACTAATTATATGTTCTGTTCTAAGTTCAAAATTTTGGATTGAACTAATTTGTTTAGTTTGAAAATGTTGGATTGTACTTATTTGTTTAATTTGAAATTGTTGGATTTCTTGAATTATTAATATGTTTTATATTATGAAAATGTTTTAAATTTGAATATGTCTTAGATTATGAAAATCTTGTGCAGATGAATGACATTTTATTTAGTATTTGTACAAGGCTTTCATTGTCACGGAATAAAATAATCTGTGGCAAGTTTGCAAAAAACTAGTTTAGATTTCTGGTTCACGGAGATTCACATCCTAAGATGAGAAACACATGCTTCTTTCGCATTATAAAATACGAATGATATGTTTCGTATTTTACGGGATGAAATATGTTGTTGTTTAAGGTGTCAAATTTTGTTTTAACATGTTTCGCATCCTATCATGCGAAAGGTAGCAAATTTTTTTAAAAAAAGTCATTTCATTTCATCAAATTGTAGGTGTTTGTATGTTATACTTATTCGAATTCCATGATGCAAACTTTAATCAATTCCGTATTTTAAAATGTGAAGGAAATTTTCGTCAATTTAGGGGCCCGAGACTGAGAGTAATTCAAGGGGCCTAAAAAACAATTTTCTCTACTCCATCGTCTATCTTTCAAGTCTTATGGATAGATAAAAAAAATAATAGGCATTTTTGTGAGATTAATAAAAATGACCATTTTGAGCTTAAACGTGAATTTCATATACCAAAAATGTAAATACAAAAACTAACACAGTATATGTCAAAAAAAAAAAAAACTAACACAGTATTACATTATATGACTTCTAATTTTATATTTTGCATGTAATCAAGCTGCAAAACTGTCATTGCATAATAATAATAATAATAATAATAATAATAATAATAATAATAATAATAATAATAATAATAATCGTCGCAAATATTGATAGCAAGTTGAATTAAATAAGTTCCTATAACCCCACATCATGTTTGAAACAATAATATGATTCAAACCTGGATTCACTCAGTACTCAAACAATTAGATGGTGGAATAGGAGGGGGATGCATGCAATAAAGCATTAACACAGAAGGTCGAGTATATAAGAACTAGAAAGGTGTTTTCACTTTGAGTGTAAAAGTTGTTGTATCTTGGCATTTGGATTGCATTATTTTGCTGTGTGAAGTTTACCTCCATGGCGATGTCCCTTTCGAAACAAGTGTGGGAAGAATAGAAAGGGAGCAAAGCTTTCAACCAACTCACAAAGCAATGATAATATCAAACATTTAGTAAAATTTAGAAGCAACATATAAATTGTACCTAAAAAGAAAAAGCGTCGTAAAAAAATTCAAGTGTTCAGCTTCTGGGATTCTTTTAGAATGTCGATGCAAACTCAATCGAACTGAAACCAATAAAAGAAACAGATAAAGACTATCTATATCACACATCTAACAACTAACAAGCAATCCATGTAATATACTCGGTAACTCAGCGGCCAATAGTCTTCAATTTATAATGAAAATTTAATAAAATTCAAGTGCTTTTAGCTTATCATAAAGGACATGTAATTGTCCATTATCACAGTATAAATGTAACTCTATTATAGCTTAACCACCAATGTTTCATTTTTATGTCTTTTTTTTTTTGTGTTTTTCGTTCCCAATCTTGACGGATGGGAGGAAGTTCATGAAATAAAACAAGTAAATAGATATAGCCAACAAAAGATCAAATTGATAAAGGGGGTATAATATGTGGTGAGGCCATGAGGGAGAGATTCTCCTCGTCACGTTGCCAAGGCTGTTGTTTTGCAAATTGGGCACAGATTCTTCTGCATTAGCCACTGCTTGATGCAGTTACTGTGGAACTCGTGCCCACAATCTAGCAAACCAAGACTCTGTCCATCAGCATATTCCTCCTACGATCATGGAAGGATGAGTAAAATTAAGTATCAGCATTAGAAGAAATCAGATATATTATTGTATCGTACGGGCCGAATTGGCCATTACAATTACCTGACAGATACAGCAAGGTTCGAGATCAGAAGACTCTGTCATGAGAGACATGTAAAATCGCTGTTTCATAAACTTATGAATCATATCTTCGCTCAGTCCGGTACTTACGTCTCCTATTCGCTCCTCCAATGCCAACAATTCCTGCAATTCAAGTTGAAGTAAGAACTAACATAAAGCAACATTGCTGATGGATTGAAGTACCATATATCCTCTTTTTACCTCGTAAGACATGTTATCAACATCAAGGCGCATTTCTCTGTGTCTGTCGTGCATTTCAGCCATGCCATGATATAAGAAAGGGTCAAACAGCATATAATCCTGACGTTGCAAATGTAGGTCAAAAGCAAAAATTGTGAAGTTAGCATTCTCAATAGTCTACAAGATTGTGCTTGTTTCAAAGCAAACATTTCTTATTCAACTTAACCACAAGCATAAAAAAGCATGCCAACTTGAAAAGACTGTGATCTAATAATATAAGGTGAAATTTCATCTAAAAACATGCAAGGAAAACAGAAGATTAACCAGAATTATTGATTACAATTTTCCCTACAACGCACATTCAGTTAATGGGGTCTAATGATTATCATTGCTGCATAGTATTAGCAGTTAGCACAGTTCTACCATAAGTATTTCATAAGTATCCCATCCGAAAATGAGTATCTCCCTCTCCCTCAGATAGAAGAGAAATTGGGTCATTGAAAAATCATCAAGTGTAATAAAATAATGGCAATGATACCTCAAATACTATTTCATGACACTACATATGTATGTCATAATTTGTCAAGATATATAATTATACAATAAAGTTCGAACCTCAGCACGCAAGTTCTCACCCCTCCGCATTGCAATCAGGACTTGACGAATCTGGCACATAGAAAAACTAAATAGTTAGTTCTGGTTGGCACCATATTTAACTAAATTGTATGTCAAATTTCGTTGGCTGCTAAAATTAAGCTATTCTGCTCATAAGGAAACTGAAAAATTATAAACAGATGAGGCAGCACACAGAAATTAGATGAATATCAAGACCACAAGTATTAGGGAGTGATAGTATTGAATCGATGAAATTACACTATTTATTTAATCACGAATAAATATTTCATGATTATAGTTAGTATAGGAAAATCATCAAACCAGAATGGCATAGCCTTCAAGCAAAAGTGCAACATATCTTGTAAATGGTAAAAAAGTAGAAATAATACCTCAGATATAAGCCGGCGTCTCCCCTCATTGTCGGAGGGCAATGTTCGCAGTGAATGAGGAGTAGAGAGAACATCACCACCCCTTCTTTCCGTCAAATATGGCGATCTTGGATAGGGTTGATTGCTGCTAGAACCCTGAGAAAATGGAGGAGGGCCGGAGGTAGAGGAGGAATGGCCATTATGAGTACCAGATGCTGAACTGATTGAAGGAAAAAGGGACCAAGGACTGAACTCTGAAACTCTCTGTAGATTTTCGGTTGGGACTTCATGGTTAAAAGTCCAGCCAGGATTAGGTAATGAGTGGACATTTGAACTAGATCCAATCCAGGGTGGAGAAGGTATACCTCCAGCATTGTTCACATTACTGGAAGATGTATACCAACCTGTAGGTTCATGTCCTGAAGATGCAGGTGCGTTCATGGGATGCTCAGTACTATCTCTTGGGAAGATTCTAAAATTAAAATCTTCACGTACTGCTCTTTCTCCCGAGTTATAAGAATTTGAAGATCTGGACACTCTAGGATTAGCAGCTCTATTCCATGAAAAAGGATGCATGTGCAGGGCAGGTGACTGGTTTTGAGGCACAGCAGAATTAGCAGCTGTTGCTCCAGCTGTTAACCTCAAATCCAAGGACTCATTAAATGGGAAAGAGCCAGGTATTTGATGCGGAGAAGGGTTATTATGATGTCTAGTACTACCTGTTGATGTTAAATTGAGAGGTACAGACTCGGGATGCTGTAGATGGGTTATTCTCCTATCAAAGTTTCTTAGAGGCCTTTCTACATTTTCCGCAATACTTATCATAGAAGGAAACATATTTGAAGCTTCTTGTCTAACTTCATTTCTTGTACTCTGCTGAAATGGAGGACTAGTAACACGAAAATCCTCTAAAGGTGATAAATCACCTAAGCTTCCAGGAGCATTAAGATCAACAGAATCAGTAAGCCAGTAACCATTTCCAGATTGTACGAGGGAACTCGAGCTTCCTCCAGTACACAGTTGCATTGAACTTCCTTCAAGGGCCTTTCTCTTGCAGGAAGGGCCCCAATTAGCTAAAGAAGAACTTGAACTACCACTATCTCCCCAAGCCATGTATCCAGAGCTTGCAGACGGAGCTCCTATATGACTAAATGAAGAACTTCCAAGTGATGTCTTCTCTGTATCTAATTCACAAGGATTGCTGTTATTAACACCACTACTAGTTTCTTTTCCTTTACCGCGATCAGAAGAGTTAGCAATGTGCCCCATACCGAGATTAATATTCTGGGTTGTATGATTAGAACTAGACCCTTGCAAAAAGGAAGGGTGTATTCTGGATTGGTTCCCAAGTAATTGCCTTTCCTCAGGTCGTAGAACATCCTCAGAAGACAACCTAAGTTCTGATTTTAGATCTTCGTCATCGACTTGGTTGATCGGATTCAGTCCAGAATTGGGTTCACCAGTATTCCAGCCACTAAAGCTCACATTAGGACCAGTCCCACGCAAACACGCAGTCTCACCAGAGGACCCCCTATAATCTGACAACCGGAAATCAACTGAGTTTTGCGCATGATTCAAAGAAGACTGACGATTCGAATCGGTGCCACTCGAACTTGGCCCTTGCATCATGCTAACAATTGCTGGGAAGGACCCGACAGTCCTCCTTTGACCTTGCATCAAAATTAAACTACCCCACCTAAATCAATGAACATAAAACACATTATAGATTCTCAAATTTCAATCTATGTATAAGGTGCACAAAAGAGTCACACATATAATCTACAGATGACACATTGGCTGTAAAACTAAAGCAATCATCTTATGTTGAAAACTTTATTTAATCACATACTTAGGTGAAACAATTCTGGTTAAAATGCATTGACACAATGCCAAGAAACTAAATGACTATCGATCAACATCGACATCATACAAAAGATGGCACTTAAGTCTCTGCATCATCCTTGAGCACAACAATAATCAAGTTAAAAAGATTAACAACAAACATCTTTAGGATCATCAAAAGAATGAAACTTTACAATACCCAATCAAACATTCCTAGAATTTCTACACTTCTATGAAACCAAATTCAACAGGGTAAGCACAATAAACCGAATCCAAACCGAAACGATCAAAATTCAACTTCAAATTCAGAAGAAAAAACCACACACACACAAGGTTTCAAATCCATTATCAATCATATAAAAGGGTAGATTATAAAAAAGAAGCAAATTTGAGCATGAAAACATAATGGGTTAAACGATCCTCCAACAAAAAATCAATAAAAACGGATATAAGAACATTAGAAAAGAAGAAAAAAAACAAAATTTTCAGACATGTTTCAAACCACACCTAAAAAACGCACTTATGTTTGTAAAAAACATAAACATAGGGAATCGAAGAACATAAACATGGAAGAATGAAATTGATGTTGGAAATTGATGAAGAAAAAAATTACCAGAGATCCTGAATTGGAAACGGGTGGGTGAGAGAAAGAGGTTGGGAATGGGAGGTTTGATTGAGAAGCGTTCACTTCTAAGGATGATGAATTGATTCTTCTCTTACAACAATTACTGTTTTTTTCTTCTTTCTTTCGTTTTTTTTAATATTAAATAAATATAAATTATCGAATGATAATTATTTATTTATTTATTACCTAGTGAGAAAAATAAGCAATTTTAGGTCTGATTACAACGATCCAATAGTGTTGGACTTAGTAGGAAGGACACGATTCGATTGCTCGCAGCTTCGTTTAGAAAGAGACTAGAATCATTTACCAGAACTTGTCTCCAAACTTGGTATTTTTAAGACTTCCTTCTCTTTAGAATTAGAGGTAAAAAATCAATCATTAGTTGGTTTAGTGGTGATTGGTGCTGAACTTTGTAGAGGGACCACGGTTTGATCTCCCGCAACTGCGATCGGGAGAGAACTGAAATCACTTGAGATCAGAACTAACTCCCAAACCAGATTAAATTGATGGTAAAAAAAAAAACAAATTAAAAGTTAAAAAAAATAGAGAGAGTAATAATTAAAGGACAGAGAGAGTACCTAGTAAAGTAAATCTATATATGTAACAATATCTTAATTTTAGATTTTTTTTTTTGTATTTTTTGAGATTAAGAGAGAGAAGAAAGATATTCTTACTTATGCTTGTATGGTTCGTGGATCAAACGGTGTTACTTGTGCTTTGCATCATCTTGTCACAATTATTACATGTCATGCTTAGAATATTCTTTCTAAACTTCTAATGCTTCTTCTATTTACAGTAATTTTAAAATTTTCTTTTTGTTTTTATTTTTATAGAATCAAATTTTGAGATTGAAATATATAAATTCAATGCCTCTTTATTTAGATTAGATTAATATGAGAGATATATGATTTCGTTTAAATTTTAAATTAGGATTTAATTTGTCTTACTTTTGGATGAGATTTTTTAAGCTGATTAGGATTTAGATAATATTTGAGTTAATTAGAATTTGATTTATTTTTGTGTTGAGAATTTTTTTAATGGATAATATAAAAGTATATTTTTCTTGTTTGTTTTATAAGTTATGAAGTTTTTTTAACCCAATTTGTACCAAAAACTAAAATATCTATGTGAAATATTTGGATCTATAAACATAACTTTTTTTTTACCAAATCTTATAAACATAACTTAATTACTATTGAGTCAAAAGAAAAACTTTAATTACTATTTGATAATGATTTAAGAATGTTATCATTATTTGATTATGATGATATTGCATGTTGGCATGTGAAAAAATATTCACACTAGAATTCTTGGAGCTCATTTATCTATCGTTGTTACTATTTGTTGTTAGTCACAATCTTTGAAGAAAAAACTGTTTAGTATATGAATCCATCCATTTGTTATGATTTTTATCAAACAACCTTCATATAACAATCCAGATTCTTAAGGAAATTGGGTTGCTAGTTGGGCCGAGTCCAATTTTATTTTGAAATGCTATCCACACCCCCATGTTACTCACACTGTCACACGAACTCTATTAGAAAGTGGTGCATGGTGCACAAATTATTCATAATACTATAACAAGTACGAGTTTTATAAAATTTACTGTTGGATTGTAAGTTTATATTATAGTAGTAGATTATTAATGTAAAATTTTACAGAAATTAAAAATTATTTTATATGTTATTGAGACTCATCAAGATTAACATTATTCAATAAAAAAACTCGTAAACCGTTAATCTTGGTGGGTTTCAATAACATATCAAATAATTTTGAATTTTTTTAAATTTTACATTAATAATCTATATAATATAAACTTTTAATTTAACGTTGTATTCGTTATATTCTTGTGAATTTTTTTTTTTGAACGGCGTTATATTCTTGTGAATGATTTGTGCACCATGCAACACTTACAAAGATTGTGCGTGTTAAATAAAGTCTCGAAGTATTTCTGGTAGTATATATTGTAGGAGAAGTAGAGGCAAAAGACGACGTACTATTGAGAATCAAATTTCAAAAGGGTATCAACTATCAAGTGACCAACACCAAGGAGGATGAGGGCAAATCTCAATATTTTGTTTTACCAAAAGTAGTGTTTTTTTAGTGTAAACAATGTGAGGAGGGCGAAGAGCGACTTCTTAATATTTTAATAAGTCTCATTTATTTTAATGTTGTTTGTTTGGAGATTACTTCGGAACAAACTGTCATTTAAGGATAACTTGTTGTGTCGTGGATTAAATCAGTTGAGTTATATATCGTGTGTAGGTGATTGTTGAGTCGTGAAACCTCCAATCACTTGTTTGATTGTAAATTGGCTATTTCTCTTTGGAATAAAATTATGCATTGGTTGGGTATATCTTGCCCTCTTTCAAACTCAGCAATTGAACATGCTATGCAATTTTGTAATGCTTATGTGTGTAGAAAAAAAAAAAAGTTCTGCAGAGTATTCAAGTGGTTTGGTTGGCTTGTTGTTGGTCTATTTGGAAGGAAAGAAATAGTAGAATTTTCTCTAATTAGAGGATCTAGGTCGGTCGATGTGTTGCAACTCTTGATTAGTGGTGGTCGTTGAAGACTCGTCAAAAAATTTTCAATTATTCTTTGAATATGTGGTGGATTCATCTTAGTTTGTTTAGGGATTCATTATAGTAAATAGGATGTTTTATTTTTCTACAATTTTGAACTTAGATAATTTGTAATTGTTCTTGTTAGACACATTTAGTGCTTAACTTGCTATTTTTTTCAACAAAAAAATTGTTATTTAAATGCCACTTACATTACATATCAAAGTATATAGCCCGAATAACTATTTTTGGGTTTCTAATGAATTACTATTAGTATTAGTATTGGTCATCATGTTCATTATGATAGAGAGTAGAGACACTAATCTCCGTCGAAAAATTTGTAGAACACACAAGATGAATTCTTCCCTCCCAACCGAATTGTTTTGGTATGCATGAGTTAGAAATCGAACTTCTAACCACATGCTTAAAGGAGTCTAAAACTCTTACCACTTGTACCAATTCATCTTGGAATACAACAAGAGAGTTAGATAAAGATGTTAATATCAAAATTTATGTTTCTATTGTTGATTAGAAATGTTTTCGTCTGAGATAAAGTCATTCCCCAAGTCCAGACCGTCCTTACCCTTACCAATCAAAATTTTGGTGAGGTTTCCATATCATAAACAACATTGTGATCTCAAACTTGAAAAATAATTCATATATTCTGTCAAAATTTTCAATGCAGCAAACGCAAGATACTGAGATGCTATAATCCAAAACATGGCTACCAACTTCATGAAGTTCCCATAAACTTCCTTGAATCATTGCTATTATGCAAACATAAACAACTTGCAGAGCAGAACCACACATAAATTTGGAACAGATAGCTTCAGAACTCTTTAGATGGCTATGAATTCATGATATGAACTGTGTACAAAAAAATTAATACACTACAAAATCACATGATCAAAGAATATCGTAATGCAATGCCTATAGATTTGATGGAAACAAAACCAAAAAATGCAGTACAAAGTTTATTAGTGACTGTGTAATCAAAGATTTCAAAAGAATGAAATAGACTTAGCTAAAGCACTAAGTAGTGGTAGTAGGATTGTTGAAGCAGACAAGTTGGAAACTTGGTTTTACTGTTTTTTGTCTTTTTGTTTCACAACAACTCTCCCAACAACAACTCCTCTTCTGATTACTATGTCTCTATCACTTTGACTTAAACTGAAAGCAACTCACCTTTGCCTTCTATTAGTCCACAGTCCACACCTAACATCAAAGGAAAATAACTACTAGGATCTAATTATATAAAATAGTAGTACTATGTAATTATATTATAATTTTGTAGCACATTACAAAATAAACATGGACACAATAAAAATTAAGGAGTGAAATATCACAATCTCTTGAAATTTTAAAATTTGTCAAATACCTTCTTGAAATTTAGAAATAGACAAATAATCTTTGAAATTGTAAAACGTCAATCAAATTGTTCTATGTTCCGTTTATTCCGTCTATTTTAATGACATGATCGTAACTACATAAGTGACATCTGTCAACGTGACACCACATCACATGAGAGAAGGGTAATGGACTAAAATTTGCAAAATCAGGAGGTTAATTGACCAGAATACAATTAAATTTAACTCCCTAATTTTGCAAATTTTAGTCAATTATCTCACGTGGATGTGTATCATGATCAATTTCCCCTTCCTTATGTGATGTGGCGCCATGTTAGCAAGAATCATGTATGCAATTAACATCCATATCATCAAAATAGCCGGAGTAAACGGAGCATGGAGCAATTTGATTGATGTTTTACAAATTTATAGAGTTATTTGCATATTTCCAAATTTCAAGAAAAATATTTGACAAATTTTGAAATTTCAAGGGATTTTGGTATATCACTCAAAAATTAAGAAATGAAAAACTATAATTAATAATAACAGTTGTATTATTGATCATTTTATAATTGTCTTGATTTGAATTTTAGTGAGTAATGTATATTATTAATTCATATTAACAAGGGCTTATGCTGATGAGTCTTGCAATGCATATGCTATGCTATATGCATTCCATCATAGTAAACGGAGTTCAAGTGTTGAACTCAACCAAATTTCAATCTTTTACATAAATTTCATTTTCACAAATTTGGTAAACTAAATTCATTCATAAAGATTATTAGAAGATGATGACCAACTCTGACGAGTATAGACAGAGAGAGTATCCTCACTGACCTCACCAACCCCAAACCAAAACAATTTCATTTGGCATGGCCATCAGCCATGTGTTATTATCAACCACAACCGTGGGACCACTCCATTCAACCAACCCTTTTGTAGATCACCCACATCCAACCGTCCATCCCCATTCCTCGTAGGAGTATAATATTGTGCATGTTTTTGTGTTACACAATTACAAAACTATAAGAAACTATTTTGAAAATAAAATATTAGTGTTAGTTTGATTGAGTACCTACTATTAAGTCGTAAAATAAGCTCTAACTACCTAAGCACCACTTATTAAGTCCTTAGTTATGGACCATGGCATAATTTTTTATGACTCCAGCTCATTAATGTCAATATTATTATTTTGTGAACACATATGAGATTTCAATGTTCCATTTTTTTAGTACTATAATATAATATTTTAAGATAAGTAACTTTGTATTGAAATTTTTTGAGTTCTTAAAATTGAAGTTTCCTCAAAAAAAAAATTGAAAAAAAATTTAATTTTTGAAAACTATTTTGTTTTTAAGAAGAAAAGAAATTTCTTGTTTTAGTAAAAATTAGTTTTGAGAGTTTTTTGACCATTCAAATATGCATTGACAAATATACCTACTACTATTAACAATTTAGTTAACCTTTTTAAATATTATATGAAATACAATATCATACATCAAATACCTATATTGGGTTGGGAATAGGCTAGGCTAGGCTAGGCTTTGCCAAGCCTGAGCCTGGTCTGTCAAAAAATTGAAGGCCTGAGTCTGGCCTGTGGCCTGTCATAGACTTATTTTTTCGGTCTGAGCCTAGCCTTTTAAAAGTCTGATACGGTCTGTTAGTCTGTTTAAAAGCCTATTTCACATGAACATATTACAATAAACAATTATATTTATGTTTACTATACTAAGAACCTAATAGACCAATGAAATTATACACTCGTTTTGATATTTAAGATGATATTTTAGAGAATTTGATTATAAATAACTTTTTATTTCAATTGTAGTTTATAATAATATATTTATATATATAAAAAAAATTAATGAAGATTAGTAAAGTTAAACTACCGAAAATGTTAACATATTTATAATTTAATGAAGGTACAAATTTCAATGTATAATAATAATATTAATAAAATATTATTGATAATTATTTAAAAAGGCCGGCCTAATAGGCTTAAAAGGCTTTTTTTATGGCCTGCGGCCTGATCTTTTTAACTAAATAGGCTTATAAAAAAAATCTAAGTCTGTTCTATTTAAAAAATAACCTAGCCTGACCTGAGCCTATGTAGGCTAGGCCGTAGGCCCCTGTAGGCCGGTCTGGCCTATTCCCAACCCTACTATATTATATGTATTGTTCATCATATTATACCGTAAATAATACCTTTTTTAATAATTTATTGATTTAATTTTGTGATTAATAAAGTGATGAAATTGACAAACTAACAATGAATAAATTCAAGTGATAAGTGTCTTGAAGTTATTAAGCATGTGACTAAGGATTCAATTTTTAAGTCATGAGTATAGAAATAATTTAATTAGGAAGGAAGAACTCACCTTATATGCTCTACAGACTCTCCCAACGGAAATTAATAATTGTTAACAACGGTAAAACTTCGTATCAAATATTATGGTAACAAAAAAAAATAATGAAATTGGTGAATTATACAACTCAAAATTTGTGTTACAAAAGTTCTTCCTAAATTAAAAAAAGTTGACAAAAAAAAACTGTATTAGGTCAGGTTTTGCTATTTGTGTCCCAAATAGCAAACTTACTTTCAAAAATACCATTTGCATATTTTTTTTTGACTAAAAAAATACCATTTGCATATTATTACCATCTCAAATAACATTTTTTAGATATTATTCGCTCTGAATTTTGTAGAGGCCCACACAATTATTTTTTCTTATAATATGTTCAATTTATTGATAAATATTAATATTGTTTATTTCTTCAAAAATTAATATGTCTATAAACTACTCTCAATTTTCAAATAATATGTATTTAGATGCAACTATTTGATGTTATAATTCGTCTTAAATTTTAAACTACTATAATTTCTTCTCATAGAAACTAGAGAACGAAAAAACATATAAATTTAAACATTTCAGTTTTATCCCATTTATTGAACTCTTTTTGAAATAAATTGTTTCTTTTAATATGAGATAGTAATAATTCTTTATTTTTTACTCAAGTAATAATTCATTAAGATCATGTCATTTTCATAATATTTTTTCTTCTTTTTCTTTTATAACTTCATAACTTTTTATTTGGTTGTACTACCAGTTTAATCTGGTTTGAAAATCGGTTCTAAGATCATGTGTGTCTAAATTTTAACCCCTCCCAAACATAGGTATAATTAAACCGTGATCATCTCTACCAAACACAACGTCAATCACTACTTAATCAATTAACTTTTAATTTCATAACTTATTTTCTATAAATACAGAGAATCTCTATTTACTAAATGAGCAATATCTCTAGTTAAAAAACAAAAAACAAATGAACAATAATATCTGTCAAAAATAATAATAAGAAGAAAAGAAAAACATCAATAGTGGGCTGACCCACACACACTCATTGCTTTTCAGTATAAGAACCGACTTCACCAACCACGAACCGCCCGCCAACCGGTTCAACCAAACACCAAAGCACTTTCCCTTTACAACACCGGTTCAGACCGGTTTTTTCCTACCTTATATAACCACCATCTTCCTACTTCTTCCTTAACACTCTCCAATTAACTCTTCAAAACAGAGCAAAAACAGAGAAAATAGTACAACTATACAACAATGGCAACCAACGAGGATCAAAAGCAAACTGAATCTGGTAGACACCAAGAGGTTGGTCACAAAAGTCTTCTACAAAGTGATGCTCTTTACCAGGTACATCAATTTCACTCCTTTGTTAAATTATGATTGTTTATATAATGAACTTTTTTGTGTGTTCTTAAAAAATTAACAATTTTTTTTGTGATTTATAGTATATTCTAGAGACCAGTGTTTTCCCAAGAGAACATGAAGCCATGAAAGAGTTGAGAGAGGTCACAGCAAAACACCCATGGTAAAAAAAAACATGATCTACCTTATCAAGTTCTATTTTTTTTGTCGTAATCCACTGAATTAAACTCACACAGTCACACACACTGTGAGGTCATGGGTTCGAACCCGAGTCATAACATCCGATCTAAATTTTTTGACATTTTGTCAGTTGAGCTAGGACTTCTAGACTGTTAAGTTGTGTTAATTTGGTTTTTTTTTTCTATGTTTATGATTACTGATTAATTGAACAAAAAAAACAGGAACATCATGACAACCTCTGCAGATGAAGGACAATTTTTGAGCATGCTCCTTAAACTGATCAATGCCAAGAACACCATGGAAATTGGTGTCTACACTGGTTACTCTCTCCTTGCCACTGCTCTTGCTCTTCCTGAAGATGGAAAGGTAAAGTTTTTTTTGTAAATTTTTTAACAAAATAATTTTTTTGCCATTATAATCAATTGGATATTTCATAATGACATTCAAAATATGTCTTTTTTACAACTTTTTCCTTTTTTGAGTTTGGTAAAGTGAGCTTTGGTTTTTATACCAACAAAAAAAGTGAGCTTGAATTTGTTGGTAAGACTTAGTTCAATTGCGATATTGTTAAGCTGAATATTTTTATCTGAATTCGAACTCAGAACTATATATCTATGTGAGCTTAGATTAAATCATCAAATATTTTTGTAGTTGAAATATAATGTAGCTTTTAATCAAATATTATCACAGATTTTGGCCATGGACATTAACAAGGAAAATTACGAATTGGGTCTACCAGTAATTAAAAAAGCTGGTGTTGATCACAAAATTGATTTCAGAGAAGGTCCAGCTCTACCAGTTCTTGATGAATTGATTAAAGATGTAAGCATTACCATCTTTGAAAAGAAAGAATATTTTTTATGACAATGATTAATTAACATGACTAATTTATTTTTTTCTATGTGTGATATTAAAATTTTAGGAAAAGAATCATGGTAGCTATGATTTCATTTTTGTGGATGCTGACAAGGACAATTACCTTAACTACCACAAAAGATTGATTGATCTTGTTAAAGTGGGAGGTGTGATCGGCTACGACAACACCCTATGGAATGGATCTGTGGTAGCACCTCCTGATGCTCCTTTAAGGAAGTATGTTAGGTATTACAGAGATTTTGTTTTGGAGCTTAACAAGGCTTTGGCTGTGGACCCTAGGATTGAAATTTGTATGCTTCCTGTTGGTGATGGAATCACTATCTGCCGTCGGATTAAGTAATTGATTTGTGTTTTCACAAGCATGTAATGCTCTCCACATTATTGAACATTATTGTGTGGGAGCTTTCATTTAAAAGTCATCAAGCTTTGTTGTCTTTTTTTAATTTTCTTCAAAAACAATTGTGTTTGTAATTTTCTCTTGTTATTGATATTCAAATGGCTAATAATTGAAAGTTATATATATTATGCCTTTTATTCTCACTTGATTCATTTCTACATGTAGTACATTTTTTATTTTGTAGCCAATTATGCTTTGTTAGTTATGAGGTGAATTATTTTGATTCAAAAAATAAATGCTATCAAACATCGTTTTAAATTGCAAATGCAGTTTAATCTTTGGTATCACAGTGAGTATTCTATAATCACGGTGAACTACCATAATTTTATAGAAGCTGTAATTTTATATGAGTGCATGTTATATCACAAAGTATTTGACGCCGACGGTGCAGTGGTAAAAAATGGTATTGCAAATTGCAATAGAGACCTCTAAATTTTTTATATTATAGCTTCAACAAATTGGTATTGTATTTTGGTCAATAGACATTGTTTTGATGCAAAAATGAAGTGCTAACAAACTTCTACCCACTTCTCTTCTAACTTATCTGTCAATGTTGCTTAGCCTCCACTTAATCCCATCCACCACACATATTGATCATTGAAGTCTTCTCTTAACTACTCCTAAAGAACATATGTTTTTTTTGGAAAATCTTTTTATATATGGAATGTTGGATTCGAAGAACCTCGATGAGAAAAGGGATACGTGTTAGGATGAAGCTCATGTACTGTTTGGCAAAAATAGCGATTAGCTGATAAGCTAGCTTATAGCTTATAGCTAATAGCTGATGGCTGATAGTTTATAGCTGATAAGCTCATTGAAGTGTTTGGTAAAATTAGCGGTTCAACTAGTTTATAAAGGTAAAATGACATATAAGGACATTATCAAGTCAAGTCATAATAAAATTTATATCAATTAATCTTTAAAATAATTATATTTTATATTTTAATAATTTTAATTTATCAATTCAATATATTTTTTACATATTATTATTAAATTACTTTTTATTTTGATAAAAATGATTTTTACTTTAAATTTCATTTTTTACCATTTTATAAAAAAAATTAGATGTTACAATATAATATTTAACACATATATGTAAATTATATTATTGTAATTGCAACCTATATTAATGATTGTGTATAATGATTTGCATACAATATAGAATTTTTTTTTTCTATATTGATAACGTTGTACTAATTTTTTTAACACCATATTTGTAAATTTTATTACACTCACAAATATATAACAATAAATATAAAATGGCAATAGAGAATTCACAAAAAAATACACCAAAGCTTGATTTTTCTCTGATAATTAAAATATAACTGAAACATATATGCAAAGTGCAAACTATATATTGGCAACATTTATATATACAGGCACGATTTTATTCCTCAAAATAAAAAAGGCACGATTCTAATAAAAAAAATAAAGAATAAAAGGATAAAATGTCATTCTATGGTGCTGGCCATTTAACGAAGAAAAATAATAAATAAGCAGCATCATTTACTTATAAATAATAATAGAGGGTAAAATTGGATTTTAGTAAAAATAATAAGGGTATAAATGGAAGAAAAGATGATAAGCTATAAGTTATAAGCTAAAACGCTATTTAAAATAGCGTCTGAGAAATAAGCTATAAGCTAGTAAAATAAGCTATAAGCTCGTAGTTACCAAACAGAGCTTTTTTTCTCACATGAGCTTATAAGCTATAAGCTATAAGCTCATTTTTTAACAAACATGCCAGCAACTACATCCGCGGTTGAGATTCTCTCAATTTTTAAATGAAAAAAACATTTCTATTATTATAATTTGTCAAAAAAGTCGTGTACCAAAACTGTTTTGTGGTTTTTTTCCAAAAATTAAGGTACAATTGATAGTGATTTATCATTCGTATCATATAAAAACTACTACTAAAATATTTATTAAATTAATTATTTCTTTATTAAATAAAATAAGAGTAAAAGTGACTTAATTTATAAAAGAAAATAAAAAAAATTACACTTATTAAAAAAAATCAAAACATGATAATTTGAAACATGATTTTGTGGGATTTTTCTTGAAATAAGTTGGGATGTAATAAAAAATTTTATTGGTTATTATTTATTGATAATAGGGGAAGAAGGAAAATTAAATGCAATTTATATTTAATTTTACGAGAATAAGTAAAATTAATGCTTGGGAAAGATAAATGTTTAATTTTTTCCCTTATATTTTGAGACAAAAGAAATGTTTTTTTCGGTTATATTTTGGAACAGAGGGAGTATTTCTTAGTATAAGTGCCCGTTTGGCCGGACTTATTTTCTACTTTTTTTTCTTCTCCTTAAAAATAGTAAAGTAGGAAAAAAATGTATTTGATTCTACTTTTTTTATTTTTTAATTCTCTAGTTTATTTCTCTAATATTTTTAAAGAGAAATATGGCTAAATTCAATTTTATACTTCTCTATTTCGTTTAAGCTAAATAGAAAAGTAGAAAATAAGTCGGGCCAAACGGGCACTAAATATAAAATTCTAAAAAGGTCAAAATTTTAGTCCAGAAGGAGTAATTAATCTCACCAATTTTGAAAGGTTGGTTTCTTACATTTAATTTATTTTAAGTTGGCCCATTTTTTTTATTGTCTTTTCCGTTAAATTTCGAGTTAAGTTAGTCTAAAATCTTCACATGACATCTTCCTAAATTGTCTATCTTCACCACACCAACAATAATTTAAAGGCTTAAGTTTTAGTCCCCCTATTTTAAATTTTTTGAAGTTTTAGGCCCTTTATTTTAAAAACCACTTTTTTAATCCCTTATTCCAATCTTTTGATACTTTTGGTCCCCACTTCATTTTAGGGTCAATTTTAATGACATGGCAAAGTCAATTGTGACATGTCAGATTTCACATAGATAAAATATTACACATGGCATTAATATTATTTTTAATTTCTATTAATTTAATAAATAATATTTTGTTATTTTTAAATAAAACAATAAATTAAAATATGGTAAACTAAATCCTTAATATTTACACTCCACCGTACTGAAACGTGAACATGCAGCAATGAACCATTTCAATCAAAACTCACAAGCTCCATTGATATTTTTGTGTAACTCTGCTTCATATAATAAATTTGTATACTTTTATTCATCTCGACCATGGCTAATAAATTTCCACCTTTCAAATTCATTTTTCAAAATTTGTGATCAAAATCATCACGAACGAAAGTTTGTACGCGTGTAAACTCCATTGTTGTCATTGTGAATTAGATTGATATTTTCAGAGATATGACCTCAATATTTTCAAGATGAATATGAAAATATTTTAATTTATTGTTTTATTTAAAAATAACAAAATATTATTTAATTAAATTAATAGAAATTATATTAATATTAATGCCACGTGTAATATTTTATCCACGTGGAATCTGACATGTCACAATTGACTATGCCATGTCATTAAAATTAACCCTAAAATGGAGTGGGGGACCAAAAGTATCAAAAAATTGAAATGGGGGGATTAAAAAAGTGGTTTTAAAAATTGGGGACCAAAATTTTAAAAAAATTTAAAATATAAGGACTAAAACTATATTTAAGCCTTAATTATTTTACTTAAATAAAAGTATAAATGATAAACTAACACTAATTTTACATTGATTTCTAAAAAAACATTAATCTTGATACAAAATATAGTTAAAAGGACGGAATGAGTATGGAGCAGCATTTTCCTTTCAAATTATTTATATTTTTTTATTTTATATAACAAATTATTTACACTTTGTAAAAGTAATTACACAATTTATTTATTTTTCTTAAATAAAATTTGGACTGTATTTTATTTTTCTTAAAATTTACTAAAACAATTTATAAAAAGGATATTAGGGTTTTCATTTTCAGACTATGAATTAGGGTTTTCACTTTTCAACCCATTTTCATTTCACCAGAGAGAAAGAGAGAGTAACAGAGAGAACACAAAAATGGAGAAATTGGAGCAAGTTCAATGCTTCGGCCGCAAGAAGAACGCAGTAGCCGTAACCTACTGCAAGCGCGGCCGTGGATTAATCAAAATCAACGGCGCTCCGATCGAGTTAATCGAACCAGAAATCATGCGTTTCAAAGCCTTCGAACCAATCCTCTTGTTAGGAAGAACTCGCTTCGCCGGCGTCGACATGCGCATCCGTGTCAAAGGCGGTGGTAAAACTTCTCAGATTTACGCTATTAGGCAAAGTATCGCTAAGGCTCTTGTTGCTTATTATCAGAAATACGTTGATGAACAGAGCAAGAAGGAGATTAAGGATATTCTTGTTCGTTATGATCGTACTCTTCTTGTTGCTGATCCGAGACGTTGTGAGCCTAAGAAGTTTGGTGGGCGTGGTGCTCGTGCTAGGTTCCAGAAATCTTACCGTTGAATGCGTTTGTTGGAACTTGGAAGGAACATGGATGAAGAAGAAGAAAAAAGAGGTGGTTTTTTTTTTTTGGCTTTCGGTTCATGTTTTATGCTGTGGAAAACTTTTAATGTTGATTTGTAGTAGTACTATTGTTTTTACATTATGGGTTGAATTGTTGTTTTAGTTGAACTTGTTATTTAGGTTTTATATGCAATTTCGCGAATTATGACATAAATCTATGTTCTTGTTTTGAATTTCTGTTATATGTTGTGTATGATTGTTTTTTTTTGTTGTGTGGTTGTTGGAATCATGGTTTCTTTGAAGGTTAAACTGTGATGGTTGTAGAGTTTTGAATTATAATTGTTGTTGTGCAATGCTCTTACTTGCTTGCATACGCGTAAGTTTAGTTGCTTTTATGTGTTTTGAATCTCTTTACCATTGTGTGGACAAATCAAATTGGTGTGATACCAAAAAAATTTCAACTAGTATTTACAGGAAAGGAAGGTAAATTGATTTTGTAATGTTACGAGTATTTTGAAATCAAGTTCTTAAAGTTTTCAGAAGCATGACTATGAGTTTGGAGTTATTGTTTATAAGGTGTGGAGTTTTCAAAAGTAAGAAACTAAATCAAACACTTCTTTATCTGAATATTGGCTTTTGGCGATGTTCTTAGTTTGTGTAAAAATAAGTTTTTTAAGAATCCTCTCTGTGTCAAATTGAAGTTGATTGGGTTTCTATGAGAATGATTTTCATAGCAAGACAATGATTTTGATAAACAATACTGATTTTGATAAAATTAAATTGAATACATTTATGTTAAGAGGGCATGGTACACCGTGGAAATGTTACAGTATGTAGGGTTGACACTATTTTGAAAGCTCGGTGCTACTATTATATGTAATTGACATATACTGTACATGAGGTTTTCAAGTCTCAACTGTTGGGCATTTAAACATGTTTCAAATACATGGATTCTTTAGTGTCATGTATCACATTTGTAAGATTGTTTAAATCACAAATCATAATGACTCATTGTGATTTCGGTAATTCACTTGCTGTGATATCAAACTCACATTACATGGGAAGCAAATTTATTTTTTGATGTGATTCAAAGGTAAGTGGGTTTTGAACGGTGATTCTTAGAAATAATGATGCCATCATGGTAACCTGAAAGTGAAGGGATATACAGTAAACTGGGTCATGTTATGTCATCACGTTTAACTTATGGCATGCCAATGCGAGAGTTTCAAATACAAAATTTTCCCCACTAGTTTTGAATTTCATTATTTTTGAAATTTCTATGAATTTCATAAATGTATTGCTGAATGTTATGCATTGTGAGAATTTATGGTGACAGTTCACCTTAGATGAAGAAGATACTCTTTGGAGGTATATATGGTGTGCCATGTTATATGTTTATTTCCAAGTTACCATGAATCCAAACAAGATATCAAATTTTCTCTTGTGAACTGCTTAATCATGATGGATTAATTAAAATTATGAATGAATTTCAAGTGCAATATATGCTTCTCAGTTCTCACTGCTTATTTGTTGTTCAATGACATCAAACTACGTTAAAATGAAGTGGTAATGAGTAAAAAATTTCTTGTTAGTTAGTGTTTTCGTGTCATACAAAAACACTTGCAAACCAAACTCATCCATATTATCAGCACTTTTAATCTGAATTACACTAATAAAACAAATATCTACAACAGAAAACCTCTCACAGATGGCTTCAGTGCCGAACCTCAATAACCAAACAAGTCATTACCTCCTAAAAACACCAAAATCTGTCAAACACTAAACTCAAACATGATAGAAAGAATATAGCTGCTGAGGTTTATTTCCATTCTCAATCATGCTTTTGCTAATATTTTGGTTCCTCTACTCCTCCCTTTCTTTCTTCTTGAAAACAGCTTCCTCAGAAAATCAAAACCTCCTTGCTTTTTATGCGGCACAATTGTCAGGTATCCTACGGCATTGCTTCTATCATTTTTCTTTGAAGTCATACTTGTTTCTGGTTCTGGACCATTAACCTTGACTTGAGGAGTTTCCAAAGCACTTGCTTTTTCCGATTGAAGAAGGGCTGGCCTCTGTTCTTTGCTTTCTTCGTTTTCGACAGACTCATGCGTCCCTTCTTTAGCATCATCCTCAGCTAGCATATGGTTGCGTAGTGAAGATCGTTTGATCAAGTTCTTCTTTTGGGAGGGAATGTCCATTGAACTAGTTGCGGAGACAACCTTGTCTAAAAGTGCTGTTTCACTAGATGAAGCAAGTGCCTTGAGTTGTTTCCCAATATTGATAATACTTTCTTGGCACTCTGCTAGCTTTGATGAAGCTGTTGTGATCTCCCAGCCCTGATTTTTTTTTAGTATTATCATTAAGATTTGTTGAAGAAGTGTTTACTTCAGATGAAAACAGAAATGAAATTGATAATGCAAAATTGCAAATAATTGATACTAGTTCATGTGATAGAGTATGGTATTGGTTTACAATTATATATCTTGGATTAAATAAGATGCAAACTTCTTACAGTTCGATATATCTTTTCCGCTTCGCATCTGTCATTTGTTGGAGATTCCTTCTTTGCAATGCTGTTACCATGTTTATGTTTACAAAATCAGATTCATTAACTAGCAATGCAAAAGAAAATTGCAAAAGGCTAGAAATTATAAAGGGATAAGGGTGGAAAAGGATTATTTTTTCCTGTACCTCTCTAGCTGGAGTTGAAGCTCAAGACACGTTGCTTCTAATTCCTCGCACGAGTTCTTTTTATCCTCTAGTTCAAATTCTAATGATGAAAACTTTTGAAAGATGTTATTTAACTTTGCCTGTGCTATTGTAAGTTGTGTGTCAAGATCTTCATTTATCATCATTTGTTTTTCAATCTGCTCTTCAAACATTGCTTTGGATTCTTTCAATGTCTCTATTTCTGATTCTAAACTTTTGATGCTATTTTGCGCTTCATGACACTGTTTTGTCAAGTTCTTACTCTCATCAGTTACTGACTGTAGCTTTACTTCCAAATCTTTCTTAGCAGAATTTGTAATCCTCAGATCATCTTTCAGTTTTCTAATTTCCTCAATGTAATCATACTGATTATTCTCACCAGAATGATCATCTGAATGCATTACTGAAGGTGTGCGGAAAGATTGTTTATCATCCACCCCGATTGGATTTTCATTTACCGACAGAAAACCGTTAAAATGCTTCTTAATCTTATCCCTTGCAATTGAAGCATTTGTGGAGTTAGCACAGTTGTTAATGCTCCAATCCAAAGCAAATGCCACTTCCTCAACAAAATTTTCAAAATCAGCTTTTCCTGTTAGTAAATTTTTGCAGGTGTGAACAAGTTGATGCAAAAGAGGATTCAAGTCTGAAACCTTCCATTGGAAAACATGAACAAAGTAATCTTTGGATTTAGGTGATTGAGATAAGTCTGAATGTTGCTTCTCTTCCAAGCAATCTGAACAATTGTTGCAGTTAAATGACTTTGGAGCAATTCCTTCAATGAGCTTGATAATTTTATGCACTGCTTCCGTAAAACCACCAAAACTGTTTACATGAAAAGAATCAGATTCTCCATGATTTGTTGACTTTTGAGTTATATCAGATTTGCAAGCAGTTGAGTGATTTATACATCCGAATGCGATTTTTATGTCATCAAATAATTCCTCAAGACCTCGTTTCGATATGCGTTTCTCCTTCAACATGGCATGCAGAACAATTTGAAGCCAGTCAAATTGGTTTTGATTTGTATGTTTGAATTGAGTATCCTGATTCGTTTCTGTAAGCCGAAAATCTTGTTCAACTGGCACTAGCTCCCTCCCACTAACATCAGATAAGTATCCTTCTTTCAATGTATTGACAGAAACTATAGCTCTTTTCTCCATCTCAACAAAATCATCCATGGCATACATGTCATGAACTTCTATGGCTTTACTGTTATCATGAGTTTTAACCTCTGCAACTCGTAAATGTTCGAGTTCTGAAATAAGAGCATTTGCCCATGATCCAGAAGAAATAGCTTCATCATCACTAGAAATGTCAAAATTTGACGTTATAGGAAGTTCATTTGATGTCGGATAACACCTTGCTAGCTCCATGGACTTGTGATTTTCAGAAAACTTTCTAAGCAGAATTTCAGCCTGTGATAACCTGGAAACTGTTTCAGTATACATAAATCTTGAAGAATCTAGTTCACTGTTTTTCTTGGTTAAAATTCTTTTGAGAGCCTTGTTTTCCTCATCCAAATCCTGTAAACTTCTGATCATCAAACTGATATTCTTCTCGGATACTCGTGTAGAGTTTCTAATATCATTATTTCTGCTAATCACATCCCTGGTAGGATTTGACTTCTTCTTTCTCATCATTCCAATTTCATTCTTTGTATTCATCGAGCCAGCAACACCGGGAGATCTTTTCTGAAGCTGAAGACGGAGTCTCTGACACTCGCTTTCTAACTTTGAGACTTTCTGAGAACTCTCAAGATATTGTTTGTGCGATTCATCTGCATACTGACGGTTATAGTCCATCTCCTCCTTCCGTATCTCAAGTTCCTTCTCCAACATGTGAAACTCATATCTTAGGAATGTATTTTCCTTTTCTGTTGAATCTAACCTTGTCATCAGAGTCTTAAACTCTTCATCTGCTTCTTGTTTACATCTAAGAAGCTCCTTGATAGATTCCTCTTTCGAGAATAAAGCATTAGTTAAACTCGTATTCTCAGAAGTTAAGTCATCTATTCTTTTATTTGCTTCTTTCAGCTTCTCTTCCAATTCTTTCTGAACCTTTTCGTGCTCTTTTGATATCTTCAGAATGACAACAGATGTTTTCTCTTGTTCTTCATGAACACGGCTTAGTGGCTGCAAAGGTTCCTGCGATGTTTCATCTGTAGGAGTAACAGTTTCAGCAGACACTTCTTTGTCTAAATCTTCATCACATTCTACTCCAACCGGAGAATCAAGGACGACATTTGCCAACTTTTCGTTTAGACTACGTTTTGATCTTCCCCGTCCACTTTCCTTATCTGTTGAAATATTATGTGCCTGATAAAATGTAGTATTGTCAGTATATTAGTCAAATAAAATTTCTGTAGTGAATTCAGTTCTAAAAGGAGAATTGTAATTGATTAACACTTTTCCAAAACTTATCAGAGGATAATGGCTTAATAAGTTTCCAATTTGCAGAAAAATAAGAGGGTAATAAGAGGATAAGCAGTAATGTAAAAATGTGTGAAATAAAGTTCTAAGTAAGTACCTCTTTTTCAATGATTTGAGAAGGACTGACAATTTTATCAGCTACAAAGGTTGTCTTCTCCATAGATTTTTTCCTCCAATGCCATGGCTTGTGGTTCATGATTTCAGATGCTATTCAAGAACAGAAAAAGAAAACTTTATGCTGTTAGTGTTGTACAATAATTATCAGTGAGGAGAGTTTCTATTCCTACATTAGTTTCTATATTTGGTAGTAAAAATATGACTTTGAAGTCTTACATATGTTAGAAATGGATAAGATAAAGATAGTATCAAAGAAGTGACCCGTGCAATTGAAGCATTAAGATTTTGGTTAAATTTGTGGTGTCATATTCACTCTTTATACACAAGTGATATAAGAACTATGATAAGAGCTAAGCATGATTATATATAACTACTACAGCTGGCACTAACTGTATATTCACATGTTTCCATGCATATTTTTAGATGATTAATTAATATTCATCCTTTATTAGTATGTTATACTTCAATTGAAAAACTGTTTCTGTTAAAACTTACATAGCTCAACCTATAATCTGCCTTAAGGAAGAAAAAAAACTATTGCAAACAGGTCAGAATTCTCTGCACTGGTAATCTATAACAGCTGCTACAACAGAAAACAACAACATATATGGAAGAGAAAAAGGAGAAGAAAAAGTGCACTAAGAAGAGTAACAAGAGCATAGGGCTATATAGAACTTATACCTTGCAAAATGTAGCATGAAGAAGATTTCAACAAGTTTTGTAAGGCTTGTGGTGTCAAAATGGAGTTGGGTGGTGAAAGTGAAAGAAAAGAGAAAATGGGAAGAATGACTGGTATGTTAGTACTAGAAAAAAGTACTCCAAATGGATATTAATTTGTCATAGTCATAGGATGCTTTACCTTCTCCACCGACAGCTGCAAATTCTGCTTTAATAAAAAGTTTCACACTATGATTAATTATTTAGATGTTACCAAAAAAGTTAAAATGAAAAACCATATTCACATATATTATATTAACATGTGATGGAGTGAAAGAGAAGCTAACAACAGTGACTATAAGTGGTGATTGACCACAAAATACAAATGGTGTAGAGGAAAGTCGTTAAGGACACAGTTATAATGGTAGTATAGGTGAGACCCTCCCCTACATTGAATTTTTTAGTTATCTGTTAAATGTTGAAGAAGTTGGCATGAAACATGGTAAAGGACTAAAGGATGAGTGAATGACATTTTTTCAGACAGGTCGGATATTAAATGTGTGTATCTCTCGTAGTTATAATTTTATTTGATTCGTTATACAAAACTCACTCCTTGTCTCCTTCTGTTAGTTTTAATTGTTAGTAACGCATTTATAATAGTCTTTTATGTACATTTTGCTATGTATACGAAGTCTTCTAATTTATAAGCGCAGCTCCATATATCAATCACTTTTGAAAATCTCTTAAGCCGAATATGATCACCGAGTTCAAACTCAAATGTACATTAATAAATGAGTCAAATTAATTACTTGCATGAACTTAATTACAATAAATCTCTAAAGTGAATATATAAAGCAAATTATACTATAGATATGCATGTTATTGGTAAGATAAGATGTGATAAAAATGGAGATGCTAATATGTTAGAGACAAAATTGGGCAATACTTGAAACACTTTCCGTGAAACGCGGTGTCAGAATATATAATTGGCAATTTATCAGAGCATTATAACCAATTAAAAATTATGATGTCTGGTATGTTGTTGATAGTTGCTAGGTTGGTGAATATTTGATGTGGATAACTGTTTAAAGTTATGATGAGGGTGGAATTAAATTTGGGTTGGACACGAGCTTAGTTCAATTGGTTGGATATAGCATTATATATGTAAGGGGTGGGGTTCGAATCCCGATCATCTCACTTTTCCACTTTAAAAGTGGGATTTTTGGCCGCTAGATTACTTAAAAAAAAAAATTGGGTTCTATCGAAATTTATCTTTTTGTGAAGTTCATTCGCCATTTAAATCTAGGACACTAGTTAATTCTTTATGTTTTACTCATGTGAGAGACAGTCATTAAATTGGTTTTGATTCGACAAAAATAAAGCAAATGACGTATAGAATTTTGACATATTGATATTTTTTTTGATATTTTTTTGTGAACCGATATTGATCTTGTCATCATCATCTTAATGTATGTTTGGTTATGCACTTTAAATTGATTTATAATTGGATAAAAAATTGAGATTAAAAATCAATTCTAAAATGAGAAACTATATTAACTTCAAATAAAATCAATAATTTTAGAAGCACAATCAATTATATTTTTAAACAATCAGATATGTCAAAATCATTCTACCTCACCATAATCAATTTTGGCCCAATAAAACAAACACACACTAGTATGGAGGATAGTAATCAATCAATGTTAGAACTTTAGACAATTTTCAAGTATTAATTTACTATAGAGCATGTGATACATTTTCTCATCATATAAGTAATTGTAGTTTGGAGATTAAAGTTATGTTTGAGAATGAAATTTTCCCTTAAATATCCATGATTTATTAAAAATAATTAGTATACTCAACTTAAAAATAAAAATTGACATACATTTGACATGCTTTAGAACTCCAGGGTCGTTGTAGGAGAATAATTTTATCTAAACACAACTATCAAGATAGAATCTTTAATCATGAAAGATCTATTATTGATGATCTATAGAAATACTTTTTCTTTACCTTTAATTTATGGATGAGGCCCATGGCTACTTTGCTAAATACCCAACATCTTTTCACCAATTCAGATATTCGGAATATCAATGATAGTTCAATTAAGATCGAACAGTTCAAATTTAAACTCATTAAGATATAAAATAGAAAGTAAAATTTGTTTTAACTTGAACAATCTATTCAAAATCAGACAGTTATCGAAATTTTAATGCTTAATCACGTTCACATTCGCTCACTTCAACATAAGAAAAAAAATAAAAGAAGTAAAAGGGGAAGAAAATAACATGCAACTATCTCCAATTAGACGTGATTTAAGTTGACAATTGAACCAACAATTTCTTGTTTCTTACAAAGTTGTGAATTTGTAACTTAGTTCCAATAAAACACTTTACATGATTGGTTGTTTTGATTAGTCATATATAGTTGAATATTTGGAAAATTCATTAGTTTATTTGGTAGATGCCCTCATATTACCTTCCAATTAGCAGCTTTAACAAAAGTGGAGAGAATAATTGAACATACTTTTGACTTTCAAAGCCATGAAATGCACATAGTACTTTATTTCAAAGTTATAAGTTTTTGTTTATTCATTATCAGGCATTTTGCAATGTGGGCAAATAAAAGGAAAGAACTGTGTGTTTCTAAACAATATGATGGCCAATAATCCATCATGTTGCATTGAAATTCAATTAGTTACCAATAATCATCACTGCAAGCTAGCCAATTTGTTTATTAAGACATAAATACAGTATGGTTTTTGTCCCTACCTTGCAAATCCTCTAATGTTAATAAGTCAGCTCCTGCAAAATCAATACACTCTTATAAGTACATAATTTATTTCAAGAATTTCATATACATATAGCTTAAAAGAAGAACCATTTTGCATTATCTCGTAAAGTTTTTTTCTTTTACTACAAAGTTCTTGTCTCATTTCATTAATAATAGCAGAACAAATACATGTAGGGACATCGATAAAAACATGAAAGTTAATTAGAGATGAAGCCATCTTAGTAAGACTGTGAGCAATTTCATTAACTTATCTCCTAATAAACTAAACATAAAAGTTTACTAAACAGCTAGTAGATAACAAGCATCTACGATCTCTAATAATCACACCAAACTAAGATACATACGATTTTTTTTTGCTATAGAGACTAGTATCACTACACTCTTGCAAACCCACCTCAAAATCCATATTAAGGAGTTGAAGATCCTTAACCCACATAAGAGCACTCAAAAGTCCACTTGCTTCACCAACATCAACATCAAGCTTCAGTATAATCCATTCCATTTTTGCTAAAACAAAACCCTCTTATCATCTCTTATACACATGCCAATTCCTACCTTGTTACTAGAGTTATAAAAAGAAGTATCTACGTTGCATTTGTACCTTCCTATGCTCACTGAACTGGAGTATCCGAACGAGCTATGCTCACTGAACTTCATATTTGTTGGGAATTTTTCCAGCTCAAGAGTAGGTCATTAGCTCGTTCACAAACTGTCTGGTTTAGCTCTAAGACATTATCCATACTTGACTATTTATTGTCTTCCAAATAAAGGCTTCATATTGTGACACTAAAAAGCTCTTGTTGGTGAGTGTCCATTTGCTGCATGATGGAGAATAATATTGTTGCAACATTACTATCAGTATGCATATTGCCTCTGCTATATATATTATATTGGTCCATAAACCAATCCTTTACCGGCCAACATTGCTAGCTTTTGAACAAACAATTTTGGACAAACAGGCGCGTAGTGAATTAGAAACAAAAAATTATGCAGTACAAATGTAGTAAATTTTGCTTAGCAAGCAGAAATTTGTTGCAAAAAATGCCACAATTATCAAGATTTTGACAAAAAATTATGGCTGTTTTAATGGACACACAGATTATGAGAGGCGCTCATCAATGTGGAAACTTGGGTAGCCAGGCGTTATAGGTGGATTATTTAGTGTTACTGACGCTCACCATGCATGAAGGCTTTGTTGGATTGGGCTTATATAGAGGCGGGCCTCTGGATGAAATTGGTTTGGGCCATAGGTCAATCAAGAACAACAAATTGGTGAGAATCCATCCATATCCCCCCATCTATCGGGATATAACTCTCGTTGGTGTAAATCTTACTCGGATATAATTTATAGTAGTACAAATTTTGCTGTGAGATATCTGTCTATAGTGTTTATTTCACTGTGAGGAATGCGTAGGGGGAGGGGCAAAGAGTAATCGTCAAAATATCAAAATTAGGACATACTTTAAGGGCCCGTTTGGTGCGCAGGATAGATAGAGACAAGATATGATTAGAAGCTGAATAATATACGATATGATAGTGACAAGATTAGCACATATCATGTCATGTGTTTGGTGCACACATGATAAGAAAAATAAAAAAGAGTAATTGGATAACCTAGCCGAAAATAAGGATTAAAATAACAAAAAGTAATTGGATAAGTTTAATGGTAAGTTAAATGTATCATTTTCTATTAGTGCACCAAACAACGGATTAAAACAAGATTGGAAAACTTTAACATATCTTGTTTCCTAACCTGCGCACCAAACAGGCCCTAAAACTCAAAAAATGTTTATAAAGATACTTATATCATCCATTAAAGAGATCATCACACTCCCTAGTCCCTCTGTCCCATATTATAGGAGAAAAGACAAAAATCACATTTATTAAAAAAATATGTATGAAAAAATATATGAAAAAATGTAAAAATAATTTTTATTGGTTATTGCAATGCATATAGAAAAAGTAAAAGAGAGAGTAAATTTTTCTTTAAAAAATAAATATTTATGTTTTTTCTCTTATATATTGAAACAAAAAATTAAGATTTTTTCTCTTATATTATAGAACAAGAAAAATATGTCAAAATACATAAAACATCCTATCCTACAAATATAAAAAACAATTTTTTTCTTTTAATAAAGACTGAAAGAAAGGTGTATTATTATTACATAAAAACAAAAAGAATACAACATTTGTGAATAGAAGCACCGGCTAAAATGAAGAACGTTACCAACAAAAATAAGTGCAGGAAATGGCATAACCATCCATCCATAACATCAAATTAACAACCCATAGCTCCTCCAAGTCATCCACATCACACCATATACATCACCAACACACCATACACCATAATATAAATCAAATCCCCCAACGAGGGCAATCCCGGAATAACAGAAAAATCAATCTCCAATTACCCATTTCTCTCTCTCATATCGCATCATTTTCTCAACTTCTCTCTTTCTCTCTCTTTTCACCTTTTTTATTTTTAATTAATTAATTATTTGTCTTTAATCTTTATCATCCACCACCGACTCGGTCCGCTCTGACTCACCCCCGCGGACTCGGTCCCCGGTCGTGATGGAGATCGCTCACGAACCACCGCCTTCTCTCGACGGAAGCCCTATCCCCGCCAACACCTTAGCCAACTCTCCGTCTTCTTCTTTTCCTTCCTCTTCCGCTTCGACTCCACGCGCCTCCAAGGGAAAAGAGATCGAAACCTCGCCACCGCCGCCTTCAAAGTACGACGATGATGACGAAGATGAAGAAGATGTTTGCCGTATTTGCCGGAACCCTGGTGACGCCGATAATCCTCTTCGGTATCCTTGTGCTTGTAGCGGTAGCATCAAATTTGTTCATCAGGATTGTCTCCTTCAGTGGCTTAATCATAGCAACGCTCGTCAATGCGAGGTTCATTTTTCTCTTTTGTTCTTATTCTGCATAGAATATTCGGCGTGGATTACTAGAATTATCAATGTTTTTTTTTTTGTTGAATTTATTTTCTAGTGTATAAGATGATGGTTCAATTTTACATGAATTGGCATCTATGAATTACAGACACCGGATACAACGTGGACACTGATGGATAAAAGTTTGAAAAAATGATATAATTTAATGTAATAGTAAGTGTTTCTGTTTGTGTCTGACACAGGGACACGCCTAATCGGAGGAGTGTGTGTGCTTCATAGATTAGCATGAATGAAGATAGGTTTTACCATTAGTTGAGCTAAGATCAACTGTGTAGCGATGAAATGAAAACAAAATTCATCAATTTCTGCTAAGAATAATAGTCGAAAGAAAATTTTGGATTAAGAGTTGTTATTATAATGAAATCTAGTAATTTTGAACTTGAAAGTGGAAATAAATGGAGAAGAAAATGAAATTTTGTAGGAGCATATTTATTAGACTTGCGGCAAATTTTGTTGTGAAGTTTATGCATATACTACGTTTTGCTTCACATGCACACACCAAATTTGTCGAAAAACCTTGCTCCGGTGCACCCTACTAAATTGTGCTTGATTTTAATTGGTTGTGGTTATTTTCTTAATATGGTTAACATGTGCTGCAGGTCTGCAAGCATCCATTTTCCTTCTCTCCTGTTTATGCAGAGAATGCCCCTGCTAGGTTGCCTTTTCAAGAGTTTGTGGTTGGAATGGCGATGAAAGCTTGTCATGTCTTGCAATTCTTTTTGCGTCTCAGTTTTGTGCTATCTGTGTGGCTGTTGATAATACCTTTCATAACATTCTGGATATGGCGGTTAGCTTTTGTGAGGAGTTTGGGTGAAGCACAGAGGTTATTCTTAAGCCATTTATCAACAGCAGTTATTCTGACTGATTGTCTCCATGGTTTCCTACTTTCTGCAAGCATTGTCTTCATTTTTCTTGGGGCCACTTCTTTGAGAGATTACTTTAGGCATTTGCGAGAAATTGGGGGGCAGGATGCTGATAGAGATGATGAAGTGGACAGAAATGGTGCTCGAATTGCTAGAAGGCCTGCTGGGCAAGCTAATCGTAATGTTAATGGTGAGGCAAATGGAGAAGATGCTGGTGGAGCACAAGGAGTTGCAGGGGCTGGTCAAGTAATTAGAAGAAATGCTGAAAATGTTGCTGCTCGATGGGAGATGCAAGCAGCACGTCTTGAGGCTCATGTTGAACAGATGTTTGATGGTCTGGATGACGCTGATGGAGCGGAGGATGTACCCTTTGATGAACTTGTTGGCATGCAGGGTCCAGTTTTTCATTTGGTTGAAAATGCATTTACTGTAAGTCTATCATTTTCCCCCCATGTTTGCTGCTCATTTTTCACAATGTTAGTGGTCTTTATACTGCTTCTCTATACAGAAAAAATGTAATCTGACCTAGGTAAAACCTAACACATATAGTTGCACACTACTTCCTTCCTGTGGTCAGCTATATTTCAACGACCACCTAATCCTGGTGGTCCCGACTTTCCACCGGTTTTGGGAGTTTATTCTTTTAAACATATATTTTTCTTTGTTTTTATTTTACACTTCATTGCGTAAGAAATTGAGAAACATTTCCCAACTTCATTAGGGGCTTCTAGTTTCAGAAACCTCAATGTTCTGATAGCTGAAAATTGATTGTGGCTGAGTTTTCATCATTACATTAAGATCAGTTCACCTTTTCTGATTATTTTTTCATAGTTAATGGTCATTCTATTGATGCAATTGTTTCGTTGTAGTGTAAATTCTCAATTCATAAGCTGAAGCAGTGTTCTCTGGCTGATCATTTTCCAATGATAATTTTTTCTATTTACAATGTTTTATTATTGGCACACTGAAGTCTGAATGACTTGTTCATTATGCAGGTGCTGGCAAGCAATATGATTTTCCTAGGGGTTGTAATCTTTGTGCCCTTCTCATTAGGCCGCATCATTCTTCATTATGTATCATGGTTCTTTTCAACTGGTACTGGTCCTGAGTTATCAGTGGCATTCCCACCTACAGATGCCTCTCTTTCCCTTGCAAACATTACACTAAAAAATGCATTAACAGCTGTTCAAAATTTAACAGCTGATACTCAAGAAAGTGGGTCAATTGGTCAGATTGCAGAAATGCTAAAAGTGAATGCTAGTGAATTGAGTGAAATGTCAAACAACATAAGTTCATCTGTTTCAGCTGATCTTTTGAAAGGAGGATCAATTGGAACTTCCAGGATTTCTGATGTTACTACTCTAGCTATTGGATATATTTTCATACTGACTCTAATTTTCTGCTATTTCGGTATTGTCGCGTTAATTCGTTACACAAAGGGTGAACCTTTGACCACCGGAAGATTTTATGGCATTGCTTCTATAGCAGAGACAATTCCATCTCTCTTCAGGCAGTTTTTAGCAGCAATGAGGCATTTAATGACCATGGTGAAGGTTGCTTTCCTGTTAGTTATTGAACTAGGGGTATTTCCCCTGATGTGTGGGTGGTGGCTTGATGTTTGCACAATACAGATGTTTGGGAAGACAATGGCTGACAGAGTTCAGTTCTTCTCTGCATCTCCCTTAGCGAGCTCATTGGCTCATTGGGTGGTAGGGATCGTGTACATGCTACAAATTAGCATATTTGTCAGCCTTCTTAGAGGGGTAACTTTTTGTCACATGATATAATGCTTAAAGCTTTGATTTTTTATTTTTTATGCAATGTTTCACAACATATGTTTTTTTTCTAATGGCAGGTTTTGCGGAACGGGGTTTTGTACTTCCTTAGGGATCCGGCTGATCCAAACTATAATCCATTCCGTGATCTGATAGATGATCCTGTGCATAAACATGCTCGCAGGGTTTTGTTATCTGTTGCTGTTTATGGGAGTTTGATTGTTATGCTGGTATTTTTGCCAGTTAAACTTGCAATGCGGGTGGCTCCTTACATTTTTCCACTTGAAATATTGTAAGTTGCCCACTTAAGCAATTTTAGTAGTTGATGCAAAATCACATAACCCTCTGTTACAGTTGTTAAACATGAATGTGCGTATTCTTGCAGGCTATCAGATCCTTTCACTGAAATTCCAGCGAACATGCTTCTCTTTCAGATTTGTATACCATTTGCTATTGAGCATTTTAAATTGAGAACAACTATTAAATCTGCGCTTCGTTATTGGTTTACGGCAGTTGGTTGGGCACTTGGTTTAACTGATTTCTTACTACCTAGACCTGATGACGATGGTAATCAAGAAAATGGGAATGGGGAGCGAGGTAGGCAGGAAAGGTTACAGGTAGGACAAGCAGGAGTGCACGATCAGGGTGTGGTTCCATTTGCAGGTGATGATTTGAACAGAGTCACTAATGCAGATGCTGGAGAGGATTATGACAATGATGAACAATCTGATTCTGAGTGAGTTCCTTACTAATTAAAATCCTACAACTATGATTATGAATCATCCGATATTGCATTTGTGTCTATCTATTTTGGTATGTACACTTTTGTCTTTGCAGGTGGAGGAAGAAGGCAGGTGTGGTATTTTTTTCTTGGTTTGTTCCCTTTGCATAATGCAATGCATGAAAAGTCTACTGGAGTCATTAGTTTCTTTATATAAGTATGTTTTTGTATTACTCTGTCATCATCTGATTAGATATTTGATATGACTACAGCAGTTATGCCTTTGTACTTCGCATTGTTCTTTTACTGGTCATTGCTTGGATGACTCTCCTTGTGTTCAACTCTTCCCTGGTAGTTGTACCAATATCACTGGGAAGAATACTTTTCAATTCCATTCCTCGTCTTCCTATAACTCATGGCATTAAGTGCAATGGTAAGCAATTGATTGAACTTATTTCTTTTGTCTGTATGCTTCATAACTCTGAATTTGTTTGTTATGTTATTTCTTTTGTTAGATCTGTATGCCTTCATCATTGGAAGTTATGTGATCTGGACTGCTGTTGCTGGAGTTAGATACTCAATCGAGCAAGTTAGAAAAAGGAGGACTTCAGTTTTGTTGAACCAAATATGGAAGTGGTGTAGCATTGTTGTCAAGAGTTCTGCACTTTTGTCTATATGGGTAAGGATGTTTCTGGTTGCTGATCAGTTTACTGAACCCAAGCTTTTGTTAATGCATAAATTTTTATTTGTTCTTTGCTGATCAATACGTTTTTTTCTTTCTGGTTTCAGATATTTGTCATCCCAGTGCTAATTGGGCTTCTCTTTGAGCTTTTGGTCATTGTGCCAATGAGAGTTCCAGTGGATGAAAGTCCAGTATTTCTCCTTTATCAAGACTGGGCATTAGGCCTTATATTTCTCAAGATATGGACTAGATTGGTGAGTTTGTTTCCTTTACTGTGATCATTTCGTCTGTTAATGTTCTGTTTATTGGCTTTAAATTTATATAAAACCTTTATCAGCTTGTTTAAATTCTTCAACAATTGAATGTTATGATGTTAGCCAATCTCCATTTTAATTTAGATATCCGGCCTTCTGCTGCACTCAAGTAACTAGTTAATGTATCCTGCGACATTGATATGGATTAAACAAATTCCTATATAGTGAAGAAAAATTCTTGAATTCATTCCTTTTTATATGTTTGATCCATGCCATGAAGACTCAGTTTTATCTTAGATGGCTGCTGACTTCCCAACACATCACTTCACTTTAATATGTGCTTGGGACCAATTATGTAAAGGTTGACATCAAAGCATGAAATAGGCAGTGTATTATCCCAGTGGTATTATCATTTGCCGAGTCATATAACTTGTTCGTTAGAATATATAATTTATTTTGCCATGTATAGTGTGTTTCTTCTTTCTTTTGGTTGACAAGAATTATCAACCAAAAAAAGTGTCAAAATTCATATCGACTAATAATAGGGAATAATATACAGCCTTGTTTCTTTTTCAGCCTCTCTCCCCTCATTGGTAATTTGTTTGTTTATTTTATGTCTCATTGGCCATTCGTAAATGGGTTATCTGTGTCCCCATAATTTGTTATAGCAATCAACTGTATTCATTTATGTTTTTCTAGTATTGACTTGGTTCATTGATTAGGTTATGTTGGACCACATGATGCCTCTAATGGATGAAAGTTGGCGAGTAAAGTTTGAGAGGGTTAGAGAGGATGGTTTCTCCAGACTGCAGGGTCTTTGGGTCCTACGAGAGATTGTACTTCCAATCATAATGAAGCTATTGACAGCATTATGTGTACCTTATGTTTTGGCAAGAGGTATGTTTCCAGCACTTGGGTACCCATTGGTGGTCAACTCCGCTGTATATCGATTTGCATGGTTGGGATGCCTCTCTTTCAGTCTCGTGTGCTTCTGTGCCAAGAGATTTCATGTCTGGTTCACAAATCTCCACAATTCAATACGTGATGACCGTTATCTTATTGGCCGGAGGTTGCATAACTTTGGAGAACATGTTGAGAAGGAAAATGAAGCAGCAGCTTCTGCAGGAGTGCCGGATACTATTTTATTGGGTACAAATTTAAATCAACAAGATCGTGATGTAGATGTTGGTCTACGGTTAAGGCACATAAATCAACAAGCGGGCTGAGTGAATTATATGTCAGGTAGGAAGGAAGGAAACTCTAGAATATGTTTAGTCTTCGGCTGGCATGGTTCTTCATGAATAGCTTGTGACTGTATACAATACTCTATACACATGTGTTGTTGAATAGTTATAACGCTTCTTGTCATGACATCTAGTACTTCCGTCGAGATCAATAGTTTGTGCATGTTACTTAAATAATTTAGCTAATAGGAGGATAATAAAAATGTAGAGCATTTTTCTAAAATGTGTGGAAGCGAAGCCGAATGCATGCTAGATAGTACTAGTATTATAATTAGTTAGAAGTTTACTGTAAATTTGTGATGCCTTGTTTTACTTCGCCTAATTTATGTCTGTTATAGCATTTTCAGTGCTTGTATGAACTTTTCAATGCTGTTTTAGTTAAGACCTTTTTGTTCTTAATTTTTACTAGTCTGTTCACTACGCACGGGGCAAATAATAAGCGAAGTGCTAATATATTATTTAAAATTTCAATTTAAAATAAAAATTAAAAATTTGTAATAAAAAAAATGTTTTTAACCAAAATTCATATGATGTAACCACAAAAAACTTAGTTGTCTTGTGTTTCTCTTAGAAACAATGACTATATATAGTATGAAAAAAAAAATAGTTGAAGAGTTATAAGCTTCAGAGTCTGCAAAATAAATTACATCTAAGATAATAAAATACTCCCTCCATCTTATATTATAAAAGAAAAAAAATAAAAATCATACTGATTAAGAAAAAATAAAATATAATGATTAAAAATATGTAGAGACGTCAAAATAGACCATATCACCAAGCCCAAAAAAACGAAGGACTTGGGTTTTAAAATGTCTACCTAAATTATCATCCAGCTTCCCGCCCCTTATTTACCCGCTAAAAATACGGGCTTACCCGCATGGCCCATGGGCCGCCCAATAGCCTGCATGTATGTATTTTTTTTGTCTGTTTAAACATAACTCAAGTTCAAGTCTTACAAAATAGTTACAAAATTATAATTATGTTTTATTATGCTCATTTATGTTGTTTTGTGTGGTATTTTGATTGTAAATTATAATTGTGTTGTTTGATTATGCATGAACTTAGTTTGTTTTGGAATTTTTTTTGAATTTATTTTATGTTATTTAGTTAATTGTTAACTTATTTTGAATAATGTAAACTTATTTGTATTATATTTAAAATGTTTAATTTTTTTCCTCCATAAAATTATTTGTACTTTTCCTCCATAAAAATAAAAAAGAAAAAAATTAATCGAACCAGGCCGGACTTACCAGAAAGCCCGCTAGCCCGTAAAGGGCCGGGCACTAATTTTTCAGCTTATACTTTATCCCGAGCTTTTTAGTCCGACCTGATGAAATTTGTTGTCCGTCCGGGCCGCCCGTTTTGACAGCTCTAGCAAATATATTTTTTTGAAAAAAGTTGTATGGCTTATTTAAAAACAATTTTTATTGGTTACTGATTATAGAAAAAGAGAGAAAGAGTAAACTTTTCTTGAAAAGATAAATGGTTGTGTCTTTTCTCTTATATTATGGGATAAAAAATGAGTTTTTTTCTCTTATAGAATTGGGACGGAGGGAGTAAGTTATAAATTCTTTATGAAAAGGTTGTTGCCAATCATGTCTTTTAGCTTATAAGATACTCCCTTCATCTCATTTTAAGTGTCACAGTTGACCAAATCACACATTTTAAAAAAAAAGTGTGTAAATGAAAGAGAGAAAATATGACTTTTACTAATATACCTCCTCTTTTAATTGACAGTAGACATTGAAATACTAAAAAAGAGATCTTTGAGTATAATTTTTTTCTGACCAAATGATTGTTTTAAGGGATAAAAAAAAGAAAAATCAATGTTATAAATAGTGTAGGAGTAGTTTTTTTGTCTTACCAAATAGACCTATAGTCTAATACCTTTTTTGTCTATAAATATATAAACCTCTATCTAAAAACATAACTCTGAGGAATCGGACGTGGATTCTCCTGAATAATTCATCCTATATGTCTTGTTAGAGTAATAAATTTGTTTGAATTGTTTATATTAATTATAAATTACCCTTTATGTTAAAAATATTCAATGTTGGTTTTTTTTTTTGTTGACAAACACATGTTGCTTTTTCTTATTTCAATTAAAATTGATGATTTTAACACCTTTGTGGTTCTATCTAACTTGAGTGGTTAATCTCTGCAGTTGTGCTGAGAATATCCAGTTCGAAATAAAATAAAATTAAAATTGATGATTTAGTCACAAAAATAAAAAAAAATTGATGATATTAATGAAGAATATATTTGAAATATATTTAAAATTTTGCTCACGATCTTACAATTATGGAGAAAAAATTGTTGTAAAAGGATCATATAATTAGAAATACAGTGTGCATATTTTTTCAATAAAATAAGTTTTTAAGAGATGTCCATTGCAAGAAAATTTATAAAAAAAATGTTCAAGAAAAATTAAAATAGAGATTTGTTAAATAGGAGCGGCACTTATTTAAATTTAACATCCTTTTTTTTTGGCACAATAGATTTAACATTCTTAAGTTAAGAATGTCCTCAAAAAAAAAAAGTTAAGAATGTCCTAACTATATGCTCTTATATTAACTCAAAAATTTATTATAAAGTACACGGGGAAAAGAGAAGAGTCTAGAAAAATATTTATAGTAAATGAATTTGAATGATAAAGTTGATAAGAATAAGAAATTAATTCTGTCATAAAGCAAAAAAGAATGAGAAATTAAAATGCTTTTATAAGCTTAATTTAAATTTAAAGGTTAAATATGTGTTTGGTTCATATAAATATTTGAATCTTTTATTTTATTTTTAATCTTTAAATTCTTTTTACACTTTTTGGTTCCTAAAAAATTCTCTAACGTGACTTTTGATCTCTACTTTTAAGTAAATTCATGTGTATTATTTAAAAAATTTGAATTATGTATTGCAATCATGTTTAGTACTATTAAAAATTTAAAGGACTAAAAAGTGCTAAAATAATTTAAAGATACTAAAAGTAGAAAATTGAAATGTTTATAAGATCGAAAAACATATAGAATCATAAATTTAATTAAAATTGACATTAGTTAATTTATGTGTGTTAAAAATATTAAAAAGAGAACACTTTATTGAATAAACAAAGGAAGTTTAAGAGACAAAGTAATTATTATGTTTTTGGTACAGTGAGACAAAGTAATTAGGCATTTAGGCAGGCTGTTGATAAATAAATAAATTAATAAAAGAAGTTTAAGAGGCAAGGTAATTAGGCGGGCTGTTGGGAAGTTTAGGGGGGAAACTGGGAAAGTGTTTTGTGCTTTAATATATTAAGGATGTCAATTGTTCTTTATTGGAGTTTCACAATTGACATCACACATTTATTCTTCTTCCTCCACTTCCTCTCCCAGCACACCCTTACTCGGTTACTCCTCGGCTCCTTTCACCACTCCCCGTGTTCATGGAAGAGGTGACCACCATTTGTCTTTACCCTATCAATGGCTACATAACTTGATGACGAGATGGAAGAGGTTTGCACATACATCATCTAGACAGTGAGATGGAAGAGTTGCTGCCATATTAATGGAAGGGACAAGTTTGAAGACAGATGGATCTTAATCAGGAGACTGCGATCGATCTTTGGGTTTTTCTGTTTTCTTGATTTTATTTTTATTTTGGGTTTGATTGATTTTAAGATGATTTTTTTACACATTGATTTTAAGATCTTGTAATGTAAGATTGAATTGTGAATGTGTAAATTTGGATTTTGATTTTAATTTGAAAATTAATGAATCCGATTTTGTTCAGATTTTCACCCTTTTTAATTTACAGTTTTTTTTTTCTTTTAATTTTTTATTTATTCGAATTTGAGTTTAGTTTCCAGATTAGTTTTCTTTCCATTTTTTAATTGCATTTTTCACATGTTGGCCCTAAAATGACCTTTTTGTGTATCATTAGGAACAGTGCTATTGTATTAAGAGATTGATGTCAGCGTAGATGGAGTAGGTCGGGTCGAATCAGACTTTATTTGATTAGCTAAATTCAGTTTTAAAAAATTAGAGTGAGTCTAACCTATTTTTTGTTAAAGGTTTTATTATACGTTGATTTTGAAAAAAAAAAAAATTCACTATGTGTTGAGTTTAATAAGCTTTTTAAATAGTCTAGGCCCTGTTTGGCCCGGTTTATTTTCTACTTATTTTCTTCTCCTTAACAATAGTAAAGAAAAAAATAGTGTTTGACTCTACTTCTCTTTATTTTTTTACTTCTTTACTTCGTTTCTCTGATAATTTTAAGGAGAAAGATGGCTAAATTCAATTTTATACTTTTTTATTTCATTTTAAAAAAATAAAAAAGTAGAATTTAAGCCGGGTTAAACGGGGCCTAAGTCTTATTTAAATAAATAGGCATCTTTTAAAAGGTTAAGCTTAGAATTTTTATTAAATGAGAGTCGAGCTTTTAGTAGGTCAAGTTATAAGCTATTGTCATGGTGGTCTGAATGTTTTAACATTTTGTTTATCATATATGCTTGATTTAATACAAAATTTAAGCTAAATATTATTGAGACGATAGTCATACTAGGTAACGGTAAGACTAGCCCCAATGTATTTCTAATTGAATTAATATTGAATTAATAACCTAACCAGATAAATATATTAAAATAGTGCATATATGTTGTAGAAGGTAACACTTGGGTACCCAATTTACCGGTTTATATACCGGTTTTGTTGCTTGGTGGTTTTTAGAGCTGACTGAATAGAGGTTTTGTTTCCAGTTCAACCGTTTGAACTGGTCGGTCTAGTTTTAATTGATTGTTATATACATTTTAACATATAAATTGTATAAGCCCCTTACAAGTTTGGACCTTAGTCTGTTGCATCCAGGGTTGGCCCTGATTAAGATTTAACATAATATTTAGAGAGAATAATTGTAAAAAAAATAATTAGAGAGAATGATTATATGATAAGTTATTTTATTTTGATTAAATTTTATAATAATACATTCGAATGTTTCAATAAATGAAAATGTTCAGCATAAAAGAAATAAAATGTTTAACAGAGAACAAAGTATAATGTAATAAAATTAGTTATAGAAATATACTGTTGTGTAAAAAAAAAAAGTTATAGAAATAAATTGTTCATATTTATGTAGGATAGTTTGATAAGCTTAAAATACTTTCTTACCAATATTGAGCCTAACATTTTAAGATAAATAATTTTTTTTAAGAAAACATTTGAAAAGAAAAGAAAATATATTGGAGATACATTGTTCAATCTGTTGGAGCACCAGATAAATAATTTATGTAGGATAGTTATGGCATGTGTTCATTCGCGTGAGATGAGTGGATTCAGTTTGGAATATCATTCATTTTGTATGCTATATGATAAATGCATTTGAGACAGTTTCAAATGTCCCCTATAAAATAAAATACAAATACATTTGAGGCACCTAATTATCATCTTCATTTTATTTTATTTTTGCCTAATCATCTTCATTTTATTGCCAACCAAAAATCAGTGATGTAAATTTTTCTTTAACTGAATATAAAATATATATTGTGAAGATGTGCTTTAGTATATTACTAAACTGGTTGGAGATTACTAGGTATGGTTGGTGAAGTTAGTGAGTGATACATGGTACTGGTACATCTCTTAAACTAAAATATTGGTGCAAAAGGATCTTAACATTAAATGATGGCTTATTGGGTTTGTCATCAATTATATGGTTTATGTGTGTGGTTAAAAAATGACTTGCAAGTTGGAGGAACAATGAGTCTTTGTGCATTGTTTAAAAGTCTTGTAGAAAAATCTCCAATATGAATATCAAGTCCTTATAAATAAAAAATGTTGAAAGTTATGAAAATTTTATAATGATATATTTTCAATAAAAAAAACTGTTAACACAAGATTTTTTTTGTACATCGAAAAACTAAATTACTCCCGTGAAAAATTGATCTATAAATCTTCCCTTACTCAATTCATATCTTCCTCAGCTCTAAGCCTCTAATCACTTGAGTTAAAGTTTATAAAACTAACAATCATTTTTTACTATAAGGTTTGAATGTTAGTCAGAATAAATATTAGGTCATTGTCTTGACCAAGTGAGCTTAACAAACTTCTAGAACTAATTTAACAAATTTGATCCTTTTTAAAATGACTTATTCAGCTGATCAATTCATACGGACTATAGAAGTGTACAATGAAAAAGAGTGGAATATTTCCACTAAAGTATCTTTATCATGTATTGGGGTATTCACTTGTACCATAAATATAAAGTTGAAAGTGATAAAAATAATATTAATTTAAAGGTACAATTGAAAGAAAAACAACTATAATGTTTCCTTCAAGAAAAACTACAATGTTATATTAAAAATTGAATGAGATAAGTCATTTTAGTACAATAGTATTTTATTTAAATAAACCATTTTGTTTGAAAAGGATAAGGTATTAGATACTTATAACTGAATAATTTATTTTACGACTTATTACAGCTCAAAATTTTATGGCCTAAACCCCTTAAGTTATGCTACTTTGTGGATCTTTCGATATCTACTTTGTTTGATGCAATAATTCAACAATATTTACATTAGTTTGCTGCAACAATTATAATATGTATTTTTTTTTTTTTTGGTGAACGTCTTATATAAAAAATGTGTGAATTAGTTTTCTACCATTGTATCGTATCATAATTTGTGTACACACTTGGATTAATGTTTCTAATAAGTTGTCTTTAAATAAAAACTAGGGCAGATGCATATAGCGAAATTTCTCATTCCACCCCCAAATTTTCTCTTTTCTCCCCAAAATGATTTTTGTATGAGAGTAAAAAAAAATTTGTATGAGAGAGGGTTGGGAGGGAAAAGAGAGTGTTGGGGGGTGGAAAGAGAAATTTTCTGCATATAGTGGTCATAGACCTCAAACGCTTAACATATTTTTTTCTTTCTTATTATATAGTATTTGATTGTTGGGGGGCATAATGAGATTACACATTTTATCGTGTTATAATTGTTGATATATTAAGTGCGAACAAGAGTATTGAAAAACAAAAAGTGAACGTTGACTACTATATAAATGAAATGATCTATGATATATTATTTTAAGATTTTAGATGAAGATGTATTATCCGGTTTATGATTACTATTAAACAAATCTGATAATTGTTGAACCCCCTCATGACCAAGAGTGGTATCAAATTTGATAGTTTGACTAGCTCCTCGAAAGTCTTTCTGGCAAGGGGTTTTGCCACATGCCCAATAGAGAACAAGCAAACAACAATGCAGATGAAAAAACTTTCATTTGAAAAAGAAGAGAAAAAAAAGCTTATCCATAAAAATGGATGGACTTACATAAAAAAAGAGATTAATTGTATACCACGTGCGAGTGTCTCAAACCAGATGAAAAAATGGATATTGAAATTATGTAGGCACGAAGACTCAAAAACCAAATAACTTCAAGTTTGGGTGAAAATATTGTATTGAAACTCATTTGTGTGGTTGCTATAAAACATTTATTTATGTTTAAATTGGATATCCCCATCTACAACGTATACTAATTTTTAAAGATTTGTCAAACTTAAAGGAACATCAATCTTGGTCGTTAAACGTCAGAGACACAAATATACCCAATTACAAATATTTGAACGCCGAAAATGATAAAATATACCCAATTACGAATATTTGACACCGAAAAAGATAAGCTTCTTGCACCGTCGCTATTCAAGGTAAAACACTCCACGGATATTAAGCACTCCAATTACCTTGCTCCACAAATACTGGCATAACATCATTCTAACAAATTGTCTTTCCAAATTTGCATAAAACTCTATAGGTTGTATAACATGCAGCTGCAGTAGGAAATAGGAATCCAACTCCACTTTTTTCTACATATTGGCTTGTAGATTAACAAGTTGCAGGATACTAAAATGTTCTCGCAAGTTTGTGGGAACATAAATTTACACCTATGCTTTCGACCAGACATAATGGAAGTCTACACAATGATGCCATCCCGTGATCAAGAAAAGTCAGGGTCAGGGTCAGGGTCATTTTAATTTCAGAGTGCATATATAGATCTGATTTGCTCGTTCATACCACAGTTAAAAGTGGCGCAGCAAAACAACAATCTACTATTAATTCATCTCCAACCTTGAATTAAGTGCATTTTTCCATAATCAAAGTATTTTCCCCGCACCAAAAGTGGTAACCAAACACACAAACAAACAGACAAAAAAAAAAACAGCCAGACAAACAAACAATTTCATGTTCTAGATTCATGTCATAATAAATATCAGCAGTCAAACATTCAACCCAAGGATATCCAAAAACCAACCATACCTAGTCTAATAAAACAACTCAATCTGAAAAGGGGATAAGAACAAGTGCCGGAAAGATAAATAGTCATTCACCAAGAAAGTAAGTCACAGCAACATAAATATCTTAAGAAGCAAGGCTATCATTGAGTGACAATGAAGCCAGCTGATCAGCAGCACCACCAGCCTGCTGCTGCGCAACATTCCTAAGGACGTCCATTGCCTCTGCCACCTTGGCTTTCAGGGCCTCTGGTGACTCGAGCAAGTGCAAAACTTCAGTCTGGTCCATCTCCAGAAGCATGCCGGTAACTTTGGCAGCATTGTCAGGCTCCAATTGTTCCACAAGGGGGTAAAGATTCTCACCCAGCATCTGCAAATATACAACCGACCAACAAACAATGTTAGCTATGGCCGCTAAAATGCAACAAATGGAGTTCGGATGAAATCTAGGATTATTAACATAGTAAACATCAGATGAAGTGACAGCCTACCGTTCTCTGCTGCTCTGGAGATGCATTAGCCAAATGAGAAGCCAAAGCACCAATTGGAATTTGCTGGGAAAGTGATGCATCACGAAGAGGCATCCCCACATCATAAGGAACAGAATACATGCCTCCAGCAACTCCAGGCATGGGACCATCAGGCATGCCCCTACCAGGAGGATAGCGATATACACGGCCCCTAGGTAGCATCTGTCAATACCAAAATTATCAGGTCAATGATCAAAACAGGAAAGATGATCCACAAAATTATAAGCACGAGATGTCACCAACCTGTTGTGGCATAAGCGGAACTGGTTGCTGGGACTGCTGAACTGCACCTCCACGTCTTCCACCAGGACGTGGCCCTTGCTGTCCCTGCTGAACCATTGGTACAAAATAATTTGGCACAGGAGCCCCACCAGGCCTCATTCCAGGCACAAGTTGTTGTTGATACCCAAAGCCAGGCTGAGAAAATTTCAAATGGACATCATATAATGAAATTACTCCATAGCTTAAGGACAAACCAGAGGAATAATATCAAGCTCAATTCATGATTGTGCTTGCGAAAAACTTAAAAGGTAAACTGGCTTACCTGGGAGGGAATGATAGCAGGAGGGCCTTGACCATAAAATATTTGTTGACCCATACCTGGACCACCAGGGGGATACATAGGCATCCGAGGAGCAACGGATTGTGGCATCGCGACAGGACGCATTTGAGCAAACTGAGCCTGCATGAACAATTGAAACAAAAAATGACCGCGCATAATTAATCTTATCTGATGATAAAGAGGACACAACACCATAGCCCACGAACTCACTCCTATAAAAATGAGAAGTACTGCCAAAAAATTCTCCCGAGAAAATATAACTAAGTCAGGAGAAAAATGTATGCACACACAGGCCCACACAAAAAATGGAGTGTTTAGAAGGTTGCATATGATGGGACGGACAGAAAAAGATTAATTTTGCATTTGTGTTACTCATGATTTAAAAATCAAAACAGTCATGGATTTTATTTTCAATTAATAACCATAAAGTTATAAGAAATCAAGTAGGAGAATATTTTAAATTACCTATTACCTATACATTGATCATATTAAATCATAAAAAAAATGACCGTATTATAATCATACAAGACAACTAAGAAACTAAATAAAAACAATTTAAAAGTTTTGCTGATTTGGATCAGTTCACATGTTTGCACCGGTTCTATTATCTAGTTTTTTTGTCAAACACCCACCCATCAAAGGTTTTCCATTTGGACCCCATAGCCGCAGTTTGTTTATTTTAGTACGGGACTACGGGGAGGTAATAAAAAATAGCCCCAATACATACCTGCAGCCTAGCTCTTCTATCTTCTTTCCGCTGGGCCAGAGTCACATACAGAGGTTTGCTTACCACCATTTTGCCATTCATCTCCGAGAGCTAGCAAGCAATTGATCACAACAAAAAAATCACTCTCAAACTAAAAATCCATCTGTTTTATTAACCAAGAATATACCATATGACTTACTGCTCTAGATGCCTCCTCAGGAGTAGAGAACGCAACAAACCCAGATCCTCGGCTTATGCCATTGGGGTCTCTCATCACCTTTCAAGTGAAAAGTTAGCAACATATAGATATGTACCTAGCAATATTTAGTGAGAAGCAAGACAAGTCAATTATACATACCTTGCAAGAGGTAATTGTACCAAAAGAGGAAAACAATTCCTTAAGTTTATCATCAACAATGCTATCATCCAAATTTTTGACATACAAATTTGCTCCTTGATATTTATCCGCAGCTTCTTTCATGCTTTGCTCAAACTTAACTTTCAATTCATGTTCCCTTTCAGATTTCTTTTGAGCTTTTCCAACATACCATTCCTTGTCATCAATTTTTTTCCCATTAAGAGCATCAACAGCCCTTGCAGCATCATCGGTATTCTCGAAGTTTACAAATCCGAAGCACTTTGATTTCCCATCTCCATCTCTCATTACTACAGCACTGGTAATTGTTCCAAATTCACCAAAAATATTCTTCAACTCATCATCAGTGGTTGATTCTGAGAGATTCTTAACAAAAACATTGTTGAATTTTGCCCTGTCAGTTGTACTCTCTCTCTCTTGTTTGCGAAGGAAGGGTCCCACATAAACTTGTTTATCATTCAACAGCATACCATTAAGCTTTTCAATAGCTTTTTGAGCAGCCTCTTCAGTATCGAATTGCACAAAGCCATAGCCTTTTGATTGACCAGATCCATCCACAGCTACCTTGCAAGAGAGGATATTCCCAAATGAAGAAAAGGTATCATGCAATGCCTTATGGTCAATTGCCCTGTCCAAATTCTGCAAATAACCATTAAATAAAAAAGATTGAAAATGGTTAAAACAGGTCTAAATAGGATATGGAATCCAGAAGCTTAGCAGGACTTTTCCATTATCAGACAATATGGAAGAACCAAGATATCTATACCTTAATAAATATATTTCCTTGACCACTTTTGCGGATACTGGGATCACGATGAGAATACATGATACGAATGGGCCTGTTGTTGAGAGGAGTGAAGTTCAGAACATCCAATGCTCTCGCAGCTGTATCCACACAGAAAATATATTATGAACAGCAAAAATACAAAACATATTACCACAACAGCAACAAAATGAAAAAAAAAAAATTATCAAGATGATAAAACCGAGAAGACCTATAAATGAAGGTAAAATCAATGGATATACAAATCAGGTAAATGAAAATCACATCACACAAATTTTTTCATGACACGAGGATAGCTCATGAAAACATACTGCTGTTCAGTACTCCTTGCCATCCCATCCATAAATGTAAGATTGGTTATAACAAAGTACACCAAACATACTATTATTTTAATATTTGAGATGACGTAATAGTGATAAACTCATCTTACTATTAACAAATAGAGTCATCAACTAACCAATTATATGTGATGTCTATAACACAATAGTAACCACAACAGGAAGACCAATAATTCCGAAAGCAAATGGACGAATGTTTGGGAATAGATGTAGTACTAGAGAATTTAGTTAAGTTAAAAGACCGTTACTTGAAGTCATGAATCACAAGTTAGAGCGCAGCCACATGAGAGTGAATAGAGAGAGAAAAGGCAACATAATTTTTATAACAAACGCCAAATATAAGTATGGAATCCATCCTTTGTAAAGCTATTAACATAAACTTTTAAAACTATAAACTACTCTAATTCAGTAAAATTCTTATTTCAATAGGTTGCCATAGAGAAAGTCGCGCCTGCTTCACATAGGTAACATACGCTATGTATGCAAAGCCTACTGGTATGCAAAATTTGCAAGAACATTTATATATAAATCTAGTTTCAAATTATTCGTCTTTGCTGAACTGGTATGCAAAATTTACATGAACGGCACTATATGAATCTAGTTTCAAATTATTCCTATTTGCTGAACAGTCTCAATCTAAAAAAATTCAGTTAAGTATAACTACAACAGGATATCAACTGCAGTATTATGTTAACTGTTACTGCTCGCACTACTCAGGAAGTACCCTTTCAACATGAAAAATACAAAGGTTACACCAGAGTCATCAAGTAGTGCGGCCTGCGGGTATCTGTTAGCTAATATGTTAAATTGGTGGAAAGAAGGGAAAAAGTATGTATCCTATCCTCTCTGAAAAATAAGTTAACAATCTCTCATACACAGATTAGCTTTTGACATTGCATGCAAAGTTCTTTTTCCTCAAAGACGATAGGACGCATACAAGTTTATGTGAATTCATTAAACAAATTCCATTAGCAATTATTGCACTGCAACATACATCAGAAACATGCATGAGCTTAATCCCCATCAATCTCAATTGACCATATTAGCACTGCTTTTTCTTTAAGAAAAGTAAAATGATATATTGTTAAGATAACAATTGTTACAGTAGTTATTTTTACAATCATCAGTGTTGCTGATGGTAGAGAGCCAAAATCCAAAATCCACCATATCAGCCATTTTGTGGCGCCGTAAAAACCTTGCCATGTCATCCAATATTAACGATAAGGGAGAAGCCAAAATCCACCACCGATATCTGCCATGGCGCCACCATGGCCAATATTCAATAACACTAACAATCATATAGGGCGATGAACTCTTAATACATTGTTTTTTATTCTTAAAAAGTGGTCTTTATACTTTCTATCTCACTAAACAAAGCAGCATACAAAATCAAACTACTAGTATGAACCTCACACCAGGAAATTAACAAGAATACAATTAAGTAATAGAATTTAACAACAAATTAAATACTAAACCATTATCCAAACTTAACGCATAACCCTACTACAGAAACTACTAATTCATTAGCAACATTAAAACTTCTACAAACTCATTTCTTAACCAGAAAACCAATCCACATCACAGCAATAATTCAAATCAAAGCTTAATCATTTCCAAAAACACGAAAAAGCCGAAAACAGAAACAGCAAAATAAACTAACCATCTTGCGGGTTGCTAAAGTTGACATAGCCATAACCAAGTGACCTTCTAGTAGTCAAATCCCTGCAAACCCTAACAGAAACAACCTGACCCAATTGGTTGAACAAGTCATAGAGCTGAGAATCCGTCACATTCTGATCCAGATCTCCAACATAAAGCGAAGTCGTCACAAAATTTCCACCAGCCGCCGCCGCTGCTGCAGCAGCAGCAGCCGCCGCAGCACCACCACCATTATTACCGGACATCGCATTCTGAGGCTGAACCTGAACCTGAGCCATCTCAATTCCTCAACAAAAAAATAATCAAATTTTCTTTTTTTTTTTCAAAAATTTTCTCCTAATTTATTTTCCCCTTTTTCGATTTTTTTTTCTTTTTTTTCTCTTCCCCCTCCTCTTGTTATTGAGAACAACGAAACCCTAGGAAGAACAGAAAAAACCTAGATAAACTCAGCAAACAGTGGATTCATGAAATTCATGAAATTGATGAAATGAACTCCACAAATTCACAAAATTCACGGAAATTGAATAGAGTAATTTTTTGGTTTTTTTGAATTGGGGAAAAAAAAGAGGAAAACGAGGAGAGGGAAGTGAATTGAAAAACGGTGAAAAATGCGAAGAAGATAGGTAAAAAAAGTGAAATTAGGGTAAAAGGAAGAAGAAGGAGAGAGGGGTGGCAGAGCAGAGCACTGCGGTGAGGAGAGAGAAATGAGAAAGGTGAAGTGAGAGAGTATATAGAGAGAGACGGCGGGTTTGGGTAAACCCTAAGACAATCTAACGAGGAGATCTGGGCCGTTGAATGGATGAGGGTGTGGGGTCAAGGGAGGATGGATAAGGATTGGGAATTTTATGTTGAGAAGAAAGGAAAGGGTTGTTACTTGTTGTACTTTGAAGATTAGATTCTTCAAGTGAAGTGAAAATGACGAAGTGCTGTAAATGTTAGTACTTAGGTAAAAATATAATATGATGAAATAGGAGTGTATTTCTTCTTTTTTAAGTTGTGTTCATGGATATTTTCATTAATTAATTAATTTTTGACACATTAATTAATTAATTATTATGAGTATACCAAAAAAAAAAATTAATTAATTATTATGATTAAAAGAATTAATTAATAAATAAATAGAATAATCAATTATTGATAGTATATTTATTTTTTTTACCACCAGTTTAATCTGGTACGGGAGTCAGTTCTAACATTAAGGTTGTAGCCCGCACTTGTGATAGAATATTTATTTAAAGGATCATATTAGTCATGTTAACATGTGTCTTAAGAATCTAAAAATAGAATTATTCTCTTGAATTTTGTGTATTAAAAATACAAAAATTTGGAAAATACACTAAAAACATGGATCCCGATACAAAAAAAAAATTATTTATCTCACTAGCATGCCCTTCGGGCACATGTTAACATTTTCCTTTAAAACTCTTATTTATATTTTTATTCTTTTTAAGGTAATTTATAACTCTTCATTAAAAAAAATTTAATTGTTCTATATGTTCTTTAATTAATTAATGTAAACTATTAATTATATATGCAAGGGGCGGAGGACATAGGTGGTCGTCTCATAAACTTAACTCAATTGGTTGTATACCACATTATATATGCGAAAACGTGGTTCGAATTTAAAAGTGAAATTTTAAGCATCAGATTATTTGACAAAAAAGAAAAAAAATTTACTTGTTACCTGTTGTACTTTGAAGATTAGATTCTTCTAGTGAAGTGAAAAACTGAAAATGGCCAAGTGATGTGAATGTTGTTGGTAAAAATTAGGATGAAATAGAATTGTGTTTCTTCTTTCTTTTTCTTTTTATTAAGTTGTGTACTTGTGTTGATGTATTTTGTCAACAAAAACAAGTTGTACTTATGTAGTATTTTGTCAACAAAAACAAGTTTGTTTATGTACTATACTTTAATTAATTAATACTAGTAATTAATTATGATTCGAAAAAAGTCAACATATTAGTTATAGAATTGTGACAAACAATTTGACCAAACGTAACAAAAAAAACAATTTGACCAATAAAATTAATTAACTAGGATAATAATAATCAACTAAAGTATTTGTCTAAAACTCTTATTTAATTTTTATTCTTTTTAAGGTAATTTATAACACTTTTTTTTTTGTTAGTATTTATAACTCTTGATTAATCTTTAATTAACGCATACAAAGTAGAGTTATTGAATTCGAACTCCGGTTATGGACATTTAACCTAACAAAATTCGGTATTTTCATCTAGTTAAACTATAACTATTAATTTTAATTTAATGATAAGAAAATGTCAACATTGTTAAGTCGAACATCATCATTGAGATTTGAACTTTGTCTCCTTCATATATGTGTGTAAATTTTTAGAAGCACTCATTTATACTCTCACCTATTCATACTCGTTTGGAAATGGAAAGGTCCCAACATGATTTATTCTTTTGTTTGGAAAATATATCACGGGAAATTTATGACTAACAAAGAAAGACATAAGTTTCGATGTCAAAAAAAAAAGACATAAGTTTAATATTGTTAACAATACTGAGACAAAACAAAGAGAGAATAACAAATAAATACGTGCTAAGGTTTCATAGAATATCAATAACTTACATATCAAATAGTTACAAGACAATAATGACTCTAAACTTAATGGGCTAAATAGCTTAGACCCAATAACTCATTATCTAACAAGTACGACAGTCGACAGATGACAATAGTTATCCTCGTTGACAATATGGACCAGAATATATTATGGATATTTTAAGATATTGTGACGAGATGCTAAAATTTTGGTCCCTAATCAACAAGCCATATTATTGAGCAAAATTCTTTAGTCTAGGACTCATGTTTTGGCTTGAATGAAACATTGACAAAAATATATGGTTAAATATGTTTTTAGTCTTATAAATATATTAAATTTTGATTTTAGTCCATCTAAATTTTTTTTTCGACTTTTAGTGTCTATAAAATTTTCAATCACCATTTTTAGTCCCTATTTATAATTCAACTCATGAATAGTCTTTGTAATTTTTAATAAATTATTGCAGAAATGTACAAAATGTTATGAAAATCTCTCCCAAAAAAATTGGAATTTTTTAACAAAACATGAATTAAATATCAATTTTTAACCACAAAAAATTTAAAAATTCATAATTATTTCCTGTTTTGTTATAAATTCTAATTATTTTTTTTGAGAGAAATTATTATTATTATTATTTTTTGTCGAGACAAGGGCTTCCACCCCCGAATGCATTGACTATTCCCTCGCTAGATTTGAGGCATCTCAAAGGATGGGATAGATGGCCCAGAGATTTAAAATTGCTCATACCCAAGGTGAGAATCAAACCCTCGACGCTTGGTTAAGCGAGGATGAGTCTTAACCGCTCAACCACACCATCTGAATTTTTCCAAGAACCTCACTCACTCGGTTCACAGCTATACACCATGATGACGGGATTGAAGTTAGAAATTATTATAATTTTATAAACTTTTGTGCAAAATTTAATTCAAAAATATAAATTCTACATATGAATTTACTTAGAAGAAATGACCAAAAGTAAAGATGAAAATTTTATAAGGACTAAAAGTCGAACAAAAATTTTAGAAAGACTAAAATTAAAGTCTAGTATATTTATGGGGACTAAAAACATATTTAACCTATAAATATTTTAAAAATACGCTTCGGAGTTAGATAATTTTTTTATTTTTTGCATTTGTTTATACATCAGAATTATAAATTGCTTCCGCCAAGGATCGAACCCTAAATCTCTCCTACTCAACCCAGATATCCCCCAGCTCTTACCACTTGAGCTATCCTACGTGGACTATTTTTTGCATTTATATTAACGCTAAGTGGAAGGATCGTCACATATTAATGTTTAACCACTATTTCAATCTTCAACAAATGTAACCCTTTCAAATAGCTAGTAGTTATGTGCAAATGGTAGTTGAAAATATGGTTAAATATATTTTTGGTTCTTGCAAATATATTAAATTTTAGTTGTAGTCTTTTTAAAAAAAAATTTCGACTTTTAATCTCTATAAAATTTTCAATCATCATTTTTAGTCCTTATTTTTAATTCAACTCATGTATAGACTTTATATTTTTTAATAAAATTGAGCAAAAATGTGTAAAATGTTATGAAAATTTCTCCCAAAAGAATTGGAATTTTTAACAAAACATGAATTTCATATGAATTTTTAACCACAAAAAATATATAATTTATAATTAATTATAGTTTTGTTAAAAAATTCTAATTTTTTTTAGAGATTATAGTAATTTTATAAATTTTTCTACAAAATTTTATTCAAAAATATGAAATCTACATATGAGTTTATTTAGAAGGAGGGCCTAAAGTGAAGATGGAAAATTTTATAGGGATTAAAAGTCGAAGAAATTTTTTAGAGAGATTAAAACTAAAATTTGCTATATTTATGGGGATAAAAAATATATTTAACCCTTGAAAATATTGCTAAATTTGCTGCTTATATGAATATTTTTGGTTCCACTGTAAAGATCAATTGGGAGCCCCCTCCTACATGTAAACTTAAGTTTAACGTTGATGAAGCTCATAACAAATGGAATGATTTTCTCAGCTTGTGGAGGATTTACTTAGAAATGCTTAGGGTGGTCTTATACAAAGTTTTTATTGTAATGGGTATTTGTAGGGGTGGGGAAAAAAAAACAAAAAATCCAAACCGAACCACTGAACTAAACTGAACCGAACCTAAAAAAATTGAACCATAACTAATAATTTTAAGACTTAAATGAAACAGTTCGCTTTGATTTGCTTTGATTTTTTTAATGGTTCAGTTTCACTTTAATGAAAAGTTAGTTTTGACTTGGTTTAGAACCATAAAACCGAACCACTTTAACAGTTTAGTTCGGTTCAAAAGAAAAACAATTCAGTTCAATTTGGTTACTATTAATTTTGAAAACAATTTGGTTCAATTCAATTTTCCTCCACAACCGAACCATACCCACCTCTACTCTAACTCATTTAACCGAGTAATTTGATTTCAAGGCGAATATTGATATGTTGGGCCAAGCTTTTAGACTTGGAAAATTTTACCTCCCACCCCTACATTTAACCCTCTACCCCTACAAACAATTCAATATTCCTATTTTGTCCTTTTTATTATTTCACTTCACCCCTACTTTCGGTCAAAGTTATGAACTGAAAAACTTAAAAATGAGTGTTCTGGTCAAAAAGTGTTCCGGTAAAAAAATACAAACCGGAATAGTTGAACCAGTGTTCCGATAAAAAACAAATACAAACCGGAATAGTTTAATTACAAACTTAAGAAAAAGGTTCCGGTAAAAAATACAAACCGGAATAATTGAACTAGTGTTCCGGTGACAAACTGAGACAAATCGGAATAGTTTAATTAATTGTTTCGGTAAAGTGTTCATATCATTCTCTTTTCATTTCTTGCTCTTCTTCATTATTGTTTAATAATAATACCACTATGCACTTGTGACTTACCTACAACAAACTCAAAAGCAACTTCCATCATCCACCACTCAACTTACTTTTCCTATTCTTATTGATCAATGGATTGAAATTTGGAATTGAAATTGGTTTTGTAGTTGTTTCCTAATTTGAGAATAAACTTAAGTCTATGACAAAGCTAATGCTTAATTGATGATTTTTCTTCTTCTTCTTAATTTGGTTTTGGTTTTCCTGTTATTTGTGTTTTGTTTTTCCTTCTCTAAGTTTACATAATTAGATTTCATATTTTGTATACAATACTAGCTAGCTTGATTTTGTTCCTTTGTATGGCATTTAAGTGTTCTGCTTAGCACATGAGAAAAGTTTAGCGGGTGAGATGAAATGAAAAGATTTGTCAAATGAATGTTTCACCGGAACAGTTGGATACTTACCGGAACACTTCATTCAACTCAACTGTTCCCATTTGCAATTTTCGGAACTCATTTTTAAGTTTTTCGGTTCATAATTTTGACTTAAAGTAGGGGTGAAGTGAAATAATAAAAAAGACAAAATAGGAATATTGAATTGTTTGTAGGGGTAGAGGGTTAAATGTAGGGGTGGTAGGAAAAAATTTCTTAGAGTTGACATCTTAAATTGGCCCGCCCTGTTTAACCTGCTTTAAAAACGGGTCGAGCACATGCGGGGCGGATTGGCCCGTGGACATTTAAAAATTATTTTTTGTTCTATTTTTATATTTGAGATGGAAAAAATGGAGTAAAAGACTAAACTTTTAATTCTTTTTTCAATCTAATTTTTTTTTTAGACATATTTTGATGTTTATATTTATTTATTGAGATATTTTTAATATTGTTAGATTTTTATTAATAATCTGTTTCATTTTGTGACTTCGTTACGTTGAAGAATAATGTTGATATTGTTATAAGACGTAGTGATTTGTTTGATTATTTTTTTGTTATATCACTAAAATATAAGAAAAAATAAAAAAGAGTTTTGATAGGCCGGCCCGCAAACTAGACAACTCACCAATAAATAAGATAGGACATGAATTTTAAACTCAGACACTTAAATAAACCCACCCTATCCATTCAATTATGTATAGACCTAAACGGCACGGGTCTAAACGGGACGGACCGCCCATTTTGCCACCCTGCTTTAGTTTTCTAGAAACAGTTGCGTGTTTGAAACTGCTCTCACAATTCCACAATGTTCAACAGAATAACTACGAAAATTAAAAACTGTTAACCAAAATCAAAGAAAAGTACTTACCCGTAGAAAAAACAAATGTGAATAAAGTAAACACATTAAACACACGCGATCCTCAACAAAACGACACCGTTGGAAGACGCCGATACCGACTCTAATTCATAACTGTCAACAACATTCATCTCATAATTTCATTCCACCGCCTTCAACACAAAAGTAAAGTACGCTCACGGTCTCCTTCTTTTCCTTCAACCAAATTTTCCCCTTTTTTTCATTTATATATTCATTACTTGACTCGAACATTAGTCTCTGCAGTTGCGCACAGAAAATACCAGTTCAGACCAAATTCCACCACCACCACCATCATCTTTATACTTTCTTAATTCAATTATTTGATCTTGTTTCAGAAAATAGAATCTCTGAGATCGTTATTCGTTTTCTTAAATTAGAAAGAAAAAAAAAAAACAATGAATTCGATTCATTTGATTAACACTCTCCCACTGAATGCTTCAAATCGGTTGATTTTACCTCAGTGCGATTCATCGCATTCTTCGTTTCGTTCTTCCGCCGTTTCAAAACGGCGGCGTTTCTCCAACTCCGTTCGTCTCCGTGTCGTTTCAGCTAAAACCGTTAATTCGGTACCGGTAAGTTTTTCTTTTCTTCAGATCAAGCTTGTTTGTTACGCTACAGTGTTCGTTTTTTTTTCTCTTTCTTATATAGGTTTTTTTTTAGCGCGCGAATGGAACTTATACAGTTTCAGATTTCATGACTAAGAAGAAGAATTTGCATGTTGTTAAAACTACTACATCTGTTGATGAAGGTACTACTATTCATAATTGCTTCTATGCTATTATGCGATTTGAATCGAATTGAGTTTTGATTTTATATGGTTACACTTTTTGTTGTTGTTGTTGTTACAGCTCTGGAGGCTCTTGTTAGCTACAGAATTAGTGGTCTTCCGGTAGTTGACGACGAATGGAATCTGGTACTTGAATTATTTAGTGCATGTTTGGTATCACGGTAGGAGTGCCAGAATCATGGTGATAAACTTCTGTAAAATCACGGTGGATCATCGTGATTCTGGCACTCCCACCGTGATATTCTGTTATGAATTATGATTATGTATAAAAATGGAAGTACTGATAGTGATATGTGTTGTTTCTATTTTTGGTGCTGCAGGTTGGAGTTGTTTCAGATTATGATTTGTTAGCAATTGATACAATATCAGGTACATAGATATCATGAATATTTTGTCAACTTTTACTTTAAAGTTGCAAAGTTTCCTAGATTTTTTGTTACTACAGCAAATCATTTAATTAATTTCCTTGTAAGTCTTGAGTTTTCTTCTTCAAAATTTGTGTTGTTATTGTTGAAAGATTGAAAATACCGATATGTTTTGCATTCATGTGCAAGTTAGTGAAAAAGAAGTAAAATAGTAGTTTCTGTTTTGGTAAGCAACTAAGGTCTAAGTAAGTAGAGTAGCAATTTATACAATATCAGGTACATAGACATTATGAATATTTTGTCAACTTTTACTTCACAGTTGCAAAATTTCCTAGATTTTTTGTTACTAAAGCATTAAATTCTAATAAATCATTAAATTGATTTCCTTGTAATTGTGTTATTGTTGAAAGATTGAAAATACCGATATGTTTTACGTTCATGTGCAAGTTAGTGAGAAAGAAATCGTAGTTTCTGTTTTGGTAAGTAAGTAAGTAAGTAAGTAGAGAAGCTAAATGGTTGTGTATAACTTTGCTGCAAGTCTACACCTCACTATTCTGAAACAAGTTATCTGCCTACTGCTGCAAGTTTTTACTGATTGCTCTCTGTGGCTTTTAGGTAGCAGTGAGACAAGCTTATTCCCTGATGTTGACAGCACTTGGAAAGTAAGTATTTGCCCTTTTATGTTTTGCTACCTTGCTGTTGTCATATAAGCAAGAATTAGATCACTGTATGGATGATTCTAATTACATTCAACTGATTTTCTGTCGAATCATTATTACTTCATCTTAAATTGATGTCAAGTGGTTCTATAGGATGTTGGTTTTGTTTTAATTTGTTGGTCTGGGCTACTCTTTTTATGTACCAGTTAATATAATCCATGTGGTGTGACATGAAGCACTTTCACAATCGTAACATCAGCTCACTTTTCGATTGATGGCTCTGACTTTGTTTGGTTTGCAAAATCTAATGATGACATGGATAATTGATCGTATAAATACTTGAGGCCGAATCTCTGTTTGTCAATCCTTCTTTTTTCTTGGCATTTTACATCAGTTTATATCTGATTGATATACTGCTGTCAAGGGGTGGTTTGCTTTCTTGGACTTCCTTATTGACCAATATTCGTAAAATTAATCCTCATCCTGTACAACACATTATGTGGCAACCTAAATTTGTTAAATGTTCAGTGAACTACTACTGATTTGATACAAATCATTTTTAATTTCTCCTAATACAAATCAACCTAACTTTGTATGTATGTCAACTCAACTGTTGCTTTTGTCTATAACACAATCATATTTTTGAAAATGTAAAGAAATATTAAAGTTTGTTAGTTAATGTTTTGTCCATCAACTATCGAACCTCCCCACACCTCAGTAATAGAAGAAAAATGATGTCTCAAGTTTAATGTCCATAAGTTAATCTTTGCGGTGTGCCATAGTCGAGCTTCAAACAGCTTTTGATCCGATAGTACGGTGCTGTAGTGTATAAGTCTTTTTTTCTTTCTGAAGCATGTTTTGAAAGCTAGCTAATTGAAGACAACCAAGCCCTGTTGATATTATGCATCAATGCCTCTAATATAAGAACACATAGGTTGTCTGGTTTTCTCCTTTGTTTCTTGGTAGTAGGAAATGGGAAGGATTGAGGTAGTTGAGATATAACCATTCCTTTATTTTAATTTTTAATGAATATGTGATTGCACATGTTTCTCAATCCATTCATTTTTTAGGTGTCACTGACATTGATACCAATTTACTCACATAATATGTATATGTTTAGCATTTGAGAAAAACCTTCGTGTAGCCTGGAATCTTGATACTCACTTGTTCCCAAACAAAAGGGAAATGGTTATTGTATAGAGAGATAATAACTAATATCATTCTATTAATTGGCTACTCATGTGAAGTTCTAATTGTTGCGTTTCATGGCAGACATTCAATGAGATACAAAAGCTTCTCAGTAAGACCAATGGCAAAGTTGTCGGGGACCTAATGACTCCCAGTCCACTTGTTGTTCAGGAATCCACTAGTCTGGAGGATGCTGCCAGGTACTGATTTTGCATACTCATATGAAACAGTATTTTTCTTTTACAAAGAATTAGGGAAGAATTCCCTTGATTAGCAAACAACAGTGAAAAACTTTTAACGGTTTGCAACCTCCCAAATGACTAAAGGCCCTGACCTACGTACTCAGATGACAACATCTCTGAACTCGTCTTAACTCACATCCGGTTGATACAGAATGGTATTTTATCGCTAAGATTAGGGAAGAACCCCTTTGATTACAGAACACTAATGCAGAACTTCGAGGTCTGCATTCTGCAACCTCCCAAATGCCCGAACGAAGGACCACTTTTCCAAATGATCAGAATATAAGATAGTTCCTCCTCTCAATCCCTTTTCTCATTTATAGCCAAGTCTTATTTTCCGTAATTATCCCAACCCCCAAGTGTTAGCTAACTAACTAACTAGGTAAATACCCAAGGGGCTGCCTATCACATTTAACACACATATTTAATGGCTTTTTCCTCTGACTATTTTGTTACTGATGTAATAATTTATAATTTCTTGCTAATGTATGAGGACAGCAAAAATATTTGGTAATTTATTATAACACCAGGGCAACCATTTGATTTCATGAATCCATGGAATTGATTCTTTATTTTATAGTGAACTTGGTTGTGAACTTTGTTCTCCTGACACCTGACACTATTACTTGTATTGTATTAGGCTCTTGCTTGAAACAAAATATCGTCGACTACCTGTGGTGGACAAAGATGGAAAGCTGGTGAATTATTAATCCCTTACAAGTTTAAGTTTTGTTGTTATTACATCATTGACTTCAGCTGATTGATTTTTTTCATTTTTGCAAGGTTGGTCTTATTACAAGGGGAAATATTGTTAAGGCTGCTCTGCTGTCAAAGCGCTCTGGTGAGAGACTCACATAGTTTGACAAATACAGAATTCAAGTGCTCCTTTATGTTGTCTTGTAGTCATAGTCAGGTGGATATTTTGACTATTAAGAATTCATTTATCAGCCCAAAAGGGGAGCTGAAGGCAACTCTTGATGACCTTCTGAGACCTTCAAAGTGGGCGGCTATTACTTAATTGCATTGATTTATGAATCACCTTCCTCGACATTGTTTATATGTGTTGGATTCTTTAGGGCTCAGTGACATTATATCCAGTTAATCTTTATATAGGCTCTGTTAAATCTTGATATGGGATTGTAATGGATAATTTTGAGTACTGTATTATACTGTAAATTGGTTAGCATTTTAATTTTTTATATGATGTCCGGGACTTCTAGTCCAATTTCATATTGTATCAAATTCTAGCTTCTTAATTCCCTTCTGTGTTTATAAGTTCATCACTGAATTGAGTAACTAACTAATATAGGCATGGTTGTGACATTTTTCTTTTTCTTTGCCAGTGAACTAAGGAATTCCAGTCATTTTCTTAATTTACCAAGCGCGCAGGTGGGAGTTCACTGCATAGGGTGAGGAAATAAATTTAACTATATATCATAAATGAAGCACATATTTTTAGTTTTCTCTTCATTATTTTGTTATGGGTCTTGCTAATGTGTTCCCTAAGGGGGCACATGTTAAGGAACTCAAAAGTAGAATACACAACTTTTGAGAGAAATTTAGAACCATTATATATTGCTACAAATGTAGGCATAAAATTTCAGTTAATATTTCAAGAAAATTTGCTAGCCTATAATTGTATTATCATTTTTGGAAGTTACCAAAATCTAGTGAGAATCTACATTTTAATGAAAACATCAAATTAATACTGGTTGACCAAAGATCCATATATTATAATAGTAAAGAAAAACTCCTCATGTTCAATCCACACTCCTAAAATTCATCATTGGACATGAACACCTAACACGACAAAGATACGTTGAAAAAATATAAGACAGTGACATAATTAATTAAATAAAAGTACTATTTATAAAAGATTTAAATTGAAAATCAAAATTATACTTGTGCAATTATATTGAGTAATTTATTTTACTAAAACTTTAAATATGATAGTATTTAATTTTTATTTATCCATCTACTAAAAAAAGTTTAAAATGTTGTAATCATACTCCCTCCGGTCCTTATTATAAGAAGGAATTGACTTTTTAGATTCATGAAATGTTTGATGTTTCGAGTTCATAATATAGTTTAGATACATAAAACATTTCATGAATCTAAAAAAAAAATCTTCTTATAATAAGGACCAAATGTTGTAATTTGAAACTTTTAACCCCTTATTGATCACACATCTTTAATTTTTGTGAGTCTAAAATGCGTTTAAGGAGTGTCTATGGCGTGTCAGAACAAAGGATTTAAAAAAAACGTTGTTTGAGTTGTTAGGCAAGTGTTAGAGCAATAAAGTTTCACTTTCACAATAACTCATTTGATTGGTTAAATATTTCTCACGAATTACTTAATTCATTTGATTGGTTAAATTTAAATATTTCTAACGAATTACTTCCTATTAATGGGAGTCCATTGATTGGTCTATAGGCTCCCTATTCTATCAATCTATTCCAGGAGACTCAGTCAAAAATGGCAACCTACAACACAACATGTAAGAAAAAACATGTCAACATGCTTGTAATATGTCATTCATGACGTTTCATGTCAACTTTTTCTTATTTCACGTACAGAGAATGAATCTATAAGTCTATCATCTATTCCATTCATCTTCAAAATAATTGGACCTGCATCTCCCTCATAACTCACTTTCTTACTAAGCAAGTTAAGTGAGCATCATCAATTCATCATCTCCATTTCAACATGGGACATGAAACTGATTCAGTTAAAATGTTCTTCTTCCCGTTTGTTGGTGGAGGTCATCAGATCCCAATGATAGACACAGCAAGAGTGTTTGCTTCACATGGAGTCACATCAACAATCCTAACCACACCCTCCACCACTGTCCAATTCCAAAAGTCAATCAAACGCGACCAAAAATCCAATCTTCCCATCACCATTCATATACTCACCACTCCTGAAAACACTGATATATCCGACACAGACATGTCTGCAGGTCCCATGATCGATACCTCGTTTCTCCTTGAACCACTGAAACAGTTCCTTCTCCAACACCGACCCGACTGCATAGTCATTGACATGTTTCATCGTTGGGCTGGTGACATCGTCGATGATCTCAAAATCCCAAGAGTTATCTTCAATGGTAACGGGTGTTTCCCTCGCTGTGTCATGGAAAACACAAGAAAGCATGTTGTGTTTGAGAATCTGAGTTCAGACTCAGAGCCTTTCCTTGTTCCTGGTCTTCCTGACAGAATCCAGATGACACCGTCTGAGATTCCGATTTTTATGAGAAAAGAAACTCCGTTTTCTGATAGGATGAAGCAATCAGAGGAAAAAAGCATCGGCACTCTTATCAATAGTTTCTATGATTTGGAACCAGCTTATGCTGATTACATAAGAAATGAATTGGGAAAGGAAATATGGCTTGTAGGGCCAGTTTCCCTTTGCAACAGAAGCTTAGAAGATAAGAAAGAGCGAGGGAAACAACCCACTATGGATGAACAAAGTTGTTTGAATTGGTTGAATTCTAAGAAACCTAATTCAGTTCTTTACATAAGTTTTGGGAGCGTAGCTCGTTTACCAATGAATCAGCTCAAGGAAATTGCTTATGGTTTAGAGGCTTCTGATCAATCATTCATTTGGGTGGTTGGGAAGATTTTCAACTCATCTAAAAAAGAAGAAACTGGTAGTGAAGATTGGGTTCTTGATGAATTTGAAAAGAGGATGAAGGAAATGGATAAAGGGTTGATCTTTAGAGGTTGGGCTCCTCAACTTTTGATATTGGAGCATGATGCTATCGGAGGGTTTATGACTCATTGTGGATGGAATTCAACTTTAGAAAGTGTGTGCGCTGGTGTACCTATGATAACTTGGCCACTTTCAGCTGAGCAATTTACGAATGAGAAGTTGATAACGGATGTATTGGGGATCGGGGTCCAAGTGGGTAGCAGAGAGTGGAGGTCTTTTGATGAAGAGAGGAAAGTGTTGGTCGGAAGAGAGAAGGTTGAGTTGGCAGTGAAGAAGTTGATGGTGAAGAGTAAAGTGGCGGAGGAATTGAGAATGCAAGCCGAACGTATTGCAGAGTATGCAGAAAGAGCTGTTGCAGAAGGTGGAACATCTTATGGTGATATTGACGCCTTGATTCGCAAACTTAAAACTTACAGAATTGCAAGCCAAGTTTAGAATTAGATTCAGATGGTTAATCATTGCAACACAATTGTTCACTTATAAGGGACAATGATAGATAGTATGCCATCTTGGACTTCCTTATTTATCAATCTATATATTAGTAAAATTAATCCTCGTCCTCGGCAAAGCATTATGAGCAACCAAACTCAACTGTTGTTTATAACGCGGTCATATTTTAAAAAATGTAAAGAGATATTGAAGTTCGTAAGCTAACGCTCAATATTTTTTTCCCCAACTATAAACCTCCTAGCACCTCAGTCATAAAATAGAAGATAAGCGGGGGTCTCATGTTTAAGGTCTATGAGTACATCTTTGTGTGTTTAGTATGAGTCGATATGTTTAGTATGGGGCGAGCTTCAAACAGCTATGATTCAATAATATGGTACTGTAGTGCAAGACTTTAACAAAAGTGTGTTTTTAAAGGCTGCTAATTGAAGAGTTTCACTTTCAACCATGTACTACAGAAGAATTTTACAAGTTAGCCAAATCCTGTTAAAATTAAGCATCAATAGCTTCAATGTAGAATTGTAGGGTTTGTCTATTTTTATCCTTTGTTGTTTGAGGAAAAATAAATGGAGGGGATTGATGTAGTTCATATATAACCGTGCCTTTTATTTCAATTTTAACTAATATGTGATTGTCAATTTTAACTAATATGTCTCATCTCATGTCATTTTTTATTTTTATTTTGCAACTTTATAGTTTAGCTCATTTTTTATTTTAGTATTGATTAGTTACTGATATGATCTTAGTTCTTGATTTTGGTTATATAATCTTTCAGTGCAGCTAGTTTGATTAGTTATATAACATGGTTTGGTCTGATAGTGTAAATGTTACACATGTGTCCAATAATATACCAACATATCATGTATTGTGTTTAAAAATACATGATGTGTCATATTATTAAATGATGTGGCAACACATCATTGGATGCATATGTAAACAATATTTACACTGACAGTACACAACAATTAAACTCTAAGAATAAACATTTTATGGTTATACTATTATATTTGGTCTTAGTTATTGATTTTGAATTTTTGATTTAAACATACTTTGGTTATTGGTTATATAATTAAACTACCAATCAATGTTTGTGTTCCTTATATATAAATGAGAACTTATTAGATGACCTTATAGTATTTTGTATTTGATAAACTTATTTGATGAATTGAATTTTGTATTTGATGAACTTATGAGAAAATAATTGTATTTTATATTTGATGTATTTATGGGAAAAGAATATATCGAGAAAAAAATAATAGCATGAAATACATCGGACAAAAATGCGCTGTAAAAATCGATTAAAGTATCCAAACCAAAATGATGAGTTTTGTTCGAATTCATTTTTGAAAAACACAAAAACCGAACCTAACCGAAACAATCGAGAGTTTATTGATTCAGATATTGGATTCACTCAAAACGATCCAATTACACCCCTTATGCAATGGGCGGGTCGAGGGCGAATTTTTCCATCCCAAACTCAAACTTATAAGGTTCGGGTATTCTCAAACCCGTCTCAATTCTAAATGGGAATAAAAAGTATAAACCCAAATCCAACTGGGGTCGGGTATCCCCAAAAAAAACGGACTGCTGGTTGCAGAAGAAATTTGAGTATTGTTAAATCACACCATTAAATCAAACAATAAAACAATTATTGCCTCTCCCTTAACTCTTCATCTTCCTCACAAAACACGTCCCTCACAAAACACCATTCTTTTCAACAAGAACTGAAATTTCTTTTCCAACCATGGGAAAAACCAAAAAGCCTTATATCCTTAAAGGTTGTAGGCCAAAGGAAATCAAAACTAAATCTCTTTCTCTTAAATCAGAACACCAAAGGTTTTTACTTCACATGTATAATGATAACGATAAACCTAAGGGATCATGGCTTGAGAAGCTTATTATAGCTGCATTCGACCAGGGATCATCTCGTAAGTTATTTATATTATGTATAATTTGTTTAATTTTAGTAATGTATAAGAGTATTCTTTATAATATAACAGATTAAGTAATAGTTCATCTGTTTTAGTCCAACTAAGCATTAGTTAGGATAATCTTAGGCTAAGTACAAAATGGCTATATATACATCTGTATCTACAACTGCATCAAGAATGAAAAAGAAATAGAAATATCTAAAAGGAAAAGTTTGTTACTTTTGTTATGGATTCTTTGAAAATCAATATGGTATCAATATGGTAACAGTTAAGCCTTTGATCCATGGTTGAATAACACATTTTATTCATTTTGTGTAGCTTCTTGATGGGTTGCTATTGTATGTAGAGCTATATAAGCTTATTTGTCAATATACGACACAACATTGGGATCAAGTACCGTGGAGTTCTCACCACAATGCCTAATAGACTGCATTGCGTGTGTTATTGGGAAGAAGGTTTTGAAGAATTGGCACCAGGAAGACAAATGCTACTCATATGGCACGTTTCAAACTTTGTGTTTTGCTGCAAAGTATGGAATATCATCGCTGCGAAGTTATGAGTACATAGGAAAAATGATGTCTTGCAGAGAATATGACTCGGTGAATTCCTTTTAATTTTCATCTTAAAGTGCTCTAAAACAATCACTAAAACAATTAACATGAGCAAATATCATGTAATATGTTTCACAAATCTTTCCATCAATGGAAGATTTTATATTTTCTAAAGGGTTCCGCTATTCAATGCCCTCAGGGAAATGTTTAAGATCAACTTTTTTGTGGTGTGTACTCAACCAATTTTATATGAATGAATATATTTTTTTATTTAAAAAAAAACAATTCACAAGCAAAAATGATCCTAACAAAAATATTTCATTAACAATTCAAAAACAAAGAAATACAATGAAATTAGTAATATCGCCAACACAAACAGTGAAATGTTTAAACAAAATTTGTTCATTCCAAATTATATCACGAAATTGTTCATTCCAAATCATCTAGAATACAAATAAAACTATTCTTATTTTTATTCCAAAAAATAATTAACTTTCCTTCAAAGATAAATATACCAGATTATACTATGATCAAAGACATCACAACTAAGTGTGCTAATGTTAACTGTGTTGTCTGAGTTGTCCGGAAGTGGTTTGTCGTTGATCCAAAGAATTCTAAAATGGTCTTCTCAATGGAGTGTCTTCTCCTTGATTCTCCGGTATATACTCTAAGTTTTATTTTTGTGCACTTTTAAAAGTAAAATTTTCACACGTATATTAACCATATTTGATAAGAAAATAAACATATTTGAGTTTGATAACAGGTCAGGTTCTTCATTCTTTATTTGATTTATTGTGAGTTAATTGATTTCTGAATTGTGATTGATGTTGATTGGTTGTGAGGTTTGAATTTAATTTGATTTGATATGATTTATTTTTTACAATTTTGTTTGATACATATTCTCTGTTTTGATAGGATCAACTAAGTGTGCTAATGTTAACTGTGTTGTCTATAGACGCCCATGCAAATTAGTTTGGAAAAAAGGTACAAAGGTTGATAACATGTCTAATTCATAAGTACCCACTGACGTTCTAACTTTCACAGACCTCTTATTAATACATACGATGTCAATTATTTGTGTCGTAAGTTTATATCTTTTTTAATGATCATCAATATAAATGGGTATATTCTTCATACACTAATATGCTTTTTAAAATTACTTTTTTGTGTGCAGATCTTATAGGGGTTCTTTGTAGTATTGACATGGAACTTTCATTTGGACATGCAGGGAAAAAAGGAAAATTTAATCATGTCGAGCTGAATAATAATGGGTAATAAATTTTATTGCAAATTGTAACATAATTATTATGACCCGTCAACTTTTTTATTAACGTCTTTTTTAATGTGAATTCTAAACTCTTATAGTATTTTTTTTACAACTGTTGTTTCAAAGTTACGTTGTTTGAATCTCAAGCACCAGCAGTAGAATACTCTAGAACTAGAAAGGAGGAAAAGGAGTAGAATCAATCGTAGTCAATCACGATGGTTTTTCCTACGCCGCTATGGGTGGTACGGGCGCACTCGCTCCACCGCCTCTTCTGCAGCCTCTTCCCCCGACGCTCTCGCAGCAGCGGAGCACACTGCAGCAACGGAGCACCGCAGAGCAATTGGAGTACTTTCTGGGTTTTTATTAGCTCTGAATCTTGCATTTCTTGCTTATCACAACTCTCCCTTTCATACTGCTCAGCCACCTACTTCATTACCATCCAAAACCATGGATCCTAACACTTTCCTTAGCCATCGTCCTCTACTGGAATATCTTGTTGTCACCTTGAATTTCATGCTTCTCGTATCAATACTGAGGCTTGCGCTTAGTCGGAGACCATTCTGGTTTTATAGTACTTTCATTATTCTTTTTGATGGCATTTGTGTGACTCTCATGTCCAGGATCTATTCTCCACTATATCCCTCGACTACATTGGGTGCAATGTTCTTTATGGGATTCGTTCTCATGGTTTTATCCAAGTCACCCAAAAACAATATCTAAAAGAAAAAGTTTGTTACTTTTGTTATGGATTCTTTGAAAATTAATATGGTATCAGTTACCGCAGAGCAATTGGAGTACTTTTTGGGTTTTTATTAGCTCTGAATCTTGCATTCCTTGCTTATCACAACTCTCCCTTTCATACTGCTCAGCCACCTACTTCATCACCATCCAAAACCATGGATCCTAACACTTTCCTTAGCCATCGTCCTCTACCGGAATATCTTGTTGTCACCTTGAATTTCATGCATCTCGTATCAATACTGAGGCTTGCGCTTAGTCGGAGTTCATCCTGGTTTTAGAGTACTTTCATTATTCTTTTTGATGGCATTTGTGTTACTCTCATGTCCAGGATCTATTCTCCATTATATCCCTCGACTACATTGGGTGCAATGTTCTTTATGGGATTCGTTCTCATGGTTTTATCCAAGTCACCCAAAAACAATATCTAAAAGAAAAAGTTTGTTACTTTTGTTATGGATTCTTTGAAAATTAATATGGTATCAGTTAAGCCTTTGATCCATGGCTCAATAACACATTTTATTCATTTTGTGTAGCTTCTTGACGGGTTGCTACTGTATGTAGAGCTATACAAGCTTATTTGTCAATATACGATACAACATTTGGATCAAGTACCATGGAGTTCTCACCACAATGCCTAATAGACTACATTGCGTGTGTTATTGGGAAAAGGTTTTGAAGAATTGGTATTAGGAAGACAAATGCTACTCATATGGCACGTTTCAAACTTTGTGTTTTGCTGCAAACTATGGAATATAATCGTTGCAGAGAATATGACCCGGTGAGTTCTTTTTAATTTTCATTTTAAACTGCTCTAAAACAATTAACATGAGCAAATATCATGTAATATGTTTCACAAATCTTTCCATCAATGAAAGATTTTATATTTCCTAAAGGGTTCCGCTATTCAGTGCCCTCAGGGCAATGTTTAAGATCAACTTTTTTGTGGTGTGTACTCTACCAATTTCATATGAATGAAAAACAAATTATTTAAAAAAAAAAAATCAATTCACAAGCAAAAATAATCCTGACAAAACTATTTCATTAACAATTCAAAAACAATGGAATACAATGAAATTAGTAATATCTCCAACAAACAGTGAAATGTTTAATTGATCATGCAACAATTAAACAAAATTAGAAGAAACCTTTAATCTTAGAGAAATCATTCCAATTATATCACGAAGTTGTTCATGGTAGAAAACAAAGTATAAATACACAAATTATTTTCATATTAAACATAACCGATATTACTTTTGTTGCCCTCAATGTTTTAACTTTGTTGCTATTAAACTTATATTACTTTTGTTTTCTTCATTAGATTATTGCTCCTAGTTTCGCTGAAACTATATAAAAAATCATATAGCGAAACACGAAAGAGTGAAGAGAGCGAAAATGGAGAGGGTGAAAATGTTGAGGAATCACAGATGAGCGAAGGGGAGCTCAATGAAGAAAGAATAAAGATCGGGTCAACCATACCATCATTGAGGATACAGAGGTGGTCTCTGATGAGAAAATTATCGAGTATCTAAAAATGTCTCCTATGCTTGGAACATATCAGTGTTTCAATGATTATGACGAGTACAACGGCGGCGAGGTAATTTAATTAAATTAATCATAATTATTTTGTATTTGTTAATTAAAAACTATAGAGAATAATTTTTTTATGATATTTATACTGGCCCAGCAATGCACCCGATTAAGGGTTTACGGTTTACCTACTCAAGAACCAAGCTATATGCCGCTATTATAACGGGATATAAACAGGCTCTTGTATTTTGTTGGAAGGACACACTAGTTTTACAAGTCCATACTAGCTAGTAATGATGATTTTGGACGTAGTTCAGTTGGCTTTATCTCCAAGCATTTATTCATTGCAATGGGGAGTATCCAATCAACATCACCAACCGTAGAGACGACGGAGGATATCTTCGGAAAAGAAACCATGACAATTGTCAGTTAAACATAAAAAGAGGAAAAGGTCGAACCTTTGAAGAACAAACTTCAAGCATTGTTGGTCATGGTTAAGAGTCCAATCATATGATCAGTTATTTTAATAAAAAAAAACAATTCACATGCAAAAATGATCCTGACAAAAATATTTCATTAACAATTCAAAAACAAAGGAATACAATGAAATTAATAATTTATCCAACACAAATAGTGAAATGTTTGATTAATCCTGCAACAATTAAACAAAATTAGAAGAAGCATCTAATCTTAGATAAATCACTCCAATTATATCACGAAGTTTGTTAATGGTAGAAAACAAATAATAAACACACAAATTATTTTCACATTAAACATAACCGATATTACTTTTGTTGCCCACAATGTATTAACTTTGTTGCGATTAAACTTATATTACTTTTGTTTTCTTCATTAGATTGTTGCTCCTAGTTTCGCTGAAACTCTATAAAAAATCATATAGCGAAACAAGAAAGAGTGAAGAGAGCGAAAATGGAGAGGGTGAAAATGTTGAGGAATCACAGATGAGCGAAGGGGAGCTCAATGAAGAAAGAATAAAGACCGGGTTCAACTAGACCATCATTGAGGATGCAGAGGTGGCCTCTGATGAGAAAATTATCGAGTATCTAAAAATGCCTCCTATGCTTAGAACATATCAGTGTTTCAATGATTACGACGACTACGATTGCGGTGAGGTAATTTAATTAAATTAATCATAATATTTTTTAGGATATCTATATTGGCCAAATAGTGCACCAGATTAAGGGTTTACCTACTCAAGAACCAAACTATCATGTCACTATTACAACGAGATATAAAAAGGATTTTGTATTTGGTTGGAAGGACATAATAGTTTTACAAGTCCATACTAACTAGTAATGGTGATTTTGGCCCTCGTTCAATTGGCTTCATCTCCAAGCATTTATTCATTCCAATGGAGAGTATCCAATCAGCATCACCAACCATAGAGACGATGGAGGATATCTTTGGAGAAGAAACCATGACAATCGCAGTTAAACAGAAAAAGAGAAAAAAGTCGAAGAACCTTTGAAGAACAAACTTCAAGCATTGTTGGTTATAATCTATATGTATTTTTTAATTTGAATGAATGAATTTCTTTATAGTAAAAAATAAAATAAAATAATCAAATGACATAAACTAAATTCAAATAATTCTTCAAAAAAAATTAAATTCAAGTATGAGTAAAATAATATTTTTTTTTTGAGAATTAGACTTCAATAAGTGAGTTTAAAATAAAATAAAAAATATTTATGCAGACTAATAACTAACTTATACAGATAAGCCCATAAAAAACCCACAATTCGAGTACATATCTCTATTATATACATTATGATAGTTTCACGGAACTCTTTCGTGCATTCTCAAGAAAGTGTGTTCTCCTTGATTCTCTGGTATATACTCTAAGTTTTATTTTTGTCCACTTTTAAAAGTAAAATTTTCACACGTATATTAACCATATTTGATAAGATAATAAACATATTTGAGTTTGATAACAAGTCAGGTTCTTCATTCTTTATTTGATTTATTGCGAGTTAATTGATTTCTGAATTGTGATTGATGTTGATTGGTTGTGAGGTTTGAATTTTAATTTGATTTGATATGATTTATTTTTTACAATTTTGTTTGATACATATTCTCTGTTTTGATAGGATCAACAAAGTGTGCTAATGTTAATTGTATTGTCTATAGACGCCCATGCAAATTACTTTGGAAAAAAGGTACAAAGGTTGATAACATGTCTAATTCATAAGTACCCACTGACACGTTCTAACTTTCACAGACCTCTTATTAATACATATGATGTCAATTATTTGTGTCGTAAGTTTATATCTTTTTTAATGATCATCAATATATATGGGTATATTCTTCATACACTGATATGCTTTTTAAAATTACTTTTTTTTGTGCATATCTTATAGGGGTTTTTTGTAGTATTGACATGGAGCCTTCATTCGGACATGTAGGGAAAAAAGGAAAATTTAATCATGTCGAGTTGAATAATAAAGGGTAATAAATTTTACTGCAAATAGTAACATAAATATTATGACCCGTCAACTTTTTTATTAACATTCTTTTTTTAATGATAATTATAAACTCTTATAGTATTTTTTTACAGGTGCTGTTTCAAAGTTACGTTGTTTGAGTCTTAAGTCGATGAGGAACTCAACTCATTCATTACTTCCTGGAATGCTACAAATGCAGTTGTTACAATTCTATTCGCTAAAGTCAGATTTTGGAATGGTATACATAAAAACAATCTAATAATCTAATAATTTATGGTGTTATAAATTATATCTAATTTTGTTAACAACTAAACCTACAATATTTAAATTTAATTTTATAGGGTCAAAGAATTTGAACACTAGTTTCGGCTCTTCCCGAGTCATATCTAACTAAGGTATCTCCGACGTTGTAACATTAAAATATATGCATGATTCTATTATTATATCAATCATAAATTACTTTTAATAAATTTTCACCTATGCATGACCTTAAAGTACTAATTTTTGATAAGTACAACTCATACTTTATATTTTATAATTTTTTATCGGTGCAATTCATATTTTATATGTTCTAATTTTCTATTAGTATAATTCACAGGATCTTATCACAAAGTTTGATGAAAAAACAAAGGAGAAGGTCAAAGAAACAATAGAGAAGAAGATCAAAGATAGCATTGCCTTGGATGTCGTAGAGTTATGCTCACATAAAATTGATTGTGTATCACTTAAGAGAGTTTTTCGCGATGATCTACTTTATTTCTTTTTTATATTTATATTATTATGAGTTATATAAATATACACAGACCAATATTAAAATTAGGAAAAACTAAACTATTCCTATTATATGATCGTGATACAATAGTTTTTTATTGTTTAATTTTAATGTTTTATTATGCATTTTTTAATTGATAATTTGTTTCAATTTTCTCCTTTAATTCGATAGACCGATTAATTGACAAAATTAATAAGTATTATTTTTGTGACATATTTTTTTTTTTTTGAACAGCAAATATTTTATGGGTCTTGCTAACCAATGCACCCTATGCAATGGTTAAGGAACCTAAAAATAGTAAATTTTACATTGAAACAAACATAACTTACACTTTGAAAAGTTTCATACACAAGTTCCAAGACAATTTTACTATTTATAGTTCCTTAATTAGTAAAGGGGTGCAATGTTTAGCATTTGCCATATTTTATTAATAAGACCATGTCTCTGCACAAGATGAGTGGACACCGGCAAAAGAGAAGTTACAAAACAATGGTTCTGTATATAGGCGGAACACCAATGAAAAACCAAAACCTAACCTGCCTAGAAGAGATCCACTTCTAATCCCATTCTTAGAAATATATTCTTCAGTTTTCATACCACCAGAGATACCTCAATCTGACCCAAAGAAATGCCAATAGACACTAACTTCCGAACTCGAATCAAAAGTGCTCGGCCCACCAGATCTAAAGAACAACTCCTTGAATCGAAAATTAAAGATCAAAGGTAGAAAAAAACCTAGACAGAAAGGCTCAGCTCATAGAACTCCTCCAACTTGTCAACACCGATGCGGTAGAGGTCATCCTGATATAAAGAAACCTGCAAATCTCAACAGATTTGGAAACCATCAGAGACTCAAAAGATGTCCTGTAAATCTCAACAAATTTGAAGGTGGTCAGAGAATCAAATATCAAAGAGACCCAAACACACACGACATCAACCGCCAGAACCAAAACAACCACAGACAGACCACCAGATCTGACACCAAAACCACCAACAACAGCAACCAACTGCTCCACCTACAACAACCGACAACTACACGGCAGCTTCACCTAGCAAGCACTAACCCAAACCAGAAACCGGCGAATATAAACAACCGGCGAGAAACAAAAGCAGAAATCCAACCCTTTTGACGTGGAGACCACACAACCCACCAACCCATAGATCTATTACCAGAGCATCGCACTGTCTAAAACCCACCAACCGCCGGCGGACAAGAAACGCCGACAAACAGAGCAAAGAGTGGGGGAAGCACCGTCTAAGGCTGGGAGAAGGTGTTGCGGAGGACGGAAGTCACTCGTCACAACACCAAAAGCCGGCGGCTACATCGTAGATCTGAAGTTTTGGATTGATTTAATTTGGTGACATATATTTTTTTGAGAATGTTGTGATATCGAAGTTTTTCTATTTCTTTGTTTTTTTAATTGTTATTTGAACTTTACATATGCATTATTATGAAACAGATTGAAACAATGTAAAAGAACAATAAAAAAAAAATGTTTACACTGTATTTAAAAAAATATAGTTTCTTTTTTTAATAAATCTACAATGAATATTTGTAAAAAAAACAATTATCATATCAAAAAAAATTATACTAATATCAAGGGACGGATTTTAACACTTACAATAATTTCTAACAAAAATAAAGTGGAAGTGTTGTGAGCTAGATTTATTTGTTTTTTTTTGTTATTTAAAATTTACACGTGGATTACTACGAAACATAGTGAAACAAGACGATTAGAAAATGATGAGAAAATATATTTTAATTTACACTATATTTTATAAAAAAGAATAGTTTGACGTGATTCGATCAATTGAATAAATCAACAATAAACATTTATAAGAAAAATCTATTACAAAGGTAGTGCAACTTCTAAATTATTAATTAAGCGCTTTCTTAATAAAAGTAATGTTCTAAATTACAAATACTTTTCATATCGAAAAGTTCTAAAGTATCAAGAGACGATTTTTGACACTTTTTATTTCTAACAAAATAAAAGTGGGAGTGTTGTGATATGCAAGGTTGTTTATTTTTTTGTTATTTGAAATTTACATGTAGATTACTACTAAGTAGGTTGAAACAAGATGAGAGAATTATGAGAAAAATATTTTAATTTCCACTGTATTTGTAAAAAAAAAATATAGTTTGATAACATTAAATTGAATAGATCTACAACATTTATCAACGAAGAAATTATAAGAAAGGTAGTGTCTTCTAAATCACAAATAATTTTGATATCAAAAGTTCTATTCCCTTCGTCCCATATTATAAGGGAAATATGTAAAAACAAATTTTATTGGTTATAAAAAAATACTTCATCCGTTGTTTTTTATTTGTCGTTTTAGAATAAAGATCAAATTAGAAATTATTTTTTTGCATCTTATCTTCCTATTATACCTTTTTTTAATATATATCCTAATTAAATCCATCGATAAATTCCTATTTTTATGCACACACACTTTGTCTTTCCAAAAAAAATTAAAACAGCCAAAAAAGAATTGTAACAGACTTTATTTAAAAAATAAAATAACAAACTTTGTTACAAAAACATTTAGAAGGAGAGTATAATAGACAAAATATAACATAAATTGACATAACGACAAATAAAAAAGAACATATTTTTTCTTTTTAAATACTCCTTCCGTTCTTTTTATTTGTCATTTTAGACAAAAAGACTAAATTATGAAGGTGAATTTTTGCACCTTATCATTTCTATTATACCCTTTTTTAAGCATATATTCTAATTTTAATCAACCAATAAATTTCTACTTTTTTGCACACACACTTTCTCTTTCTAAAAAAATAAAACCACAAAACAAATTGTAACAAATTTTATTTAAAAAAAAAAAACTTTGTTACAAAACAATTAGGAATGAAAAAATAATAGGCAAAATATAACAAAAATTGTCAAAACGACAAATAAAAAAGATTTTTTTTTTCTAAAACGACAAATAAAAATGAACGGAGGGAGCAAGAGATAAGAATTAACTTTTCTTGGAATTGATAAATGTTTGTTTCTTTTTTTTCTTCTTATATTTTGGGACAAAAAAGATTTTTTCTTTTATATTTTGGGATGACAGGAGTACAATATCAATGGACAATATTTGATACTTAATTTCTAACAAAAAATAATGGGATTGTTGTGATACACAAAATTGTCTATTTCTTTGTATTTTTTTTGTTATTTGCAATTTACAAATGGATTATAACTAAACATGTTGAAAAAAGAAGGTGAGAGAATAATGAGAAATGATATATTTACACAATATTTTAAAAAATGTAGTTTTTTGTCATAAAAATTTAGTTTGATAAGATTCAGTTAAATAAATCTATAATAAACGTTTGTAAAAAAATAATAAAACATTTTTCATACAAAAAAATTCTACAGGGACGAACTTTGACACTTAATTTCTAATAAAACAATAGTGTGAGTGTTGTGAAATGCAAGGATCATTTCTTTGTATTATTTTTTGTTATTTGAAATTTACACGTGCATTACTACGCAATAGGTTTAAACAAGACGATGAGAAAAAATATTTTAATTTATATTGTATTTTAAAAAAATAATTTGATGTGATTTAGTTGAATAAATATACAATAAACGTTTATAAAAAAAATCTATTATAAAGGTAAAACAACTTAAAAAATCTTAACTAAGTGCTCTCTTAAAAAAGGAATTGGATCTAAAGCACAAATGACAAATATTTTTCATATCAAAAAGTTGTACAATATCAAGGGATAATTTTCGACACTTAATTTATAATTAAAAGACAGTGGCGAATCGGTCTATTGAAACATGATCTTGAAGGTTCGAATCCCTATAATGCTTATGAGGAACATGGATCAGGTTGTGGCTTATGTAATGGAATTAGGCTAATAATCAATATGTTGGGCAAAAATCTCATAAGTGCAACGGATTTGACGGGAACCAATATAGGTGACAAAGTTTTGATCCCCATAATAATCTAATCCCAGAGACCATGACTTACCATTCAAGTTTCAAAGACGTCAATTTTTATTAGTAATATGTTTTGCTATGACAATAAAAAAAAAGTCAAGGGCAATCTCTTTCTCATGTAGGAATCTATATTCTTAAGCCTGTATTCACTCATGGACAATTGTATGTTACAGTTTCTCTGGTCACTTCAAGAAATGAACTACAATTTTTGATTTTGTTGACGAACAAGGACAACGCTCACCAACAAAAAATGTTGTTTATCAAGAAGTTTTAATAATGTTTAACTTTTGTAATTTTATATTATAACGTCTTTTAATAAAATTTGTATACATTATTTATATTTTTCTCAATAATTTCACAATGTGCACTTTTTATTTTGTATAGTGACAAACAAAATAAGTTAAAATATCAAATACTTGATTTAACATTTTTGTTAATGTCTATTATGATAACCGAAATATCTATTTAATGTATGATACAGAGGAATTATGACATATCGAATCAGGACTATACAAATTTCAAAATATTAAATTACAAAATTTTCTTTAATATATTAAAATATCACTTCATTATAATTTTTATTTTTAAAATGTCACTTCACTTCAATTAAAATGTATTATTTTAATAGATCAACTTTGATTTTAATCCTTACTATTTTTTAAAATTTTATAAATTATTTAATTACCATTTAACTTTTAAGTTTTTAAAATATTTTTTTTAATATAACTTTTATTTTATTTAATATAATTTATTTGAATCACAATATCTTAACTTCAATTTCTAGATTTATACAATTCATAAAATATAATATCTCAAATTTATTAATACTAATTATTTAAATAAATTATGTACCAAGAAAAAAAAATTACTCAATAAAGTGTAAACCCTAGTCAATAAAGACCAGAACCAAAATCCCTTCCTCCTCTTCTTGGACTTGCACCGTATTTTGACAATAGCAACCGCACAAGAGACCACAACCAAAAACGCTTCCACAATCTCTCTTCGCCTGTGTAGGTAATCCCTCTTTCTCTCTCCTCGTCGCTAATCTCCCTTTATTCTATCTCGACTGTTCTGTTCTTGTTTGTTCTGCTTGATTTTCATTTATCCTATTCTTAGTTTTTGGGATTTTTGTATTTTGAATTTCGTTTGTTTGTTTTGTTCTGTTCTTTCTCTCTTGTTTTGATTTCTTGATTAATTTTTCATGAATGTGCTTAAAATTGAGTTGTTTTAATTGGTTTTATTGTAAGAGGGGTTTTGGACTTTGAGAGTGTGTGTTTGTTGATTTTTTTTGTTGCTTCTATTTCTATTTAATTATTATTAATAATAATAATTTAATTAGCCCTTTTTAGTTTGTAAATAGAACCTAACAATCTATGTTTTAAAAAAAAAAATCTATGTTTTCCTCTTCTTCTTGTCGCTGTAGCCGTGTTTCTACAGAACTCTCCTCCTCTTCAACGTCAATAAAGGTAAGTCAAGTTGGGTTTAAGATTTATAAATAGACTATACATTATATATTCTAAATAAATTTTTACATTAATATAAAGACAAACTTAAATATCGAATAACACTTAATAGATCCGTGCAAAATCTAGCATGAAAAAGGTAAGAGGCTCTTTGAGAGGCCTCACAAGCCTCAACATATTCTTTAAAATTTTTTCCTCATACTAGTTTTTTGTCTTATTGCCTTCAAGAGATACCATTTTTTGGAAATTGTCAATACAATAGAATTATATGATTCAATCACATAATAATAATTTCTCTTGTGCTACTTTGACAGTGTTTAAACGCCGTATAAAGATTAACACGGAGAAGGAGGAGAATATAAAGGTGTGCGATCCAATTGAGGTAAAGTTTAGCTGTAATAGCAGTGATCATGTTCATGGAGGATATGCAAACCAAGTTGAATCACATGATATTGCCGAGCTTGAGCTCAAATGGTCAATATTTGAATGGTATGTAAATAGTGATCGCAAAATTCACTGTCCAAACAAATGTTGAAATAATTTTCTTGAACTAAAAATCTTGTATGTTCAAGTCACATCAATGATTTGATACTTAAAGTAGAAAATCAAATAAACAAACACAAGCTTATGGATGCTGCTCATGTTTAAAATTTGATACAAACACAAGGAAAGCATTAAATCATGAAGACTCAAATGACAAAAACTTATACTGTGTTAAGGCTAAAAATTTAGATTCTATGGACTTGTCACATTTTCAAAGGTAGTGGAGAAAATGAGAGTCTGTAATCTTCACAATGTCCTTGAAGGTACATCTGATCCTTGGATCTAAATGCCATTTTTAGTGAATTCTGTAAGACCAATAACAAAAATGGAAAAGAGAAGACCAAAGTGGAGATTGATTGCTTTAATTAACTCGGTAAAACATTTATGAGTTGTTCTCTCTTTAATTGGAAATTTCTACATTTTTAATTTGAGATATTGATTGAGTGCAGGACATTGTTAGTTCCACCAAGCTTGTTCATGGTACACTAAAGGTCTAAAGGATAAGCAAAAGTGGCCTATAATGTATAAGTTGAAATGTTAGCTCATTCTGAATCATTTGAGAAATGTACCTAATTATTTTCTTAAATTCATATATGTCTTGGCGTATAAAAAATATATACATCTTTGATGTGGTTCTTTTAATCTTGCTGTGAAGTTGCCTCGTGATTGTTTGAAGTCATACATGAGGCCAAAATCATATATTGCATATGGATTTGATGAGGATGTTGGACATTGTGATTCTGTAACTAAGCTTCATTGTGACATGTCTTAGGTTGTAAGCTTAATTATTGTTGTCTTTCATGCATTAGAGAAAAGTCCAGTATATAAAAGACAACAACAATTAAACTTACAGTATGAGACATGTCACTGTGAAATTTAGTCACACAATCACTACGCCCAAGCTCCTTATCAAATCCATAAGCAATGTATGATTTTGGCCTATGTCTGGTTTAAGACTATCACGAGGCAATTCTACCGCAAGGTTAGGAGACCACATCAAGGATTGTATATTCTTTATACGGCAAGACATATATGAACTAAAGAAAATAATTAGGTAAATATTTCTCAAAGGATTCAGAATGAGGCCAATCTTTCAACTTATGCATCATAGGCCACCTATGCACCCTTCAGACCTTTAGTATATACCCTTGAACGAAGTTGGCGGAACTAACAGTGTCCTGCACTCGATCAACAACTCAGATTAAAAATGCAGAAGTTTCCAGTTAGAGAGAATAGAACAAATAAGTAATGCTTTACCGAGGTCTGAAGCAAGTAATCAATGATCTCCACTTTAGTCTTTTCTTTTCCATTTTTGTTCTTGGTCTTACAGAATTCACCAAATATGTCATTTAGGTCTTAGGATATATCATATGTACCTTCAAAGACTCCCTTTTTTCTCCAGTGCCATTGAGTCTTCGCGATATGATAATTTCCTTTTGTTCGTATCGAATTTCAAGCATGGGTTAATATAAGTCTTGACTATATGATTGTGTTTGTTTATTTGTTTTTTTTTAAGTATCAAATCATTGATGTGACTTGGGGGATATAAATTTTTCAATTCAAAAAATTTATTTTGACATTTTTTTGGACAATGAATTTTGCAATAACTATTTAAATGCCATTATAATCTTGACCATTTGAGCTCAAGCTCAGCAATATCATGTGATTCAACTCTTTTACATATCCTCCATGAACATTATTATTTACTGTTGTAGCTAAACTTCACCTCAATTGGTTCAGAACCACCTCGAAATCTGCTTACCACGAAGTTCACAACAACAAACAAGACTAAAGGTCAATGTTGCATGCCCGATAGGATCTATAGCAGTAAACTAATGACGTCTTACAAAATATGAGGGTTTTGGGGAAATATACTTATCAGCCGAAGTGATGATTCTGCAACGTTGCAGTTCACTCTCAATGTCAAAACCTTGTTAGTCAAAACATATGGATTGATAATATCTATTATTGACTTTACTCTATGGAGAATAAACACAGGTTAGTGCTTGAATTCCTGCCTTGAACAAGTTATCAGATCTTAAATTTGTCACTTGTTATGATTTACCGATGTCCTATTTGCACAGGTGACAGCATACTGTACTTGGATCTTTCCTCTGATCCTGACCTATTTAAAGGCCCAAAAGGTGACAAACAGGTACAAAATGCTTATTTCGATCGTAAGAGTTTTGTTGAATTGAACTAATGGATCTAACTATCACATTCACTTGCTAGTTTTTGCTTATTTTCTGTATGGATGTTGAATGTCATGGAATTGAAATTTTCAGGTTTTGATATAACTCTCTAAATCTTGTCACACATACTTTTGATGATATTCCACTTTGCATTACTCACTTTCGATCGTTCAACTTATACCTCATAGGCCATTTAGGCTTATCCTTCAGACCTTTAGTGTACCTTTGAACGAACTTGGTAGAACTAACAGTGTCCTGCATTTAATCAACAGCTCAAATTAAAAATGCAGTAGTTTCCAGTTAGAGATAATAAAACAAAAAAAAAGGATAAGGATAATGATAGCTATAAGAAAAATATTGGATTAGATATGTTTAACCAGGTAAGTCGAGTTTTTTCAGAGTTTTCATCCTCCAATATATCTAGGTGTGAGAGTGGGATTCCTGGAATGCTCATCCTACAAGCAAATTAAAAAATGAACATATATTCAATTAGAAATTTTTAAATTAAAAAATAAACTTATATGCCATTAGAAATTATTTTTAACTAGGGCATGAGATACAAACTTAACCTATAATCCAACAACATATACAAAATGTGTTATAAAAGATACCTTCTGCTAGAGTATTTATTTCCTGTTCAGTTCTTTCTTCTTGACTCAATTGTTTTAAATATGGAAGAATTCTTTTTAATAGATATTGGGGGTGTTCAACAACCTTCTCATTTTCATTGCCTTTCATTTTTTTTTTGGTATTCTCCTCCTTCTCCGTGTTAATCTTTATACGACGTTTAAACACTGTTCTCTGTGATAACAAGTTTTGATTTTTCGCTTCTCTTCTTTATTCTCTCATAATAGATTCTGATTTTACACTTAGTTTAACAAACAATTCTCATTTTTTGTTGTGATTTTTAATTTTAGGTTTTATTGTTCTTGCCCTTTCGCGTTCTCACAGTGGTTCGAAAATTCTTCAAGTTGTTCTCTATTGTCGGTACCTTTCTTTTTTCTCTCTTCACTATACTGTTTAGAACTCATGATTTATTACTACAGTTAATTTGTTGTATGATGTCAGAATTTTGTGATGTTTGAACTATAGTACCTCTATGTTAGGGTGCAAAGTCAGTATGGTTTTTCGATCGTAATCAATAAAATCTAATGTTTTTATTTTTAGTTTCAGTTGCATACCTTTAAATTGTGATTAGTCAACAAATTTTGTTTTAAATTGTGATGTTTGGTTTTTCATTTTGTGGCTGTGAAAGTAATAATTATTTGTTCGAAGGACAATACTATAGTCTTCCTTTGTTCATTACACAGAGAGATTAATTCAACAATGAAGGCGATTGTAACAAAGTAAGTTTATATTTTATAATTATGCTAGAATGAAAAATTTACATTTCATTTGGCTTTTTTCTAGTGCTTTGGGGGTTCTGTTTTCAGCTCGTTCGTGTTCTTGGTTTGGTTGTTTGTGTTCGTGTTCGATTCCTGTTTGTGTTATGTTATTGTTCGTGTTTTGAAGTTTAAACGCAGTCACAAAGTTCAAACTCAATTACAAAGCTTCAATTGCATTTTTGATAGGGGTAATGATTTAATTCAAAATAGCAATTTGTTTGCGTTAGTTAGGTTTATTGGTTTTGAATCATGAATCATGCTTTGAATGTGTAGTTTAATTTTATAAGATTGATATTAGGATGTTATGCCAAGTGGTATATGTGAAGGTATATAGTTTGATTGTGTTGATTGAAATTAGAATATTATGATAGATAAACCTGAATCGAGTTGTATTCCCTTCGGGTTGCTGACTGCTATTTCTCAATTAAATAGCTAGTGTTCGTTTCTCTTTCAAACGTGTCTTTTCCTCTGGGACTGAACATAAATGTCTCTTGACTGCCGCTGCCTTTCCCTTGATGTAGCTTTTCTTCACCTGCCATCGCCTCTTTTCCCTCTTCTCTGTTTTAATCAGATTCATTTCCCTCCCAAGAAGAGGTATGAGATAATATTACTTTTGTATTGCATTGTTTGTGCTAGTGGATTTAGTTTGTTGGGATGGTCAATTGAGCTTGAGTTTGTCTCCTATTGTTGATTTTCCTTTGCACATTCTGCTGATTTTGAGGCTGCAATTAAGGTTGGTGTTTTTATTTGCTAATCTGGTTTGGTATTGATGTGCCATTTTATTCTAGCTCTCATTTCAAGTCGTTGTATTAGTTTTGTTTCCTGTGCTTTTCAACGTGTGATAGAATTTGAAAATAACGCGTTAGAGAAAATGAATTGAAGTGACAAACAAAGAAAGTGATCTGATCTCTGAGAGCAAAAGCTTATCTTGTATTATAAATTATTGTCAAAACTCAAAAGATATTCTTCGAATAAAGGCAAAGTACAAAATTATAACTAGAGGTATCCTCATAATGAAATTGGCGCACAAATATGTCGCCAAGTGGGCTTAGTCCAAAGATTAGAGAAATCTGATAATCTTCTCGAGGTACAATTGTGGATGTTACATGTTCTTGAAATATGAGCTTCGTACAATGTTACTTGTGTTCCGTATCTTCATCCATTTTTGTGTTGATTTGCGTTTATATGTCCTTGGCTAAGGCAATATAGAACTTGGCTACTTTGTTCAGTGTTTTTAAATAGCGTCTATAGCGGCAATGCAATATTACATTTAGTAACATGGTCTTGAAAATTGAAATTCAAAAATTAAATAGGAAGGATATTTTATAATTTCTAGTTCCTCAATAATATCATGTTATGAAGAAGCTGATATAATTTACTTCAAATGACCTAACTTTTGGTTTGGCAATTACAAATGATTTATTTGTTCTCATTTCCTTCAATTCATGTTATTATGGCTATTTTCAATTTTCAGCTTATTTATGCATGTGAACATATTACTTTTACATTTGGTAAGATTAAGGTAGTTTATCTAAGAAAACTTATCAATGTATACAGGGGTAGAGAAGAGGACAATTTTGCTATTTTAGTTAACATGAAGACCGAAAACGATTTGCGCGCTCATGCCCCAGGCAAAAATCCTGTGCCCCAAGCACGAAAACAATTTTGACTTGCTGGAATTTTCGCCCCAAGCACAAAGCACGAAAACCAGAAACTTTCCTAGACATGCTTTTTTGTTCCTTTCTTTTATTCGATTGAGTTCAAGACAATTTTAACAGTAATTACATTCAATTAATTTATATTTTTGAATTATTATCAATGTCAACCTTATTGATTATAATTTCTTTGATAGTATTGAATGTCTATACCAACCATGATAAATAAGCTGTTTTTTCGGTACTCAATCATCAAACAAAATTTTGCTTAATCCAAATGTAACAGTAAATATATTGTCTTAACTACATTACCAAATAAACTTGTAAAGTGAATGATATCTCCTTGCCAGAATAACCTTTGATGGTCCAGTTTTCATGGTCTACCACATGTTACTCCAATGGACAAAGTGGTGCAGTGAATTAACTCACATGTCTCTCTCTCCCAAAGCATCCTACTCAATAAATCTGTGAGAAATGATGAATTTGAATCATAACAATTTTACAAATTAGTGAATTACATAAGAGACTATAAACAAAGTTTTAGTCCATTAAAATAAAATACTATAAACAACAACAATATTCTTGCTATTTAAAAATAAGCTCGTGGACCTCGTGGTGTTCATATCTCATCCATGCATTGTGCATCATAGCCAAATGTAAGATAAATAATTCGTACATATAAATCAATATTCAAACAATAATACAAATCATAAACTTTACAAAAAAAATAAAATAATATATTAATAGCTCGTGCAAAACGCTACTCCAAGACAGTATCTACATCAATGATAAATTTTCCATAATCTTTTTATATAAATAAACTACAAAACTTTAGCATAGTCTTCAAAATTTTCCTCTCATAACAAAAAAACCAGAACTCACCAAACTCACCATGGGTAAAGAAAATCAAGAACTTCACATAATCTTCTTCCCCTTTTTAGCCAATGGCCATATCATACCTTGTGTGGACCTTGCAAGAGTCTTCTCTTCAAGAGGACTCAAAGTCACCATAGTCACAACACATCTTAATGTACCTCTCATTTCAAGAACCATTGGAAAAGCCAAAATCAATATCAAAACTATCAAGTTCCCTTCACCTGAAGAAACCGGTTTACCGGAAGGTTGCGAAAATTCTGAATCAGCATTAGCACCAGACAAGTTCATCAAGTTCATGAAATCTACCTTGCTTTTAAGGGAACCACTTGAACATGTTTTAGAACAAGAAAAACCAGATTGTTTAGTTGCTGACATGTTCTTTCCTTGGGCTACTGATTCTGCAGCAAAATTCAACATTCCTAGGATTGTGTTTCATGGTTTAGGTTTCTTTCCTCTTTGTGTTTTGGCTTGTACAAGACAGTACAAACCTCAAGACAAAGTCTCATCTTACACAGAACCATTCGTGGTTCCGAATCTACCCGGAGAAATCAGACTGACGAAGATGCAGTTACCGCAACTTCCTCAGCATGATAAAGTCTTCACTAAATTATTGGAAGAATCCAATGAGTCAGAGCTGAAAAGCTATGGTGTGATTGCTAACAGTTTCTATGAACTCGAACCGGTTTACGCTGATCATTATAGAAACGAGCTAGGAAGAAAAGCTTGGCATTTAGGACCAGTTTCTTTATGCAACAGAGATACAGAAGAAAAAGCATGTAGAGGAAGAGAAGCATCGATAGACGAACACGAATGTTTAAAATGGCTTCAATCAAAAGAACCAAACTCAGTCATTTATGTTTGTTTCGGTAGCATGACGGTTTTCAGCGACGCTCAGCTTAAGGAAATTGCAATGGGACTTGAAGCTTCTGAAATTCCATTCATATGGGTTGTGAAGAAAAATGCAAAAAGTGACGGCGAAAAACTCGAATGGCTACCAGAAGGTTTTGAAGAAAGAATTGAAGAAAGTGGTAAAGGTTTAATCATAAGAGGTTGGGCACCACAAGTGATGATATTGGATCATGAATCAGTTGGAGGGTTTGTGACACATTGTGGATGGAATTCAACATTGGAAGGAGTGAGTGCAGGGTTACCAATGGTAACATGGCCTATGTATGGTGAACAATTTTACAATGCAAAGTTTTTGAGTGATATAATTAAGATTGGTGTTGGTGTTGGAGTACAAACATGGATTGGAATGGGAGGTGGTGAGCCTGTGAAGAAAGATGTGATAGAGAAAGCAGTGAGAAGGATCATGGTTGGTGATGAAGCAGAAGAAATGAGAAATAGAGCAAAGGAATTTGGGAAGATGGCTAGAAGAGCTGTGGAAGTTGGTGGATCTTCTTACAATGATTTTAACAATTTAATTGAGGATTTGAGGTCTTATGCACACTAATGTTTTTGTTTGCAAGTAGTGAAGTAGAATAATCTTTCGCAAATGTTAGTTGGTCAAGTGGTGATTGACACTGTACTTGGTAGGGAGAACTACAGTTTAATCCTCCGCAACTGCACTTGAGAGGAGATTGAAACAACTTAATATCAGAATGTGCTCCAAACCGGGTTAATCGGCCCATGATATTGCTGGTGAAAACCAAAATAAAAATAATCTTTCTCATTCTCAATGTAGTGGTAATATGTTTGTTTTTCTTGTTGTGTGCTTATAGTTTGATCACACAAATCTTTATCATCAATAAATTTTGAATAAACACTTGGTGTAGTGTTTAAACTATGGATTTAATTATGTGTATAAAAATGTTTTATTACACCGTGAATAAATCATAAGCATTAGATCAGTCCCATGAGCTTAGCTCAATTGGTTGGACATTGTGCACATTTGTGCAGGGACCGGGGTTCGAATCCGGTATGCCCACTTATTCACCTTTAAAAGTTGATTTTCAAGCCGTTAGACTACCTGACCAAAAAAAAAAATCATAAACATTAGATCAATAAAACAGTGGTGGGGTAACTGGGTATTGGTAAATGTTTTTTTTCTTACTAAAACAAAAATAATCTTCATTTATTTAAATTTTAACTTTGTAAAGTACATCAATTAAAATTATAACATATTGAAATTCGTTAAAAAATAAAAAGGATGAATATATTTGCGAACAAGTCCACAACATCCGAGTTAATAACATAATACGGCTAATTAATGATAGAATTTACAAATGATATGATAAAATTCAAATGTCCGGAATAGTCCTACTTTCGGATCTCCAATATTAATGAAGTTAAAGTCATTGAAGCTGCCTTGAATTTGAATCGAAACAAACCTGCAAATTTGAAAAAAAAACACCATACTAGACATGATATCAAAACAAACACTGTATAAAGACACGAAATCAAAATACCGTACCAAAATGAGAAATTAAATCAAACAACTTCACGCTAGATGTGAGTAAAACAACACAATAAATCACGAAGAAGAAAATTCAAAACGAAACCTAAAAATATGTATTATTTATTTTATTTAAGTAAAAAGAAACTAAAAAGCACTCTAATGATTTTAGATAAAATTGATTCCATATCATAAGGATGAACAAGAAAAAGACAAAAGAAATAGTGGTAAATGTTTTATTATACATATTTTTATCACCTATTAGTAAAAAAAAATATATTTCGTCATCTTAATGTAGGCACGTATAAAATTGATCTTCTTCCTAATTATAGTGTCACCTATTTTCATTGATTTTTTATGAGCAATATTTATTTTACCCTAAAGTGTGGGTATCCCCATGGGTTTCCTAAAATTCATAACAATGCTGGCCCTTTAAACTATATATAGTGAAATCTTCACACAGACACACACATAAGCCTCCATATTAATGTATTGTACCCTCTGTCCTCTTTGTTGTCTCTTGCACATGAATCCAGTTCTACAAACTTATCAATATCATGGTAATCTAAAAAAATCAAATATTCTATCTATAAATCTTAGTTTAATTGATAATGTCGATATTGTTGCAAACCATGTCACTGACACTCTTCCAAACTATAGTTGCAACTTGTCCTCTTTTACTTTTTAGCGAGAAATCCGTGCTTTTAATCTTAATAGTTTAGTTAAAAACAAGCTAGATCTTCCTAACTTCTGATATTGTATTTGATGGAGTTTTAGTATTTTTTGGATCGGTTAGCTCTAAACTTCAAATCTTTTGTTTTTAAAAAATAACTAATAATGTCGATATTAATAGGATATTAGGGTTACCTCCAATCTCCTCACCAAGAGAGTTTATCTACTATAATCACTAAAATTATGGTTGCTCAGACACCAAATTTAAAATTTCCTAGTCAATATACCAAGTCAAGAGAGAAGAGACTTTCTTTTGTAAATTATGCCTAGTTGCCCACCACAAAAATAATTGGGTTAATAGACTTTTATTTCTCGTAATATATGCGAGTTTTATTTTTCTCTCTTAAATTTTTTAGATTATCTCTTGTAAAATTTATTTTTTTGGATTAGTTATTGTTGTGAATTCCTAATGAATAAAGTTACACCAATAAAATTTTGATATGTGGAGCAAATTGATTAAGCAACCACGTATCAAAGAATATAGAGACAATGAATATTAATCCAACAATATGAAGCAAGAGAGATTATAGAGAAAGCAGTAAAAGACACAATCTTTGTTTACCCAGTTCAGTCAAATTCCGACCTAATGTGAGGGAGAGAGCAACCCCTCTGTTCCACTATTTCCGTTACAATGAAACTCTCAATAAGGGTTACAAGAATTAGCCGTCAACCTAATCCTACCCTAAACCCAAGTTTTTTTCCCGTAACCAAGAAACTTAATTTCCGTTCACAGTCATTCTATTGACTTTTTTGCTATTGTGACAGGCAAAAAGTATATTGCCATGCCAGTAAAAAGTTGATTGTTTACCTGCCAAATCAGAAAAAAATCAACAAAAAAGGTAATTCAAAAAATAATTTTAAATGGTGTAAAACAAAACTCGTTTATATTACAGAGAATAAAAACCTATTAATTTAAAATAATTTTAAGTGCAAAGTATTAAGTGCCCTACTATCACTTTAATGGGTAGTTTGAAGAAGAGAAAAATAAAAGATCCATCACTTTGGCTTAATGGAAAATTACATTTATCACAGTGTGTACTTAGTGGGTAGTTTTCATTTATTTATATAAATAAAAGGAAAATAATACAACATTATCATAAAAGGCTATAAAATAATAAAAAGTTGATAAATTCAAAAAGAAGAAATAATTCTTTTTTTTTTGACGGAAGAAGAAAGAATTCTTAAGATTGATAAATATTTTATGTGACTTTTTTACTACTGAAGGGACAAATACAAGTTAATAATAATTTTCTTCGCTTCAAAAAAAAAATTATTTTTTTGATATCAACAACTTGATATTATTCAAGAGACATTTAATAATAATTCTCTTTATACAAGTATTTTTTACAACTTCAGAAGAGTTAAACACTGTACGGAAATAAGATGTATAAATAAAATAATTTGTTACATGCAAAAGACAGAAATATGGCTAAAATTATTAAGTTTGTTTGTGTTATGATTATCGTTTTTTCTCTATTTTTTGCTGCAACAAATGCTGAGCGAGGTAACCCATTTTTTTATTACCCTTTTTAAATTTTATTCTTTACTTCTTAATTTAATTCTTATGTTTTCTTTTTTCATTCAAGGAAAATTTATATATTGTAAGGATGACTCTGAGTGTCAAAACAGGGAGTGCCTCCTCCCTTGGACAGTACGTAAGTGTATCAGGGTCGGTATATGTGTATGTGCTATGACCTACCCGGAAACATAAGGGCATGTGATACTTTTTTATTGTTAAGGTTTGATTGTAATTTTGGAATACACATGTCATTGTTAAATATTCAAGAGCTGTCATTTATTTATTGAATGGACATGGAATAGTTTTTTTTCGTTTCAATTTCAAGAACTTTGTGATTATGTTATGTAATATAAGATGATTTTAATAAAATGAAATAAGACAGCAAATAATATTTGTTCAGTTGTTTTCTTCTTTCATAATTATATAGGTAACAACATGGCCTTTAGTTTAGACATATTACCTTTTCTTTTCAACCATATATATATATACTGTATTTAATTAATAGTTAATATAAAAATTTGCTTAAAAAAAAATAGTTAATATAAAAAATAGTTTTATTCTAATTCCATGCATATAATTTTATAATTTTCATTTCACGCTTCAGTTTTTATTAATCTTACATTTTAAATTTTTAACTTCTTCCACAAAGCCCTATGCATTTCATGAAATAGGAGTATATGAAGTTTTAATTGTAATATGAATAATTTCTAATTTAATGTGTTGCACATCATTATTTTTGAGACAATCATTACAATAATGTAAATGTTAGAATTTACAATATTACATCAAAAATAATGTTAGTTGATTTAGTAGTGATTAACGTTGGACTTGTTAGGAGGATCACGTTTTGAACTCCGCAATAACGTTTGGAAGGGGACTGCTAATCACTTGATTGAGAAATGATCCCGAATCAAATTAAATTGGTGGTGAATTATTTTTTTACTATATTACATCAATTCAAAAATAATATAGATTAACTAAATTGAGTTGCGCGGTTGAAAAATGTTTTCTTGCAAATTAATATAATTAAAAGTGATATATTATATATTATAAATGTAATTTATTTTAGTCACATTTGAAATTTGTAGATGTGAAATTGATAGGTTAAGATTGTGACTTTATATGTGGAGAAAAAGTCACCATGACTTTCTCTTTATCTCTCTCTCTTATATTATTTTCTCTCTCATTTTAACTATCCTTTAATTTTTTAAATATTAGTTGATATAGTGGTGATTGACATTGAAATTAATAAAAAATAAGAAAGATCACGATTCAATCCTCACAATTACATTCGAGAGAGAGTTAGAACTACTTGATATCAAAATTGAACTTCGAACTAGATTAACTGATCCAATAAACCGAACATTGATGGTAAAAACAAAAAAAAACCCGAAATACATTAAAAGATCCTTTCACAAAGTCATGTAGTCCTAATTCCTAATTGATATTGTTATTCTTATTAAAGAGATCAAATAAGTCACTAATTTTTTTTTTCTTTTTTAACAACTTTGATAAAACCCGATATTAGTAGATTTTTCTAAAAGTTAAAAAAAATCCCAAAATACATTAACGTCACCATGTCTTTTCTAGTTTTCTATACGACATATTTAAAGATCGAATAAATATGATTATCAAAAAAAAAAAAAAGATCGAATAAATATTCAAGTATAAAAAAAATTCCTCTAGCCTCTGTCATTTGTAAATTTATAATCAGTAATGTCAAGCAGATGACACATGACTACGAGATTATAGTAGAATTTGTGACTCTAATTTAATAAATATAATAATTTTTTTATTAAAAATATAAATTATTTCTTCTAGAGATTGAACCTTGGACTTAAGGATGTCAATTTGCATCTGATAATAGATTATTCGTGGGGATTATTTGTACGGGGATCCGAAGTCGCAGATTTTCCCCCCGTAGGGATGTGGATGGAGGGAGAAATTCTCCCATGAATAATTCGGGGCGGGGAACGGGAAAGGTCCCTCCGCCACCGCGGATTCCCCGACCCCGATCATATCAATTAAATTATATATATGTATAACTATATAACTTCATATTTTTTTTATAAAAATACTAATAATTAATACATTATAAAAATTAAGATTATGTATGGTGACAACAAATTCATTTGAATAATTATTTATTTTTACAAAAAAATATTAGAAAGTATTTTTGCATTTTTTTGTTATTGATGCAAAATGTATTTTTATTTCTAAACAATGAAAGATAGAAAATTTGTATATTTTTTAGAAAAAAAAGAAGAAAAAACAAGATATTAGTATTGTACTTTTGATTAAAAAGTATAACAATTTTGTTAATTTTTTATATCCGTGGAGCTCCGTGAATACTGTGGGGATCCGTGGGGATGGGGATGAGAGGAAATTCCCCCGCGGTGGGGATCGGGGGCGGGGACAGGGAAAATTTTGGGGGGCGGAGAACGGGGAAACAACATCCGCACATTCCCCACCCTGTTGACATCCCTACCTGGACCTCTCCTACCCAACTCATATATATACATACCTTAACTCTTACCACTCGAACTATCATACGGAAATATTGATAATAATAATAATAATAATAATAATAATAAATACGTACTTCTTCATTCATGTTCAAACATGACATTTTGAATATTTATAAATAATATTTTGTTTGATTTAAAGACGTATATACTTCTTACCAAAAAAAGTGTACTTTTTTTTTTGACAAAACTTAAAATAAAATTTTCATTTTTAGAGTAATATTTTTATTATATCTGTCACTAAAAAATTTACTATAAAAATATATGATATCTTGAAAGCAAGTCCAAAAAACTCGTCTCGTAAATGTAACATCGCTGATAGTTATCAAAGATATATTTTGTATTGGCAAGAGTTCGGACTTTGAGACTCTCAATTTATCTCCACACTTAATAAAAATGGTCACTAAAATATGAAGAGGAATCTGTTGACTCTAGGAGTAATTCTGAGATGAATTATCTCAAAATTGTTCCGCTTAATATCTCATTCCTAATGATGAATTTCACTAATTTAACTGTTCAATTAAAAGTTCTTATTGAATAGTTCAAGTCTACAAGTTTTTATGAAATTTTAAAATATTTGATACATCATTAAGTAATTTCAAACATAGGTGATTATAGCATAAGGGCTGCTAGGGCTGTAGCCCGGGCTCGGCCGAAATTTTTTGGTATTTTAAGAGTTAATTTTAGGTAAAACTGATATTTTTAGGAATTAATTTAGGGCAAAATTAATATTTTTTTGTTTAAAAGTGAGATTTTTCACTGCAAAACAAAAATTTTGGTGTTTTAGAGGTTAGTTTAGAGTAAAAATGAGATTCTTATGGAATAATTTAAGACAAAACTTTAATTATTTTTTTCAAAACTAAAATTTTTGTTTAAGTTTAAAATTTTGCCCGGCTTCAAAATTTTTCTGGCTCCGCTACTGATTTCAAATGAACGTATAATAAACTTTTAAAAAATATAAGTAAATACAATGCTTAGATTACAAAACTACGAATTTTAGATTTATATAGAAATGTGTACACTTGATAATTGATATATAATGATAATAATAAACGGTTGAATTGGTGAAATTCATCGTAAATAAGAAGATATTAAGAGGAATAACTCATCTCAGAGTTACTCTTGTAGTCAACGGATTCCTCCTTCTAATATATTTATATAAGTTTTTATTTTTAAAAATAGATATAAATTTTTACTTTTTATATTCTTTCTATAATAAAATATTAGTCTTGCTAAGGAATGTCTTAACATTATTGCGTAAGAATTTCATAAAAGAAATTATATATTTTTTTTAAAGGAAACAAAGTTATACTAAATTATAAACACTCTTTCAGAAAATGTTTAGTCTCTAAATATAAATTCTTTTATAAATTATTATGTGCATTAATTACATTTTTTCCTACACATATCCTTAATAATTACACTAACTTGCATTGAAATACGAAAAGTCAAATTAAATACACATGCAAATAAATGACAATTTAGTAAAATTCACAAACAAATTAGACACAATAATTACACTATCAACATTTTTTAATAAATGTAAAATTGGTCAGAGGGGCTAATATAATAGGACGAATGAAGTAGTAATTACTCCCTCTAGTCACTATTATAAGCAAAAAAACACTTCAAATTTTGATCATTATTATAGGCAAAAGTTAACTACTTTTAAAATAATAATACTACAATTTCAAATATACCCTTATTTAATTCTTCTACATTTTAGACAATTATTCCACTTTATTCTTTGGTATTTGTAATTTAAAAGGGCAATACATACAGTAAACTTTTTTTTTTTGGTCAGGTAGCCTAGTGGCTAGATACTCACACATATAAATGTGGAATCCCGGATTCGAACCCAAGCCACTCCAATAATGTCCCTGGTAGCTACCAATTGAGCTACACTCATATCTAATTACATCAAATCAAGAAAACTAATTATATTTAACTAAAACTCTTAAACACCGCGTAAGTAATTTTTTTTCTTATAATAGTGACTGGAAGGAATATAAGCCATTTTTTTAAATACAAAATATTTTTTTTTTTGTTTTCTTAATCAATAAGAATATGAGTTAACATTTTCCTTAAACTATAAACAAAATAATCAAAAAAGTCAAATATATTTGGTTAGAACTTTAAGATAAAAAACATTTGGTCAAAAAAAAAAACTTTAAGATAAAAACATTTGACCTTTCAAATATTTTTTACTTTCGTAGGGAATAATCTATAAAATTATGATAATAATTATTACACCAATGTGAAAGATGTTTTTAATAGAAAAAAATTAATTGCTTTCCCAATTTTTATCTTTGACCAAAAACTAATAGAAGTGATATAAATCCTATGTTTTTGTTCATTGTTTTTTTCATTCATTCATTTCAAAATCCTCTCTTCAATCTCCTTTGGTGCAAATATGGATTCTCAATGCAATCCTTTGCACATAATCTTTTTCCCTTTCATGGCTCATGGCCATATGATTCCCACCATTGAAATGGCCAAACTATTTGCTTCAAAAGGTGTTAAAGCTACCATAGTCACCACACCCCTCAACAAACCTCTAATCTCTAAAGCCATTGAACAATCCAAAATCCATTATAGACACAATATTGATATTCAAACCATCAAGTTCAATTGTGTTGAAGCTGGTTTACCAGAAGGCTGTGAAATTGTTGATTCAATCCCTTCAATTTCCTTGGTTCCTACATTCTTTAAGGGTACTAAATTGCTACAAGAGCCTTTTGAAGAGCTTTTGCTTCAACAAAAACCACATTGTATTGTTAGTGATATGTTCTTTACTTGGTCAACTGATTCTGCTGCAAAATTTGGAATTCCTAGGATTGTTTTCCATGGAACAAGTTTCTTTGCATTGTGTACTGGTCAATGCATAAAACAACATGAGCCTCACAAAAATGTATCATCTGATACAGAACTATTCGAGATTCCGAATCTTCCCGGAAATATCAAGTTGACAAGGTTGCAACTTCCAAGTTTATTCACTCAAAATGATCCCATATCTCAACTCATCGTGGAATTATTCGCGGATATTAGGGAATCGGAGGTGCGAAGCTATGGAGTTATTGTTAATAGCTTCTATGAGCTTGAAAGTGTTTATGCAGATTATTATAGAGAAGTACTTGGAACAAAAGAGTGGCATATAGGTCCAATCTCACTTCACAGCAGAATTAAGACGGAAGAACTATCATCGAATCAAGGAAAAGAAACATCGATCGACAAACATGATTGTCTAAAATGGCTCGACACGAAAAAGATCAACTCAGTTGTTTACTTGTGCTTTGGAAGTACAACAATTTTGCCTAACTCTCAACTTAAGGAAATTGCTAGGGGACTAGAAGCATCAGGTCATGATTTTGTTTGGGTTGTGAAGAAAAGAAAAGATGATAATGAAAAATGTATACTTGAAGAGTTTGAGAAAAGAATGGAAGGAAAAGGATTTATTATAAGAAGTTGGTCACCACAAGTGTTGATTCTTAGGCATAAAGCAATTGGTGCATTTGTGACTCATTGTGGATGGAACTCAATTATAGAAGCAGTGACTGTTGGAGTGCCTATGATTACTTGGCCTGTGGCTGCTGAGCAATTTTACAATGAGAAGTTGGTAACAGAAGTGCTTAATATTGGTGTACCTGTTGGAGCTAAAAAATGGATTAGTTTGGTTGGTGATAGTGTTCAATGGAATGCAGTGGAGAAAGCTGTGAAGAGGATTATGGAAGGTGAAGAAGCTGAGGAAATGAGGAACAATGCAGAAGTGTTTGCACAAAAGGCAAAGAAAGCTGTGGAAGAAGGTGGATCATCTTCATCTCAGTTGAATGTTTTGATTGAGGAGTTGAGTTCACTATGCAATCTCAGGAATGGATCTCACAAGAATGATTTGCATGTCTAGTCAATATAGAGAATATCTCAAATCTTTATTTGTTTTTTTAATTTTATTATTTGGTGTAGTATCTGAAATCTTTATTATCATTTTTTTACAATAAAATCTTTGTTATCATTAATAATCAAAGAATTGAAACATTTTTATTTGATTTGGACTTTCTTTAAATTCATTGGTATGAATCAAAACAGTACACCTAAAATATTGTTCAATCTTCTCTACTAATAAATGATCAAATTAAATCATAAGTATCATTCAATCACCTCACTTTTGGAGACACAAAGGATTACTTGTCTATAATTTTTATGGATGTCAAATTTTAACATATCTGTTAATATGAATTCCTGTGTAGATTATTCATTTGGATAGGTCAGTTTTCAGATGTTACTCTAAGTTTGAGGATAGAGATGGAGGAAAAAATTCCTCCGATAGCCTTTCGGGACAGGGATCGAGGAAGTACCTCTCGACTCTGCAGATTCCCCGAACCTGATCAAATAATTATACCTTTTGAATGACATGCTCTTTTAAACACAGATATTGTCTTGTAAACATAGCCGGCCCTAGTTTGTTTTTAAGAGAAAAAAATTCTCTTTTTCATTTTAGTTTCTCTTTTGTTTATTAGAGAGAGGTGGTTTTAAGTTATTTTTGGCGTAAAATAATTCCTCTACATTTGTTTTTTTTTTTCCTTTCTTTTAATATAAATAAGTGCTTCTCTCATAGATCAAGTTTTTCTTGTGTTTTTGTGATTTCATCGCCTGAGTGCGGTGTGGTGTTGTTCGTCATCTTGTACGGCACTATTTGGTTTCTCGTATTGTTGCGGTGTTCATTGGTTCTTATTGGAAAATCGTCTTCAGTCAATTATAGATTCGATCAATGATTTGAACATCAATGTTGCAGATCTGGAGGCACGTACATTCCAGTGACTTTAATTTTATCAGATTATTTGTAGTAACATTTATATGTAAAGTGCACGAACCGGGGTTTAAACTCTAGTACATCTATTTATTCACCTTTGAGAGGTAAAATTCTATCTACTAAACTACCTGACCAAAAAATAAAATAAAAATCATCTAAATATTTTTAACATTTCAATTTTTATATATAGCAATAAAACAGTATCCAAACTCGATTGATATTAACATTTTGTTTTATTCTATTTTAAAATTCTGAAGTTTTTTTACCTAAACAACAACGATATTTATTCATTCAAATTGATAGATGACGTCAATCAAAATCATTACATCTTTAAATTTGTTAAAAATTAAAAAGACTGAATCAGCGAACAAACTCACAATATCCGAGTTAATAGCATAAAACGGTTTAATGTCTACAAATGTGACGAAGCCTACTATTGATATGACAAATTTCAAATGATTGGAGCAATCATGTCTCCGGATCTGCAACGTTGATGATGCTAAAATTATTGAATCTGCTCTGAATTTGGATCGAAACAAATATGAAAAAACAAACATCGTAACAAACCCAACAATCGCACTAAGACGGGAAATCAAAAACACCACAATATAAAACGGAAAATTAAAACAACTCCACACTAAGACGAGAGTAAAACAACATAAGATTTTCACATTTAAAAGTTTTAACATTTTACCTTTTATTTGAATTATTTTACACATTTATTTTATGGTTTTATTCCTTATCATTTAAAAGATTTATTTTACACATAAGATTTTCTTTTTCATCTTCTAAAAGATTATATTTTTTCTGTCTGTTCAAATATATGATAGTACAAAATTAAACTTGTATTATCATTGAGAGAACAAATAAATTGATAAACAATAAAAAAAACTAATATATTTGTCAAAAAAAAAAAACCAATATGTAAAACATTTAATAAAACTTGATGCTAATACCAACTTAAAAAAAAAAATACCAAACTAAAATGTCTCTTATAAACTTCCTACTAATATCATGTAACCCAAAAATAAAAGTCTCCTATAAAATACATAGTTAACTTGCTCTCAAATTCAGTGGAAAAAAATATGGGTAGTGAATACCATTCTTTACACATTTTTTTCTTTCCTTTTCTTGCTCAAGGTCATATCATACCAACGGTTGATATGGCCAAATTATTTGCAGAAAAAGGTCTCAAAGTTACTATAATTACCACACCAAAAAATCAACCATTTAAATCAATACAAAAATCAATAATTAGTGGCCACAATATTCATATTCAAACCATAGAATTTCCTTTCTCTGAGGTTGGTTTACCAAATGGGTGTGAAAATATTGATTCAATCACTTCACCTGAATTTTTTTCTATGTTCTTGAAAGCCACAAAATTGTTACAAGAGCCATTTGAAAAACTACTACATGAACAACATCCAGATTGTGTTATTGCTGACATGTTTTTTCCTTGGACAACTGATTCAGCTGCCAAATTTGGAATTCCAAGACTTGTGTTTCATGGTACTGGTTTCTTCTCATTATGTGCTATTGAGTGTATGAGACTCTATGAACCTTTCAAGAATGTTTCTTCTGATTCAGAACCTTTTGTTATTCCTAATCTTCCTGGTGAGATTAAAATGACACGGTTACAGACACCACCGCCTTTTGAGAATTTGAAGGAACATGAAGGAATGGCGAGATTAATGCAAGATATAAAGGAATCAGAAGTGAAGAGCTTTGGAGTTATAGTTAATAGCTTTTATGAACTTGAAAATGTTTATGCAGATTATTATAGAAAATCACTTGGAAGAAAAGCATGGCATATTGGTCCTTTATCTCTTTGCAATATGGATGCAGATGAAAAAGCAAATAGAGGAAAAGATTCTTCTATTGATCAACATGTTTGTCTAAAATGGCTTAACATAAAGAAACCAAATTCAGTTGTTTACATATGTTTTGGAAGTATGGCAAGTTTTTATAACTATCAACTTCAAGAAATTGCTATAGGACTTGAAGCATCAGAGCAAAACTTCATTTGTGTTGTGAATTCGTTGAATAAAAATCACACCAATAAAGATACTTGATGTGTGGGGCAATAGATAACAAGCAACCAATAAAGTAGGATATGCAGTAATAATAAATAATAGCAGAAAACGATAAAGAACACAATAATTTGTTTACCCAGTTCAGTCAAACCGACCTAGTCTGGGGGAGAGAGCACCTCTCCGTTTCACTATAATACTTTGAGTCACTTTACAAAGAAATCCCAATAAGGGTTACATCTTCAAACCTAACTCTACCCTAATCCCGAGTTTCTTCCAGTGGCCAAGAAACTCAATTAATAGTGTTTACCAAGAGATAACCCCTTTGTTATCTCTCTAAATCCTAGTTTTGTGTTGGTCTTCAAAACTCTTGCCAATCTTGTTTCTTAGAGCTACATCCTTGCTCTCTTTCCTCAATCCTTGTTTCTAAACCTCTATATTTATAGGATAAAATATACCTTTAAAATAGGAACAAATCTATTTTAATCTGGAACAAATCTGAGCAAAAAACCCAAAAACCAAGTCTGATCTGTGCGCCCACATCGCATGTCTCTGCCAGCACGCCCAACGTGTCTGGCAGTAACTTTTCCTGAAGCAGAGGACGTCGCACGTCCCTGGAAGCACGTCCAACGTGCATGGCAGAATGTTAACACATCAATTCTGCACACGAGTGCATTCCTTCTTCAGTTTCCCTCGCATATTTTTGTTCCTTTCTTCTATCCCATTGAGATTTTAAGGCAATTTACAACAATTTGGGTGGTGAGGAAAACCAAAGAAGATTAAGAAGAATGGTTACCTAAAGGATTTAGGAAAAGAATGGAAAAAAGGGATTGATTATTAGAGGTGGGGCACCACAAGTGTTGATTCTTGAGCATGAAGCAAATGGGTCATTTGTGACTCATTGTGGATGAAATTCAGTTTTAGAAGCAGTGACTGCAGGTGTGCCTATGGTTACTTGGCCTATTGCTGCTGAACAATTTTATAATGAGAAGATTGTGAATGAAGTGCTTAAAGTTGGTGTACCTGTTGGTGTTAAAAAATGTGTTGGATTTGTTGGGGATAGTGTTGGATGGGATGTAATAGAGAAGGTTGTGAAGAGGTTTATGGAAGGGGAAGGAATAGAGGAAATGAGAAATAGAGTAAAAGTGTTGGGTGCGTTTGTTTCAGGTTTAAAAAATATAGATTTTTCTTTGTATTTTCGAAAATAAATTTTATAAAATTGTTTTTTAAAATATTACAAGTGTTTTTATATTCATTTTTTTCTAAATTGAAACACTAATTTGGACATCATATAACATAAATACACATTATTGAAGATCAAAACATAGTCAAAATCTCAATTTTTTCAAAAAGTAGTATTTCAAAAATGATTTTTATGAAAATCTATTTGAAATAGCTTCAAAATTAAGTGATTTTTTGAAATTTTGATATCCAGATTTTTTTTTCGATAAAATGATGAAATATCTAAAATAACATTTTAAGAATAACTATTCAAACCAAATTTTCATTTGAAGCTTTTATAAAAAAAATTATTTGTAAATTTTTGTACACAAAATTATTTAACACAAAAAATTCTATTTTTTCTTAAAGCCGAAACAAACGCACCCTGTGTTGGCTAAAGGGGCTATGCAAAAAAATAGGATCATCTTACTCAAATTTGAATGATTTAATAAATGAGTTGAGATTGTGATGTCAACTTGTGTGGCTTATAATGAATGAAGGTTTGAATCAATTTGAGCAAGTATAGATTGTAATATTTTTTGTTTGTTTGAAATTGTTAGTAAAACATTTGTAGTTGTGGAGGTTTATTTTTAGAGCTTGTATCTTGATCATTTTCCTTTTAGTTTTTGCACAAGTTCTCATAATGGATTTAGCTAATTGGGACCTCTTGGTTGAAGCCTATATAAGAGGAAGTTTATAGGGAACTTGCACAAACATTTATTGCGGTTTATGAGAGGAGTATAGGGAATACTCACAAATATTTAACGTATCTTCAGAAAGAGTATAAGGAACTCACACAAATATTTAATGTGACTTATGAGATAGAAATCCACACAATAACTAATGTGGCTATATGAGTTATTGAATTAGAATGTTAAGTAACCAATGCGGCTAGATGTATATGAGTTAAAGAACCATTATTTTTTTTTAAATTCAATCTTTAGACACAAACACCTAATATGCATCAAAAGATAAAACGCATTTTATGCTTAAGTTGTTAAGACCTAATCTCAGGCTATGACCGGCGCACAGGCAAACAATAACTCATCATATATTTACCCTGACAAGCCTAATAAACTATACCACAAATACTTATCAAAAATACAGATCTATTGAAATTTAATTGTCTCTCATCTATTTTCATAACATTCAAAAAAATTATCCGTATCGATGTGTTAGTGTCTGTGTCGTGTTCGGTATCTGTGTCATAAAGTCACTGATAATTTTGGAACGGACAAAGTAAGTACTATGTAGGACAGATTGAGAAAATGCAGTCCTTCCTGCTCACATGGGTTCATTTATTAAGCTACCTTAACCATTTATGGCAAGGAGATTGGTTAGGTTATGATAAATTAAGCATACTTAAGTTAACTACTAGCTCCAATAATTGAAATTTAGATAACAAACTACTACTACTAAACAGGGAAAAATAGACATTGTTGTGTGCTATTTCAATTCCTAAGCAAACTCAAATCTTCAACTAAAGCATTAAAATCTAAACAAGATGAACCTTCTTTTCTCACAGCCTTCTTAGCTAACTCTGATAACACTTTCACTCTATTCCTCATTTCCAAACCTTCTTCTCCTTCCATAACCCTCTTCACAACCTTCTCCACTACATCACATTGAATACTATCCCCCTCTGATCTACTCCATTTTTTAACACCAACAGGTACACCAATGTTAAGCACTTCTGTTACCAACTTCTCATTATAAAACTGTTCAGCAGCAATAGGCCAAGTAACCATAGGCACACCTGCAGTCACTGCTTCTAAAACTGAATTCCATCCACAATGAGTCGCAAATGACCCAATTGCTTCATGCTCAAGAATCAACACTTGTGGCGCCCAACCGATAATAATCAATCCTTTTCCTTCCATTCTTTTCTCAAATTCTTCAGGTAACCATTCTTCTTCATCTTCTTTGGTTTTCCTCACCACCCAAATGAAGTTTTGTTCTGATGCTTCAAGTCCTATAGCAATTTCTTGAAGCTGAGAGTTAGAAAAACTTGCCATACTTCCAAAACATATGTAAACAACTGAATTTGGTTTCTTCATGTTAAGCCATTTTAGACAAACATGTTGATCAATACAAGAATCTTTTCCTCTATTTGCTATTTCATCTGTATCCATATTGCAAAGAGATAAAGGACCAATATGCCATGCTTTTCTTCCTAGTGCTTTTCTATAATAATCTGCATAAACATTTTCAAGTTCATAAAAGCTATTAACAATAACTCCAAAGCTCTTAACTTCTGATTCTTTCATTTCCTGCATTAACCCGCCCATTCCTTCGATTTCCTGCAACCTCTCGAAAGGTGGTATCTGTAGCCGTGTGATTTTAATCTCACCAGGAAGATTAGTAATAACAATAGGTTCTGAATCAGAAGAAACATTCTTGAAAGGTTCATAGAGTCTCATACACTCAGTAGCACATAATGAGAAGAAACCAGTACCATGAAAAACAAGTCTTGGAATTCCAAATTTAGCAGCAGAATCAGTTGTCCATGGAAAAAATATGTCAGCAATAACACAATCTGGATGTTGCTCATGTAGTAGTTCCTCAACTGGCTCTTGTAACAATAACTTTGTGGCTTTCCAGAACACAAAAAACAATTCATGTGAAGGGATTGATTCAAGATTTTCACAACCATTTGGTAAACCAGCTTTTGAGGAAGGAAACTCTATGGTTTGGATATGAATATTGTGACCACTAGTTATGGATTTTTGTATAGAATTTGAGATAAAAGGTTGATTAAGGGGTGTGGTAATAATAGTGGCTTTGACACCTTTTGCAGCAAATAATTTGGCCATGTCAACCATTGGTATGATATGACCATGAGCAAGAAAAGGAAAGAAAAATATGTGCAAAGGTTTATGATATTCAGTATCCATTTTTTTTCACTGTTGAGCAAACTAACTTGTGTTGCCTTTGCACTTAAAATGGAACCTAAAGATTTCTAACATGTATATATTTTGTAGTCATTTTTCTCTCTCTCTTAATTTCTTTCATTTTCTTGTATCTTTTTGGTTTTTGCCATGACAGATAAGAGAATATTCTTTTCAGACCGACATATGGTCGAATTTAAAGCATACACCAAAATTTTAAACTTAGTGTTATCGTATCTTAAATTTTAAAATTTGGTCGTATCAGCGTATTCGTATCGTATCGTATTAAATATCGGGGCTTCATTGATTTGTAATAACCTCTTTTTCGAGTTTATAAAACATATTTACCATTCAAACATATAATTCAAGTATATGCTTAAATTATCACAACCGTGTTCATAACCCTTACCATAAGTAATTGTGGTTAAGAAAGCTTTAATAAATGAAGCCATGTGATCGAAGGGAGCACTGCATTTCTCAATCTCCCCCACACAGTGTCAAACCCAAGCACATTGTCCTTGAATTTGTACTAACTAATTAATGCCACTTTCTTTTTAATGGAACTTGGATCAATTGTCAACTATGCATTCAGCTAGAAATAATATAAAATTGTTGATATAGCTCTATCCTAATAGTTTAAACTATTGGGATAATCGGTTATTTGACATGATATATGAGGGAGGCTGGGATTGAACTCTAGACCACTTAGTCATAGAGGCTCTGATACCATATTAGGAAATGCCACATCAATGGTTTTATATTATTTCTAACATGTCCCCTCACGCAAGAGTCTATTGAGCTTAAAGCGTAGATAATACATAGGCTCACCTATCATATCATATGCTTAAATTCCACTAAGTTATTAGGATAGTATATGCTTTCTAATAAGCTATATAGAACATGGTTTTCCCATCTTCACAAACTTGACAACCTTCCTCCAACAAAAATTCTATAATGCGTTTTTGTTGAATATACTTTAAAACTAATTTAAACCAAACTTTTGAATGCACCTACTTGTAATTCAAAGTTGTGAAGTTATCATCGGTGTTTGAAGAGTATATATGTATGATTTATACTTTAAATATGGATTTAGATCCTCTATCTTCATTTGTTTCATTTTTTTTTTAATAATTTATTCTAATTCCCTTTACAAAATGCAGGAGAAAGATCTAATTCTCTTCAAATACACCTATTTCAAATAATTTATTCTAATTATTTAAACTGCATATATAAATGTGGTTTGCAGCCACACCATGGTACGACCACAATTTACTCTAATTTTATTTTCGCTCAATCTTTTTTTTTTAAACAAAGGAAGCTTGCTAAGAAAGCAAGCCCCAGATTTTCGCTCATTCTCATTTTCATACTGACTTAATTAGTGTCGAAGTCCTAACATTTTTTACAGGTTTTTCTACACCAACCATCTTATTAAGCCTTCAACCACCGTGAGACTTGCCATACAAGAAAATCACTATACTCCATACAGAATGCATACGTTACGTTGTACTCTCAATTTAATATATTTCTACTTTATATAAATTTAAACTTGATTTTGACCAAAATAAAATTGATGCTTTGTTCATTAAGATAATATATAGTAAATGCATTATTCTCCCTTTTATCTAGCTATATACATTGTTTTTAATTTGTGTAAATTGATGAAACAGTTATACATCATAACAATAATGGAATAAATTTCTAACTAAACTAATATCAAAATACTTAATAAAGACTGGTATTTGACCAAAAATAAATAAATTTGTATATACTGTTTTTAACCATAAAAGAAATACTAATTAGTACAATAAATCAAATTAGTTAATGTGTAACCAAAAAAAAAAATCAAATTAGTTAATGATGTAAGTAGTCCTTTGTATGAACCTAGTTTTGGACCCATGTTTTTTCCTATATAATAATATACGTGCAGCATCCTTAGTGGACCTACAAACGTGGTCCATGACATTTACATTAGTCACGACCTATGCCTTGATACGTGACCCCTTCTTAATCTCCTCCGCAATTCTTCTGTCTGTCTCTCTCTATCTTCAATAATCAATTCACTACACTCTCTGGCCCCCTTTCCCTTATTAGCACTAATAGTAAGTACTATACTCCTCCTACCACTTCAAATCTTCCCCCTCAACTTCTAACCTGCAGTCATTAAGTCAGACGTTGACGATCGTCCGATTTTAATTGAATGTCTAAATTTATACTTATAACTTAAAGCATGAATTTAAATCTAAAGTATTGTATTCAATTATAATCAGACGATCCAGAACGTCTGACTGCATAACCGCTGGTTCATGCCGATGGACGGCATAGGGTCCTCAACTTAGTGACAAATGTAGATACAAGTACATCACACATATAATAAGAGTACAGTCCCTATTATCAAAAACAACAGTCTCTCTCTCTCTCTCTCTCTCTGATCTGAAGCAAAAAATGAAGAACAATTCAAATCCAAAACTCATACTCCTCCACTCATCTCTCCACAAACAACCACCAACATCACACTTTAACTCTCACCGTCTCTATCTTTTCTTCTTCCTCCTAACTTTCTTCACAATAGTCTTCACTCTCACTCTCATCACCACCCTCTCTTCCTCCTCCACCACCACCACAACCACCTCCTCCACCTCCCCTCTCCCACCCTCCATAACCAAAGCCCTCCTCCACTATGCTTCATCCTCCAACTCCACAACAAAATCCATGTCCTTCACAGAAATCACCACCATAACAAACACTCTCCACCTCACACCACACCCAAACTTCCTCATCTTTGGTCTCACACACGAATCACTCCTCTGGGCTGCACTAAACCAAAATGGTAGAACAGTTTTCATCGACGAAAACGAATATATAGTCTCAAAATTCGAACAAAACAACCCAGGTATCGAAGCTTACGATGTTCAGTTCACAACAAAAGTTAGTGACTACCCAAAACTACTTTCTCAAGCAAAAGCAGAATCCAAACATGATTGTAAACCAGTTCAGAATCTCTTGTTCTCAGAGTGTAAACTTGGAATAAACGATTTACCGAATCATATTTATCAAATCTTTTGGGATGTGATTCTGGTGGATGGACCAAGAGGGTACTTTCCGGCAGCTCCGGGGAGAATGTCGGCGATCTTTACAGCCGGAGTGTTGGCTAGAAGTAAGAAAGTGGGAAAAACAAAAACTCATGTGTTTGTTCATGATTTTGGGAGAGAGGTTGAGAAGATTTTCAGCTATGAGTTTCTCTGTGAAGAGAATATGGTTCACAATGTGGATCAGTTGGCACATTTTGTGGTGAAGAGTGAAACTGACGACAATGGTGAAAATTCTGAGTTTTGCAGAAATAATTCTAGCTCCCCATTGTTGTCGGTGTCCAAGGATGTTGACTGAGGAATGAATTACTGTTTTTTTTTTTTCACCTCTCCGACCGGCCGGGTCCACCAAACTTATTAATCTGGCTCGAGATGAGTTCTATCAAATAGGTTCAATCTTCTTTTGAGCACAATAGTGGAAATTAAATCGTAATTCTCTCTACTATATTCGGCGTGAATCACCAAACTAAATGATGTTTGGTGTATTACTTTTTTTATCTTTGAACAAACTGTAAAATTGTGTGTATCATATTTTAGCTTTTTTAAAAAAAAAATATTAGAAAAAAGAAGTCTAATTTAATTTTGCTTTACAATGTTGGAGTGCTTTTTGTCCCGAAAAAGGGGCGAGAACATGTTAATGGAGCTTTAGAAAATTATTTAATATTATATCTGGGTCTTTTAGCTATGATTAGTTCTCTGTTTATTTTTTGATAATTGAGCTTTACAAACTTTTAGACTTGTTAATTTGCAAGAGGTGCCTAAAGAAATGGGAGTGCGTCCAAGTGCATATTTGGATTCATAATTCATTTGATAATGTCACACCTAACTATTGTGATTTTGCAAAAGGTATAAGGAGTACTTTGAACTTTGAACTTTTAACAAAATCATACTACAGTGATTTGAATTTCAAATGAAAGCATCAAATTGCTCTGCCTTTTTGTTACAAGTTGTTTATGGTAATTTTTGGTTAATTGTGAAATGTACGGAATTTTTTTTATATCGGATAAATTACTCTCATCTGAGATCGAACCATGAATCTTCATATGCTCTTCAATTCTTATCACTTGAACTATGTTACGGGGACGAAATATACAGAATTTACCACAAATTAATGTTTTACTTTTTTTTAACAAATTACAAAATTAATGTCTAATCAGTACAATTTATGGAATATTGGACGATTTAATTTGTAACTTCAACAACCCTTATGTGTGTGTGTGGCCGTGTGGGTTCATGAAGTGTTTTTGGTTGAAAATAAACAAACATGAAAGGCAAAGGAAATGAGGAAAAAAGAACAAAGACGAAATTTAAAGTCTAAAATATAAACGGACTCAGTTTAAGAATATGTTTTAAAATGTGTATCTGACCTTAATTATATGATTGAAACTAATATTTATAGAAAAACTAAACAAGTAATCATTCACTAAGGGAAAAACATTGTTTGTGGTGATTGTGAACTTAATTTCATCTTCAAATCATAATTGTAAAGTCATTGCAGAGTGTTGACCTTCATCTTTGGAGCTAATGACTTCACAACTCACAAGTATGACTTCTTTGAAATATTTGTCAAATACTCTTTCCTGTTTTAAATATAAATAAAATTTAATAAAAAAATAATTTAATGTATTTAGTATAAATTTTGGACTAAATAAATCAATTTTTGTTAATTAAATTTAACTTATATTTAAGACAAAAGTAGTACTTTTATCTTCAAATACTTGTCAAAATTTCACTACTATAAGTGTCATTTTTTCTCAACTCAACTTAATTATGCCTCCATGGCATGGGTTAGAATGTTAGATAACATGTTCACGGGTATCCTGCTGTATATATTATTGTATTTCATGATTGAAGGACTTAAATTGGAGGGACCATTAGAATCACCACAGAATTATTAATCCCCTCTTCTTTCTTGTCCTCATTAGTGATTTGAATTTGAGTAGGAGTCATATGTATTCATTTCTTTGTCGGCTTTGTTGAATATGCTTTCTTTTCTATTTTGACATGAGTTTAATATGCCCTCTTTGTTTTGAGTATAAGTAATTACAAAAAATAGGTTCTGTACTCCTAAAATTCAAGTATGTTTCAATAATTCAACTTGTTTAATGATAACATTTTGAAATATTTTTTAATTAATTTGGATTTTATTTTTCATAGTTAATTTTTTTTATTATGTAATGAATTTTTAAGAATAAAAATATAGGGAATATACTTATTTTTTATTTAATTAAAAAATTAAATAAGATTACTTAATTTTGTCTCATAGGATGTGATTTTTTGTTTACACATGAAATCCAAGAGAGTTGGAGTACTTTGTACCAAAAAAACATTCTAAATAACTACATCATTTGTTCTTTTTTATTAGAAAAAAATAGAAAAATGTTATATTTTTTATTTAATCCATCAATAGTCCTACTACTAAAATAAAAATATATATCCTCTTTGAGCATAACTTAGTTGGTATGGACTGAAATTTGAGCTTTAATACATTCATTTTTTTCCAATCAGGTAGTTTAATGATTAAAATTTCATCTATTAAAAGTGAATAAATGATCGTATCAGAGTTCGAACTCTGATCCTTGCACATTAAGTGCAAATGTCTAACCAACTGAGCTAAAACTTACGGAACGTTCATTTATTTATTTTAATAAGTTAAATTTTAGCTACTAAACAAAAAAATACATTTATATATTTTTTTTATTTTCACCACCAATTTGATCGGGGTCGAGGATCAATTCTAACATCAAATGGTTTCAGTCCCCTCTCAAACATAGTTGCAGGAGATTGAACCACAGTTCTCCATATCAAGTTTAGCGTCAATCACCACTAAATCAACTAATGTTTGATTTCTTTATTTTTCTTTATAATGCTATATATTGAAGAAATAAGTACTAGTATTGAAAGCATCTACTAATTATTATATATTAATATAATATACTAAGTAAGTTACTAATTAACCCTTTTTAAAATTTAATTACAATTATTTAAGTTTTTATTAACGTCCTTGATCGTAATTAACTAAATATAGAGAAGTTGTTTCCCACACAAATCAACAATTAGTCACATATTTAGTCAAACAAAAAAACTTAGTCACATATAAAAAAAAAACTAACATGCTATTTGTGCTCCACTTTTTGAGTTACTTTGTTAAAAAAAACTAACTAATTTTTAAAGATTTTTTTTGCAAAAAGCAGCTTAGTGTGATACTATAAAAAAAAATAAAAACCACCTATTTTTTTACTGAAAAAAAAACCAACATGTTATTTGTGCTCCACGTTTTTTACTTTGTTAAAAAAACTAGCTAATTTTTAAAGATTTCTTTTTGCAAAGATTATTTTGAATTCCATAGAAATAAGTGCTATAAAGTTATATCATATGGGCGACAAAAACAGTTTAATGATGATATGTTTGTTCTAAGTTACTCAAATTATTAAAAAAAAAATTACCCAAAGAAAACAAAAACTAAACTGGAGGTATCATTTCTATATAAGTTACTCATAAGGCTAAAAAGGAAGAACACAATATGACAGTTTTCACTCCGTACCATCTCTCATCCTAACTACTACTTCTCCCTACTTTCTCCATCACTTTATCTTTGCTATTAATTTTCATGACAGCATCTTCTAATTTGGTAAGTTTTTTACATTATTGTTGTTGTAACTTTTCTTCCTATGAGTAACATAATTTTCATCGCATGCAAAATTAGATTGAGTACATTTCAAGTGTCAATAGCGTTTGAATATAGAATAATATTTTGCTTAAATTATACTACACAAATGTCATTTAGTATAAAATATGCTAACGTTACTAGATGAACAGAGAAAAATATTTGACACGATCATGGAAATTGTTCGGAAGCAAAAATGGGGAGTTTTTTTCCTATATGGATATGGTGGAACAGGAAAAACTTTCATGCGGAACACTTTAGCAACAGATTTACGATCAAAACGGGACATTATTTTGACTGTAGCTTCTAGCGGAATTGCATCTTTATTGTTGCCTGGAGGAAGGACAACTCATTCAAAGTTCAAGATTTCAGTTCCAGCACTTGAATTTTCTATTTGCAATATAGAGAAGGGAACTGAACTAGAACAACTTTTAACAAAGTTAATTATATGGGATGAAGCTCCTATGGCTCACAAATTCTGCTTTGAAATTTGGACAAATCCTTAAAAGACATAATGAGTGAGGATAAGTCAATATCCTCACTATACAATAAAAAATGCCTCTTATATTTGGGATCATTGCATTGTTTTAACCCTTATCAAGAACATGCGGTTGCTAAATGGTTCATCAAATTCAAACTCTGAAGAAATTAAAAAAAATTCTGAATGGATATTAAGGATCGGGGATGGAGAAGTTTTAGAACCAAATGATGGATATGAAGATATCACAATTCCAGATGAACTTTTAATTTCAAAATTCGATGAACCCATTGATGCAATTGTTAAAAGTACATATCCTGATTTATTGAATCATTACATTGATGGTCAATATCTACAAAGTAGAGCTATTTTAGCATCAACAATTGAGGTTGTAGATGAAATCAATGATTATATATTGAAGCACATTCCAGGTATTTCAAATTCATTAGTTGAATAGATTTAATATAATATATAACATATGCAATTATTTTTTTACAAGGTTTTATTGTGTTTTTGTTGAATATAGGTGGTGATGAAAAGGAATATCATAGTTCAGACTCTATAGATCGAACCGAAGAAAATGATAATGAAGCATTTGAACAACTTACACACCAGAGTTTTTAAATTGTCTAAAAACATCTGGACTTCTGAACCATTCCATCAAACTAAAAGTTGGCACGCCAATCATGTTGAGAAATCTAGATCAAGCTGAGGGGTTATGTAATGATACTAGGTTGACTGTTACTAAACTTGGAGATCATGTGATTGAAGCTAAAATAATTACTGTAAAAAACATTGGCAATATAATATATATTCCAAGAATGTCGATGTCACCATCACAATCACCGTGGCCATTCAAGCTTATAAAGAGGCAATTTCCAATTATTGTTTCATTTGCCATGACAATAAACAAGTCTCAAGGTCAATCTTTAGAATACGTTGGATTATACTTGCCAAGAGATATTTTCAGTCACGGTCAACTCTATGTGGTAATTTCTAGAGTGAAGAGCAAACAAGCACTGAAGATATTAATACATGATAACGCAAGAAAATCATTGAATACTACTACCAATGTTGTGTTTAAAGAGGTTTTCCATAATATCCAATAGGTAATTTAGATTCATCTCCTATTTCTCCATTTCAAATTGGAATTTTATATTGTCATTCATTAGATATAATTTCTATAAATTACGAACTGAGTTGCACTTATTCACACACACACATACATATATATTTACACTTTAATGCTTCAACCTAAAATAATTAGAAATAACAATTTTGTTCAATTTTTTCAGGAACTTGCAAAGACTCAAATTGTGCTCACCTTCTTTTACACAAAGTCTTACAAATGTAGAACAGGAGTTGATCATTAATAATTCACTTCAAATTAAAGTATCTCATTTATTAAGTTGTATCTATAGATTCCATGTTGTTTTCAACAAACCTATATGTACTTTGTAATAGTATAAGTTAGATATGTATTTTTTTTTTTGGTACAAAGTTAGATAAGTATTTATTAATATATTTTTTTTGACGGGATGTATTTATTAATATTAAGATCATATTTTCCATACCATAAAAAAAAAAGATCATATTTTATATTATATGTTTAAAACTTTATTAATGCAATGATAAAAACATGTTTTCAAATTGTAATGTGTTGCTTCTTTTAAATTTTCTTTTGATTTCTGTTATTATTTATTTTTTACGGATCTTTGGTTTCAATTGTTATTATTTTTTTTAATTAAACAAAAAAGAAATTAACAAATTAACCAACATTTTTAAAAACTACATAAGTATTTAATACAATTAAATATAACATTTAACCATAACCCAGACCCGTGCGGATGCACGGGTTTATAACTAGTTAATAAATAAATAAATAAATAAAAGAAGACAACATTTCCAACCCAACATGGAAATTGATTTGAGTTAGGGGGGTGTCGGTGCGGTACGTACGTAGAATTTCGCTCACTACTATTTCCTTTTTCTTTTCATTTATGTTTTTTTCAAGGAATCTAAAAAAACAATCTGAGAAATAATAATAATAATAATAATAATAATAAAAAATAGAAAGCAAGATACGGAGGATCCGAGTTCTTAACATCCGAGTTAATAGTATAAAATGGTTTAAAATCTACAAATGTGTTGAAGCAAATAATTGACATAATAAAATTTAAATATCCGAAATAGTCATGTGACTCATATTCATACCTTCGAATCTGCAAAATTGAAGATATAAAATTATTGAATCTGCTACGGATTTAAATCGAACCAAATTTGTAAATTTGAACACAATAAACACAGAGAAATCAAAACAATAACGCATTAGTTTATCAAAAAAAAAAAAACAATAACGCATTAAGTCGGGAAATCAAAACAACTCCGTACTAAGGCAAGAGTGAAACAAGACTAGACAAAAAAACCACAAAAGGAAAGTTTAACAAAAACTTAAAATACGTGAAAATCACTTTTAAAATAGGAGGTGATTTTGGATCAAAATATCCTTAAATCACCTTGCTCTAATGAACGAACAACAAAAAATTAAAGGGAAAAATTAGGGTTTTTTGATGGGGTGGCAACAACTTCAAAGGAAAATAGATGACTAATTAAGAGACCAAATATCCGAGTTCCTCGTATATTGGCTAAAAATTTTTAAATAAAGATTGAGAAAGAGAAGTACTCAATTTAGTGAGTTAATTTGCACAAAAATTTATTTAGGTATGAGTTAACAATGAGTTAACATTGATTATGATCATCTCCATTTCTTAAAAGCAATGAAAATTTTCATTTGAGGAGAGATAGACACAAAAAATAGAATGGGAATCTACAACCAAATGAGTCCCACTATTTTTTGTGTCTATCTCTCTCTAATTTTTTTTTTTGTCTTACCTCCTCAACTACTCTATAACCTCAATAACATTTTAACCGATATATATATTTTTATAAAATACACCATTAGATTGAAAATTTATATCATATAAATTATTTGTGTAAAATTTCAGACAAATCTAAAATCATGTGATGCGTTATTGAGACATATCAAAATTAATAGTTTGTGTGATTTTTTTTAAACACCGTTAATATTCATGTGTCCCAGTAGCATATTAAATGATTTTAGATTGTTCTGAAACTTTACACAAATGATCTATATAATATAAATTTACAATCTAACAGTATATTTTATAAAATTTATATAAATTAAAATATTAAGGAGTAGTATCGAGGTAAATACCCTCAAATCTTGAAAGAATATAATACACAAATTATCACCATTTTTTTATTGCTTAAATGGTGAAGATCTTAATCCATTAATCCAGCTAACACAATATTTTAACCCTCAACCGAATATTTTAACCCTCAACATAAAGAAACAATTGTTATTAATAAGAAGTTGACAAGGATGGGTAGACAAAACAATTAAATTTTTTGTCAAGTAGTCTAATAGTTAGAAATTTCATTTTTAAAATGGAGAAGTGTGATGACCGGAGTTCGAACCCCGCCCCCTGCATATATAATGCAATGTCTAACCAATTGAGCTAAGCTCATGGAACAGATAAAACAAATTTTACCTTAGTCTAATTATATTTAAAAGAAGACTGAAACCACTTGATATCAGAACTCGCCTCAAACTCTAGACTATTAGAATCTATTCCCCTAAAAATTAGAGGAAAAATGTAAAAAAAAAGAAAGGTACTTTCCTTATAATTGCGCATGTTTGTCATTTTACCAATTTCATGTCTAACTCATTACTAAAATCTGCTTTAATTTTTGTTTTTGTTCTAATGAATAATTTCTTTATTATTAATTTCTATTTTCTTTATTATTATTATTTTTTCAAGAAAGATGTAACTCATGGCAACCTCCACCACTAGATTTCATCAAATGCAACCTTGATGCAGTCATATTTTCTCATGAACAACGTATAGGCATGGGAGCTTTGTTGGGGTTGATTGCAATGTAAGTCCCACATTGGTAGTGAAGGAAAAAAAAGGTGAAGAAAAATTATAAGAAGTCCCACATTGCTTAAAAAAGTGGAGAGTGGGAGAGCTCAATGCTATATAAAGAGACCTCAAGTTTCGTGTTTCAATGCACCAGTCAGAAACACTTTAAGTTTATATCTAACTTTATTTTCTCTTATGCTCTGGTTTTAGAGTATTGTGAGATGTAGTTAGGTATTCTCTTTGGAGGGTGTGTGGGTGTACTGGGGGCCGGGATGGTTGAGGGTAGTCTATGTGTTGTAACAATTTTCACATAGTGTTATTCTCTGTTATTCTATGTGTTGTAACAATTTTCACATAGTGATTATTCTCTGGTTGTCGGTTTTGACAACGGCCGTGATTTTTTCTCCAGTTTTGGAGTTTCCACGTTATATTCTTGTGTTGTTGATTGCATTCCTGCTTTATTTTTACTACTTCGGCACTGGTATTACCCAACAGTGGTATCAGAGCTTCCGGTTCGACGAGATATCAAGAGAGATATCCTGGTATGTGCCAAAGCGATCCTTTTTCTCAGGCACCACTAACATCTGTCCCAAACCGGTGGACAGTCCTTCCTCTAAGGTTACCTTCAAGCTTTTCAAAGATGTAACGGATCCCTTTTCTTTCCGACCGTCACTTTCGAGCTTTGCATGTTCATTCTGATCAACAGTGGCAACCAGAGTTTCCCTTTTGGCATATCCCACTCGCACTAAACCTTGATCCATCAGTTGTTGCAAACATTCCTTCAGCTTTGAACAGTGGTTTGGATCCTTTTGACAATCATCGCAATGAGAGTGTAATTTCTCAAACTCTTCATAACTCAGCAGCATCTCTCGGACATATGACATAGGTGTTTTGATCAGAGAAACATCTCTTATCAAATTTCCGCCAGTTTCAACACAACTTACATTACCCGTTGGATGCTTAGGCAATGGATCACTGGTCACATTGGGTCCGCTTTCTTTGAAAGTCAAATCGTTCTCATCAATGAGGTCTTGTACTTTGTGCTTGAAAGCTTTGCAATTATTAGTAGAGTGACCCACAATACCAACATGGTAATCGCATTTAGCGTTAGCGTCATACCAATCAGGGAATGGTGGAAGCAAAGGTCTTAACTGCTTAGGCGTCACTTTACCACTATGAATCAAGTAAGGGAGCAACTGACTGTACGACATAGGGATAGGATCAAAAACCCTACGAGGTTATGGAGGATTCCGTTTTGGTGGTGTCTGTTGATGATGTTGAGGCACTGGGTTTTGATACTGAAAATTTGGAAACTGTTGGTGCTGAGCAGCAGCCAAGTATGGAAAGGGAAAGTAGGGAAACTGAACAGGTGCCGCCGGCTGTGCCTGACTGCCCCTTGAGGATATAGCATTAGTCTCACCTTCCTTCTTTCTGTTAAAACCACCACCAGGCTTCCTTGTGTTATTGCTTTGTGAACTAGAAGCAGCTGAAATCTTCCCATTCTTGATCCCCATTTCGACTCTTTCACCAACTCAGACCAACTCGGCGAAATCGGAGGAAGTAGTACTAACCAACCTTTTAAAGTAAGTCCCTTGCAGAGTATTGGTAAACATGTCCACAAGTTCCGTCTCCAAGAGCGGAGGACGTACTTGGGAAGCTAAGGCTCTCCACCTTTGAGCATAGACCTTGAAAGATTCACCCTCCTTCATAGTGGTATTTTGGAGCTGAGTGCGGCTTGGGGCCATATCCATATTATATTGGTATTGCTTGAGGAAAGCATTGGCCAAATCCCTCCACGACTGGATGTTACCTTTTTCAAGTTGCATGTACCAATTGAGAGGCACACCAGCCAGACTGTCTTGGAAACAGTGTATCATCAGTTTGTCATCATGAGAATCAGATGCCATTTTTCTGACATACATAACCAGATGATTCTTCGGGCAGCTCAAACCCTTATATTTCTCGAAATCAGGCATTTTGAACTTTGGTGGAAGCACAAAATCAGAAACCAAGTACATCTTCGAGAAATCCAACGGATCATTACCCGTTTCTACCAGATTTAACCTCTCCTCTAGAGCCTGATGTTTCTGCTTTGTTTCTTCCAGCTGAGGAGCAAAATCAAACTTTGGTTCACTAACCGAAAGCACGGGTCCTTAGTAAGCAAACCTAGGCCCACGCAATTCGGGACCCTGGTACACATCTCTAGGATCCTCAAATGCGTCTTGATCCAAATCCATTACTTGTTGCATAGATGTAACCCTAGCAGGGGCTTCCACAATTAAAGCAGAAGTTGCTGGCACATATCCTGGTGGAACATAACCCTTAGGCAGACCAAAAGTAGGCCAATCATAGCCAGCAGAGGCATTTTCTTGAGCAACCATAACTGTAGGTGCAGGAGCCTCAACCACCTTTGGTTGCACATTCTTATTAGTCAACATCTCAAGAATCTGATCTAGCTTCCCACCCAACAAGGTCATTCTTCCATCCAACTGGGTTACCTGTCCACCCAACTGAGTTACCTGTCCACCCATCTGGGTTACCTCAGTCTGTAACGCATTGTGTTTCTCTTGCCAATTGTCCATAATATGATGAGCAATTCTTCTTGTCCAATAACGGTGCCGGGAAGGTAGCTGTTGGAATGAATGAATGAAAATGAGATTTTTAATCGATAAAATGCATGATTTCTTTTTGAATGAATGGAAATGCATATTTTCATGCAAAAACTTTTCTCATATATTTTTTTTGAAAATGTATGCGAGATGAATGTGCATGATTATTTTTATGAATGCATGGATGTATGAATGCGATGCATGGATATGATCACAGTAACATTACATCATCTGGCGAACTTGATCCCAAAGTCTCAAATCTTCCATATTCATAACAACAGGGTTCTTTTCAAAATGGAATCTCTGAGGCCAAAAGGTTCAAAGTTACCTGTAACCCATCCCTCTCACATGTTGTTCTTGGTCACACTGTAACCAAGAACCAAGCCATAAAGGCAAAAAGAAAAAAAGGAGTAGAAGAGAAGATAATGCCAGCAAATCCAGACAGTTCAATATTTTGCGGTAAAATAAAAGATAGGATAGATACGGCTAACCTGGAATAAGCAAACCAAAAGCCCCAAATTAGGCTTAACTCACTAATCATAGTCCCCAGTGAAGTCGCCAGCTGTAGTACCCGGCGCAAAAAAAAAAATACAGATATGCAATGATGAAATGCAATGCACAAATGTAAACAATGAAGCCGCCACCATATTTTATTTATCCCATGAGAGGAAAGGAAAATAATGATAAAACCTTAAAGATCGGGTTCGGGAGTTGGTTACATGAGGGGAAGACGTTAACACCCCCTCATATCCGTTGTACTCAACGGGAACCATTTGAGGAATTTTGGTTTGCATAAACAGAGATAACCGCATAAAAGAAATAAATTACCGCATACTGAACAGAAAAAGGAAAAAAAAAGAGTTTTTTATTATTTGGCTTGACGAGAGAGGCTCTCGCTCCTACGTATCCCCCAAGTACAATGAGGAATTCAAAGCTCACGTAGTTCTTCCTGAAAAGAAAGATTGTTTGTTGGTTTTTTTAGTGAACGATGCTTAGGTCGCATTCCACTGATACAACAGTATGCTTGTATGCTCGCTTCGGAGGCTTAAGCGTTTGTCTGTAGCAGGGGAATGGATAAAGCGCCATCCGTTTAGGAAAACAGATAAAAAGAGTTTAAAAGTTGAAAAAGAGTTGACTGCACAAGGGCAGGAAAAACAGTTGAGTGGGTTGAGTGTCTTTTATGATTTTAGGAAATTGTTTGAGAATGAGAATGATCCTAAATCACGAGTCGTCAGTCAGGGACCGGATCATCCGAGCAGAAACGAGTCGTACGACAGGCTCTCTCTTTTTCATTCAGTTTATTAAATGAACATTCTTTCGTAAGTCAGGCTTCTTCCCATTTCACTTAATTAAAGAGTGTTCTGTTTTAAATGGCATGCGAATAATTCGAAGCCAGAGTCGTACCAGTGGCCACTCAGCGCGCGCCACGTGGCATACCACCTTCTTCCTCAAAAAAAAAAAAAAACAGAAACAGATCTGTCCACATGAGAAGAATAGCGCCGTCGCCGGCGCACGCAAGCTCCACTTCCGTTCATCAAAACACAGTTATGAATACATCAAATCAAACGTTTTCATGCATAGATTAGTAATCGAAAACTTAAATCATGAAACAAAACGCGTATGAGCAGAAACGAGCGAAAATAAATCGGATCTAACCAAACTCCGATCGTTCCAAACAGAGCAAAAACTTGAAATTATGAAAAGGAAAACGTTCAGAATAGTTCCAGGAACATGGATTACAAACAAACAACCTTGTTTAGTGTATGAAACGGCCGGATCGAAGTCCTTTGTTTTGGCCGTGATTTTGCTTTCGTTTTTGGAGCTTTTCCGTTCGTTTTCTCGCAAAACAAAGGCCGGAAATTGATTTAGAATGGTCGAAACAATAGGATTCAAGTATTTGATTGTGGATTTGGGACACTTTTGTGGTGGCCGGAATTTCCCTTAAGATGGCCGGCGGCGGGATTGTTGGTGGTGGAGGGAGGAAAGCTTTTTAGGGTTTTCTTGGGAAATGTCACCAATGATTGATCTGATTATTTTAATATATATATATGGAAAGATTAGGGCAAATGGCAATTTTGTGATATTGGTGTAATTTTGAGGTTAAGGGATAATTAATGGTAAAATGATAATGAAAAAGATTATGAAGTGTCAGAGGATGATGTGTCGCAATGTGATTGGTTGAAAAACAAAGAATTTTTATAAAATAGTAAAAATGTAAAAAAATCAATAAGAAAAAAAAATGAATAAAAATGTAGAACAATATAAAAATGAAAATATAAAGAGATAAAAACTATTTTTGATTATTTTTACTATTTTTTCGTATAAAAAGATAAATTGCGACAAATTAAAAGAAATAAAGGAAAATGAATAAATTGTAAAACAAAATTATCGAAAAAACTATTTTTTGGTATTTCTCATAAAAATAAGAAATAATTTTCAAATAAAAATATTTATTTTAAAAAGTGGAAAATTAGGGTATTATAGTATCTACCAAAACCACATTGCCTAATATAAAATCTAATATTGCATATTTGCGATCCTTTCTCCTTCTCTTTCTCCTTCTCTGGCCGCCGATCCTTTCTCTTCGCCGAACCTTGCGAACAACGGCGAACGCGGCGGAAATGAAATAATCAATTGACTGATTCTATTTTTCCCATTTTTCAGATTTTATCTACCAAAATAATATACATTTCAGATCGTAACTACTAAACTGGGCAAAAATTCTCTTTTTTGATACATTTCGGATCGTAACTACCAAACTGGGTGAAAATATTGCAATGTAACTTCCGAAAATCTGTTGCCTCTAAATTTTTCCACAAAATTGAACACAAGTAGTTGATTAACAACTTTAATTCAATTAAACGACAACAACATTAAACATAAAAAATTGATTTAATAATCTCGAACCTTTTATTTTTCGTTTGTAAAAAAATACTTGGCCGTGTTATGAATAATGTTTGCTTCATCAATATTATTTTGTTGAGTCGGAGGTTCAGACATGCCAAATAATACCTAAATCAACCAAACAAGCAGCAACAAATAATAAGAATAATACACATTTGCTTACTACTAGCCCAATTTGAAAGTTATCTTCCAAACCCAGTTCAAAAGATATCTACCAAAAATTAAGGTTTTTCAGATCATAACTCCCAAAAATTAAGGTTTTTCAGATCGTAACTCCCAAAAATTTTGTTTCGGATTTTATCTACCAGAGTGGCTCCAACAATTTAAAATTCACATAAATTACAATTTCAGGTTATAGGATCCAAAAAGTATACTTTTTCGTATTATATCATCTGAAATTTTTTAGCCTTACTATATTTTAGAAGATATAATCTGAAGGGTATTTTAGGTACTTTAGGGAGCGCGGGAGTAATTTAGGGGGTGGATAAAGCAAGCTTCGAAGAAGTAATGCGAGTTTCAACTATCAACTTCACTGAAAAATGGTATGAAACTCTCAACTATTATCCAACCATTATAAATTTTAATTTCCTGTCATGATTACATAAAGCATAGGTAGACATGATTAATTAATGTAGAAGTTCTAACTCAACTGGTAAAAAATGTTAGGTTGGAAGTTTATAACCGAAGTCAGCGGTGGAGCAAGAAAAATTATAAAGCTCATGCAAAATTTCAATTGTAAACAAATATCTCAATTTTGTAGTGAAAATCTTCAGTTTTGAACAAAAAATCTCAACTTTACTCTAAATTAGCTCATAAAAATCTCAATTTTGCATTGATAAATCAACAAAACATTACAATTTTGCCCTAAATTAACTTCTGAAAATCTCAATTTTGACCTAACCTAACATTAAAAATACTAACATTTTGTCCTCATGAGCTTAACTCAATTTGTAAAGAACATTGCACATTTGTGCTGGGACCGGGGTTTGAATCCGATATGTCCACTTATTCACCTTTTAGAGGTGAATTTCTAGCTGCTAGACTACCTAACCAAAAAAGAAAATACTAACATTTTTTACCAGAGCCCCGACAAATGTCCCGGCATACTGGCCTAAGATCCGCCACTAAACAAAGTTCGAACTTCGATCCTTTATTTTGTATGTGTGTTTCCAATGACTTCTCATTCGTCTACGTAAAAAAATATTAATTAATCAAGATATTATCTACAACTACTACTCCCTCCCTCCTATTATATAAGCACCTTTACTACAAAAGTCTAGTCCAAAAATATAAGCCCCTTTACAATTTTTGTATTCCAATGCAACTTAGTAGTAATAATTAGGGGTATGTGTACGCAAAAAAGTAATAAATGTACCTAGTAAATTGTAAAGGGGCTTATATTTTGGGACTAGACTTTTGTAGTAAAAGTGCTTATATAATGGGACGGAGGGAGTATAATAAATTTAATCATTACCAAAATTCCATTTTTGTCCTCACATATTTTGATAAAGTTCCAACTCTTTTACCCTTATGTGTCAAATCACATCTAATTTCCTTTTATTATTTTTTATATATTCTCTTTCTTACTTGTTCAATTTTTTATGATTTCTCTTTCCACCACTATTCTCTCTCTTACTTTTTCATTATTTATTATCTCTCTCTCTTATTTTTTAATTTTTTCATTAATTTATTTTCATTTTCAACTTTTATTTTTTATTTATTTCTCTTTTAATTTAATAGTATCTATTTATTATCTAATTTCTATTTCTATTATTCACTTCGTATTTTCACTTTCATTAAAGAATATTCAACATTTTATTAAGATTTATTTTACTAACGTATTATCGCTTTATTTGAATTGATATATTTTTGTATTAGTAGATGTTAATTATAAATAAAAATGTAACAAGATGAGTATTTGTAAAAAAAAAAAAGATGAGTATTTGTCACCCAATGAATGTATAAAAAAATATGAGATGAGTGTTTGTCACTGAAAAACATTAATTTGGTTCAAATATATTATATATATAAGACTTATCAATTTTTATACTTTTATATGTGATTTAATCAATGATAGAATGTAACCGATATTTCATATAAGTTCGACAAATGTGACAAAAATATTTGTAAGCACAGATACAAGCATATAAAATTTTCAATGGGCACGTGACAATATTTAAACAAATTTTCACATACAAAAAAAACAAATATTTTATTGAAATATTGTACTAATATTATTGATATTTAAAATATCACTTAATAATTACCTTTTGCATTATAAAAATATAAATAATGACTTTAAATTAAATAAAAACACACGGGACATTAAAAATATTTGTAATAATTCATATTTTTTTTAATAATAATGGATGAATTAAATATGAATTTTATGTTTTCGGCGCTTAAAATATGAATTTTTGTGGCGTAGTTTTAATAATATTACAAACATTAATATAAAATCTCATTAAAATTTTGTCAAAAAAAAAACCTCATTAAAAATATAAATAGTACATATAGTTGACTAAAAGAAATATCAAACATCATGACGGGAAATATTTAGAGGACTCAAAATTGGCTAAAAGGTTTTAAGGGACTAAAACTCGAAATTTCAAATATTCATATATATGATAAAAACTTATTTAGCGCTTCATTATATTGAGACATAAAAAATTTATTTAGCACTTTATTTAGCACTTCATTATATTTCCGCATATAAAAACACATAATATTAATTCACAACAGATATAGTATAAATATTTAACAAATCGTTTAAATTGTTATTATTTTTAAATTTTAATTTAAAATTAATTATTATCGTAATGTACACGACCCGTGCATCGCACGGATCTTTTGCTAGTTTTACATAAAAAAATATGTTTGTTGCTTTTTTAAAGCTATCACAAACAAGCATGCTAGTTTTTGTTATATTGGTGTGTACTGTATATTGATCAGCTTACACATTACATCTCCAACCTTCTCAACTTTCCTCCACAAAGTGCAACAAATAACTATGATTAGTAGCATTTTAGTTGACATTAGAAAATGTGAGGGTCACAAATACAAAGTGCGTTCCCACAAATCTCTATGAAGTAGTAGTATTTTATTTTGACAGAAAACCATACCAACTATACATTCCATTTTTTTCTTTTCCATGTGGCAAACAAAACTTGTAAATAACTCACACACACAACTGCGAGATTCTGAGTTCAAAGTTGCATGAAGACTTCCAACATAACAATATCGACACTATCAGTTAAACTAGTTATTACTGACTATACATTCCAATTTTTATTTAATGTTTAGTCTAAATTTAGCATTGAGCTATGATCACACCAAATTTGTTACTGAATTGAGTTACAGAACAACTCTGTTTCTGTCAAGAGCAGAATATGACAACAGATTCCTCTTATTATTTCTAGGTTTCCCCCATGTTGGATTCTGGCACGGTGTAACGTTATACGATCCAGAACGGGAACAAGTTCTCCGAATCGAAAAAAACTTTGCACACTCCTGTGTCGATCTCTGATCAGGAAGATCAAAGATACAATTCTTGCTCACATCAAGAACACCACTTCTGATAAGTTTCTTGCACAAGGGTCCAACTCTATTAAAATAGTTATAAGACAACGATAAATTCGCCAAATTCTCCAACGCACAAACCACTTCCGGAACCTGACCGTATAACATGTTCCTAGCAAAATTCAACTGCTCAACATTCTTCAAACACCCGAATGATAATGGTAAAGGACCCGTTAAAAAGTTACCACCCGCGTCAAAAAGTTCAACGTTTCGAAGGAAGCCTATTTCGTAAGGAAGACAACCGGTTAACTGGTTGTTTAATAGTAAAACTTCGATCAGCGTTGACGACGCTTTTCCTATGCTAGGAGGAATTGGACCGGTGAATTTATTGTTAGCGAAAGTTATATAAGACGCTGTTGTTTCGCCTAAATTGTTAGGAAGTGTTTGAAGGAAGTTGTTATTGTTGAGGAAAATTGCATCTAAATATGTTTGCGTGAAAATTTGTTGAGGTACTGTTCCAGTGAAGAGATTGTACCTAATGTCTAAAAATGAAAGTGTTGGCATATTTAGGATTGAAGTAGGAAATGTTCCGGAGAGATGATTGTTACTAAGATCGAGTTCGTAAAGATATTTGAGTGATGCTATTTTTGGCGAAATTGTTCCGGAGAAATAGTTGGAGTTAGCATGAAAAATAGCTAAGTCGGGGAGTTGATCGATGAAATCATCGAGAGATGGAGCGGAGAGTTGAAAGCCGTTGAAATCAATGGAAGCAACGGTGATGGCCGAGACATTATCGGGTGGGTTATCGCAGTAGAAGCCGGTATAGTTGCATATATCCGGACCATCCCATGTTGAGGTTATTCCTAAAGGGTCAGAGGTTATTGTGTTTTTGAAGGCTTGAATGATTGGAAAAACTATAGCTAATCTTATATCTAAGAAGTTTAATAAATCAGGGATCAAAGGGATTAATGGAGATAATATTGGACCAAGGATTTGAGAATTTACCAAATGGAAACAAAGAAGAAAAGTGATTGAAAATGTAACTAGAGGTTGTTTTGATAGAACCATGGTTTGAAATGGAAATGGACATGGATGGACTAGAGATTTTGGTAAATGATTTATATAGTGGGGTGTTAGCTTTCTATTTTTCATGAGTAGCGTAATGAAGTGATATACATGATTTTTCTTCTTCTTTTGTTGGTAGTGGTGGACTATTATTAAGAATGATTTTGAATAAGTGTCCACATTTGGCACTAATGAGTAGAGAGGTGATACCAACCATGAATCTGTGTTTTGAAGATTTGGTAAGGTAGCATTATGGGCACACCACTGACTTTAAAGTTCAAGTTGGAACGCATGTTGCGGCGGACAGTGTGAGGACATGTACATGGACTCACACTACACATATAGTGTATCTCATTCTTTACTTTCAAGCAAAAATATGTCAAATAAAGATATCTATTTGTTACCAATAATGAATTGATTTAAGTGATAAGAGTCTTGGTCCGCTTAAATAGGTGGTCAGAGATTTGATTTCTGGCTAATGCGTATGCAAACAAATTTCGTTTAGAGGGGAGAATTTACCTTCTGTGTCCCACAGATTCCTCGACGGAGATTAGTCATCAGTAACAGCGGTGGAAATTTCGTATTAATATTATGGTAACCAAAAAAAAGAAGTTATGTATTTGTTTACAAAGGATTGGTCTAAGTGGCTAAAGATTCAAATTTTTTATCCACGTGAATATAGTTTTTTTTTTTCGAAACGGCAAAAGAAAATTATATTAACAATCTAGATGAGCACGAGACATGCCCAACTAGACAAAACAAAGTAAACTGATACAAGGATCCATGTCCCACCCTACAACGAGGGATAAGGACAAAACCAAAAACAACAAAATAACACTCCCTACCACCCTAAACAAGCCTTAGTGTTGGTGAGCCATAAACAAAAATCATACACAAATCCCTTACACTTAATCTTTAACCACCACCAAACTTGAATTTTAATTTGCTCCACCACCTGTTTGTTCAGAGATAAAAGGTTTGTTTTGAAACAAACAATCATTACGAGCTTTCCAAATGCACCAAATAATCACAAGCCAAAAGACCTTAAAGATATTCCTTGAGCGCACCACATGTGCCTGAAGACCAATGAACTGATGTGCATGAACTTCTACCTCTGAAGGTAAAACACTCTGAACACCCAACCATTAAAGGAGACCACCCTACACCTTATGAAATTCCGCACAAACAAAAAACATATGTGACAAGAATTCTATAGAACCACAACCTAGACCACATAAATGATTGCGGTCGACAATAATTCCTCTGTGCAACAAATTATCTAGCCCAAAAATTTAGACCCATATTCAACTGATTTGTTTTTTGGCCCAACTTTATTTTGTTTTGTATTGTTTTATATTTGGCCCTCTCTAAGGCCCCATTGTTGGGCTACAAAAACATCAAGAAATTTTTTAAAATTTTTCCAAAATAATTTTAGAAAAATTTGAAGTTTTTTTTTCCCAAAATTTTGAGAAAAGCTTCAAAATCCATTCTACAAAAACTTGAGAAGTTTCATTTTCCAGAAAAAGTCGACATTTTTTTTCTTCTGAAATAACTTAAAAAAACTTGGAAAAAAAGTCAGAATTTGTTTTAGAAATAATGTCAAAGATTTTCATTTTTAAAACTCAAGAAAAATTGAAAAACTTTATTTTTTTTGAAGAAAAAAAATTCGAGGTTTTGTTTTCGAAATAATTTTAATTTTTGGCTTAAATGAAGTTTTAGCCATTCTATTTTGACGGACTCGAATTTTCAACCCCCTATTTTAAAACTCGGAATTTCACCCCCCCTATTTTAGATTTTTCAAAAAAAAAAAAAAATGCACCACAATCACATTTGCCTTATTTTTTCTCTTATGTGGCAATGGTGATGTGTATACTTTTTTTGACACATGTATATTATCTTTATCCACCTAATTATTTTCTTTAAAAATTACTAGAAAATTCTTTAAAATTCCATAAAATTAAGGAAAAAATTATAAAATAAATAAATATCTATAAATAAATTACTATATAAAATAATTTAAAAAAATCAAGAAAAACTATAAAAAAAAACCCATTAAAATGACATTTAAATATATTAAAAAATTTGTTTGTCATGTGACAGCTTCACACCCCATTTTTTAATGGCTACAGCAATCAACCCCTTCACTTTTATTTAAGGAGTACGTCGGAGTGTATTAATAAAAATGTTAACAAGCAAATTTGTCAAACAAATTTTTCAATATATTTAAATATCTTTTTAAGGTAATTTTATTGTTTTTCTAGTATTTATCTTGATTTTTTTTATTATTTTTTATAGTAATTTAATTATAGAATTTTTTCCCTAATTTTATGGCATTTTTTAGAATTTTCTAATAATTTTTAAAGAAATAATGGATAAAGATAATACACAAGGGTCAAAAAAAATAAGGGTTAATTAGTTTTTACCCCCCTGTAATATACACCAAAATTGCTTTACCCCCCTATAAATTTTTTTTGTTGCTTTACCCCCCTGTAATATCAGATTTTGTGCTTTACCCCCCTGGACTCAGTCAACCATAATATAATTTGCGGCAGTTTTGTTTAGCGGCGGTTCAAAACCGCCGGTAAAATTTTTATTTTGCAGCGGTTTTTTTTGCGGCAGTTTTTTGCGTCGCTAATTCATATTTTGCGGCGGTTTTTTTGTGGCGGTTTTTTTTGAGGCGGTTAAAAACCCTCGCTAAATTATATTTTGCGGCGGTTTTATTTGCGGCGGTTTTTTTAGCGGCGGTTATAGTATGGTTGACTTGAGTCCAGGGGGGTAAAACACAAAATCTGATATTACAGGGGGGTAAAGCAACAAAAAAATTTTACAGGGGGGTAAAGCAATTTTTGTGTATATTACAGGGGGGTAAAAGCTAATTAACCCAAAAAATAAAAATAATATGCACATCGTCATTACCACATAAGCAAAAATAAGCCAAATGAGATTGAGGTGAAATTTTTTTTGAAAAAATCAAAATAGGGGGGGTGAAATTCCGCTTTTGAAATAGGGGGGTTGAAAATCCGAATCCGTCAAAATAGGATGATTAAAACTGCATTTAAGCCTTAATTTTTTTTACCAAACTCTAGAAAAACTTTGGAACTTTCTTTTACCAAAAATAAATCTCTAGAATTTGATTTTGAAATGATATATATAAGAAAATTTGGGGAAAAAAACTCGAGAATTTGAAATTTTTCCAAAATAATTTTAAAAAAAACTCAAAAAATAACTTTGAAACATTATTTTTCCAAAATAACTTTGAAATTTTTTCGAAATAATTTCAAACAATCGATAAAAAATCTTGATAACTTTTTCCGAAATAATGATGAAAAATATTATATTTTTCAATATAATACTTCTTTTTCTTCTTCTTCATATCTAATAGAAATATTTTGAAACTCTTGTTCTTCAGATCTAATTTCTTATTTGAGGTGAAAATTGATTTTGGAATTGAAGATAGCTTTTTTTTTTAAGGAAAGGTGAATTGGTGTAGTGATTTTCATTGACGAAAGGTGAAAGAAATTGAAAATTGATTATTAGATTTGGGTGTAGTGATGGTGGTGATTGTTCGCTGGTATAAGGTGGACGAGGGTACTCATATTTTTTTCAATAGTTGCCACATGTCACTGGTGGCCAAGACCGCCACACCATTGCAGAACCTGATAACTCATTGGCGGCCTGGACTGCTGCACACCTCCAAATCCTGCACTGCTCAGCTTTTTTTTATGTTACCGACGGTAAGAGCCGCCACAATTCAGTCTCACTTTTTTTTTCCAGAACCAAATAACTGGCGGTTGATTTTAAATTTATGAGGGCTTAAGCCTTCACTAAATTATTGAGGATTTTGGCCCTCAATATATTTTTTAGATAAATGGAAATTTTCTTATAGTGAAAACATAAGCTCGCTTAACAAGGATGTTCAGTCTAGAGAGCTAACATTATTTTCTTGTCTACCCTCACAAAATTTGGGGGTATTTATCCCCAACTACTTAAAAAAAATTTAACCGATATAAATTTTTATAAAATACTCCGTTGGATTAAAAGTTTATATCATATAGATCATCAGTGTAAAATTTCAAACAAATCTAAAATCATTTGGTATGTTATTGAGACGCATCAAAATTAACAATTTCCATGATTTCTTAAACACCGTTCATCTTTATGTGTCTCAATAATATATCAAATGATTTTAGATTTATCTGAAATTTTACACAGATGATCTATACGATATAAACTTTCAATCCAACGGTGTATTTTATAAAAAATTATATCAGTTAATACTTTTTATAGTGGTTGGGGGTAAATACCCCAAAATCTTAAGGGGGTACACAAGTTATCACCAACATTTTTTCACTATGAGGTTTCTGCCACATCATCACTGAAGATACTTTGGGCCGACTTTGAGCTCGCCTAGCGAGTTATCTTGCCCTAAACTTGCTATTGCTCGCCTGTTGATTTTAACAACCTGGGACTTTCTGTTTTAGCTCGCCTTGAGCTCGCTAGGCAAGCCTGTTGATATTGCAAGACTGGAACTTTCTGTTTAGTCTCGCCCTTGCTCGCTCCTGGCTTGTTCTGAGCTCTGAATTCGCCTATCCTTGAACTCGACTAGCGTGCTGGCTGAGACTCTACTTCTACCAACCTTTATCCAAGAGTCATACTATGCAACATTGCCTACAAAAAAATGGTTGAAATTAGATCTAAGAAGCAAAAATTACTACTTTCCTAATAAAACTAATATTTACCTAATATTTGCATACTAATTTACAAAACAAGTTAATAAGTGCTTTAATTGTACATGATTGTATAATTTTATTATTTTTTGACACTTATCACAAACTGTGTTTGAGTTTTGCTACATAGATAATAACCTGAATTTACGTTCGCGAACTATATATTTTCATAATATTTTTATTCATGAAGGGCGCAAAGGGTATTTTAGATTATAAAAAATATTATTCGCTACATAGGATACAAACTGAGATTGCTACTTGATTTGGCTACCTTTGTGAATCACTGCTTCTAAGCTAAAGTAGTAATATAGTTTTTGTCCAAAAAGGGTAAGCCCGCATACCATTTAACTAATGGTCAAATTATTAATAAAATAAAAAATCATTCATAATATTAAACTTTTTATAGGTCAATAACTAATTTGTTGGTGATGAGTCTAGTGTGAGTTAGAACTTAAGAAACCCCACAATATTGGATGAAAGAGTGTATATAGAACAACATATACATGAAAAAATTCATATATTTAATGTTTCAAAGTTTTGAGTGATAATGATGATCAACCTCACCTAAATAGTTACTCTTAATTCAGTATGGTGGTTTAATTCATCAAGTGATTATATTTTGTACAAAATAAGTCATTTATTTTTTAATAGAGAGAAAAATAATAATATAAGAAAATAATAGAAAAAAAATAATCATCAATATTTTATTGATTTTACAAAATGACATAAATAGAGATTTTTGGTTAAGATATTTATATATACTCTAAAAGAAAAGAGTATCCTTTTGTTGTTTTATTCATCCAACAATCACATTATCTTATTTGGTTTTCAATGGCAAAGAGGGAACCCGGCCCCAATAAAAAGAAAACAACTAGAAATCATCACAGGATGAAGATAAGAAAAGGAAAAAAGGTGGCTATATAATTTCGGAACCATGCCAGTTGGGAGCCTTATTTTTTTGTAAGCTACCAATATAATTAACTCCTGTCTAATCCTGTTTTGTCGTTATGGCTTTATACTATCATAGATATTTTGGAAGTGTTCACCTATAAATGTTTTCCATTTAAATGTTATAATTATAGAGAAAAATTAGTAAGTTTCACAATAGATAAACAGAGAAATGTAATCATTTATATGTATAGATTACTATATTAGAGGAAGACGTTTTTTTGTCAAGGAGTTTAGTAGTTATAATTCTAAGATGAATAATTGAGTGTACTAAAATTAAAACTCATATTATATGTCATATTCTTATCAATTGAGTTATACTTACATAAATATTAGCATGAGTTTTATAACTATATGTTTTAAATATTAAGCAATCATTTTATAATTTTGTTTTTGTGGTAATATGAGTTCTATAAAAATTTGCATACATTTTATTTAAGCTACTCTTCCATACAAATATAAAATTAATTATACTTGTAATCAACTAACAAATAAATTAATTAAGTTATAGCACCTTATGAGTTGTTTGAATGTTTAACATTGACTCATTGGAGTAAAACATTATAAGTTATTCATAGCGAGTGAGTTAGTTAGATTATATTCATTGCATTTTCTTATATATAGATTAAACTTTTATCATAAATCTATGCAGGATAGCTCAAATTGTATGAGCTGAGGGATTTATGGGTAATTGGGTAAAAAAATTCATGAATCAATTTTTGACGGGAGTAATTTATTTTTCTGATGTAAAAAATAAAACATTTGATCCTAAAAGCATTTTTTGTGGTCTTTCTCATGGAACTTACTTGGAATTTCATACGTTACAAGTAATCGGTCCCTTCAGTGCTACATTATGTTTTAACAATTCATGCATATTTTGTTTCAACAGTAAAAGTGATAAGGTGTTATTGACGATGATTTGATATCTTATCCCAGTCAAATATTAAAGATGATATCATAATTTATTAAACTATTTTTAAAAAATTATGTTATCCACTTTATCATGTCAAATTTCTCCGATAGAAAAAAAAATATATAAAATAGATTCAACAACTTTTATTAAATTATTTAAAATATCTTATGTCTTATAAAATATATAAAATATATAAAGTGGGTTCTTCTCTCTTAACCAAATTTTCTATATACACTATTTATATCTTAATTATTGACACTAGACAAACTATAATCAAACTCAGTACTAAAACTCTTAAATAGACATTGTGTTTACTTACTCTCAAACCCAAAATGATACTATTTTAATCAAACTTGACTAACAAGGATTCTCAAATTTTGGTCAAACAAGCAAATGCCCGAAATCAATGTCTTAACTAACGTCCCTAATCATTTGATTTAAAAACAAAACAAAATTTAATCTTCTTCAATAGTATAGGCCTGCAGGGCATCTTTGGTGATTATTCTCATTTCTCATACATACTAGAAAGCTCATTCATCATCTGATCAGATTGTCCTATACTTCCATTTTTAATTGATGCCCTCCTTCTCCACCTATCTCAATATCATAGCTTATCTAAATTACTTACAAAATTAAATAAATAAAATAACAAATTCGGTTGCACCAAACTGTTGTAAAGTCAAAGTTGCTAAATTGGATATCAATTAACAAGTGTTTTATTCATCAACAAGACAACATACAAATAACATTATTCCATAAAACAAAAGTAAATATCTTCAAATATCTTCAAATAAGCATAATTTTGAAATTCAACAAAGACTAATACTCCCACCTTATTATGAACATAATATATCGACACTAACACATTGACACTAGTAACACTTTTTAAACATAAAATTAATTTATTGTAATTATATGCATAAGTATCGTGTCTGTGTTGTTGACAACACTTAACACGTCTTCAATCTGAAGTATCGTTGCAATCCATACAACGAATTGCCCTCAAAACCACTCGATCACATTCTCAACCGATGATGAGGTTTAAGAGACTTGTAAGTAACAGGCTCTGTAGCCATTTCTTGAGAAACATGATCGTTGTTCTCTTTTGCGCCCCACCGTGTCTTACAAGGAACATAACTCAAACTCTGATGATTCGAACAAGGTTTTATCTTACATTGAAAATCGTAACAATCTTTCTTCGATCGTTGATTTGGAAGCCCAGGAATACAATTGTTACTAACATCCAATACCTTAGACTTCAACAAACTCCAACACGCCGGATCAATTGCGGTAAAATAATTATCCGACAGAGACAAATTCCCATTGTTTTTAATCCCAGGTAGAACACAAACACTCTCAGGAACAATACCATAAAATTTGTTATGTGCCAAATTCAAAAACTGAATCTTTTCCAAACAACCAAATGAAGCTGGAATAGGCCCAGTTAATAAATTTTCACTAACATCAAAAACTGTTGCTTTTTTCAAATACCCAATTTCAAATGGTAAACACCCTTCAAATTTATTTCCCAAAAAAAGAACTTCAGTTAAAGTTTTCGAAGCCTCGCCGATACTTCTTGGAATTTCACCTGTGAATTGATTTCTTGCAAATGTTAAGTACCTTGCAGGGGTAGACCCGAAATTCGCAGGTAAACTTTGACTGAATTTGTTGTTGTTGAGGAAAATTACGTCAAGATCCTTTTTAAATAGATCTGCTGGAACAGGACCTGAGAGTTGGTTGAACCTGAGGTCTAGAAAAACCAGTAGATTAGGTTGAGCAACTTCGGTCGGAAATGCTCCGACAAGTTTGTTGTTACTAAGGTCAAGTTCGTAGAAATATTTGTATTGTAAGATTTGTTTTGGGATTGGACCAGTGAAATGGTTGGAGTTTACATGAAAGAATGTTAATTCTGGTAATTGGTCTAAAAGACCATTTAGTGGTATAGTGTCGCATGTTAAACCTGTGAGAGTTGCTTGGTTTAAGTCTAATCCGGCAACCGCCTTTAGGTTATCGGATGGGTAATCGCCACAAAGGACTCCGTGAAAATCGCAGATGTATGTGTTTTTGTTCCAGTTTTTAGTGTACCCTTTTGGATCACTAATGCTGTTTTTGAATTTGAGAAGTACGGCACGGGCCCTATCTAGTCGGTAACTGGTGGGACGTGGAGAAGGCCGAGGAACTGGACGTGGAGAAGGCCGGGGAACCGGACGAGGTGGAGGAGGAGGATGCGGTGGAGGTAGAGGAGGCGGACATGGTGGAGGTGGAGGAGGCGGACAATTAGATTCAGGGGACGGAGCAGGAGAATAACTGCCGCCTCCTCCGCCGATGATGATTTCTAGTGTTTCTCTTTTTGGTTCTGTTGTTATGCCTAGTGCTTCATTTTCTGAAGTTGCTATATGGTCTTGGGCATGAATTGTGGATTGAAAGTGAAGCAAGAAAAGACATGTTATTGCTATGAATGAAAAGGAAAGGGACTTGGTTTTTCTCATTTTGATTTTGATTTATGGACTTAGTTTGAAGTTTGATGATACGAGTAAATGGAAATGATGGATTGGACTATATATATGCCTATATGGTTTTATTGGTTGTGCATTATTGTGGAAAATAGATTGAGTGCGATTAAGTGAAATTAGTAACTTTTAATCGTCCGATTAAAATTGAACTGTTCAAATTTTAATACAATTTCATTTTATAAAAATATAAACTGCGTGATTTCAAAATTTAAATCATCTGATCCCAATTGAACGATTATGATTATACTTAAGTGCATATAGTCATGGATGTCTTTTGTATGCAATCCAAATCCTTTATTGTGCAACTTTATTGCATGACTTTTGGGAGTAGAAAAGTCAAGACTCGTGAGTTTGAGGTCTATGATGGATCTAAAAAAACAAATATGATAACACTTGTTTGTATTTTATTATAAAATAATTTGTTATGCTTTCTTTTTCTGAGAACGACAATTTTAATTCAAATATCACTATTGGTTAGTGTGCTCTCTAGGAGGATACTAGAGTCTTTTTCTTTTTGGAGATGTGGCCAAACTCATGTTGTGTCATGTGGCCTACCACGTGATATTTTATAGCTCAGTGTTTAATTAAATACATGACCTTTTTTGAGAAATATACATTTGTTTTTTTATAAAGGTTGTGTTTAAGTGTATTAATTATAGGGTTAAATATGTTTTTGATCCTTCTAAATATATAAAATTTTATTTTTTGTCTCTTTAAAATTTTTCTTCGACTTTTAGTCCCTATAAAATTTTCAATTACTACTTTTAGTCCCAATTTTTAATTCAACTCAGGTGTAGACTTTTTATTTTTAATGAAAATTGTCCAGAAATGTGTAAGATATTATGAAAATCTCACAGAAAAAAATTTGGAATTTTTTACAAAAATATGAATTATATATGAATTTTTAACTACAAAAAATACAAAAATTTATATTTAATTCCTGATTTGTTAAAAAATTCTAATATTTTTTGGGAGAGATTATTTTAATTTTATAAATTTGTTTGCAAAATTTTATTCAAAAATATGAATTCTATATATGAGTTTGCTTAGAAGGAGGGACCAAAAATAAAGATGAAAAATTTTTAGGGACTAAAAGTTGAAGAAAATTTTTAGAGAAACTAAAATCAAAATTTGATATATTTATAGAGAGCAAAAACATATTTAACCCTTAATCATATATGCCTATTAATATTTTTATATAATATGTTTATATGCAGTTCCATAAGCAAAAGAATATGTTATGATTATAAGAAAAAATATTTTTACATATTTTAACTCAAGATTATTTTTTTTTATGAAGACATTAGGAATGTCAGAAATAATTTGGTACATTTAAAAGTTTATGTCTTTACTCAGAATTTTTGGAAAATCACTTTCAACAAAAGGACAATTTACTTAGGTGCCGTGGTATTAATGCTACTTCTCTTGCATGTGTTGGACGATGTTCGTGAGAAAAATTCAGTCATATTGTTTTTTTTTTCTTGATCAGGTATCCACCGCCGAACACAATGACTAATCCCTCGCTAGAGGAGAGGCGCTTCGATGGGTGGGATAGTTGGCCCAAAAATTTAAAGTTGTTCCATACCCAATGTGATGATCGAACCATCGACCCTTGGGTAAGGGAGGATGAGCCCCTGATTTAAAAAAAAAGAGGATGAGCCTCAACCGTTCAACCACATTCTTTAAGTTAATTCAGTTATATTGTTAAAAATATAAGAATTTAAATAAAATAAATTCAGTTATAATGTGTTGATCGTAATTTTTTATGTTCCACTAGATTATGATATAATTTTTTGTATTCAATACAAATTCTCTAATACATGAAAATAACAATTTTTTCTCCACAAAACTTATACAAAACAAAATTTATTTAATACTTTAAATTTTGTTTTACATTATTTTATCTTGTACTATTATGTACTATTTTATCCAATATTTATAATTTTAAAGAGCAAGCTATAGTTTTCATTGAATATCCTCTTTTTGGTAACTTGGGGTAAATTTTTTGAATGGTTGGGTATTCATGTTGTTTTATCTACTATCTCTCATTCACATTCATCAACCATTTTAATCTTTAACTTTTATCTAATTTTATTTTGTGACAAGCTAGAAAAGTCAACCAAATCGGTATAACTTTGGCACCACAAATAATCTCTTATATATATTTAGTAATTATACTTATACCAAATCTTATCATATGTCGGTATAATTTATTTGTTTATTTTTATTTTTTAGTCAATTTATTTATTTATTTGAACAATTTTTTTAATTTTTTTTTGGCAAAAATATAAATAAATTATCCAAATAAATAAAGAATGAAGAACAATATGTCATAAGAATGAAGAATTGACTCAAGTGGTGGTTGAGCGTTTCAGGCTCATCTTTCCTTAACTAAGGGTCGAAGATTTGATCCTCACATTGGATATGAAGTACCTTTAAATTTTTGAGTCAGTTATCTCATTCATTGAGGTATCTTCAATACAGCGAGAGATTAGTCACTTCGTTCGACGGTAGATACCTTGATCTCGACTAAAAAAAATAAGAATGAATAATTAAATCACAAAAAGTTATCATGTGGGTATTGACCCCGAAAGAATTGAATCACATTAGCATAATTTTACATTAAAATTAAACACAATTTTAAATCAACTCTTAAAAAATTGATTTCATTGCATAATAATTTATATATATATATATATATGGGTCAAAGTTAGCTATGTAGGAGACTTATGAGTAACTAGGGTGCACTAAGTAATTACATGTGGGTCATACATTGTTTAACTTTGACCTGGGTCATAGTAATGACCCACATAAATTTCTTAGGGCGCCCCCCACTCCCCTTATATTTTTTACATGAATCATACTTGCTAATTTCGACGTGATCAAAGTTATCAGCTCCCAATATATATATATATATATATATATATATATATATATATATATATATATATATATATATATATATATATATATATATATATATATATATAAATTGTCCTCCAATCTTCTCCTTCTTCTTCTCCCTCTAATTCTTAATTTAAGTTTTGAAAATATTTCTGTCTAACATCTCTGCGTTTGTAAGAAAGACACAGCATTGCCACAATTCATAGAAAAGCCCTAATCCATAAAGAACATATACAACATTGCCATTTATTCCATAAAGAACATACATAGCTAATACTTGCGATCTTTCTTCTTTCATATTCCCAACGGCTTAGTTTTGTGCTTTTGAATCTATAACATATAGGGTGCGTTTGTTTCGGCTTTAAAAAAAAATAGATTGTTCTTTGTATTTTTTAGAATAGATTTTATAAAATTGTTTTCTAAAATATTACAAGTTTTTTATATTCATTTTTTCTAAATTGAAATATTAATTTGAACATCATATAACATAAACACACATACATTATTGAAGATCAAAACATAGTCAAAATTTCAATTTTTTTAAAAAGTAGTATTTCAAAAATGATTTTTATGAAAATCTATTTGAAATAGCTTCAAAATTAAGTGGTTTTTTGAAATTTTGATATCCAATTTTTTTTCGATAAAATGATAAAATATCTAAAATAACATTTTAAGAATATCTATTCAAACCAAATTTTCATTTAAAGTTTTTATAAAAAAATTTCTTTATAAATTTTTTTTACACCAAATTATTTAACACAAAAAAATCTATTTTTTTTAAAGCTGAAACAAACAAACCTATAATAACCAGACCAATGTGTTTTTCGAATCCACTCTTTAAATTTGTTTCCAATTAAAAAGAGCCAAGGGAAAAATAACCAAATATGAAATATAGGACCATGCATTTTTTGGAAGGACACCCCCCTTGAAGACAACTTACACAGAATGGACAATCACTCATATAATGGAGGTCACCCTCTCCGTCGTTACCCCATTCTAATGTTTGATACTTGTTCATGTCTGAGCTAGTGGGCCTCATTTAACTATGGCTATGTTTGGGGTTATGAATTGAAAAAAAATTCAATTTGATTTTTAATGCTTTGTTTGGATGAAGAAAAAAAGTTAAAGGAAAGAAAGTGCAAGGAAAGAATGTTAGAGGAATGAAAGTAATTAAGTTGAAAGTGAAAGGAAAATGAGATGATTTTTTTATTGTTTGGTATGAATGAAAGTGAAAAGAAAGTGAGAGGAAAGATAGATACATATTTAACAAATGACACAAATATTCCTACACTTAAAATAATATTTTTAAAGAACATTATATTATTATTATTATTATTATTACTAATATACATACTAACAATTCTATACCAAAAAAATATACATACTAACAATTGACTGTGCAAAATATATATATAAACATGCCTGCATGTGTGGAAAACAATAAGCAAATTTGGAAGAAAAAAAAGAAATAAATTACTGGTTTATTTTACGTAAAAAAAAATTAGTTAAAAAAAAAATTATGCATCAAAAGCAAGGCTATTTTTGGTATCACATTGATTTGTATCATTCATGCCACTTTCTTTCCAATTGTGAGCAGAAAGTTTTTGGCCATGGGTCCCACACAAAATAATCTTTCCTTCCTCTCTAACAACACAACCAAACAGTGGAATCCCATTTTTCAATAAACTTTCCATCCATTATACTTTCTTTCCTTCTATTTTCCTTGGAACCAAACAATGTGTAAACTTTGAGGTCGGGTCTTGAGTGCATTAGTTTTTTTGGGTTTGTCTTTTCTTATAATAATCCGTAATTTCATTGAGAATTGAGTCAGTAATATTATATATATATATATATATATATATATATATATATATATATATATATATATATATATATATATATATATGGGATTTGTTAACTTCTTATCATATGGGAGGAAGTTAGCAAGTCTCCTTTCACATTTTTATCTGCGCGAGAAATGGAGGGTGGATGGAGGCACGCGATAAATGTCTATATATATAGGGTCGCGCAAGTAAAATATGTGGGAGGTTTGCTAACTTTCTCCCACATCAGAGAAAGTTAGCAAACCTCATATATATATATATGTATATATATGTATGTGCCTAGCTTGCTTAAGGTACTCTACGAATATTGATAGGTACCATATGAATTAATGTAGAAAAGATAAAGTAGATTTCAATTTTTAAAAAGAGTGACACAATATTAGAAATCTCACATATATATGGAAGGATATTATTGGGATTAGGAGGGTTTCGTCTGTTGATGTTGATAGTCGGTTTGACATTCGTTTGTTTGCGTCGATGATCAGGTGTAAGTAGAGATGAGTCGTCAAGGATAGGGGGTAGGAGGCGGGGGTTGGAACTGGAGGCGGTCTCTTTTTGCTTGGGAAGATGAGTTGTTGGCGGGGTGATGTGCTCTTTTCAATAATGTTTTTTTTTTTGCAGAGTGACAGGGCTGATAGGTGGTGCTGGAGAGGAGGGTTGTCCGGTGGGATTTTCTCTTGGATATGTCGTGGCACAAAGCGTACCTTTGAAGGTTGCTATCTTCGCTTGACATATTTTTTCTAATAGGATCCCGACTAGAGATAATTTGGTGGCAAGGAATATTGTTCCAGTGAATGTGCAAAATTGCAGCTTTGGTTGTGATTCGGTGGAGACAATTTCACATCTTTTCTTTACTTGTATTCAGACACACAAATGTTGGTATGGGTTACTTCAGTGGCTTGGAGTGAAGAGTGTTTTCCATGTGGAGGCGGACATCCATGTTCAACAATTTATAGGTCATCAGCTTCGCATGGGGCAGTATAAAAATTGTTTTTAAGTTATTTGGTTGGCGACTATTTAATTTGGATGATATGAAAAGTTCGTAATGAGCGGATTTTTAATAATAAACCTTTTGATGTAGAATTGGCGGTGGATCATATTAAAATACAAGTTTGGTGGTGGTTAAAGACTAAAATTATGTCTTTTTTCTTATAGCTTTTTTTTTTGGAATTCCAACCCTTTAGCTTGTTTAGGGTGGATTGGTTCTTGATGTATATGGAGGAAGTTGTTTGCTCCTTTTCAGTTAGACTGGTCTTAACTCTCTAAACTCTTTTCCTCTAGCTAGTTTGTGCACTGCTTATATATACTTGGTTTCTTTGTTGATTAAAAAAAATAATAATAAAATCATTCATTAAATGATTCATTTCTATTGAATGTTAGTATAATCTTTAATTTTATTAATTTATACAGACATATCATGTCCATTAAATTAATGTCACCAAAAACTAAAAAACAAAAGCTAGACGTTCATTAAACTCTAATTAATTTTATGAAAGGTACCATAACAGCCTAAAGAAAAAACCGCAAATTTGGTTGGCAATGGCTTCCGGTGAAAGAGATAGCCAGAGAAACAAATTTAGATAGCTGTCTGTCGAGAGCATTACTTTCACATAGTTACGACCTACCAACTCAAATTCACGTGCTATCCTATCTTAATTATTAGAGACACATATAATTCATGATAAAAAGGGTCATGCTAAACAGTGCACCCGGAGCACTTGTTAAACATACTAAAAAAGGAAATAAAAGATAAAAGTAATGCACAAATTTCAAGGCAAAGATATTTAATGCACAAGTTCTAAGACATAACTTCCTTTTTAAGGAGCTTAACTAGTGCCACTGTTTAGCATTTTCCTAAATTTTAAAAGTCTTCATATTTAAAATATATGAATATGATTATTAGACTAATAGTTAGTCCAGTATAGTCTATTTGTTTAGTAGTCATACTCATAGTCATATTTTTTTTTTTTGACAATCATACTCATAGTCATATATACTAAACTACTTTAAAATACTAATTGTAAAAAAAAAAAAAATCACTACTAAACTAGTACTTAAAAAAAAACAGGAATAAGGCCTAAATTAGAATGAGGGTTGCCTGCAATATCTCGCAAGGAAAAGGACTAGAAAATCACATTTTGATATTTCAAATTCTAAGTAGAGACAACTTTTTTTAAAAAAGTTCAATCCAATTCATGCATCGTTTATTTTTAATGGATGGATATCCATTCAACCATCAATTAAATTATATTAATTTTGTCCTATGATCATATTTGAGAAAGAGTCGGTGTTCAAATCTCATACACTCCACTTATTATAAAATTAAAATTTTAATTACTAAACTACTTGACAAAAAATGAAGAGGATTTAAATTACACCGATGTAACATTTTTTATTAATATTAAACTGCTCAATAACATTTTAATGAATACTAATTTTACAAAAGTCGCTTGTTAGATTGATCAATGTTTACATTCATCCATATAAAACTTGAATGAAATTAAAAATTATTCAATGTTATGACTCATCAAAATTATCGTAATTCAATAAAAATGCGTAAACCTTTAATTTAATCCTTCCCCAAAAAAATTATATTAATTTTATTCTTATGATAGATTTTGTAGTAAAATGAATTTTTTTACAAAATTTTAAAATAGATTCTTTTCTTGTTTTTAAGAATGAAGAAGCACTCATGCACTCAGCCCAAAATAATACTTACTACCAGGCCTGTTATAATTTTTTTTTCTTGTTGGGCTAAAAATAGATTTTTGATAATAATTTAAAACATATTTAAATATTAAATAAATAACCAAAAATATATAAAATGGTGGTGGCAACAGTGACAACCGGCAGGGCTTGCCAACCTCCATGGCAGTGAGTGGCCGCATTTTAACAATTTTTCTATGATTCATATTGAAATATGGCGGTGCTATGGAGTTGACCGGTAGTGTTGGTCCCGATATTTTGGAGGTCCCAAGAAAATAATAAAAATGGATTTCTATTAAAAAATTGTACCAAAAAAATATACTACTTTTTTTAAAAGAACATCATATATTAAAATTATAAATAGTATCAATAACTTCAAAATTACATTTTTTTAAAAATAGTAAATAAAATACTATATGCAATAGTTGCATTAGAAAAAAAAACCATTGTCTTTCAAAAATCTTAATATATTGATAGGTCCAATATTTCCTAGGGGCAACATATTTCTTAGCAACTTTAAGTATTTTTATTTTGTTTGGGCCAAATATAAATTGAATCTTATACTATAAATACCCAATAATTTTTTTTGAAGCCCCATCATTTTGGAGCAGTGCCGGCTCAAGACTAAACGAGGCCTAAAGCAAAATATTAAAATGAGGTCTTTTTTAAAAATATATTTATCAAAAAAAAAATATTCAAAATTAATTTTTTTAGGGTTTTTGGATGCAAAATAATTTATCATAATTAATTTTACTTAATATTTCTTTTTCGATCAATCAATAATAAAGCCAATCTATTTATCCTTTGTTAACATTATTCTATAAACAATATAAGCATTTGGAAAAGAATCAAAGTCTTCTAATATAATGATGTATGTCAATATAAGAGTTTCATCTTCAACTTGTATGATTTCTTGTAAAGTTTGCAACTCAAAAAAATAAGTCATTGTGTTTTAAAGAACCGTTAAAGGTTAAGACGGAATTCTTTTAAATTTTCGATTTCTAATGACTTTAATTTCTTGACACTAAATGGAAATTCAAAAACATCTTGATATATTTGAAATTGTTCAAATCTACTTTTAAATGAAGTAATTGTTTGATCTATTATGTACAAAATATTAATAACGATTTTTGTGGAGATTTTACAAGTTCATTGTGAACAATCTCATCAAATTGAGTTTTCACATTACAAAAAGTATTAAATTGAGTTACTCTTAATTGAGTTGTATTTTTTTGCTCAGAGTAGCGTGAGGTTTTAGTTTTTTTTAGGAGGCATTTTTCTTTAACTATGACACTATAGCTATATGACATTACTATTTCTTGGGGCCTTTTTCTCTTAATAAAAAATATTATTTTTTTGGGGGCCTAAAGCTCTTGCTTGGGTTGCTTAACCCTTGAGCCGACCCTGTTTTGGAGGCCCCAAACAGCAGCACTGCTTGCTTCGGGTGAGGGACGACTTTGTTGACCGGTAGTGCTTCGAGTCATTATTAATACATTATATTATAATTAAATTAATAATAAAAAAATGTAAAAAGAATATACTATTTATTAATAGGTTCTATTATGTTCCACTCTCAAGTACAATTAAATCGTCGCGGAAGCAACAAACACCTCCAATCCAACACCCAAAACCATCAACCACCGACCACCACCACAAGAGAGGTAGTGGTGGCAGAAACATAGTCGAACTCGTACCAGGAAATAAAACGATCCAAAAGAAGCTGTAGTATGAAAACAAACCGAACGAAAAGAGACCACCGTCACCGGAGTTAGATATGCAGCAGACCAGAAAATCAAAAATGACTTGTAAATGGTTGATAAATATAGATACCCTCCATATCTAATTATAAGCACCTTTTCAAATAAAATTTGGTTTCTAAATATAAATCCATTTTCAAATTACTATGTGCATTTATTACTTTTTCCTATACATACTTCTAATTATTACACTAAGTTGTATTAAAATACAAATAATAAAATTAAATAATATACATACAAACAAATGACAATTTATTAAAATTTATATATAAAATAGACATAATAATTACACTAACAACTTTAATTAATATACATGAAATTAGTCAAAGAAATTTATAATAAAGGACGGAGGAAAGTATTATACATCAACACATCATACATAATTACATTTTTTTTGTCGAGACCGGAGTATCCACCGCCGAACACAGTAACTAATTCCTCGCTAGATTGGAGGCACCTCGATGGATGGAATAGCTGATCCAAAAATTTTAAGCTGCTCTATACCCAAAGTAAAAATCAAACCCTCAACTCTTGATTAAAGGATGATGAACCTCAATCGCTCAACCACACCCCTTAGTTCATATAATTACATATGTATTTAGAGACGAAATCACTTTTCAAATTTATTTTAATCCGTGACAACATTTGAAAGAGACATATGATGCCCCACTAAAATTTATGGTCGGTCCCTCCTTTTAACTCTATTCTCTATGGATATATATAGATGTAGATTATAGATAGATATAATATACTTGTAGTATTATTATGTACTCTGAATTGAAGGTATAGTTGTGACTCACGCACGCATAAACCACCATTCCAAGTCAACTGTTTTTCCTTTCAATTCCTTAGTATTATCCGAACAACCAACCAATTCAACCAACCTAGTATATATGCATGCATATATCGTTTCATATATACAACTCCCACTTCTCTTTCTCTTGCTCTAGTTTCCCTTATTGTGTTTCATCCACTTTCACCTATATATATATAGTTATAATAGATAGAATGAGGAAGCCTAGTTGTGATTTCAAATTAGACAAGAACATGAACAAAGGAGTTTGGTCAAAACAAGAAGACCAGAAACTCATAGATTATATCAATAAACACGGTGAGATTTGTTGGAGTACACTCCCACAAGCTGCAGGTATATATTTTGTATGATAGAATCATTTGAAACTTGCATAGTTGCATTATATATGTAATTAATACACATTATACATTTTGTCCAATTTCTTTTTTACATGAACACATCTTTAGTAGGGTTTTATATTAGGTTATAAGTTAATTATTTCAAACACAAATTAAGCTGACTTGTAATGTGAGGACGGGTGAATGTCACTTTAATTTTGATTTAAACATCATTTTCTACGCAGAATTTTGATTTTAGTTCTTGTATCAAATTTTGTTTTAAATAAATCTTTGAATCAATCAAACATTTAATTTTTGTCCCTAAAGCAATAATCCGCAGGAAAATTCGTAAGAAAATCTGCAGGAAACTTGTGAATTTTCCTGCGGATTTTAGTTTTAGTGATCAAAAACAAAAAATTTGGTTAATTGATGGACTTATTTAGAACAAAAATTAATATAGAGACTAAAACCAAAATTTTGCGTATATACAGAAACTAAAATGATGTTTAAACCATTAATTTTTTTTATAAGTGAATGTTATTCTTTCAGATTCATTGAAAATTAAACTGACTTGTAGAGTGAGAACGGATGGATGTGCCTATTCAATAGGAGTTTTTTTTTTCAATAACAGCGTCGATTAATTTAGTTTCATTTTGTTTAGGTCTACTTCGTTGTGGTAAAAGTTGTAGGTTGAGATGGATGAACTATCTACGGCCAGATCTTAAAAGAGGCAACTTTGGTGAAGATGAAGAAGATCTCATCATCAAGCTTCATGCACTTCTAGGCAACAGGTGCAATTTTAATTATAATAATTATGCATAAAATCAAAGTCCACTTTTTAGGTGCTTTTGAGACACATAATAAGTTTTTCAACTAATTTTTTTATTACAGAGAAATTTCGATCAGTTGTTAATTAGTAATTAAAAAAAAATTATTTTACATATATCCAAATTAAATTTGTTTTCTTCTCATATGTATATATATTTTTCTCATATGCATAAATTTGATTCTTGAAAATTATTTTAGGTGGTCACTAATTGCTGGAAGATTGCCCGGACGAACGGATAATGAAGTGAAAAACTTTTGGAACTCTCATCTAAGAAAAAAGTTAATTAGAAAGGGTATTGATCCAAATAATCATAGTTTAAACCACAAAATCCATCCCCTTCAAAACAAAATCATGTCTATTAGTTCAAATTATTTTGGCTTGAAAGACATTAGCAAGAATAAGATAACTAAAACCCTTGTTGACAATTATGATAAAATGTCGAATGCTACAAGTAGCAATGATGGGTCATATGCCCTATTGGATTTAAATCTAGAGCTCTCACTATGATCAGAATTGCATTCACTATCTTTGGCTAGAATGTTGGATTTATTGCTTACAGTAGGCATGCAATGGAACCTTAAATAATAGTTTGAATAATTATATTGTTCTTATATCTCCCATTCGAGTTACAAAATGTGAATGTGAAAAAATGAAAATGCTATATTTGGTAGATCTACCAAACATTTTAATTTGTCTTTTCTACCTCATAAATAATTTTCTTACTTAAACTTAGATATTTAACGTGAAGTTTTCAGACTTTATATCTGATACACTCTATTAATCCTCATTTTCTCATTGGATAAATTAAATACATGTAAGTCATGTTCATAAATCATAGTTTAACTGACAGAAAATGTCGAAATTGCTAAGTTGAACGTCTATGATCGGGAGTTTGAATTTCAGTCCTTCTATTTTGTGTGTGTGAATTTTCGAAGACTCTTTATAATTTCATTTTTGTACGTTGTATGTTTTATTCTGATTTGCATAATTTATTTGATTCGATTTAATTTTAGTGCAGATTCAATAATTTCGAGCATTTAAATTTGTTCATAACAATCGTAGGCACTATCAGTAGGTCGTTTTACGCTATTAACTCGTATGTTGTGAGTTTATTCATAGATTGATTGTTTTTAGTTTTCAGCGAACTTATACGTTATGTGAGTTCGATTTATGTACTTTATAAATTTGAATAAACGAAGACGGTTGTTTTTAGTTAAAAAAAAAAAAGCACTTAACACCTTAATGGGTGTATTTTAAAAAATAATTAGTCAAGAAAAAAATTCCTTTTAAATAAATTTTGTTGTTTTCCTCTTATTTCGAAAACGAAATTTGCTTTTTAGGCCCTTCAAATTACTCCTAGGCCCCCCCAAAAACCTGAAAATGCCCTTAGTTTAGGGAAATAAAAATTTCAGTATGTATAATCTGAAAAATATATTATTTTGGATCTTATATACCAAAATCACTGCCTAATATAAAATCTATTAATTCAGATTTACGATCATTTCTCCTTCTCCTTCTCTCGCCGCCGATCCTTTCTCCTTCGCCGAACCTTACGAACGTTGGCATACGCGGCAAAAAACGATCCTTTCTTTGTCTCCAATTGCATCAAAATTGCATAAAGTAAATTTTATTGTACTTGTGCGTTAATTATGTGATAAATTATGGTTATGCGTTTTGTATTGAACTGAACTGAATTGCCAGGTATTTTAGGTTACAACATGGACGAAATGAAATAATCAATTGAGTGGTTCTGTTTTTCCCATTTTTTCGCATTTTATCTACCAAAATAATATACATTTCAGATCGTAACTACCAAACTGGGCGAAAATTCTTTATTTTGATACATTTCGGATAGTAACTTCTAAAAAATAAGGTTTTTCAGATCGTAACTTCCAAAATTTTAGTTTTGGGTCGTATCTACCAAAAAAATTACAATTTATTTTAGGTTACAACATGGACAAATCCAGTGACGAAATGAAATAATCAATTGAGTGGTTCTATTTTTCCCATTTTTTTGGATTTTATCTACCAAAATAACATACATTTCAAATCGTAACTACCAAACTGGGCGAAAAATCTTTTTTCTGATACATTTCAGATAGTAACTACTAAAAAATAAGGTTTTTCAGATCGTAACTCGCAAAATTTTAGTTTCGGATTCTATCTATCAAAAAAATTATAATTTCAAGATCTAGGATCAAAAAAATTTAAATTTTCGTGTTATATAATCTGAAATATTTTGGCCTTGCTGTGTTTCAGAAGATATAATCTGAAGGGTATTTTTGGTAATTTGGAAGGTGCGGGAGTAATTCAAGGGGCGGATAAAGCAACTATCTTCTACCGTGTGTATTTGATAGGCCCAATGTTTTAATGGGGCAATTTGATATGGCCCAGTTGTGCAAAACCAAAGAGAAAGAATTGCTCAAGTTTTGTTATAATTATAATATAATTAATGAATGTTATATTTCTTTTTTTGGTTACAATGGATGCTACATATTTCTTTTTCTTTTTTTTGGTACAAGGATGCTACATATTTCTATAACCAAAGAGAAAATAGGATCAAATTGTTTTCATCTATGAGCTATAATTTGCATTAATAAGTTCTTAAATATTTTATTAAATCCTTAATATATTAAGGGTGCGTTTGATCTGTTAAAAAACAGAGTACTGGACAGGACAACTTTTTGTACCCTGTTTGCTGTAAAAATTGGTTATGGGACTGGACAAAATAGATAGCAAGGGACAGGACAAAATCAGTAATTTTTGTTTTTCACTAAACCACAGGACAACTTTTTGTCCACAGTACAACTATAAAAAATACGAAAATACCCTTTTTATTTTCAAATATGAAAAAATTATCTCCCTATCTTTCTTCGATACAATTTTGTCCTGTCCTGTACCATCTTATTTTGTCCTGTACTATCTTATTTTGTTCTGTACTGTTCTATCCAGTACTTACTGTTTTGCGAATCAAACGCACCCTAAGGAAAGAAACATTAAGCGCCTAAATATGTTCATATCCCGCCCAAATTACATTTATTACATTTGGCTAATTGGTTATTTACTTCACGTGTCAATTATGTTCATATCTTATCCCTAATTGCATTGCATTATTACAATTAGCTAATTACTTCGTGCACCATAAAGTCCTTCCATATCCAGTATAATAATAACCTTCCAGTTCCATTTCTTTCTTTTGTCTTTTAGTAAAATAATAAAAAAAAATTGATAAATGTAAAATAATTAATTTGTGTGTACGATAATAAATGTAAAATTATTTTACATGTATATTTAATTTAATGACACAATGTAAGTATTTGTAAATATATTTTATGAACTAATCTATAAATTAAATGTGATAATTTAGTGTAATTTAATTGGATGTATGTGCAAAAAGGTTTTACACCGTCGATGCATAATAATTAATCTCATAATAATAGTAGTCTACAAACTAATTTAATTGACAAAAAATGTTAAAATTGTTAGGTCGGACGTTCATGACTGAAGTTTGAACATCAGTCCCACTAATTTGTGCATGTGTGTGATTTTTTTCAATATATTCGTTCACATTATTTTTTCAACTCTTACAGTATATTGGTAAAGTTCAATCTTCAACAAAGATTAATCATTACTAACGGCGGTGAAAACTTCGTACCAATATCATGTTAACCCAAAAAACAATTATTGGAGTTGTGGCGGCTGAGATAAAAATAAGGCTTATTTTGTGCCCATGTACATTATTTTGTCCTTTTATATTATTTTACATTTATTATTAGTTGAAGAAAGCAAAAAAATTTATTAATAATTGACACCGATTGCACATATTTTAAGTGTTTCTTCTCTAATTTTTTGTCCTTTTAAATTTAGGTATGCATTGTAAGAAATAATAAGTTCAAGTTAAATAATATATCTGGCATAATGACCAAAAAAACAAAAATGGTAAGATAATTTTAAATGTAATATATTCAATGTCTTTAAAAAAATTTAAAATAAATCTACTTAAAACTTTTATTTTCATTTTTATTTTCTTAACAGTTAATTGGATGTACTATTTAACATAGTACTATTTCATAGAGATTATGCACAAGGGGTATTTATTTTATAGAGGAGGGATCAAGTAATTTACTCCAAATCTATTCTTGACCCATCCATTCTAAAATATATGCCGTTTTAAAAAAAATTATACTAAAATATATATCATTTTACATTACTAATGAAATATTTAATGTTCTTTTTTCTATAAAAAAACCTAGCACCATGAGACAAACTCAAATAAACCACGTAATTATGCAAAAAATGCATCGTGCCTTTCACAATATTATCTCAAAAGAATTTCTTTAGTCATTATCTCAACCAGAACAACAATGAATAAATCATAAAATCGGTGCACCTCTTATGCCTTCAACTTCAGAGAATTGAATTGGCTAATTAGAAAGAATCATATGTAATTTGACCGCTGACACCTTTATTATTTGTTTAATAAAATTCCTGCATATTAAATTTGTACTTGAGTTTATATTATCTCTATGAACAAAAATAAATAATTCAATGAACATTTTTTCAACTGATTCAACAAAAAATGTTTTTTTATCAAAAATAAATCTTCGAATAATATTGCATTGTTCCAAGTATATACTAATATACACATATTGTTTTTCACATTTGTTTTCTCATTGGCCGTTTAAGAAGAAGAACAAGAAGAAGAAGAAGAAGTAAGATTAAAAGCAATTTAATCTTAAATATTAGTTGATATTAAAATTAAGGGTCAATATTTGAAATAATTTTAATCTATTATTCTTGAAATCAATTGATCTTTCCTCTATTTTATATTATCATATATTAAAAAAATATATATATAAATATTTATATATATAATATTATTATAGCATATGCGCCATATTTGTATATTATGTATCCCGTGCATCGCACGGGTCAAAAGACTAGTATATAGTTATATCATTACGAGCTTGGAAATGCATGCTCTATATGTTCAGGTAGAAATAGGTTAAGACGATAAACACGAGCTTAAGCTATAGTCTTTATTAAATTTATATGTTAAATCAGACTTTTTAAAAATAGACAAGATTAAGAAAATTTTAGAAGTCTATTTAACTACTTAAGGAGGTCAAACTTTACACAACAAAATACAAAATTTTGAAGAAAAAAAAATTAAAGAAAATCAGGAGTATGTTAGATTAAAAAATCAATGAACGTACGTGTTTTTAATTTTGGTCAGATATATCAATGATTAGAATTTCATCTGAATAAATGAATTGTATAAGATTATCTAAACTCCCCGAGATAAATCAATGAACATGTTTAATCTACAAATTTCTACTATGCTACAGTTATTAACTTACTAGAAACAGAAAAATATTTATTTAATTATATTTAAGTGGCAGGGTCGGTCCAAGTAGGGGTGATCACGGTGCGGTTTGGTTTTGACCAAAAAAGTTAGCCGAACCGCGAGATAAAAATACATGCGGTTCGATTTAGTTCGGTTAGTTTTTAAAAAGTCATCCAAACCAAACCAATGCGGCTCGGTGCGGTTCGGCCCCCGCAGTTTACAATATAACATTGTAGTACCGAACAATTTTAAACATAAAAAAAATTTGAAATTCCAAAATAACATTACAATACTAATAAAAATTTTTTATCCAAAATAACATTACAATACCGACAAGATAAAGAACTAAGATGAAGGTGAGCGATCGATGAGATGAAGGTGAGACTGAGAGTGAGAGATCGATGAGAGTGAGAGATCGATGAGAGTATTGCAGTGAGAGGGTCAAACCCTAAATGTGAGACTGAATGAGTGAATGAAGAAATTTGGTGGGCTTAATTTGTTGCGGTCTGTATGATAATTACTTATTGGCCTAGTATTGCAATATAAAAGAAGCTTAAGTAAAAAGTGCAGTTTGGTTTGGTTCGGTTTTCATAAATGAAAACTGCCAACCAAACCGAACTGTGCGGTTAGGCAAAAACATCATCCGAACTCATCCAAACCAAATGCGGTTTTTACGGTTTTCGGTTTGGATTGGTTCGGTTTGCGGTTTTGCTTTTGAATTGGTTCGGTTTTGATCACCCCTAGGTCCAAGGGCTATGCTACTCAAGTATGGCTTTAGGCTCAAATTTTTTTATTTAGTTATAAATATATAATACAGCAATTAAATTTTAAGTATTTTTTTAGTTTTTTTTATAAGCAATGTTAATTGTTAGTATATTACAATGTTAGTTTTCTGCTTTCTCAAGACTTGAACCCTAGATCTTCTGCGCCTTAATTAGTTGAGTTATCCATCCCTCAAATATATTTCTTTTAATTGAATATGTAAAGTTGAAGGCCCTAAATCCTCTTCATTAACATAAGTATAACCATTAGCCTAAACAATATTAGATTTTCTATTTATTTATTTATAAAATTTTATGTAATTTTTTGCTTTAGAAAGCCCCAAAATAAATTTTGCTTTAGACCTCGAACTATGTTGGACCGACCTTGTGAGGTGAATACAACTATTTAGACAAACAATTTAGACACTTACAAAAAATTATAAAAATACACATGAATATTTATTTTTACTTCTACATTTTTTGTAAATATGTGAATATGTTCAAATAATTGTGTTTGGGTAAATAAATATGCGTTATAGAGTTTGAATTTCAGTCACTACATATAATTTATAAAATTCATACCTATTGAGCTATATGTTTACTCGGACAATTTTTATTATTATATAGCATATAAATCGTGCATATTAAAAATTAAAAACTTGAGTAGAAATTGTAGTTTAAGCCAATACATAAAAAATGACACCTACGTCACTTAAGTACGGTTGTTGGTAGTTGTAGAAAAGTTCAAATAGAATGATTTTTTAAATTTAGTTTAGTTAATAGGAACATCATATTATATATAGAGAGAGTCAAATTTGAATATCGGACATCCAAATTATTCATCTTAAACTAAAATTTCTAGACATTAAAATTAAAATACTTGATAAAAACAATGAGTCTAGACCCAAAAAAAAATGTCATCTATCTACTTAACTATTAAAAAATAATACACCTACATTATTTTACTAGTATACAAAAGTTATCGCTAGTTAGTTAACATTAGTTAACATTGAGTATATATATGAGATTGTGTAACTGTAAATTGTGAAGTAAATGTTGTTTCACTAATATTAAAATCCAAACTCCAAATAACCAAAAAAATAGAATATTAACATCCAAGGATGCTAGAAAAAGCTAAGGGACAGATACATAGGCCTATATATGACCGGAACAATTCAAGTTTAACCAAAATAGAACAGTTCAAAATCATTTTTTTATTCTAATGGCACTATCAGTTATTGTAAACTCTAAAGTAATCTTGTATCAGAAAAACAACATTTCAAAAACTATTTATTTATTTATTTAGTAGTGTAACAAAACAAAGCAATAGAACCTTTCAAAACCCATTTTTATATTTTCTTTTGAAATGATCAAAACCCATTTGTTTAGTAAAATGACATTATCATAAGCTCTAAAGTAATGGCTACAATTTGAATAAAAAAATATGTAATGGCTTCCAACTACTTGTGCCTGCAGGCTGCAGAATTACAATTTGGAAAGATATCTATCTATATCTTTTTAATATACAAATAAATTAAAACTAATTTTTTTCAAAATAAAAATTAAAACTAATGTTTATAATATTGTTTTTAATAGTTTCATTTTGTTAGATTGTAATGGTTATTCTATTTTCTGTTTAATAATTAAATAATTATAAAAAAATTATAAAAATGTAAATAATATTCTTTATCAAAAATAAAATAAAAAATATTTATTTATCTATCAAAGATTTTTTCCTTCGACCACTTCTTTTTCTTTGTGTAGCTACAAGATGGCTTTACAGGTTGGCAATCGACCTTGCATATCCTATCATCATCCTTACCGTTTTCTTTCTTCCTTTCTTGGAACATTTTAATACACAAATTAATCGTGTTTTTTTGGAAAGAATTCGGTTGAAAGAGGAAAATTCACCTTATATATATTTTATAAATTCTTCTATAGAGATTAATTATTAATAATAGAGATAAAAATTTCATACTTACATTATAGTTATTCAAAAAAATATATCTCACTTTATTTTTTGGACAAATTAAACCAGCTATATCAACCAAAATCATATATAGTATTTGTCAACAAACAAAAAAAAAACAAAGTCATAATAATGAATACTATTTTATAAGAAAAATATTGAGAGACAAATGTTGCTTACACAAGGGGGTAAAGCTAACTATCAAAGGAGAAGATTTTTCAACTAAAAAGCATTTTATCGTATATATATACTTTTCCTTCAACTTTTTGCTATTTTATTTTTTTTTGTAGCAACTTTTTGCTATTTCTTTCATCAATGGAGAAGATTTTTTAGATGTGTAGTGACAATTTTCAATAAAAAATATTGTACTACTCACTTCTTTCTTCAACCTTTTGCTACTCCTTTTATAAATGTAGAAGAACTTGACAAGAGAGTGCGAAATAATTTTTTTTTTAAGGACGAAAGAGTACGAATTTTTTTAAAGAGTTTAAAACTAAATAGTTCTAATATTTATAAAGATTAAAAATATATTTATTTTAAAAAAAATGTACTAACATTTTATGATGATTTTTTTTGTAACCTTAGTCATGAGACAGATGTACATTGTATCACCGTGTTTGATAGTTGTTGCTCATACACGAATAATTATTTTTCCAAAAACAGGCAACACAAACTTTTTCTATCTATTGCCCAATTCTTTCTGTTTTCCATTTTTATTATTTATCAATTTTCATCAATGGCTAAGCTGGCATCCAAATTCCAATATTAGCCTATGCTGTCTGTCATCCAAGTTTGAGTAGAAAATATTGTTGCATGTATACACTTAGATAGAATTAATCTACAGTTGTCCACAAATTATAACTCATTCGTTAGAAAATACTTAAATTATTAAATTATTAGGACAAACGTTATAATTAAATTTTAAACTTCGATCCTTTCACTTTTACTTTATGTATAAATTTACAATGACTCGTTAAAGCCACAATAATTTTGAAATAGATGTAGTACTAGAAAAACTACTCCTTTCATTTCATATTATAAGAAAAAAAATAAAATTTCACATTTATTAAAAAAAGTAAAATGTACTAGTTTGATGTAAAACTTTTGTTTGTTTGTTTTAGATAAGTTTCATGGAAAAATATGAACATATTTTTTTATTGGTTATTTTATTATTTTTTTTTGTCGAGACTAGGATCCACCGCCGAACGCAGTGACTATTCCGTCACTAGATTGGAGGCACCTCGATGGGCGGGATAGCTGGCCCAAAGATTTAAAGTTGTTCCATACTCAAGGTGAGGATCGAACCCTTGACCCTTGGTTAAGGGAGAATGAACTTCAAACGCTCAACCACACTCTTGAGTTTATTGGTTATTTATTATGAAGAAAAGAACAAGAAATAAATTAAATACAATATACATTTAATTATATGAGAATAAATAAAAGTAAAAAAAAGATTTGGTAAAAATAAAACGGAAATCTTGAAAATAATAAAATTTAATCATTTTTAATTTAGGATAATATATTTTTTTGGTCTGCAATTCATTCCACACCCAAGTGAGTAGTGACCCAACTGGATCCTAATGTTTTCTCTCTCCGAGATTCTCGCTTCCCGCTATTAATACTTTCTTTAATTAACCAACTCAACTAATCATCTAAAACCGAATTAATCACTCCGTTTCTTCCTTAAAATTTAATTAAAAAAATCATTAATTTAACCGATAATATGAAAAACCGAAGAACGTGAAGCCAAGAACTTATAACAAAATTATTATTAATTTAGGTGAACATTCTGGTACCTCGTAGTTTTAGAAATATACCGTACCTAATGACATGGATACATTTGATAGGTCCACGTGTAATAATAATTTAACATGTCATCAAAAGATTTATTTGCAATTATATCCCTCCCACAAATATAACAATTAATATATTTCCTTTTTAATATTATATCATTACTTTTATAGAATGGTATTTGCAAAAATATCTTAACAAAAAAATATATGTGCGCAAAAACGTATTCTATAAAAAAAATCAACAAAATAATGTATAGCATACTTTTGTTTGTCTTCACCAAAAGAAAATCGTAAAACCATTTGCAAAAGCTAATTTTTCTTCTTTTGACCAAAATAAGAAAAAAAGTTTTTCTTCTCTAAAAGATTATTAAAGTTTTTATTTTTGTCTCATAAAAAATATCATATTTTTTTCCCTAAAATTTGTTTTAGTGATATTAAGTCCATTTATATTTTTTAATTATTATTTTGTCAATATATTTAGAACATTATAAAAATCCCTTTAAAAATAAATAGTTCAAAACTCGATTTAAAGGTTGGATTAGATTTTTCGTTACTTTAATCTTGATATTTTTAATTTAAAAGTTTTCTAAATAACCTTTTTATATTATTCTAAACATGTTTAGAATAATCCCCATCGGATATCGGGAACATGTGGGTTGGGTAGGAGGATGTCATGGCGGGAGGAATTTATTTTTCCGATATAAAAAAAAAATACTTGAAAAAACTTATTCTAAAATTTAAAAGGTTAGGATAATTAAACAAATTTAAAAATCAACGAGGACTAAAACTTTGCGTAATTAAAATTTTGTAGGCCAAAAAAATGCAACATTTTTTTGGGAGGATGGAAAATGATATTTGAATTTCTTAGTCATAAAATTAGTTGAATATTTTCATAAAAAATAGGTTTCTTAAGTCATAGTTAAGAAAAATTGAATTTTATAATCAAAATATAAATAGTTACATTTTCATATGAATAATGTTTTAAGTTGAACATTTTGATCGAGATAAAAGAATTCCCTTTGTCACAGTTAACATAATTAGTTGAGACTTAACGATACTTTATATGAACTAACTCTGACTTACGAGACCTAACTCCTATTAAAATATCCAACTAATCTTGCTAATTTTTTTTGGTCGCGACCGGGATATCCACCGCCGAACGCAGTGACTAATCCATCGCTAGATTGGATGCACCTCGATGGGTGAGATAGCTGGCCTAAAGATTTAAAGCTGCTCCATAACCAAAGTAACTAATCTTGCTAATTAAGCATGACTAAGGAATTTCAATTTCATTGCGTCTAAAAAATTTATTATGCATAGTATTGTTAAAAATTATTTAATTGTCTTTAAACATTTAAATTTTTAATAACTTTCCATTGTTTAGAAATAATATAAAATGTTTAATTACAACATTTTAGAATTTTTTAATTCAAAAGATCGAGATAAAAATAAAAATAATATGTAGGCAAATTAATATTTTAAAAAATACATATCGACTTAACACTAGACGCCAAAACAGATTTTTAGAGATGAAATAGTGATATTTTTTATGAGACGGAAAACATAGTTTAATATTTTTTTAAAGAATAAAAACTTAACTAACTCTATAATTTTTATTTTGAAGAACTCTAAAAATTAACAGTATTACAATAAAGATTTTACATATTTTAAAATTATATTTGGTGTTTAAATAGTAAATAAATATAATTTTAAACTTTTTTGTACCAAAAACTATATTTATTCTTTTTTTGGTTGAAAAATATATTTAATATTTATAATATGATAATAATATTTACGTTTTTTAATAATACAAATGTATATTTTTTTTTCTCTTATAATATTTATTGTTATATTAATGTTGCCTTTGAAAGTTGTAACCCAAAAAAATATTGAAGTTGCCTCATTATATCAAATAAAAAAGTTTCTTTAAATAATAATATTTTTTTGGACAAATAAAAAAGTTTTTTGAAAAATAATATTGATAGTTATATTTATAGGAAGGATATATTTGCAAATACTTAATAATAATGGGTAATATTAAAAAAGTACAAAGAAATAAATCTAACATTTAATGTAGTGCCACCTAATATCCACCTCATCAATGTACCGGTACCCATCAAACTAAGAAGGGTACCTAAGAATTCACCGTTAATTTATTAATTAATTATTAATAATTAATTTATTACATTGATTACTCATTCAGCACTATCGTTACGTGTTTCACAGCTCCATAAGTCTCATCACAAAAACCTCATTAGACTTCTCTCTGACTTCACCACCAACACAATCACCATGGCCGGCGACTTCGCCGGAGATAACACGCCGGAGCTACTTTCTCTTGTTCACGATATCACCGAAATGTGTTCCGGTGGAGGCGGTTCTTCCTCCTTAACCGCCGATGCAATGTTCAGAAAGGATTGCACCGATCTGGTTCGTCGGATCTCTCTGTTAACTCATTTGTTTGAAGAGATTAGGGAACTTAATAAGGTTAATGATTCTGGTTCGAGTTCTTTGGTTACTGGTTTGGAAGATTCGTGGTGTTGTGATCTTGTGATTGCTTTGCAATCTGCTAAACGGTTGTTATCTGTTGCGAAGAATTTTAGTTCGAATTGTTCTTCTGTAAGTTTTTGTTGTGGTTTTGTTGATTTTGTTTGAAGTAATTTGGATCTGTGTAATTCAGTGTTTGCGTTTTTTTTTTCTTTTATTGAGATAATGTTAGATTCAATTTGAAGAATTGAACCAATACATTATCATATATGGTTAACTTTACTGTTTGATTCTGTTTGACTTCGAAGCACATACACTTTTCGGATTAGGCGTGTCCGTGGTGTCAGACACCGATTACATTGAATTATATCATTTTTTTCAAATTTTTATGTGTCGTGTCCGGTGTCCGTGCTTCAATAGGTTTTATTTTACTAGAATATTTCTTCTGGTTGGCATTTTGTGCATTACTCTACGTATAAAAATACGTCAAATTCAAGTGTTGATTTGATGGAAAGATAAGGGAGAAATTAATACGAAGATCAAATTTGTATAATATGCTGTGTCAACTTTTTGTGTCAATAACATTTTTCATGTTTATACGCCAAAAGTTGACACCGTGTAAAAATATATTCAATTTCAGTGTTGATTTCATTGAAAGAGAGATGAGAAATTAATACGAAAAATCAAATTTGTACAATATATTGTGCCTGGTGTCAACTTTTTGTGTCAAAATAATATTTTTGATATTTATATTGTGACAGAATATTCTTCAAATAGAGATGAGATGATTTTGCATTTCATAAAGATTGTGTAATGTAACTTGGAATATTACTAATGCCGGAATTTGTACGGGCATGTATATCTGTAAAAGGATGTTTGTGTGCGTCTCTGAAATTTGATATTTCTTGATTTAAGGATGGAGCTGCGAAGACTATTATCTTCCAATTTCAGTGCGTGACGTGGAAATTAGAAAAACTATTAAGCAGCTTACCGTATGACGATTTAGATATCTCAGAGGAAGTCAAAGAACAGGTAGAACTTGGATAAATGTGTTTTTCTTCTTCAATTACTGATAGATTATAGATACTGACATACTGTTTTATCTGCGTTTTTTCCTAAGTGAATCTACTGATACCGTGTTCTTTTCTAGGTGGATTTGGTGAGAACACAATTGAGACGAGCCACGGATAAATATGGGTTTATGATTTCTAAAATGCCATCTTATGATTTATCCCAGCCCTTGGCTCAAGAAATCTGTCAACTTCTTGGCAAATCTGTGAGTGGATTGCATAAACAACACAGCTGTCCTGAAAATTTATCAGAACTAGGCAGTATTCCTAAAAGTAATGAAGGGAAAAGCCGCATCCCGTATGGGGCAGGATCTCGGTTGGAAAGAACAAGGAGCATCCATGCCTCTTCTGAGGTTTCCTTGTCGATTTTAACTGCTCCTAAAAGTCAAGAAATATCTGGGAGCACGAATCTACCGGAAGATAAAAAGCCGGAAGGAATTGTAATTCCTGAAGATTTTCTTTGCCCTATATCCTTGGAACTAATGAGAGATCCTGTTATTGTGGCTACTGGTCAGGTAAGTTCATTACGAATTATGCATAAAACGGAATGCATTTGCTTTTCCTGCAAAAGTTTCATCTCATTCATATTTTAATCTTTTTTTTCTCTTCTGCAGACATATGAGAGATCTTACATACAGAGATGGATTGATTGTGGAAATACAACCTGTCCGAAAACTCGGCAGAAGCTCCAACATTTGACCCTTACACCAAATTATGTTCTAAGGAGCCTTGTTTCTCAGTGGTGTACGGAGCACAACATCGAACAACCAACAGTTCTAACCAATGGAAAAATAAAAAAGAGTGATGGATCATTCAGAGATGTTACAGGTGACATAGCGGCAATTGAAAGTCTGGTCCGGAAGCTCTCTTGCAGGTCCATTGAGGAGTGTAGAGCAGCTGTTGCTGAAATTCGATTACTATCCAAAAGAAGCACTGACAATAGGATACTAATTGCTGAAGCTGGAGCAATACCAGTTCTAGTCAACCTTTTAACTTCAGAAGATGTTATGACACAAGAAAACGCGGTTACTTCAATTCTCAATCTTTCTATATATGAAAACAACAAGGGACTTATAATGCTTGCTGGTGCAATTCCATCTATTGTCCAAGTTCTCCGTGCTGGAACCATGGAAGCTAGAGAAAATACGGCAGCAACGCTTTTTAGCTTGTCACTTGCAGATGAGAACAAAATAATAATTGGAGCCTCAGGAGCTATATCCGCTTTGGTAGAACTGCTCGAAAATGGAAGCCCTAGAGGGAAGAAGGACGCAGCAACAGCATTGTTTAATTTATGCATATATCAAGGAAACAAGGGCAGAGCCATAAGAGCCGGGATCATCACAGCACTTTTGAAAATGCTGACAGACTCAAGCAATTCAATGGTTGACGAAGCCCTTACAATAATGTCGGTTCTTGCCAGCCACCAAGAGGCAAAGGTTTCCATAGTAAAAGCCAGCACTATACCAGTTTTAATAGATCTTTTGAGGACGGGATTGCCTCGCAACAAAGAAAATGCAGCTGCTATTTTACTTGCATTGTGCAAGAGGGATACCGATAATCTTTCCAGTATCAGTAGACTCGGTGCTGTCATACCTCTTTCTGAACTAGCTAGGACCGGTACAGAAAGAGCAAAGCGGAAGGCTACTTCATTATTAGAGCATCTTCGTAAGTTACAACAGCTTTGAATGGTGCGGTGCTGCTGCAAAGAACCTTAAATTTGATATATTTCTCTTTAACATAATTTTTCACACATTGTTTTGCAACTGATAAGATCAATCGAGGATGAAATAAGAAAGTCAGACTCATTGGTTCAGTTTATTCTTTCCTTCTTTCCATGTTTTGTTCATTTTCAACCTCTGTATCAGCGTGTAAAGAAATCAATTAATACATATTGTCTCCAAGAAATTTTTACAGATGTTTTTGTTCTTCTCTTGATTTGTTGGTCCTGTTGAAAACATTAACTGTATGGTGAGATTCTGAAGCATTTAGCTTGGTCCCATCAAAATATTTACCCACCATTGATAGATATAATAATCATGAATAATCAATTATTAAGATTTGAGATAGCAGTGGAAGAATAATATATTTTTTTGGTGGAAGTGGAAGAATAATATTTATGGATACCAGTTTGCAGAATCCAAATGATATACCTACCAATAATTGATTAACAGCAAAACAATTCCATGCTCTATGTCAGAATCAATGTGAGCCACCGTGAGCTTTTGAAAAATTACGGTGGATCATCATTCACCGTAATTCAGACATATCCACCGTGATACTAAACATAGGCTAAAATCATTGGAATATGCATCAGGAGTGGACAATGAATGATCTGTGAAGCTAAAGGGAGTTTTGAAATGAATGGAGTGCACATGTCCTCCTGTCCTCTTTTGACTATCTGAGATCAAGATCTGAGTCCAACACCATCTTTCCTTGAACATGAGAATTAGGGGTGGCAATGAACCGAACCAACTCGAAAAAAGTTCGAGATTCGATTCGACAATTGATTCGTTTAATTTGGTTCATGAACTAAATGAGCCGAACTTGAGCTGAAAATTAAATTCGTTAATTAAATGAGTTGAACTCAAACTATATGTAGTTCGACTCGTTTGGTTCACGAGCTGATTCGATTATTCATATATACTAATTTAATTTAATTTAATTGACAACTTAACAATTACTATAAAATAAACATAAAAAAAACAGCATATTTACTAAATGAATAAATTACAGTAAGAAATATGAAGAGTTGAATGAATTATATAATAGAAAGAGTTAATAGTCGATGAACCTATAAAGCTTAATTTTGAAATTACCAAGTCCCACATCGGAAGTTATAAGAAATGGAGAAGGCAATATATCTATAAAAGGGAGTGTGTAACTAGTTGTGTTTATATACTGGAAAGGAATTAATAAATAGCTGCTTGATATTCAATTAGCGCTAATTCCTTAGAGTACTATTTAGTTAACCATTAAATGATTAAATTTAATAATCGCTTTAAGGCTTGTTAATGATTACTTTAAGTGGCTTAAAAACTAATTTCTATTTATTGTTGGGTTTAACAAATTGAACTTAACGAGTCGAGTCGAACTGTTCGTGAACTTAAAAACGAGCTGAATTCGAGCTGGAAAAAAAGTTCGTGTCGAACTCGAGCCGAGTTTCAAGCTGGACCAATTTTTATCGAGTCGAGTCGAGCTCAGACAGGTTCGATTCGACTCGGCTCATTTCCAACCCTAATGAGAATGCTCAAATTTGCTTGTATTCCTTAAAATATGTTTTTTCAGGTGGATTATTTGTTTTATTTATCACTTCTCTGATTTGATCAATCACCATTCATGCCAGCAGTGTAACTAGCTGGACTATTTTATTTGACGACTCACCACTTGCAGACATGCATGCATGTTCTTTTTCTCAACTTTATTGGTATTATTAATTATTAAATTATATGATTTTTCAGGGGTTTATACACATGGATCATGTTGTTTTTTCCATTGCAAAAGGTGAAACACTAGGACTGCTTCATGTGATTAGGTTCCTTGCCTTGGCTATAGTAGAGTTATCTTTGGCTATAATAGTTGGTTTGATTCAATGGCAGATCATTGAAAACTAGGTGCCATCGTTGCACGTTTAATTTCTTTCTAATTTTTCAAACTTTAGTGTGTGAGGTTTCAAATTTTTAAATGTATTTTCTTACAAAGGAAATCAAATGTTCTAACGTTATAACAATGTTATAAGGTTATATTGTTACACCGCTCAACAACGTTATAACGAATGCAAATTTTATAAAATTCAACATTGAATTGAAAATTTATTTTATAGATTATCCATGTAAAATTTTATGTAAATCTAAAATCATTTGTTGAGTTGAGTCTATTGAGATTTTTTGGTAAGGAGTGTGAGTCTATTGAGATTACTAAAATTTAACAGTATTCAATAAAAACGTATAAATTGTTAATCTTGATAAGCCTCAATCTCATATCAAATAATTTTCAACTTTTTTAAAATTTTGTATAAATGGTCTACGATATAAAATTTCAATCCAACAATGAATTTTGTAAAATTTGTATTTGTTAAAATATTATTGAGAGCATGATGTTATTGAGAGCATGATTTAAAACTTACACACACATACAAAGTGGAGGTATTGAGGTTGAAACCATAGTTATGGACGTTCCACCTAACAATTTCACTATTTGAATTAGAACTTTTATACAACAAATTTTATTTCTATTTTTCAAAAAGATAAATTTCTTTTTTATAAATTATATTTTGAAATGTCTTCCTATTTGCACTTCAAAATTATCAACTTATTCTTAAATCTTAACTACGTTATTGTTCTTTAACTACAAATTGGTTTTTTCAAATACCAAATATTTGAAAGCAACTCACTCTTCCTTCTTTTCCTATGGTTAATGACTTTATCATCATATTTTAACGTCGTCAAATTCAAGTCATTCTGTAGCTACAGACTCATTCACAAACTTTCACCATTTCCTTCCATTCATAATGCCTCATTATTCAACCAACCTCCTTCCATTTTCTCCTCACTTTTACGCGAATTCTCGAATATCCTTATCCATGTCAAATCCATCCATGCACAAATCATTAAGAGTTCTGCATCAACTCAACATTTTCTCGCCACAAAACTTATCAAAGCATATTCTGATTTGGGTTTTCTTAATTATGCATATAAGGTGTTCGATCAATGTCCTCACCGAGAAACCACACTTTGTAATGCAATGATGAGTGGATTTGTTAAGAACCGTGAATACGTTGAGGTTCCCAAGTTGTTTAAAATGATGGGGTCTTGTGATATTGAAATAAATAGTTACACTTGTGTGTTTGGTCTTAAGGCTTGCGCGGTTTTGTTGGATAATGAGATTGGTATGGAAATTGTTAGGATGGCTGTTAGAAAGGGATTTCATTTGAATCAGCATGTTGGCAGTTCGATGATTAATTTTTTGGTGAAATCTGGTAATCTTGATGAGGCGCGGATGGTTTTTGATGGGATGCCTGAAAGGGATGTTGTATGTTGGAATTCGATTATTGGTGGTTATGTGCAGGAGTGTCTTTTCAAGGAGGCAATTCAATTGTTTGTTGAGATGATTGGTTGTGGGGTAAGTCCAAGTCCTGTGACTATGTCTAGCTTATTCAAAGTGTGTGGCGAAAGTGGACTCAAGAAAGTTGGAATGTGTGTTCATGCTTTTGTCCTTGCATTAGGCATGGGCGATGATGTTTTTGTGCTTACTTCATTGGTCGATATGTATTGTAATGTGGGTGACACTAATAGTGCTTTTTTGGTTTTTAATAGCATGTGCAGTAGAAGCTTGATTTCATGGAATGCTATGATATCGGGATGTGTTCAAAATGGTATGGTGCCTGAGTCTTTTGCTCTCTTTCACAGACTGATCCTAAGCGGCGAAGGGTTTGATTCGGGGACCTTGGTTAGCCTTATTCGGGGATGTTCTCAAACATCTGACTTGGAAAATGGAAAAGTACTCCATGCTTGTATCATTAGAAAAGGACTTGAATCAAATCTAGTTTTGTCCACTGCAATTGTTGACATGTATTCTAAATGTGGTGCTATAAAGCAGGCAACTCATGTTTTCAGAACAATGGAAAAAAGGAATGTAATTACTTGGACTGCTATGCTGGTGGGTTTATCACAAAATGGCTATGCAGAGGATGCATTGCAATTGTTTTGTCAAATGCAAGAAGAAAATGTGGCTGCCAATTCTGTCACTCTTGTTAGTCTTGTGCATTGTTGTGCTCACCTTGGATCTCTCAAGAAAGGAAGGACGTCCATTCTCATTTGATCCGTCATGGTTATGCATTCGATGCTGTTAATATGTCAGCTTTGATTGATATGTATGCCAAGTGTGGTAAAATTTACTATGCTGAGAAGCTATTCTATAATGGGTTCCATTTAAAAGACGTTATACTTTGTAACTCTATGATCATGGGTTACGGAATGCACGGCCAAGGACATCAAGCTCTTGGTGTCTATGATAGAATGATAAACGAAAGGCTGAAACCAAACCAAACTACATTTGTTTCTCTGCTAACAGCTTGCAGTCACTCAGGCCTCGTTAAAGAGGGTAGGAATTTGTTCCACTGTATGGAAAGAGATCATAACATTAAACCTAGCGACAAACACTATGCTTGTTTTGTGGATCTTCTAAGTCGAGCAGGTTGTCTTGAGGAAGCAGATGCATTGGTGAAACAAATTCCCGTTGAACCAAGCACAGATGTGCTCGAAGCTTTGCTCAATGGTTGCAGAATCCATAAAAATATTAACATGGGGATACAAATTGCAGATAGATTAATTTCTTTAGATTACTTGAACACAGGAATTTATGTAATGTTGTCGAATATATATTCTGAAGCGAGAAGATGGGAGTCTGTTAATTACATAAGGGGCCTCATGAGGACAAGAGGTCTGAAGAAAACACCTGCTTTTAGTTTAATTGAAGTAGGTAACCAAGTGTACACTTTTTTTGCTGGTGATGATTCACATCCTGGTTGGGGAAATATTAAGCAATTGTTAGAAAATTTGAGGCTGGAGGTAGAGGCTTCCGGTTATGTTGCTGATACGAGTTGTGTTCTTCGTGATGTAAATGAATCAACGAAGGGTCAGTTGCTTTGGGGACATAGTGAGAGATTAGCTATAGCATTTGGTCTTCTAAACACACCATACGGAAGCATGATTCGAATCACCAAAAATCTTCGTGTCTGTAGTGACTGTCATACTGTCACCAAATATATATCAAAAATAGTTAAGAGGGAAATTATTGTTAGGGATGCTAACCGTTTTCATCACTTTGTTAATGGGAAATGTTCCTGCAACGATTATTGGTAATTAGAATATGTTTGAGAAGCTTTAGACATTAGTAGTTATCTAACTTGGGTGAATCATGACATGCTCAAAATGAGAGAAATATATTTATTTCATCATTAAGCTTAAGTTAATCAACCGATTTTTTTAAATGACACCACACTAAAACATTGTTGAATAACAAACATTTTCAAAGTAAGTAATAGCTTGTAAGTTATTTGGACTTTATTATGATCCTAAATTCTAAGTATTGTTGTAATAACTAACAATAATGCGAATGGATTTGGTATTTTGGTATCTAATTGGATATAGAAGAATTTTAACTAAGTTAAACTTTTGGCCTTACTACAGCGCTTGGACAGGTCCCTAACTTCTAACTCTCCCATTTTGGTTCACATTGTTTTTCAAATTACTTGACTTTGGTTCATTTATTGATGCTGATTGGAGAATCTGTTGTGAGACACAAAAATCTACCTACAATTTTTGCACTTCTGTTGGCAGCTTCAATGTGTGTCCTACGAACATCATCGGATCGGTAGACAAAATATATGGCTGTTGTCTTTTTATCCAGTCAATTATTTCGAATACAACAACGGTAAAATATAGGGTTGTTGTCTTCTTGACGAATGATATTTTGAATAGAACAATTTTTATGTTGCTGAGATTCCTACTATTTTAATGATAGCACTTTGTGATAACAAATCAACCATCCAACTTGTGATCAATCAAATGAAAGGTATGAACACATTGACATTGGTTGCCACTTAACTTAAAACATGTAACTTTAACTTTGAGTTTTCTCAACCTCATCAACCTGCCCTCTAACTCTAAGCAACAACTTGCAGACATAGTTAAAGCACTCATTTTTTTTTGTCCCTACTATCTAAGTGCATGCATGGTGCCCTTAATGTTAACCAGTTGATTGTGTATTTATGGGGGCGCCTTTGCCAAATTCATAGTATCGCCGTAATATTTTTACCATTTTTTTTATAGGCAATGTTAGTTGTTAGTAAATAATATATTACAATCTCCTTTGCCAGGATTTGAACTCTGGACCTCCACTAGCTCCTTACCAATTTTACTTAATAAATTAATAAGAAATTTGTTAACAGTCCAGATGTCCTATATCAACGGACAAAAAATGTCGAAACTACTAAGACCAGAGTTCAAACTTTGATCACTCAACTATGTGTGTGTGCGGATTTTTAATCACTTTGTCATTTCGTTTATATGTCAACAACAACAAAATTCTTTGTTAACATTTAGTTAGTCTCTTCTATTACGTTATGGACTTATGATAGTTGATTGCTAGCTGTATATATAAAGAGTACCGACTCTATCTAAATTAATTCATTCAATATACCAATCAATGGAATAATATGAATTTTATGGCAAGAAAAAAAAAAGGAATAATATGAATTTTATCATAAAATAATAAAGAAATATTATCTATCAGATTAGTCAAAAATTGATGGATTGATTTAGTTTTTTTTTAATTGCATCACTTAGTATTTTTAATTTTAATCTTTTAGATTAGTCAAAAATTTTAACCGTAATTAAGTGATTAACATTAACATTTTTCACATTAAAAAATAATAGTAAGATAAACCCAAGGACTAAGCAATAATAGTATATTTGAAAAATGAAAGCTTCTGGATGCTAGGATATGATCAATCAATGGTGTAGGCTTAAATCTTAATGGCAGACGAAAGATTCTTCTTAGATAAAAAGAATGGTTCACCTTTAATTTCTTATGGTTCAATATAATTTTTTTATAATATGGTCTAATATCATTTTGAAAGGGCACCTCCTTAGCTCTTCCAATTTGATGACCGGACTGTGATCAGTCCAGTGCACTCTAATTTTGTCAAACCTAACAAAATAAAAATAGTTTAATTTTGTGTGTGACAGTAATAAAATAATATAATTATTTATTTATTGCAAGTACTCCCACCTATATTCACTTTGACAAAGGCAACCATAACCAATAACCAAAGGAACATTAGTATAGTTAATTAAATGGATCGTGCGCACAAATTATTATTCCATGCAATACAATTTGTCCTGATGATGGGGGAATTAATTAATAATTATCATCTCATATAAATTTCCATAAGTAATTCATTTAGTCTATATTACTCTTAATGTATGGAAATCGGAGGTTCGAATTCTAATATGCCTACTAATTTACTTTTAAATTAGATTGTGTGACTCAAAAAATAAAAATAAAAAGTAGTGGATGACTTTATATGATATTTATAGTGGATAAACGATAAAATAATTGATGATTTATAGTGGAGAAGTAATTAATTAGTTGGTTAAAGTTAGGTTATTTTAACATATTAATTTTTTTTAAGTCTTCTAATTCTTCTTGGCGGGTTAGTTCCAATCGGGTCTTGCCAGTGGTTGGTGCATTATTGATGGTTGTTGTCGTCACCATATTCAATATGTAACTTAGTCATCTTTGCCTCACTGCAGATCAGCACCTTTGAAAGAAACGGAGGACTCCATTCGGTGACTCCACGATCGCCCTCTAAACTAGTTGGTCTTAGTTATAGCGTTCGATTTTAAATTGGCTTGGTGTTTTGTACCATTTACTAAATATTGTGGAGGATCGTGATATTCAACTTTAATTTGCAATTCTTATTTATATGGAAATGATGTTCGGTTTTGTTTATAGACGGTGTAGTTGATTTCTTGTTGGACATTTTGGAAAGATAGAAATAATAGAGTGTTTACGCAAAAAGATTCAACAATAGAGAAATTGCTCGTTAAGGAAAAAATTCTAGTTTAATTTTGACCTAAATTGGTTTGAAGGTTCTTAAGAAAAAATTTAATTTTGACATAAATTTGTTGTGGTCCTAATCTTAGCTTATTTATGAATAATGAGTAGGTGATAAATTAATAGCTACTTCAATATAAGCTATAAACTATTGAGAAAATGAAGTTACCAAACAAATATTTAGTTGTACAAATTTATAACTTATAAATTAGTTATTGAATTTGTCAAACAACTCCTAAAACGTTTCATTTGAACGAGAATCACTCTTTAATCATACTAATCACAAAAAAGGATCTATCAATTATGAAATTTAAGTACTTCTACAAAATAAAGTCAAAACAAGTTTCATTTTCACATGCAACTTATGCCATGCCTTTGAAATTTTACAAATCCTTGAATCCACGCCGTGATTACCGTTGGTGATCACGTCTTTATTTTGTTTCATTCATTATTAAATTGAACCATTTTTTTCCTTTAAAAACTCCTAACAAGTCGACTATATTGAAAACTATTAAATCATTAAAAAAATTGGCAATTTGGGTCACACGTTGAATATTGAAACATATGGTTGTTGAAAATCATCTAATAGTAATAAGTATTTTTGTTCTCTTGATAGGGATAGGCTACGTACTTATCTTTGATGTTTCTCTTTTGGTACTTTTCCGTAAAAAAATTTGTCTTGTTTTTTTTATTGACTAAAATTATTGTCTTTTTTAAAAAAAAATTATTAAAATATGCCCTCTTTATTGACCAAGAACCCAAAAATGAGGAACTATATAAATTCATGCAATTATGTAACACCCCATTTCTCATTTCAACTAAATTAGCCCTTTCATGGTTTTGTAAGCAATTTTTTTTTTATCAACCTTATAAAAAGGGCTATATAATTTCTATAAGCTCCATCTATAGTGCCTCATACTCAAAAAAAAAATTGTGATTTGAGGTATTAAAAAATGGGTAATGCTTTTGGTTCAAAAAAGACCACCAAGGTCATGAAAATAGATGGTGAAACAATGAAACTAAAAACACCAATAAGAGCTAGTGAAGTGCTTAAGGATCATCCTGGTCTTGTTTTGTTGGATTCTGAGGCAGTTAAGCATTATGGTGTTAGAGCAAAACCTATTGAAGTACACAAAGAGTTGCAACCAAAAAGGCTTTATTTTCTTGTGGAACTTCCAAAGGATGTAAAACCAAGAAGGGTTCGATCGGGGATTAATATGAGCGCGAAAGATCGTCTTGATAATTTGGTGCTTACTAGGAGATCGGCTTCTGATTTGTCGATTTTGAAACAAAGTAAAGTAGATGATAATGATGACGGTGGTAGTGTGAGGTTGAAAGTTAGGCTTCCTAAGGCTGAAGTTGAGAAGTTGATGAGAGAATGTAAAGATGAAGCTGAAGCTGCTGAGATGATTATGCGTTTGTATAAGGCTCATGGAGGTAGAGAAAAGGAGAGTGAAGTTAAGGAGAAAATTAGGACACCAAGACAGGTTTGTTTTCTTAATTTAATTTTAACTTTCATGATCATGGCATGGCTTGATAACACTTTCAATTTGATTTTTTCTTTAAATGAATTGGATGCTTGGATTCATGACGAGATTGGCAGAATCATCATAGTGATTTGATTTCAATAAATCTGTCGTGATTTCAAACATACACTTATTTTAACATATTTTTTATAACCTATTCAAATGAATAAATTTTTATAATAGGGTGATGTGAAATTTTAAAGTTTTCTACATTAATAGTCCTCATTTTGTGATAGGACATAAACTTTTTTGGCAAACTTCCAATATCTTGTCATTATTTTATAATTTTTTTGAATTTTTTTTAAAAAATAAAACTTCAATAAAAAACTTGAAGGAGCCGGTACAAATACAATAACAAGCAGATAATAAAGAATTCTCCAAATTTTAGTGGGGACGTATTTAGACTATTTAATTAGTGTGGTCCTAAATGTGTTTAAGAAAATTCAAAAGTCAACTATCTACTTTATGTATATTACTTTAAGGATGAGAAGTACTAATTAACAACATTTGTCATCATATTAACTTTGAAAAGTTTAACGTAGTGATTTTTGAACTATCAAGAGATTCAATATTGAGCAAAGAAAAGAAAGAAAAAGAAATCCTACCAAAGTTGACTTAAAAAATTTTGTGTGAATGAATTATTATTATATAAATAAATGAGAGCATCAGCATATGAGTTTTCCATTTTCCTAATTAGTGTTTGTTTATGTTAAATTTATTACAGAAGAGGGTGAGTTTTATGCCAATTAACGAAGGAGGGATTCAAGTAGCTGTGGCTTCATAATAATAAAGGAGAAGATTTTGCTATGTTTAATTAGTTAAATAAGAGTCATGTTATTCATTTTGCTATGGAATCACAACTGGTTACTATTTTTTAGGTGTCTGTATGAATTAGTTTCATTTCATAGAATAGAATAATTTTTAGTAAAATTAGTTGTTATTTTATTTATTTGGAAGAGACACCATGGTCCAGTTGTGACTTGTGACCAATATAGTAGTAAGCTTTTGTGTTGTATAAATAGTACTTTAACTCCTATATGTACATATTTGGAAACTATTCGGGATATGTTTCCTCATATAGAGAAGAAATATTAATGAATTAATGACTTCAAATTCTTAGTAATTTCCAATATTACCAATTGTTTACAATAACCTAATGGCTCTAAAGTTAGAAGTAGAATTGTATCACAAAAGTTGATTCTCCTATTTTTTTTGTTTTCACCCTCTGGTTCTTAGGGGAAGGGTCTCGTAGTTTAGAGTTTGGCCGCGAAATAAATAAAATATGACCAAGAAATTGTTATCCCATTTATTTTGAGGTAATAAACGATTATCCACTATTTTTTTGGTGATATTTTCCATGAAGAAAACATGATAAATTACTACTATAATGCAATTGTTAATTTAAGTATGGAAAACATGATAAATTACTACTTATATATAACTCGAATATGGAACACTTATGCGTGAATTTTTCAATGAACTATGAACTACCAACATTTTTTATTGAGAAAACTAGAATAATTTCTTAATAAAATTGATAATAATGACCCTTTTATTTAGGTTATGAATCCGATCAACCACTTGTGAAAACTAAATAACAATATATATGACAATCCAACTAATGAATCTATAAGTAAATAGATATTCAACTTAGAATAAATTTAGATTGTAACTGTAAAGCAAAACTATACCAAACTAAAGAATAAGATAAAGAGAGAAGATGAACAAGTACACTAAGATTGTTTACTCAGTTTGGTTCAAGTTTAGCTATTTCTAAGGGAAAGAGCAGCTATTTGATCTATTACAAATGAGTTTTTACAATATATACAAAGGAGTTATAAGAAAATAGTCTCAAAAGCTCAACAAGAGCAAACCTAATGGCCAATAGGTCTTACATGTAAAGGATCATGTACCCATGCCTCAAAATTTCCTTGCCAAACTACATGAAAGAGATTCCCAGAAGTCCACAGATAAATTATTGCTAATTGTCCAAAATGAGAAGTAAAAACATTTCGATAAAGACCTTGTGACCATACAAATTTTGCAATCGAGTCATCGCTACTACTTCAAACGCCTCGCAAAGATAAAACTACCTTCGTTCCCTACCAGTAACCCCCACCGGCCACATTGCACACGCCTCGTGGTTGAGGTAGAATCCAATTGATTTTAAGATATTCACAACAATTTAAACTTCATTATCGGAGATTACAATGTTCAACTCTTACTACGAGATTTATGAACATACTTACAATACTACAAGACAAAAATTTAGATATGGCGTGAGTGTTGATTGCAAATTGAATCAACAATAATAAATTAGTTTGATTGATTGATGTATTTTTCTTAGAGAGTTATCCTAAAATCACGGCATCGGTCTATATGATTAAGGTTTTTTATTTTCATTTCATTGTCCTTGACATTGAGCTTTTGACTTTAAGTATTTTATTTTAATAATATATACATTAGATTAATTTTTAATATATTTATCAAAAACAAAGATCATTTTCTTGTATTAAAGTAAGTAATATCACATTCACACTAGCGCAGATACCACAATATTCCGGCTAAATAAATCCAAAACATGCAATGCAATATGGAAAACAGAGTAATCTTTTGAAATTGAAAATAAAGAGAGTAATTTTTTATATTAATGAACGGAGAGATCAAATAGTTGTATGACATAAGAGAGGAAAAAAGTATATTTATTTGTTATTTAATTTTCTATTGAGAAAATGTCATTTTAATGGTTTGTTATTTTATTTTCTAGTTGAGAACTTATAAGTCATGTGGCACATGCATGCTCATGAAAGATGAAAGTGTTGTTGTTGCGGATGGCTGAAAACAAAATAAACAGTAATAACCGGAGGCGTGTAGTTACTGAACTAAGGAATTATCCGCAGAATTTGTGCAACTCCCCCAGAATACAATTGGTTCTTCCCGACGATAAACATTTTGAGGTCTCAATACACGAGAATATTCACAAGGTCGATAACTCATACATTTAGAAAAGTTTATTAGACTGCTCATAAAATTATTCATTCTTTCATAATGTGTGGTGTTGTTACTGTTCTATGAACCATAATTCTGTTCCACACATTAGCCTCTACCTCGACTCTATTATTACGCTCATATACATATAAGCCAACATAGGATTCCTTTTGTTACTAATTACTCAGCTCAAGCAAAACAATAAGTCCCTATTAACTAGGATTAAAGAGGAATAAAATCTTTTTTAATATGTGCACTAAAAACGGTTACCTTAAAAATAGTTAAAGGTAAATAAATGTGAGGGATCATGATAATATTTGTATGACCAAGTCAATAGAATAAATTAATTATAACTTTAAAATAAATTAAAAGATAAAAATTACAACAATCCCCCACAATTTATTTTAAAGTTTTTAAATCAAAGAATAAATTAAAAAAGTTTTAAAACTGTCTGAGTCATCTTTGAGTGTAATGCATCAAACTGGTGTAGCAAGCTATATGAACCAGTGCTAGAATGATAGACTTAACATACAGTGAATTGGTGTAGCAAGCTATATGAACCAAAGACACTTGACGTATGTTAGCGGTCTACCACTCGCATCACACCCTCACAATTCTCGTGTTACCGCGGCGTTGCGCATTTAGGCCGTGCGCGTGTCTGGTATTCATGAGTGCTCTAGAGACCCGCCACAGTCCCATACAAGCGGCCCCACTTGACACTCATATAGGTGATTCCATCTAATGTATGCTACATCCATAGCACTTCTCATAGCCATTATCATAACACTTAGGACATGGACAAAATTCAGTGCTAACAGAACTAACAAGTGACTTGTTTTTCCCATTGAACCTTCTTCATGGAATCTCCAATCACAAAGGTTGGGTTACCATCAGTTGTCGTTTTTCAATGGCAAAGTCCATTCCTATCAATTTTCATCCCAGGGGTTTAATATACAAATCTGCTCAATTCACAAATATTGACTAAGATGTCTCAAAGTCAATTAATCTCATATTTCATCAAGTTTATAAAATAAACTTGGTTTTCACAATAAGTTTATACTAGTCTGCTTAGATGACTACTAAACGACAACTTATTCATCAATGAAATAAATCTACTAGTAGGTTTATCTCATTGGATCACATCAATTTACCATCATCATTGTATTATTATAATACAATGGCTATCACTTTTAAAAATATATATTGTCAAACTGACATCTATAATAATTCTTCATCAAGTCTCTTAGATAAATTTTAAGTGACAACTTATTCATCATTGTATAATTTTAATACAATGGTTAACTAATCCACAAATTATTATAGCATCTCTCAATTATTTGATGATTCTTATTTGTAGCTCCAAAGAACCATGTGCCATGCCATTTTCAATGCTCTGAAGTTTCCTTGTCAATTGACATCTATTAGTTGCTCACATGATTCAAAAATATCTCAATACAAATTCATCAAAATGGTTAATATGCATATGCCTCATTTTCATGCTCAAATCAATGTGTTAGAACAGGGGCCAACAAATTGGTCAGTCTCATCAAAATAAATTATCAATATCAATATTATATGCCACAAGAAAATATATGTTATGCTACAAGAATATCCATAACTAAGATAAATTCATCCATACATCACAATTGATCATGTGCCAACAACGAAGCGTCAAAAATATAAAACACTTATAATAAATTTAATCTCATGACCACATTGTTAAATCAATTTATAGTAAGTAACCTATCCATTGGCACAAGAGAGTTATCGCACAACAATATGGGCAATCAATCCACCACAATAGAATACTTCTAAAAATATTTATTTCACCTATAAAATATCATTTATAAATTTTACTTATACTAATTTATAGTTTAACAAACCAAGAGCACAAATCATGATAGACAACGGCTTCAAAATTCATAGAATAGCCAATATTCATTATTAAAGTTTGGCCACATCCTACTCATGTAAGGATAAAACTTAGAGAAACTTAATTTACTGCTGCTACCATTTAAATCAATAATCATGCATCATATTTTCAATCTACCGAAAATCTATTTTTCTCCTTGTAAACACAAAGTTGAAACTCATATACATGGTCAAACAAAATATTAAATATTACTGATATTCCAATCACTAATTGACTCCACAAATTTACAAAATCAATAACAATATTTTTCATCAAAAGAATTGAATTTTACTTGAAAAAATATAAATAAACTTAACACCAACCATCAATCGAAACTCTTTCATTTTTCATTTTCATAAAAACATGAGTAAACATGCCTAAATTGAATTATTCATATCTATCTTCTTAATAATATTGCATTTACAAAGTACAAGTGTTCGAGTAGAGTGGTCAATGAACATTAAACCAACTAATCAGTAAATAACAATAATCAATCGATTTCAATCTGTCATTTTTTTACAGATCCTAAAATATATTGAGTTAGGTTTTCCATCAAAATTGTTTTCATCAGCAGTATAATCACAAATTTAATATAGTCAGAAATTTAACACAAAAATCAAGACTTATGAGGTTTTTTTTTTTTTTAATCAGTAAAATTTTATTATAATTAGGAAGCAAAAGCACTAAGCACAAGGAGTTCCTTTAGCGAAATGGAACTTGTGGGGTTTAAATGTTAGAATATGTACCTGATCCCTTGTGGATGATTTCAAGGGAATAAAAATATAAGACTTACAAAGAATTTGTTCACACCATGGCCGAGTTCCTTTAGCGAAAAGAGAAGTCCAACCCCCACATTTTGACATCACACAAAATATAGAGAAGATAAAACATCACCGGTATCATCTACTAAAAGATTAGATTGATGATAAGTAAACTCGAACATCATAACCAAAAACCATTGACCTTGTTTCACTATCAAAATCATCTTCAGCCATAATTCCTTAGATTGTTGTTGCGGATGGCTAAAAACAAAATAAACAGTAATAATCGGAGGCGTGTAGTCACTGAACTAAGGAATTATCCGCAGAATTTGCGCAACTCCCCCAGAATACAACCGGTTCTTCCCAACGATAAACATGCCGAGGTCTCAATACACGAGAATATTCACAAGGTCGATAACTCAGACATTTAGAAAAGTTTATTAGACTGCTTATAAAATTATTCATTCTTTCATAATGTGTGGTGTTGTTACTGTTCTATGAACCATAATTCTGTTCCACACATTAGCCTCTACCTCAACTCTATTATTACGCTCATATATATATAAGCCAACATAGGATTCCTTTTTTTACTAATTACTCAACTCAAGCAAAACAATAAGTCCTTATTAACTAGGATTAAAGAGGAATAAAATCTTTTTTAATATGTGCACTAAAAACGGTTACCTTAAAAATAGTTAAAGGTAAATAAATGCGAGGGATCATGATAATATTTGTATGACCAAGTCAATAGAATAAATTAATTATAACTTTAAAATAAATTAAAAGATAAAAATTACAACAAGTGCAACATTGATGCTAATTTTTTCTATCAATTTTATCGATGCTAAATTGAAATGTGTATTCACAAATTACGATGATCAAGTAGGTTTTGTACTAATTGCTAAAAGTGTGCTGTTACGTTGTTTCTTCTTAGGGTGCTATGTGATCTTTAACTAGAATGTGTTGATTTTTAACTTGATTCCAAAAGAGTGGTAGATAACTTTAACCATCAATCCTTTTGAATAATTGAATCAATATGAGTATTTTACCTTTCTCTTACAAAACTTTTCCCGTTTAATATATGAAAAAACAACCAACACAGTGTGGCACAAGTAATAGATATTTAACCCCTTAATTATGTAGTCCTGAATTCGATCCTTGATCGGTCCGTATAGAAAAACATTTGTTGATAGAGATCAACCTCTTAAATTGATCTCAGTTACTTCGAGAAAATTAATTTCTATACGTGGAAGATACTTTTAATTTACCAAAAAAAAAGTTATATGAGAAAACAAATTAAATGAGGCTCCTTACTGTGGGCCTTTTTTTTTCTTTAGTCAATTTGTTTTATCTTTTGTCAATTGTTATCTAGAGGAGGTATTTGGATATACTATATTTTTCCATGTTTTTTTCTGACCATAGCTTTACTTCTTGGGCTCTTTTCTTTATTCAAAGTGACTCTAATATCAAAATTCAAACCTATCATTAAATCTCAATTGTACATATTTGGGCCCTCATAATCACTTTATATATATATATATATATATATATATATATATATATATATATATATATATATATATATATATATATCTTGAAATTGGCATGGATATCTTTTTGGTTTTCTAAACTTTTTTTCATTATTCGACCTAAAAAAAACACCTTTTTTTTTTTCATTTAAGTAATCTTATTTGATGTGTATCATGCATTAAATATAACAGTTTTTTTAAACCGAGATTTGACCATATTTGACGTGTTGTGAAGTCATATATCTTTATGTTGTGAAGCTATATTTGACGTGCTTATACTATACTATATTTTTATACTCAATTTATATATCCATGTTGCAAATAATTTTTTTAACTATCTAAAAAGAAGAAAAAAAAACTATCTAACCAAAAAAAAGAAAATTAATCAAAAGAAATGAGATTGTATAGAAGATAGTGTATTTTCCACTTAGACAAAAAAAAAGTAAAAGAAAGTCCCAATAGTGTTGTCCGAAAAAGTGTACTACAAGTTGATGTGCAAAAAACTCTTTATACAAGTCCTCAAAACGTGGCATGCACATGAAGATAACGTTGTAAGAAGTAAACTTGGTCTTTATTTTCCTCAAGTTATATAGCATGCACAATCTGTTATTTTCATGGAAATGTTGTACAAGCAAAGCTTCCGTAAGGTAGTAGGGAACACCAACAAAGAACGCAGTCATTCAAAGAGCGTACACCATCTTAGGCTAATTCATATTTTCATGTCATGGAGTACCTCTCGTGTCATATGTCAATTTTTTGGATTTAGAGGATGTACTATAACAGTATAACTGTCTTTTGAATAATGAGATTTTGGATCCAAATTTGATTTGATCAAAAGTTGAGTGAATTGTTTATTATTTAGGTTCATTTATTAAAAAAATAATTTTGGTCAGATAGCCTAGCGGCAGGTTTATTTATTAAATTTAATTCGGATATGACAATTAAGTAGTGTTAAAAAAAATTGAAAGAGAATTTTATTATCATTTGCGGTCTTATTTAGTTCGAGAGATTAATATTTACAATTGGACGCAAAAAATTATTAGGAATTTATCAAACGACCGATTATAATTAACTACATGAATAAATTTGTAAGTAGAAAAAAAAATAGTTTATATTACCACTTAAGAATTTGTTTATATGCCTAACTTTCATTGATCATTTGATAAATTGTCATCATATAAAAAAAGCTTCACTTATTAAAAGTATTTTCACTTTAAGATATTTTGACTAGTATATGGTAAGATGTGTTTGATTTGTAGAAAAAGTTAAGGGACCTGACAACTTATGTTACAACTTATGTTATCATGTGTTTGATTCTAAATCTATGTTTGAGATAAGATAAAGTTGGAACTAATGGATTAGATAAAAACTGAAATTTTTATATGTCACTAAATTATTGTACAACTTTTTATCTTCTGAATAAGTTGTCTGAAATATCAAAATAACTTTTCATCCACCAAATATCATATAAATACAAAAGTTTGTGTAGTGTTGTTTTGTGTTGTTATGTAATGTACTGTCCAATAATCATCTTTTGTAGATCAAATGGACTTTTAAAATTTTGTTGTATGTTGGCATCCTTAATGAAAATCCAATTACATTACCGTCTACGGGTGTATGGGCTCATCAATCAACCGAGTCTATTTTTATATTTTTTGTTATATAAAAGATCGGTATACAAATAGGTATACAAATCTTAATTCGTCTCGACAAAAAAACAATCTTAATTCAGCTAATAAAAATAAAAAATTGTTGAAATGGATATCATAGTTCGAACTTCAATTTTTTCATTTATGCAACTTCATCTATTATTAAAAAGCAATTTGTTTATTTATGCCAATAATAACTAACAATACAAATAAATATCTTTAATTTGTTCAAAAAAAAAAAACAATAGAAATATCTTAATTTACATCGTGTTTAAATAGCTATAAGCATGTTGACTTGACCAAAAAACTAAGTAGGCTGGTGACGCAAGGTGCCCCCACCCCCACCTTTCACAATTGCAAAGCACCACTCGAGTTGAAATATTTGACCTTTTTTTTTATCACTTAAATATTTGACTTTTTAATGGAGTTAAACTTTAACTTCTAATATTTTTATTTATATAAAATAAAGTTTAGTGATCAATAATAAAATAACTCAAAAAGTTAAAAATACAGTAAAAACTCTATAAATTAATAGAGTCGGGACTGGAGAAATTTATTAATTTAGAGAGTTATTAATTTATCGATAAATTAATAATTATTAATTTAAAGAGTTTTTAATGACTTATGGCGTTACACGAAAGGAAGCACTTATAGCGTCAAACATTCTTCACAACTTTATGATACAATACAAAAATACAACACCTGAGCTATTTGATGCAATAAGAAAAGTTAGAGATGGACTTCAAATGAACTTGAACTTTAAAGGAAAACAGACAACTATTGAATCATATTTTAATATAGTGTAATATATTTTTTTCAATTTATATGAATTATTAATTTATGATTTTCTTAGGACCGAAAATTACAAAGGGATCTCCCGAAAAAATATTATCTTATTATTTTATCAATTTTTTCAATTTTTTACACTAGCCCAAGTCGGGACCGGACAATTTTATTATTTTAGAGTTTATTAATTTACCGAGTATTAATTTAAAGAGATTCTACTGTACATAGATTCCATAAGTAAAGGTTACAAATTTGATCACCGACTCATACATATAAAAAATTAACTTAAACATCATTTTTGTCCATGTACATCCATGTACATGTCCATGAATCAATCAAATTTTTTACTTTTGATCCCTAAAACTAAAATTCATAGGAAAATTTGCAAGTTTCCTGTAGATTTTCCTACGAATCCTACAGATTTTTATTTTAAGGATTAAAATAAAAAATTTAATTGATTCAGAGACTTATTTCGAACAAAAATCGATACAAGGACTAAAACTAAAATTTCACGAAATATAGGAACGAAAATGATGTTTATCCCAAAAAAATTCAACTAAAAAAAGAAGAATTTACTTGGTCACACAAATAACAAAAATTAGTTACTGTTAAGTAACAATAGAAACACAATTTATATATATTAACTAACTACAGTGAGCTCCAAGGGTTCACAAAAATTAGGACAAAGCTCAAGGGAAGCTCTTAACCATTATAAACAAATAAGGTTATTTCTTTATTGAGTTAATATAATATTTTTAATCTGTACTCAAAAAAGTATTTCTAAAAATAAAGCAAAATACATTTTCTTGATGTATCCAAAGGAATTTTCACCATGGACACATACATACAGATTCTAACAAAAGAATAAAAATTTTCAAGATGACCATTGATCAGGTAAAGTGAGAAAGTATGTAGTCATGGCCTTCCTGAATCTTTTCTTGTATTGTTTAGGAGACACAATAGTAGGGGCAGCATTTTTAGGACCCCCAAGTATACCAGAAGCTTTAACCCATGTCTCTAAATGCTTGTCCCATGTGTATTGTCTCATGTAATCAATTATCCCCAATACTAGCTCCTTCTTCTCATCATCCACCCCAACTAGCAATGAGTAATCCATAACATCAACTGACTGAAACAATAACAACAATCACACAAATCTTAGTCATCAACAACCTTTTACAAAAATAGACACTATTGTACTAAATCGCGTATTGCAGAACAATAGCAGTTTGTTAGAATTCCACTATACTATAATTTTGCTATACAACGCTAAGAAACTTTTAAGGGTTCGTTTGATCCGCAAATTATAAATACTAGAGAGAACAGTATAGGACAGTACAAGGCAGAACATGACAAATATTGAAGGTATTGAACAAATTTTTCTCTTGTTAAGTATCTTATTGTTTTAGCAGATCAAACGCATCCTTAATACCAAATAATAATAAAATGAAAAGAAGTTTAAGAATTTAAGCTTACCGCCAAAAAGGATGTGTCGTTCCATACAGCTCTTTCAAGTTTTCTCTTAGCCTTACTTCCAAGAAATATCGGTTTTGTTCTCAATGTTTCCAACAAATTCATGTCTAACATCACTTTGTTTGTCCCAGTTGTATCTGCATTGTACCTAGATCTTTCTGAGCCTTTAAGATCATATACCCTGGATATGTTTCTCTTGTAAAACAGATTCTCCATTACCATAAGATCTATCTTTGTTTCCTTGCCACCTTTTGGGTATTTGACAGTGACCTGTGTGTTAAAACAAAAGTTATATATATTATTTTAAAACTAAATTTTACGTTTATTCAACAATCTGGAACTTTTATACGGCGAGTGGCAAAATATGAATCTTACCTGATAAATACCAAGAATTTTGGCAAGACAAGTTGGGCCTCCCGAGTTTAATGCATCCATAAAGTATTTGAAATACTGAGGTGCAAATTCTTCAAAGGATTCCAATTCGGTCTTCGTCACTTGTTTAATTATAAACCTTTCATCTAATGACTTGGCAAAATATACATTACTTTTCCCTCCTTGAGCACTCCATCTCTGGCCACGGCTCAAGGATCGTATGAACTCAACTTCGCTAGGGCAGCACTTTTTCCTGAGCGAATCGAACTGCTTCGCAAAATAGCAAGTGACAGAAAAATTCACTTTACCCCCAGCACCCAAATAATTGTCACCGAAAGAGATTTGCAGGTGTGGAGATTTTTTGTTGTCCCGATCCCGAATAAGAGAACTAATTGTAGATGGAGCTTCGTCAGATCCATAACTACCATAGTTGATATAATCCAAGTCCAAAGTGGCCCACGCAGAAAAGCCGGAGGAAGCTAAATCTTCTTTGTTTCTCTCGTGAGCATTCCAGCTACCATCATGCAGATCTGACTTCCCAGAAACACAATCTTCGTAATCCTTAGAACTAAGTGCATAGGATATTATGCTGGAGTAATCATTGTCATATACAGCTATAACTCTATCGCCACGACATGTTTGGGGAGGCATTAACCGAGCACCTTCAGCAATGTGAGAAATGGAGGAAATGAATGACGGCGTGGAGCTCATAATCAGATTTATCCTCTGCGACTCCCACGGCAACATATTAAAGTAATTTGGCAATCCATTGGAGATGGGGTCTCTAACCATATTCCTGTAGTCTCCGGAAGCATGAAAAGATCGAAGTGTAGGCATATGCAAAGATGACAGGAAGTCTTTTTTAATTCTGTCCTGAACTCTTGATGCTGAATCAAAAGATTGAACTCTCGATGATTGTGTCAACCTTTTAACTGAAGGGTTGACTTGAACAGGTTGATCAGTTCCGCTCCATGCCAAATCTATTTGTTCGGAAAGATTGGATTCCTTTGGTGGCATACACTCAGATAATGCTTTGTTGGAAACAAATTCACCATCTGAATGTGATTCTTCCCCATCAGGATAACACCCAGATGCTTCCGAAGCGCGGGACTCAAGGTGGCCATCTGGCTCTACCAGCTTATGACTTTCATGAGACTCGTGCAATTTTGAAGGCCGGTAATTATTTTGCTCAAGCCCAGATTCAAAACTTTGATCCTTATGAAGTGAATCAACTCTTAATTCATTAACATCTGCAAATGATTCATTTTCTTGTTTAATCTTGGAACTAAGACTTTTTTTAATAAGAGAGTCCAGTGAGTATAGCCGGTGATCCCAAACATGTGAACAAATTAGAAGTGAACGTCTCAAACGATTTAGTTCCAGAATGTCTAAAGCCATATTTCCTTGCTCCGCAGTCTCATTGGCCGATTTTAGCAAACTCTGTACAAGTAAATTCATCGATAAAACGTCAGAATAAGCATATACACATACAACACTTCCGTCTCCAACACCAAGCATAAACACTCCTAATATAATAAAGATAAATTGACCCCACATATAAAATTAGTATACTCACTAGATAATCCATTTTTTCTCTTAAAAGCATATCTTTCAGATCCAGTACGTGGTTATGAATGTCGTAGGCATCTGACAGCTCATTTCCAATACCAGGAGACAAAACCTTTGTTTCCAATTGTTCGAGCGCATCTGATATCTCCACATACACGGTTTCCACTATACTAAAAAGCTGTGGATAAGAGAGAGAGAGAAGGTTAAAATTTTGATACCAAGGAGTTGATAAAATAATAAAGCAAATCTTAAGAGTGTTGCGTAGAATTTGTTATATCACCTCTCTTGCCTCCTTTCTAATCCATTTTTCTTGGATGCCAAATTCCATAACAGATGGAGGCAAATGGACAGAAAGAACGTCGATAGGGGAATACCGGAAGAAAACAACCATGTTCCCAAACCTGTTTAAATCAAGTTGTATATAATTTTTCAAGTATCAGTAACCAAACAAAAATTGCATAAAGAAGCAGAATAATCGATTAATGAATTTCTTGTCTGGAAAATTTACCCATAAAACCGGAGGCAGTCCCTCTGTAAAGAATGTCCGCAGGTAGCAACTCGATTAGCAGTTGCATGGTTTGAGAAGCTAAGTTCCAAGAACTTTCCAAAAGACAATCCCCACGCAGCATCCGACATAACAACCCTCCGAGTTGCTGGTGGAACTCCATCCACATGTGGACACCTCAGACATCGGTGCCACATCCAAATCTTGCCGTCTCTTTCCCCTGGTAACTTCACAGAGGGGAGGCGCCTAACATTGATTGTAAGATTTCCTTGTTGGTGAGTAAAACAAAGAACATGAGCTTCTGCCGGCTCTTTACAAGACTGGCAGCAAGATGTCTGGGGGAAAAATCTTATCATGTCAGTTCAAAATTAACCGCTATCAGGCTAACAGCAAACAAGGAAAAATAAACACGGCTTACCTGATCAAATAGATCATCATGTAGATATCTCCCGAGTGGCTTATCAAAAGAGCCGTAGAATTTTATGCGCAGCAACCTAGTGCGTTCACATACAGTTCCTTTCGATACACAATGACTGGAAAAGTACACTAATATGCTCTGGTGGGCTTCGGCGGCAGAAAAATACTCACCAGAAAACTCATCCTCATTAATATTGTCTTTTGTTGGGTTAAAAATTTCACACTCTCTCTCCTCTTGAAGCATTGTTTCTTGCAAATCTACACGCGAAGGGTCTCTAGACATAGACTCCCCCTCTGATTCATTATGCAAATAATCTGATTCTAAAGTCAAATTAGATGTTGGGTAATCACAGTACGGATCAGAGGGCACATTCTCAATACTATAATCCACCATGGTGCCTGTATATGAATGAAAGTTAAGTTCATTAAGATTCTCTGACACTGATCCAAGATTTCCAGTCATTATATCATGACCAACAGAGTCTTCCGCTCTAGAAGCCTCATCAGCCTCTGATTGGCACATGGTAGAAGAAAAGGTGTCCGATACTATAGAAATGTCAGTGTCAACTGTTACACTCTCTGGCATGTATATCGAGTGTTTTGCTATCATTTTAGGCAGGGTGGCACCCTCGTCAGCAAGGAATGAGGTCTCAAGAGATAAATGATAGGCTGCAAAAACTGCATATTGCACAACATGTTTAATTGTTTTCAGTTCCTCACGACATGTGCCCTTCAGTAAGACCTGCGGCAAGAATCAGAAACAGAACAAATCTATAACTCTCTCATAGACATACACGTACAGAACAGAAAGAACATGAAATATAAAGTCCAGAAGAAAGTACACGAGTAAATTACCGTGCATCCCAAACGACGTGGGCAACCTTCAAAGAACATTAATGTTTTGGATGGCTTCTTGTTGAACTGATTACCAGCCTCATGATCTTCCAAAATCCGGTCTAATCGGAACAATTCACAGTGCCCAAGTCGTGCTTTAGACAAATTATCCACTGATGGAGTGATAAGAGCACCAGTGCAGCGAGCTATACGCTCAAGTAAAGGCCTTTTAACATTCAAGACCAAGGAGATTTCCTTTGCTAGCAAATATTCCTGGGCTTGTGAAGCAACACTTTTTTCTACCAGCAAAACATTTGGTCGAAGAGCCTCAATTTTCGAAATGATCATCTTCAGATGATCATTTTCCTGCCAAAATTAATAAATTGGTAATTAGTTCCAAGAATGAAAAAAAAAAACCTAAACTGAAAGATACATGGTCAAGCATGAAGGCACCTGTTGCAACAATGTATCAAAAGAAGCCAATTGATTTGGAACTTTCTGATATTCCAGTGCACCTCCTAGGAGTAGCAGTCTAGGTTTCTTGTATTGAGAAGTCATGCGCTTGTGCTTTATATTTTTTGTGCAAACAACTCCTTTGATAAGGGTGCTACAAAACAAGAACCATAATTTTACAGTTAACAAAATAGAAGTGCCTAGGAATGTAGTGGTGAGTTATATACTACATAGGAAAATTCTGGAACACGCATTACCTGTCACTCGGGCTTCCAGAAGCTATACATTTGACCTTTACATAATCACCGGGATCCATACTGCCACCTTTGCTAGTGTCTGGTCTCACAAAGTTAGCAGCCTGCCATGCTACAGTTGCAACGATGTCTAGCCAGTCGGCAGAACCATTTTCCTTACCAACTTGAATTCCCTCTCCCTGTAAAAGTTGTGAAACAAGAGCTCTAAAATGCCCCTGTACGACAGATTTTAAAGGTTCCTTGTTTCCCTCATTGTGTTTCTCTTTTGCAGGAAACATATTAGATAGACTGCTAGTGGATGAGAATAGGGCACCTGAGTCACCAATATCATCATCCTCGTCATCATATGCAAAGAAATTGCCTTCTGCATCGGCATCTTCGTCTTCAGGTGGTGGTGGGAACCAGATAAGACCGTTGTTTTCAAAATCCAATGGCCTCTGTGAATTCTCATTCTGGTTCCGGAAAATTGACAAGTCGTCAGAAAAATAAGTAGGGTTATATGCATCCTCAGTGGCAGATTCAGGCTTTCTTAAAACAGCCGTACTTTGTTGACCAGAGGGAACATCATTCTGAGGGAAGGAGCTCTTCTCCTGCCCCTTCTTCTGGATAGGAAGCCCGGCCCTGCTGGAAGCAAAATCAATCCTAGAAGGGCTATCGGAAGGACTTGTCCCCACCGAATTATAGTTGTAATTGTCATGTCTAGCACTAACGCTACTTGAATCTATGTCTGAATTGTTATCACAATATGTACGAGATGGGCTGAGAGAGTGCTTCCCAAAATCTTCCGTGCCCTCTTCATCACTCCTACAATTGTAATGATAAAGTTTTAAGCGGGATTAGATAAACTCGGCAAGAATGAGAAACATATTAAAACCTATATATGAGAGAACACATGTATGGAAATTAAAATGCCAATGGAAAGTCGCCCTCCTAGTTTCCATATAACAAAGCAAACAATTTCTATATGAAATCAGATATCTATGCAAAGAGATTTTTAAAGAAATACCAAAAATAAATTAAGACTAAACCATGAAAATTCATGCCAAAAATGTGAAATTATGATTACCTAAAGGTGGATGGAAAAGTGGATACTGAAGAAGGATGAGCACCAGATGAAGTCAAACTCCTACTGATCATTGAATGAGCGTAATACTCACACTCTTGATCACGAAAATAGCGATCGAAGTGACCACCGTGATTCAATTCAACATTTAGTGGAGAACCATCTCTTTCGGTTTCACCACTAAAGCACGGTGAAGGCGGCTCAGGACTTCGTCGAGGACTCTCTTGTGGCGAAACGGCAGGATGCACTTTCTCAATACACTTCCTCTGCTGACCCTCGCACGACCTATTAGAATCCGAACAAAACTTGCAAGAACTTATAGTTTCCTTAAATCCACTATTATCATCAGATTCCGGATTCGGCAGATCACAACCTCTAATACACTTACCACACAACCATCGACCGCAACTTTTACAGTTATACTTATACTGAGTCATCTCATTGAAATTCTTATTACACTCACAACACATTTTGCTGACACTATCTTGCATATCAGATAAACAAGACAAATCACCTCCTCCCCAAGAAACCCAAGACCTAACCTTTTCTATTAGATCTAAAAATGAACTATCAGGTATTCCCATATAAGATATAATCACCCAATAGAAAACTCAGCCTCAAAAGTAAAAATTGCCTCAAATCTCTTCAACCTAATTTCAACTATAGGAAAATTTCTTCCACAAAAAACAATAAAAATTCTATCTTTTTGCCACCACAATACTAATTCACTACTAAAATTATCTAAAAACAAAAAATCAAGTAAAGGGTATTGGTAAAACTAAAACTTAAAACTAAAACCCACAATAAAATTTGGGGAAAAGGGGTGAATGAGATTGGTTAAATAAATAAAAATAAAAATTATTTCTTTTTTTTTTCCTACTAATTTTTTTTTTGTTGTTTTTGTAGATTGCAATAAATCCTCTCCTTGGGAATCAAATAATACCAAAGGAGGAAGCTATAGCTATAAAACTATAACAAAGAAAAATCTCAAGCAATCTGACAGAGTATATTTACACCAAAAAATCTACCAAAATAAGAACTAAATAGACCCCACAAGAACAATGATTTAATCTTTAATCCTTAATCTTTAATAGTAGTAATAAAATAGATTGAAAATGTTAATTAGCCCACAAAGCTATTAACCGATCCTTAAATCATGCATTGAAGAGATAAAACAAGAAAAGAAGAAAGACCCATGATTGAAAAGAAGTAAAAGATGAAGTCTTTGTTATAGAATGATGGTGACTCAACAACTTAGCAAAATATAGAAGAAGAAATTGAAGAAGAAGAAGAAGAAGAAGAAGAAAAAGGGTAGTCTTTGTTTAAATGCTAAGAAGAATAAGAATGAAAAGGAGAAAGAGAAGAAGTACGGAGAAGGTTCCCTTTCTACCGGAGAAGGCTCGCATCTCAAACAGCAACAACAACGCTACTCCATTTTTCTTACACATTGTGTTTTCTTTTCTCTCTCTCTCTCTCTGTGTTGTTTCACTTTCTTTTCTTTTCTTTTCTTTTTCTTTCCTTTTCTTTCACCTCTTCCTTCTCTACCTTATTCTTATAATATTTTATTTCTAATTTTATTTTATTTTATAATATATATCTTTGGAAATTTTAGTAGTATTTTTTTGACAAAATCTTTGTAAGTATTTTTGAGAACATTATGATTATGATATTTGATTATGAGATTAATTGTTACTATATTGGTTATGTAAAAAATAATTTACACACGCTTATAATTAAATTACACTATGGTGCAGTTTTTGTAGATTATTTTTTAAAATATCTCATTAAATATTTATATATGATTTTGCACTTAAAATTTTTTTATATTTTTTGAAATTCTAGTTCAGTTAGTAAAAACTGTTGAAATTGTTAAGTCGAATGTATATGATTCGGGTTCAATCTTTGATCCTTCCAATTTATATGTGTGAGTTTATAATGACTTTATCATTTCATTCATATATCAAAAAAGTTTAATATTGTTCGTGTATACAAATTAAATTTATTGATTATTGCCTAGGAGTGTTCAAATTCAATCCAATTCAAAAAAAAAACAGAAAACTGAAAGAAAGAAAAAAACCAAACTTTTTTAGATGTGTTTGGACCACCTTATAACAAAATTGATTGGTTCGGATCAGATTTTGAATGACTTTATGATAACCAAATCAATCCAAATCAAATAGAAGTATGTGTTATAAATCTCAATTATTTCTCTATTTTTATCATAAAAATAATTATTTCTCTATATAAGGTGTGTTAAAATCATCGTCTCTCAATCCATCACCGCCTCCTCAAACCACCGTCATCTCACTTATATCTCTCTTTAGCTTCATCTAACAATATGTTTTAAATCTAACAAAATATAAAGAATTCAATCTTTCTTTCTTTTTGTTATATAATTATTAGTTGTTTGTGTAATTTTTTTAACAATTAAAATATATTTCATATATATTCACAAGTATTTATGTATTGTTTATTTAAAAATCGAATAAAATCGAACAAACCGAACCGAAGTAAACCGCACAAAATTGTATCAAATTGGTTTGGATATTTCTTTTAATCATCCAAAAACCGAACCAAATCGCATGCTCTTTTTTATTTAGATCGGATGACTTATTGTTTCATAACAGATCCAAACTAACCGCGAACACCCCATTGCTTATTAAATATTGATTTGTTCATTTTTGTTATCCAAAAGATTACGGGAATTTCTCAAGATTCTTTTTAAGTGAAGATATGTTTTTATTTCGTATTTTCTTTCAATTCAATTTGGTCTTCCATGTAAAATAATGCTTAAATTAATTTTTTATATATTTTTTCACCATTTAATTCCTAAAATATGAAACTTTAGTAATCCAGAATTCGAGGCGAATATTAAGTGATTTTAGTTTCCTCTTAAATATAATTGCGGGTGATCAAAATTTTTAGTGCATGTTTGGTATTGGTGGATATGTCAGAATCACAGTGATTGTATGGTGAATCACTGTGATTCTGACACATCTACTATAAAGATTAATTTATTCTACTAGTTCGTATGTTATGATGAATTAAAGATTAATTTATTCTACTATAAAAATATCAAAAATTAATATGTGTATTATCATTTGTAATAACTAAATTGGACAAGAAAAAAATTAAATATAAAGGACAAAATTCTATCTTCACTCTTTCTTTTTGCCACGAAAGACTACATTGTCACCCTATTTTAAATTTAGCTTTAAAATATTGTATTGTTATATTTTGTGCAAAATTAATTTACAATGCATGTCTCTTTTTGTCGCATAATATTTGGATTGAGTTTTATAATAATGGTCTCTCCCTATCCTTTCCAATTGGTTCCCAGTCAGCGCATGCTTAATGTGTTTTTTTTACTCAGCATGCTTAGTTATGGTTTAATTACATGCCATTATCTTGAATCCTATATTATCCTTAATTAATTAAAAAAAAAATTCTTTCTATTTTTTAAAACTTTGCCCGTTTTGATCCACTCGCAAGTTTTCCTGTTCATTGGTCAACATCAGTGTGTATATTTTTTTGGTACATAACATCGGTGTGTATATGGTAGGCCAGATATTGAAATCTTTTAGCACTTTATATATATTTATATTTAATATAATTTAAAATTATTATAAAATAGAAAGAAAAGTATATATAGTATGTAACCAAAAAATAAAAGTATATATGCAGCCAAAATAAATTAAATACGTTTGTCATGTCGTCGTTTGACTTCTTGAAGGTGCTCGAATTGATAGCATACAAATAAGAAGTTAAGTTTGTGCTCCAAGATATTCAGAAGAAAAAAACAGAGAAAAAAAAAATTATGGTCTAAAATAAGTGAGACTAAAATAGTGGTGGTTAATATCTTTGTTTTTTTAACTGAATATATTTTCGAATAATTATTAATTTATTTTTTTTGATAAATAAGAGATTGAATTATAAATAGTACAAGAGATACTCAACACTTACAATTTAAAACATAAAAGTTATAAGCTTTGGATACAATTAATCGGATTATGACATCAATCCAATAAAGAAAAAGGTGAATCATGCCCAACGCGAAGACTGAGCCAAAACCAAGAAAAATAAAAAATATTATTCAACAAAGATTCTAAGTCCATCGAAGCTCCTTCTTGGCTCTCTTGTTTTTGAGAGACTAACTCATCTCTTTGCTCTCTAATGGTTGATATTATGCGTGGTTGACATTTATAATTTATAATCTTTGATTCTCTCATTACTTTTTGATCTATTGAGAATTACAAGTTTCAAGGTTTTATATTTGTCTCCGCGTCGGTACCATCTTAATATACTATGTATCAATTTACGTAATTGATTTTAGACTATTGTGTTATCCTTGTCATTTTCCTTTGTTTGATCCTGGACCTTTGACTCGAAAGCTTCGGTATTGCTTGTTGTTGTTGGATGCAGAATGTTAATAGTACGTGGACTCGTTGATGTATCGACTACCTGTTCATTAATCAGCCTTTAGACTTTTGGTTTAGATTTAGGTTTTTTTAATTTTCTTCTTTTCGTTCTTTTGTTTTTGTTTTCTTTCCTTTACATATGGGTTTAGACTTCGTCCCCCATGTTTTATTTAATTTTTTTTATAAGGATGTTTGGGCGTGTCAATTTAATTGAACGTCTAAATTTTTCTTTGATGCCCTCTAATCTATTTATAAAAAAAATAAAAATTGAATTTTTTTTTCTCTACACAAAGGTCTAAAGGCTAGAATTGATACTCTAATTATTTAATCATTTCTTTTCAAGCTTGAAGAGCACTACCTACTAATTGAAACCCTAGAATTAACTCCAAATCATAAGGTGAAAAAGAATCATATCATATTATTATTTTCCTTCAATCCACGTGTAATTGAACACATCCTTCAATCTATACAAAACATGTACAAAGAATCCTATCTAAGTCTCTCAACAATAACCTAGTTTAATCGACAAAAATGTTGAAATTGTTAAGTTGAATGTGGTAATCGAGGCTCGAACCCCGACTCGCCTACATATGTGTGTAAATTTTCAATAATTATTGTCAATTTCCTCTTTCTATCGGAAAAACTTACGTTAGTGAGTGTATTTTGCCACCAAATAATAAAAAAGACAATTTAGTAAATTTTACGTGATTACATCAAATTTATAGTATTAATTAAACATAATTGTGATTGAATCAATAAGATTTTGGATAAATATGTAGGATGTGTTTGGTAAGAGAGAGGTTTGGTTTGGTAGCATAAGCTTGGAAAGGGTTTGGTAGGCAAACATCATCCATAAAGGTAGAGTGCCTGCTGAGTTGTGCCGAAAGACATAATGCCTTTTCTTTCCAAACTTATTTTTCCCATTATCTGACAATACATACATGTAATTTGGCTGGTCTTTTTCTTTGGTAGACTATAATTATCATAATTTTATCCATTTCTTGGCGTGAGCAAAATTGGATTCAATCACATTTTTTTCAACTCTTAATTTCAAACATATTAATTAACACACAAGTTGGTATATACTTTAGTCCTTCTTTGTATCATATATTCATGATCAAGTAATTATGTACATCATTATTATACACAAATAGTCTATAAATAATAAATTATAGAAATTAATTAGAGTAAGATAAACCTCCTTTGAGGGTGTTAAGCAGACAAATTTGGTTATTAATTCTTCTTGTTCATGTCTTTTATGTTCATGACTCATCTCCATGTGGGACGGTATCATACTTTATGAGTTATTTTCAGTTGGTGGTAGAGAAGAATCCATCCAAACTTATTTTTGGTCTATCACACCCTACTTTTCTTTCAACATTATGCTTGTCAAATTGAGGGTTAAGTAGGGGCCCATCTCTTGAATAATTATATTTGTAAGAGTAGGTATTTTAGTATATTTTATTTTTATAAAAAAAAAAATGTATGTATAAATATGAAGACAAACTGCAAATGAATGTCTATGTAATTAGTTTCAAAAATTAAATTTTAGTTAATATTATGATACCACCTAAGGAATCTTTTGATTGTCCCTTGTAATATTAGTCAGACATCAAATGAGGATAAGGCAACCAAATTACAATTCCTTTTTTAGCTTAACCTACTATAATTTTTTTTTCGTCATGTGATGCATTTGTACTATTTTTTTGCTTAATAACACTATAGTCTGATAAATTAAAATTAAAATAATCAACATTTGAAGAGTATAAAATTATTTTTTTTTTTTTCGACAAAGAGTATAAAATTATTATTAATAATTGTATTAATGGTTATTTTACAATTGTTTCATATGAAATTTCAAATTCATTTTTGATATTGCAAATTCGAACTCTTACAATTGACTATCAAAAAAAAATCTTACGATTGATGAATTAATACCTAATATGAGCTTAACCTATCTATCTATATACTAGAGTCCTCAATTAATTGATTTTTGTTTAAATATATTATGTTCCTATAATAATAATTTCATATAAATTTATCTATAACTCCTGTACGTTTGTTATTGTTTAGGTCGAATGTCTTCATTCAAATTTAAACTTGAAATCTCACAATTTTGTCAGTGAGTTTCGGTGGTTTAATTTACTACTTCGTCTATTTACCAAAAAAAATTAAACATTCTCTAGCTTCTTCTCTTAAACTCCCAACATTTGAATTATTAATATTACTCAATTGTGAACAAATTTGTATATGAGAAAATAAAAGACATTCACAAAAAAATAAAAAGGTATGTGCTATCATAGAGAATTTTCCCTCCCTTCCATTATGAGAATAAATTAAGTATAATATATAAAAGTCAGAAATAACTCTCGTTGTCATAGTTTTACATGAGAAAGTAAAGTGTAATCGTTTAAATTCATTAAAAAAAATACATACAAAATTTAGATGAAATAAGTTTTAACGGCTACAAAAAAAAGGATACACTCCCTTCACATAAATCATAATAGTCAAGCATATGATGCATGATCTCTTGTCATCATCCACTTTAGGATAGAATTATAGTAGTCTTTAAGCATAAAGATTAGCATTTGGACCTTAAGAGGGACTATTTACATATGTTTTTGGCAATTCTATGACTAGAATCATATTAGCATGTATGTCTCCTTGCATTGGTCGAGTACTAGACCATATTACCAATAGCTTGATTAAGGACAAACCTCCCCACAAATCCTCATTTTATTTCATGTCACGCTCAAATATTTTCTCTCTAATCAGTGGGTGAATATCACAATCATAGGTGGTGGCTGGTGATAATGCTCATGCTAATTAATTCCAATACGCATTGTTAGCCTTACATGATCCTAATTTATCCTAAAAATTTGAAGCTAAGGTAACATGACAACTGAAAAAGAGATTACATAAAAGTTCGTAGGACTACATGGATATGGTAGAGGTCGATCTTGTCTAGAGGATACGGGTTAATTATGATTGATCATCCACTTTACCTAAAATTAGACCCATTTATTTGGAAAATTTATCTTTTGCCCCCAACGTTTCTCTATTATTCCTCTAAAATCTTAAATTACCCTTCAATTCGGGACGTAGATCCTGAAATAAGGTTCGGGATGTAGAACCCGAAGTATGTGCGGAGTTTTGTGGAGTGCAAACACCATTTCGGGATCTAGAACCCGAAATGGTGCAAGTTTTTAAGTTCAACATAGATGTTGATAAGTTCAGCATCGATGCTGAAATGATTTCTGGGTGAAAGTAGCTCATTTCGGAACGTGGATACCGAAATACATTTCGGGTTTTAGATTACGAAATTTTCGTATAAGGGTAAATAAGGTAGTTAGGGGGGAAAAAGAATATCGGGGGCAGAAGAGAAATTTTCATTTATTTGATGTTTAAAAAAATTGAATGTACAAATTCTAATTGTGAATTCTTTTTAAATAAAGTCACACTAGTAAGATTTTATGTGTGGAGCAAAGTGATTAAGCAACCACGTACGAAAGAATATAGAGACAATGAATATTAATTCAACAATATGAAGCAAGAGAAATTATAGAGAAAGCAGTAAAAGACACAATAGTTTGTTTATCTAGTTCAGTCCAATTCCGACCTAATCTGGGAGAGACAGCAGCTCCTCCGTTCCACTATTTCCAAAGTATCACCGTTACAATGAAACTCCCAATAAGGGTTACAAGAATTAGTCGTCAATTTAATCCTACCCTAATCTCAAGTTTCTTCCTGTAACCTAGAAACTTAATATAGTGTTTCCAAGGTGAAGAATAAACAAGTATTTGTTTTTCCCTTCTTCACTTGTGTTTTTCCTTGTTCCTAAACCTCTATATTTATAGAGTAAAATATAATAATAAACTAGGAACAAATCTCATATAAAATTGGAACAAATCTGATTAAAAAAGCCCTTAAACAGCAAAATAAAAATCTGGTAGCGCGCGCACGCTGCACGTCCCTTCCAACACGTTGCATGTGCCTGGCAGAAACTTTTCTTGCAGGTGAGCACGTTGTGTGTGCCTGGGAGCACGTCAGGTGTGCTTGGCAGAATCTGTTTTTCTTCCTTTTTTCATTCCAATGATATTTCAAGGCAATTCTAACAATTTTCCACCTTAACTTTAAATCGATGGTGATGTCAATTTACACCAACCACCATGTTGCTCTCTCCATCTTGAATTTCTATTATTCAAGATCACTGGTCAAGTTCAAGTCACACTTGAACCTTTACCTAGACACTTGCTTCCACTTGCTTCCCGCAAGCATTGCTTCCTTTCCTTCATCCCTCGAAATGTCTTCCTTCATAAAGTTCTTGTCTTCCACTACCATAGAGTGTTTAGGTAGCCCAACAAGATACACCGCTTTCACTCCAGGCCCCGGAGTAGCTAAGTCCGTCTTCCTGAAGATTTGTTTGCTCCCAACTATCATCGGAATTTTAGATAGCTCAACAAGCCCAACCACCCTCAGATCCCAAGAAATACCTTCCGTCATTCGAAATATTGCTTTGCACCAAATCAATCTTGGAATTTTAGATTGATCCACCTCAAACTGCAACATCAAACTCCCATTGCTTCCAACTACCTCCCGCAGTATAACTAGTTCTCTAGTTTGATCAAAGTTGCTTTCAATTGCCTCCCTGAAGTTCCTTTCAAGGTCTTGCACTTTTTCAGCCACAATTGAAACATTACCACCAAGGTCCCCATCGCCACACCGATTTGGTTCAACACTTCCACTCTCCTTCCTATTTTTAAGAGATAATGTTGTTTCTTTCCCACTAGTGGAAGCTTTCACCTCAAGTTAAGATTCCACTATGTACTCTACCTAGTAATTGGCAAGACCTCACAAATTCCTCTGAAACTTCCAACCCGAAATCCCCTAACTCTCCACTTTCATGAGAATCACTAGACTTCAGAGAATCACTCTCCTACGGTTTCGAACTATACACCAATAGTACTTCTGCATTCTCATAACTCTCATACTTCAATGAGGCTTCCACAACATGCGCAGAGTTATTATTGCCCTTTAATTCCGGACAATCCTTCCTGAAGTGACCTTTCCCTTTACAATGATGGCAATTCCACTTAATGCTTCCTTTTGACTTTGCCTTCCTACCTCTATCTTCACCAGAAACATTTATCGCATCTGCACCATTTTCCACCTTCAAGCAGAGCTTTTGTTTTAGAAACTGCTTATGTACCGTCGATTTGGTCATGTACAATGAATCAAGTTTGGCCCACATAGTCGCCGCATTAGTCTCCTTAGCTACTTTTCTCAGCACGTTGTCTCCAAGACACAAGATAATAGCACTAACCGCTTTCTTTTTCAACTCAGATTTCTCATCAACTGAAAGCTTTGTCGGCATTTGTGCTTCTCCCTTCAAGGCTTCTCACAATTGTTATGGACTAAGACCGCCTTCATCTTTACCTTCCACAACCAGAAATCGTTTTTCTCGGTAACTTCTATACATCAAACTTCGAACACATAGTACCTAATTCACGATTTGATCCTTGCCCTACAGTGGGCGCCAATTGTTGTGAATTCCTTTTAAATAAAGTCAAACCAATAAGATTTTGATGTGTGGAGCAAAGTGATTAATCAACCACGTATCAAAGAATATAGAGACAATGAATATTAATCCAACAATATGAAGCAAGAGAGATTATAGAGAAAGCAGTAAAAGACACAATAGTTTGTTTACCCAGTTCAGTCAAATTCCGACCTAATCTGAGGGAGAGAGCAGCCCCTCCGTTCCACTATTTCCAAAATATCACCGTTACAATGAAACTCTCAATAAGGGTTACAAGAATTAGCGGTCAACCTAATCCTACCCTAATCCCAAGTTTCTTCATGTAACCTAGAAACTTAATATAGTGTTTCCAAGGTGAAGAATAAACAAGTATTTGTTTTTTCCTTCTTCACTTGTGCTTTTCCTTGTTCCTAAACCTCTATATTCATAGAGTAAAATATAATATTAAATTAGGAACAAATCTCATATAAAAATTTGGTCGCGCGCGCACACTGCACGTCCCTTCCATCACGTTGCACGTGTCTGGCAGAAACTTTTCTTGCAGGTGAGCACATTGTGCGTGCCTGGGAGCACGTCAGGCGTGCTTGGCAGAATCTATTTTTCTTCCTTTTTTCATTCTAATGAGATTTCAAGGCAATTCTCACACTAAGAAAATATTACTCCTTACGTCTTAAAATTATTCTTGTTTTAAGATTTTTTCATACATATTAAAAATTCTAATAAAATATTACCCCTATAAGTTATAGGTTTGTTTTCTTGAAAATAATGCATATGAAAATCATTAAGGGTACAATTGAAAAATAATGCACTGGTTATTGTTTTTAATTAGTCGAGCTTTGGGATCTCTAGTCTCAACATTGGCTTGAAGCTCGCCAGAAGTTTATGTATTTACTACTCTTATTGTTGAAGTAGAATTAAAAAATATTACACTGAAAAGTGGAAATGACATTTATATCAAAAATGTAACGATGTTGTCAAAAGAAATAATATTTTTACCAAATTATCCCTAAAAGTTATAGGTTTGTTTTCTTGAGAATAATGTATATAAAAATAAATAAGGGTACAATTAGAAAATATTACATTAAAAAGTGGGGAATGACATTTATTTTGAAATAAGATTTTATTCTTAAAGTAATAATTATTTTGGGGGACGGAGGGATTACCATATTTGTGTTGTTAACGTGTGTCTTTAGAACATATATTACCATTCTTCTTATTTCTATAATAAAAGAAATATTGACTTATAATAGAAAATAGTAACTAGTGCATCTCATTAACTAGTTAAAAAAACTCAATATAGTAACTTTACATTGGTATTTGTGTAGTCAATATTTATAAAATATAAAAAGTAATGTTTTTAATATAAAAATTATTTATTTTATATATGCTTAATTATTAGTGTATGAATGCACTGATTATCGTCTTTAATTAGTCGAGCTTTGGGATCTCAACATTGGCTTGAAGCTCGCTTGAAGTTTGAATATTTACTCCTCTTATTGTTGAAGTAGACATTTCAGCTATTGTTGGTCTAGTTGGCCTAGTAAAAAAGATGGCACATGTCACTCTCCCGACCTCCAAGATTAGATTGTGCAAGCACTCCCTCCGATCGGTGGTGGAGCTAAGAAAAAATATTCAAGTGGGTCATTTAAACAAATTATAATGTATAAATTTAAATTTAAAAATTATATTGCCAACAAAAGTGTAAGTTCTGTAAAAAAATAAAATAAAGTGTAAGTTAATTGTAATAAATATAAATAAATTTGATCATCAAAAAATTTAATAAACTACTTCTTATAAAAAAAAACAAAATTTTTAACATGATTAATGAAATTCACGTGAAGTAGTATATACATGGTAATTAAGTTCCTAAACTACAGGAGTAATTAAGTAATTACATATTCAAAACAAGAAACATTGGCATGGCAGAGATGAGACCACTGGACCTCCTTGGAGGAAAGTTTGAGAAAGACAACGAATGACAGCAGTAATCGGTCCAAAACTCCACTCAGCCTTATTATTATTCACCGGTCCGGAACCATCAGCAACAACTTATTTTATCTTCATGATCTTATAGTTTTTAGGAATCACATAACATTCTCCAAATTTGCTTAAAACACCATGTTTATCCTTATCTTTTACATCCGTCCACTTTTTTGTTAAACTAGCTCCCGTTATCCAGTCTTTAATGCCAAAGTCCTTCCTATTTTCTCTGATATTTTTCAATTAGTGCCAAATTTGGCCATTGCAACAACTATCATCTTTACATGATCATCTCAGTATTTGTTTCTCTCAATTTTCTCCTCTTCCGCTTTTCCTTTCCCCTTTTCCGTTTCTCTTTCCCAATTAAATAACACTCTACTTGTATATTAAGAGACTTGAAATTATTAACAATTAATTTCAACTAATACTTACACAAAGTTATTGATAAAAAAAATATTTTATTATTTTGGTCCAAAAAAAAATATTTTATTATGTTACAGCTATAATAAAACAAGAATTTTTTTGATCTAATAGTAAAATGATCAGAATGATTATTCTTAATTAAAAATAGTTGTTATTGTTTTTTATTTTGAAAAATATGGACACTGTAAATTTTTATTGATAGTAAAATTGTGTTTTATTCGCATAAAAGAAAAAGCTTTTAAATTTATATCATTACATTTTGTCTTTAAATTAACAGGTAAATAAATATTTTTAAAAGATTTTTTTTTCTATCATTTAATTAATTATAATAACTAAATAACTTTTTATCAAAACTATTAAAAACATAAAATTTGATTTTTTTTTATTACTCATAATAGTGAATATTGAACTTTTTTAAGAAAAATGTAACAAATTAGTATAATGTTTATAAACAATAAATTTGTGTTTTTTTTCTAATACAATTATTTTCTTATAAATAAAATAGTTGAAAAATAACTTCTGAATTCATAAAAATGATGTTTATTATTAATTTAATATGGTAAAAATATTTGGACAAAACTTAGGTGCATTTTTTTATGGTTCTTAACATAAAAAACTATGATTTTCTCAAAATTTGTTATAACCTAAAAAAATGAATTATATGTTAAGAACCATACGAAAAGTATCTAAAGAAATTCATCTAAATTTTGTGCAAAACAAATGCTAAAATTACAATGAGTATGAGTTTAACTAGGGACCTCTAGCAAGATAAGAATCTCATTAGTCACTAGGACTAGGACACTTGTTTTAAAATATATGTTTTCACACGCAAACAAATATATATTATACAATAACAATTTTATTAATATACCAAAGATATAATAGTCGTTTCTCTCCTCACAAGAGCTCTCATCTCATTCTCTCTCGTCACAAGAGCTCTCCTCTCATACATTCTCTCTTGTGGTGCATTTGGCAATTAATGTGGTTATGTAATTAATGTCTCTACAAATTTAAATATTCAAATTTTTTTTGTTATAATCTATAGTGTACAAAAAATACACCACGTTACGTAAAATTGATCTTAAAACGTTTTTTCTTCTTTTAAATTTGGTTATCGCTACAACAGAAGAAAATATATTAGCGGCGGCACTGCAGACACAAAATCAACGAAAAAAGAATGTTTAGTACCAACAAAAAAAAAGAATATTTAGTTCAATTGTTATTATTATTTTAAATAAAAGTAAATGATAATGTCACTAAGATATATTAAAATAAAAAATCCTCTTAATTTGTACCAAAAAATTCCTCTTAATTAACTACAGTAAATGTTTCAATTTTAGACGGAGGAATCCTCTTAATTTGTACCCAAAAAATTCCTCTTAATTCCTCTAAATTAATTTGTTGCTAATTTTGGTGTACTAATGAAAAATATTTAATAATTTCGTTTGTTTTGGTCGCCAATAAAAAACACATGGATTTGATTATATGATTTATTTGTCTTTAAATATTGCTATTGGGGACAAAATCACACAATTTTTGAGAGACCGAAAGCACTCATTTGAAATATAGGGGTCAAAACTGGAATTTAACTTACTATATATGCTAGATTTATTTCTTATAGAAATTTTCATTTGTTATTTTGTTAATTTTTTTTCAAGAGACAAATGTTAATAATGTAAATATTAATATTTAAATATTAAATATTACTCCTTCCGTCTCAAAAATCGTGACAATTATTTTAAAATAAAACAGTATTTTAATCCAATTTTTACCCGTGCTTGGCACGGGTTCAGATCCTAGTCAAATAATAAATGAGAGGATGCCACATAGAAATTTTTCAAAAGAGAGACGATCTCAATTATATATATAGAGGTAGAAATAGACATAGAGGTAGAGATAACAAATACCCTTACAATTTCCTCTATTTTCTCAATATGAAATTTAGTAGCTCCTCTTAACTCTTAAGTAACGATCATAATAGTAGTAGTTTTAACTCTTGTGACATGTTCTAGCACACCTTGTGCTAGAGTGTGCCTTTATTCGTATATATATATATATATATATATATATATATATATATATATATCATTTTGGCTTGTTCGAAAAAAAAAAGTTTTTACTAAGGGTCTGTTTGGTAACACCCAAAAATGAGCTTATAGCTTATAAGCTCATTATGAAAAATTAATCCTGTTTGGTAAGCTAATTCAATTAGCTTATTAGCTTATAGCTTTTAACTTATTACTTTTTTTTTCAACTTTACCAAACATTACAACTTCAACCAGCTAGTTTATCAGCTATAAGCTATTACCTAACTTATAAGCTATCAGCTATAAGTTCATCCGCTATAAGCTAGCTTATGAGCTATCCTCTTTTTTTTGCCAAACAGACCCTAGGGCGTTTGTGGGTTAGATGAGTCAAATTTAACCAAACTCAATATTCAAACTAATTAATTGTCTTTGATTAGGGTTGAGTATCTAAAACATACATTTAACATTAAGAAGACTAATGGATTGAGTTGGGTTGAATTTACAAATCATATAGAAATAATAACATTTTTTGACAAAAGAAATAATAACATTTGTTGTAAGAAAATAAAATAATAACATTTTAAATCTAAGGAATGATTTAAAAGGTCTCTCAATTCGAATGAATTTAAAAAAACACGTCTCTATGAGTTATGAGTTGGATTCAATGGTTCAATTTTATTTTTGTGTATGGTTTTTGTTCAAAATTCAAACCCACTACCTGAATCAAACATTTCTTTAGTTTTAATAGTTTTAGGTAATTAAACTATGTCAAAAAACTTAATTAAACTATGTCAAAATGGGATTGGAATGATTTAGGTAATGGAGTTATGGAGTTACACAACCTCAACCTTATACTCCCTCCGTCCCTAAATATAACACCCCGTTTGACCACAACATGTATGTCAATGTATAATTTTGATCACAAATATCTTTAATTATTTAATAGTAAAAATTATAAAAACTTGGTATTTTAAAAGTATTCATCAAAACAAATCAAACAAGATCTTATATGCTAATATTTATATCTATGCATTATTAAAAAAATACGGTTAAAACATGATAATTGAATAGTACAATTTTGTCAAACGGGATCTTATAAAAAGGGACGGAGGGAGTAGTTTTTTTTGTTTAAATGGCAAATATATTATAATACTCAACTATTAGTAAAAGACATATATATGGCGAAAAAAAGTACAAAAGAACAATAAAATACAAGGTTTAAACATTATTTTAGTCTATATATATATATATATATATATACACACATATCTATCGAAGATAAACGGGCAACAAACTGCGCCGCTATTCCTTTTTGAATTGCAAAACCAATTCGCTTAAAGACCACATTTACAGATTTAGGAGACACAACATTGTTATGCATGACTTTTTGAACTCTATCTAGAAGATTAACAACATCTGGAGCCAAAAAGCCAAAAGTGTCAAAAGCAAAAGGTATAAAAGCATGTTGGTAGTCAGAACACGTTTTTTCATGTTTTGTCACTTTGCTTGAAGCGGCCTTGAGTGCCGTCTGTCCAACACTGAAACTCGCAGTCCCTAATCCTACAAGTGGAGAAACTCCAGTCAAGTCAACACACGCATGTTTTCCTCAAACCCATCCATATATCAAAACATCAGTTGACCTAAGTGTAGATCTCCTGTCATGTGAGTCAGTCAAGAAATTTATAGGTGCCTATTTCTTCACTGATACTCATGCACATCGAAAAACATCAACAAGAACATCTCTCAGGAGATCATGTCTGTATTTGAAGCCTGAAAGCTCCCTGCAATGCAATGCGTGCTCTCTGTATGTATGCGGAATTTTGGTTTTAGTCCATGTATCGATTTTTGTTCTAAATAAGTCTCTGAATCAACAAAACTTTTTGCTTTTGAATCAACTAAAATTCGCATGAAAATTCGCAAGTTTCGTGCATATTTTCCTACGAATTTTCTTGCGGATTTTTGCTTTAGGGACTAAAATCAAAAAATTTGGTTGTTTAGGGATTTTTTTAGAACAAAAATCGATATATAAACTAAAACAAAAATTTCGCGTACATACAGATACTAAAATGATGTTTAAGCCAAAATACATGGAATTCGCCTACCCCTACTCTACTCGACTACCCAAACAATCAAACCTTCATCACACAACCCATGCCACACGTTTATAACTGGGAGACACGGAATTCACCTCTAAAACCAATTGATAAGAATCTTGGAAGAATCACATTACAAAAACTAGCTATACTACCCATGAACTTCCTTTAGTTCTTATTGTATATGACTTGTTCCATCTTTCAACAACTACTTTTCCATCAAAAAATAGAAAAATAAAACTTTCAACAACTACTCAACTCTAAACCATTGGTTATTGATTATCCTTGCATGACCTTTTATCATAAAAATTCAAAAACTATTAAGTGAAAACTTAAAAGGAAATTGTATAAAAGATCATGCAACTCAGATATAATATATGTTTGATATTATGATGAATGTGTCAAAATTATAGTAATCTAAGGTATATACATATTTAAATTTTTTCAAAATTACAGTAGATCATCGTAATTCTAATACATCAACCGTGATACTAAACATACACGTAGAAATGGATAGAGACTACCGGTTAATTAAAATTGAGTAAAATTAATATTCCTCTGTTTTTTTTTTTTGGTACAAAAGTTTGGTAGGTCCTTTAAGTAGAAGTGATAATAGCAATTTTTACTGCATGTGAGTTGTTTCAACTACTACTCAAAATAGCAGTAATTCTTATTCCACTGGTAGATAGTGGTCCTCCTATGATCCATTACTCATAGATGTATCTTTCTGAGTGTCTGGTAAGAACACATTATTTCTAGCAACTATAATTCCAAATACAATTCACAACCTTAAAGCTATAATCCAAACATACCCTATAGGATTCTATATTTGGGACTTACCCTTACATGAATAGGAGACCATACCCTACAATAAAATTAAATGCTTATAATAAGTTCATACATCAAAATTCATGTTGGTTGTGTGATGAATTGAAACAGTTGTGATTATGTGTAATAGGGTTTGTCTTCATTTATATGGAGAACATCAATGCAGACAAGAGGTGGTTAGAACAGATTATATGGTGCCCATTTTTGTGTGTCTATGTTAAATACTTTATGTACCAACCATATGGTCATGCTCATTTAATTATTTAATTAAATGTATTGTGTATCATATCACTTCTTATATTTTGATTAATCAATTGAAAAAACTCGTGCAATTTACTATCTCACGCAAGGAATCAGATTATTATTTATGTAGAGAGGGGCCTGCTTCTGGTTTTTATAAGTGCCTTAAAAGACAAGTTGTTGGTTAAAGAATTTTATGAAATAATTTTTTTTTAAATTTAATATACCAAGATAACTTTTTTTATCTCAACTAGTACTTTTTTTGGGTACAAATCTCATCTAGTGATTTAAGTGTTGGTATATTTTATTTAATTTATTATATTATCATATTATTGTGTACGCGCATATATTAATTATGACCTATGGGCTTGTTTGGTTGGAGGGAAAGAGAGATGAAAAAAAGTGTAACACGGAAATTAATACATGTATTTGGACTATTTAGATATATACTATAAATATGATTCTAAATATATTTGATTGATTTATCGATACAGTAAATCGAATACTGATAGTAAAAACTAAAAATAATATAAGAAATTTTCAATTGAAGAAGAACCACAAATCAATATACTCATTTTTTTTCTATTTATATTTTGGAATTACCGTTGAGAAGTAATTAGTCATAAGGATGATAAAACAGACATGCCCGTTCCTTTTTAAGCTCGCTCGATTTGAGTCCGCTGAAAAATGAGGTGAGATGAACCGAGTCTAAAATTCAACCCCATCTCGTTTATTGGCGGACATGCGCGCTGGCGGGTCGGCCCGCCAAATTATTAATTTTGTTAGCGATTTTTATAATTATGCTATTACAAAAAGAAATAAATTGATTTTATTTAATTTTTTAAAAAAACAAACAAATTTGTGTGAAAACTCAAACTAATGAGACAAATCAAACACCAATACATCGTTAACAAATCTAAAAACATAGATAGTAGTAATTAAAAAATTTGACATAATTAATACTAAAAAGCACGTAAAAACAAAAAGGAGCAAGCAATCATAAATTTTAAGTGATAGAGCGGTGGCAGAAAGCAATTTTAAATTTGACACGTATGAATGAGTAGAAAAAACATAATTTTAAATAAGTATTTTTATTAGGTGGGATGAAACCGTTTATTTCCTTTATGAATTTTATCTTACTTCTTAAAATAAAAAATTAACGAATTAAACGGTCCGCCCCGCCCCACTTTTTTGACGAGCCGAATGAGACGAACCACATATAGAAAAATCGAGCTCATAAAAATATTTCTTTAGTTTGTACTACAAAACATATTTGGAAAGTCTAACTTCTATCACACATAACTTTTTTTGTGAACAGGGAGAGAGCCGAGATTTGAATCCCGATCATGATGTCCGACTTAATAATTTCGATAATTTTTTTATCAATTATGCTAAGGTTATTTTTTGTGGTTGATTAATTTAAAAGTGCATAAAAATTATTCTCATAATTTGTTTAAGTTAGCTAGAAAACTTCAAATTATTCCTTATCCATTCGGTCTCTAATTATCCATTCGGTCTCATATGCTGCTGCAAGATACTATAAAACGATAAAATTATCACACTGATTTCAAAGTTGCGGCAAGACTTAAACATGCACTTGTGGGCTTCAAGATTGGGCAAAGATAAATTAATTTGGCAGAACGCAGAATTTGAACTTTGAAAAAATGAAGCCTTTTTCAAGACAGAGACGTAATGGGAAAAAGACTGTGGGGGCAAAGTGGAAGAAAAGAATCACGATTTAGGCGGAAGAATGTAGACTCTTGCATCAATGTAATAATTTATTTAGGTTCAGATTTATTTGTAAATGATAAATATTAGTATATTGAACAATAAAAGAAACTTACTCTACAAATTTTAGTTAAACTAATAAAAATGTGTCGACATTACTAGATTAGACATTTATGATTGTGGTTCAAAATTTGGTCTCTCTAGTTTGTGTGAGTTTTTGATATATAGATGAGATGTTAAAATCATCATAAACTCATTCATAAAGTGAGAGAATCGGAAATTGAACTCTGGTCATGACCATTCAGCATATCAATTTCAAAATTTTCTATCAGTTGAATTAGAATTTTTAGACATTCTATATGAGTTTTTAATAACTTGTCATTTTGTCTATATAATAAAGAAAATAATAACATAGATCAACACAAACCACAAGACATAAATATTTCAAGTATAAATAAATTTTATCTTTTAAAATGATTTTTTTTTGACACTATCTTTTAAAATGATCTGTGGACCAAGTTAGTTTAATATTTTAAACAACTTGTTAAGATGACAAAAACCTATCATACAAAAATTTCAATTCTTTTCAATTTTTTTATCCCAATTTGTTCAATTTAAACAAAAAAACTTTAAAATCTTCTACCAAAAAACAAAAAAAAACTTTAAAATCAAATCGAATATAATTAAAGTTGTCATATTCAATCTCTTATTTTCTTACCCGTGGTCGCAGATTAAATAGACTCTTAGAATAAAATTATATGTTTGTCATCCTATAGACAAATCCATAGATTATGTAAAATTTCCAAATTCGTCGATCAAAGTGAAGTACATGTCTGCGTTTTTTTCTCTTTTTGTTTAACAAATTGTCAATTTTTAACTCTAAATAACAAACACAGCTAAGCTTCTGTTTGGTTCTAGGTTGAGAAGCTATTGACGAGCATTTACCGCTTCAAACGTGTTTTCTAATGGGAAATTAACTAATAAATAAACACACTAACAGAGTAATATACAGTAGAAATAAAATAAAATACTCACAATTTGCAAAAACATGTGAGGAGCAAAGACAAATATATGACATCAAATAAGACAGATAATACACACAAAAGCATTCAAATTTTTACTGTCGATCCAAATGTTGAAAATCAAGAACTACGTGTCTTGAACATCAATTTAGTGTATATTTGATATCATGACGGATTTGTCAGAATCACAGTGATCCACTGTAATTTCTAAAAACTATAAAGTATAGATTAAATAAAGTTACAGTAGGTCACTGCAATTCTAACAAATTCACTGTGATATCAAACATACTCTTGGTGGATTAAAATGACTTTCACCCTTCTTTTCTATCTTTGGTGGTTGCTCTCTTTACAAAAATAATTTGGTATTATAATATCAATAATATTTAGTCACCTTGCCAAAATATTTTGATTTAGTCACCGTAAAATTAATTATACAATAAATTTAAGTTCGTTACTTAGATGCAGAACAATGTTTGAGTTTGTTATCTAGATATGGAATTGTATTTTTTCATAATATTTTCATTTGAAGGGCGTAGATGTTGGATCATAAAAAAAATCTTGCTCGCTATTTACAGTATGAAATGAGTTAACTACCTAAATAACGAAAGGATATTTAGATCATTTCTCCACGCAAGAAATAGTAGGGATGCAAAAAGTAATTCTCATATTTGTATATCAACTATAACTCAGAAGCATACGCGCACTCTGGCCCAGCCCATACATGCAATCCTTAGTCCTTAGCTTGCTGTTAAACATTGCAAGCCCAACACTTTGAATCACGTTCATGTTCGTTGGAAGAAATTACATAAACAAACAACAAATTCCTCAAATTTAAAAATGAAATATGTGTATGAAATTTTTCAAAAAAAATAAAAATGAAATATCTGTTTGAAAATATCATGTGTATGACAACAACAAGAAATTACTTTAAAAATGAAGTTTTGCTGGGGTCTATTCTTCAAATTTGTAAATATAAAATTTCTAACAAGAATTGAAATGTAATATTCTAATATGAAAATGATAAAGATTTTTTAAAAATGAAACCATGTATAAGAAAAAGTCCTATAGAACCAATTATTCTAAACAAAAATAAAGAAATGTACTTATAACCTTCTATATTTTTATTTTTTTTGACAAAACCTTCTATATTTTTTGAAAATAATGAATTATTGAAAACTCACACACAAAATAGAGAGATTGAAGATCAAACTTTAGCCATGAGTGTTTGATCTAATGATTTCAACATTTTTTTTCCTGAATTGAACTAGAATTTGTGGTGCGATTTCAACGATAGTAAAAAGTATAATTGCGGGTGCGGATTCATGAGAGATGTTGTGTGTATTGTGATATAGAAGAGGTGTTGCAGTTGAACCACCAAAAATAAATAGGTCATATTAACGTATGTCTCAACTTTTAAGGGTACATGTTAAACATTTAAAATATCGTATTTTCCATTAAATATAATACAATGAGTTTAGTTTTTAAAAGAACAAATACACAAATTTCAAAAAAAGAAATTCTATATTTAGTTCTTTAGACACATGTAAATATTATGAGAAATATATTGTTGTGTGCCTACCTCAAAAATAAAATTACTAGATTTTTGTGTATATTAATATATATTAATATATTCCAAACAAAAACAAACAATAAATTAATTGAAGTGGTAAACGTTTTGATTTTCTTAATTATATGATCAGAAGTATTGAAAAAAATTTATTGAAAGAAAAACATTCGCTTTATGTATGTTACTATACTTTTCTATAGAGATTAATCATCACCAACTAAAAAATGATAAAATTTTGGATCAATGTGATAAAAAATAATATTTCAAACAATATTGTCCTGTCTTTTTCAATCCTAATATCAATTTCAACAATATTGAATGAAGATGATTGTGAAATGTTGAAACCGCAAAAATATCTCAACCCCACAACCATACTCATACCACGTGTATTATATCAATTTCCACGCAACAATTACAAAGACAAAATATCTTTTGAAACATTACACAACAAGAACATTCGAGAGATAGATAGATTTGGCATGTGCATGTTCCGTTCCGTGGTCACCCTAGTAACAATAACATCCATCAAAATATGTTAGATATTTTTATTATCGCACTTTCTAGAGCATTCTTTTCATTAGTATTAACCAACCGACTTTAACTCCCATTAAATATCAACCATAACTTCCATTCATCATTCCCTTCTTCTCTATCAACACCAAACACCATATCTATATTGTGCATTGTTACTACATGTGTCATTAATCCAAATTCATACAACAAACACCAAAAACATACTTGCATTGTCTTGTTTCATTTTCTAGAGTATTCTCCTTTAGATGGTTGGATTCTGATTCTTTCTAGTACTGTTGCATTGCATGTATTGAATGAGTGTATAATGGATGGTTATAGAGAAGAGTCATCATCATTATCTTACTATACTATTCTTGGTATTAGTTCACATTCTTCTACGGATGAAATAAGGCGCGCTTATAGAAAGCTTGCTATGGTTAGTTTTTAATTAATTATATCTTAATTTGGGTAATCTGTTTGTTTTTGAAGATTTGAGTTTGATTTGAATGTGAGGTGTTGATTGTGAATTCAATGCATGCAGCAATGGCATCCAGATAGGTGGACAAGAACATCACCTTCTTTATTAAGTGAAGCCAAATGCAAATTCCAGAAAATTCAAGAAGCTTATTCAGGTATATATATGATTCTATAGATTCAATAGTTGTGGATTTTTGTACCCTTATTGTGAGGAATGATGTTATTGAATTTTGTTTTGTTTGGAGCAGTGTTATCTGATCCTAAGAAAAGAACTATGTATGATGCTGGTTTGTATGATCCTCAAGATGAAGAGGATGAGGTAAGTGCTCAAAGATTTTGTCCTTAATTTTTTGTTGCTTAAAAGAAATTAAACAATGTTAATTATGTCCTGAAATATTTCCTCCAATGTGATTTCTATTTTTTAGGAATTTTCTGATTTTGTTGATGAAATGGTGTCCCTTATGGCTGAAGTTAGGCAAGAGGTAAGTTCTTGACCACTTTTTGATTCATTTTTCAAATTTCAAATATCTAGTTTAAAATTTAGAATGTGCAATTTTGATTAATCGGTCTAGATGGGACTGTAAAATATGCACTCAAGTGGTTAGATTGTGACCGCATATGATCCAAATCCATTGGTATGTTTAGATTAATACTCTTAGGGTAGATTGATATGTAAAATAAAACTACTAGATAGAACATTAGAGTAGATAGAATAACATGACAGGATAAGAGTTTAAGGTATTGAATAAATTTTATCTCGTATGATGTTTGGCGGAGAAAATGTTATTTTAGTGATTTAGACGACTTGTGTTGAGGACAAAAAATTGTCAGATGGTTTAGTGGAGAACAAGAATATCTGTTTTTGTCCTTTCTCTTGACCCTCTATTTGTCTAGTCCTATTAGCAATTTCAAAATTAAACATAGTACAAATGAAATTGTTTTGTCCGGTCTCTTATTTTTAAGGTTAAGGATTAATTTTAAGAGTGCCATAAATTGTATCATTTGGTGAAATAGGAAAATACACATGTTTTATTTTTTTTAGTCTTAGACGAATTAACAAGAATCACTTACATATAATTGCGATATTCTGAGTCCGAACTCAAATATTCAATTTAATAATTTCGACATTTTAGAACTTGTAGTCATAAAACATGTTTAATCAACATTGATTATATAGTTGTAATATATTAAATCCTGATTATATATATATGAAATGCAGGAGAAGGTATATGGTTTGGAGGAGTTGCAGGCCATGTTCATGGAAATCGCAGAAGGATTTGAGTGTCCTTCAATGTATTATGGGACACCATCCATAATTGATGGATCCTCATGTGCTAACAGAGGAAGTGTTTTGACACAATAATTAGTGACATAGGCCGGGTCACATTTTTTTTAGGTACCCGGTTTCAACTTATACGCCGAATCCGGACGTGTATTTTACCGTCAATTATATTTTGAATCCGGATGTGTATTTTACCGTCGATAAACTCCGGCATTCCACGGCGTGTGTTGAGAAAATGTCTCAATGAGACAATAGGTTTGCATTGTGGGACAGCAGAGGAGAGAGCGCTGTAATTTTGTCTTTGTAAAGAGTTTCATGTTAGAGAGGGATTTTAGTGAACAGTACTTGTCTAATTATGCATTGTTCTTTGGTTTTGATTTGGCTTAAGCTGGATGAATTATGTTTTTTCTGTATTTCACTTGAATTTATGCTACTACATTTTTTTTCTTGAGGGAACAATACATTTCCAATGTTATCTCAATGTGCATTTTTCTTTCGAGAAATCTTACGAGGTTAATAATGTATATTTCTTAGTGCTCATAAAATATAAAAATTTAGGACAAATTTCATAAGATATAAAATTTATGATAAAAGTGATATTGGTAACTGATTTTGTGAATATGAAAGATGTTATAAATTATACCAATCTCAAATATATTTATAGAGACTTTTAGTAATGTCCATGAAACAAGGAAATAGTTGAAAATAAGTCTCATAAAAATACTCTTTCTGTATAGTTGACTATTTTGTACAATACTATTTATATAATTTATTTCAATCGTATTAATTAATTAATAAATAAATGTATATATTAAACATTTAAGATGTTTTGATTTATTTTGATGAATATTTTAAAAATATACTATTTTTATAATTTTTAAAGATAGATAATTAAAAATATCAACAATCAAAGTTGTGCGTTGTCAAACGTGAATTGATCAACTGTAACACTTATTTTGGCATGGAAGGAGTAACATTTAAAAAAAGAGTTTTTCAAGTAAAGATGAAAAATATTCATTCTGCCCAGATTTTATTAAAGCGGTTCAAAAGCATGGCCAATTTAAAACGTTCCTGGTCAAACAGTCAGCTGACAACAATTTTGAAATTCTAATAACAACATACTTTTTAACCCGGTTACAACTAAAACATGAACTCTTACACATAATTTAGAAACTTATTAGTAATTAATTTTTTAGCATTCTAAATTATATATATTTTTCGGTCAAGTGACCTTTCTATTTTTTTTTGACTCATTTTGGTCAAGTAGTTTAATAACTAGAAATTCGATTTTTAAAGTGGAGAAGTAGGATGACCGAAATTCGAACCCTATTTTATGCATGGACGGTTTTACCATACGGGCTGCTAGGGCTGCAGCCCGGGCTCGGTCGGAATTTTTTGATATTTTAAGTGTTAATTTAGGGTAAAACTGATATTTTTAGAGATTAATTTATGGTAAAATTAATTTTTTTTTGTTTAAAATTGAAAATTTTCATTGCAAAATAAAACTTTTGGTGTTTTAAGAGTTAGTTTAGAGTAAAATTGAAATTTTTAAGGATTAATTTAAGACAAAACTAAAATTTTACTTTCAAAACTAAAAATTTTCATTGTAAAACTAAATTTTTTGTTTAACTTTAATATTTTGTCCGGACTTTATAAAGTTTCTGACTCCGCCACTGATTTCATGTATATATAATGCGATGTCTAATAATTTAGTTAAATTCATGAGACAACATTCTAATTGAAAATCATAAATCAAAGATGATGATTATATTTACAAAAAAATTATCTAATTAACTTAAGTCTTCATCTTGATTTTTCATCTTGAGTCTTTATAATTTTTTTTTATAATGTGAGTTTATTATCATCAAAATTCAGTCAAATTCAAGAAAGAAATCTTTTCGTAACACCAAATTGAAGTAATGCGCTTAATATTTTCAACCACATTTGACACAAGGAAATAAAAAATTAATATTTTGTATTAGAATTTTGATATCTAAAATATTTTTTTATTAGAGTTTCGATATCTAAAATAATTAAAAACATACACTTTAATGCGGTTTGTTTTGTATTAGATATTCTATATCTAAAATAAATTTTGTTTAGTACTAATATCAATATTACAAACACAAGATAAAATTATGTTTGATGTAAAATATAATGTAATATATTAAAAATAACGAGATCGAAATCAACTTTGAAAATGTAGTAGTGTTAAATTTTGTTGAGAAAAAATTTAACCATTTTTTGTAATCTTATTCGGTTCAAGTGATTAATCTTTACAGTTACCTGTAGAAAATATCTAGTTAATTTAAAAATATTAAAAAAAAATATTATCGAATAAAATTTTCATAAACTTAACTCAATTACTAAGATACATTGAATAACTAATATATCTAGACTACATTATTGTCTAAATACATTAGTTATTCAATATATCTAAAAAGTAGTTTTTACTTATAATAAAGGTCAGAAAAATAACAAATTTATATTTTTATTTATCTAGTCTAGGTGAAAAACAAGAATATTTATTGGACAGACCCGCCTCAAAGGCACAGTATCCGGACCAGACATCTTTCCGCTGTTTCTCACTTCTGAGAAACTGATGACGATACTAATTTCATCACTCTCTCTCACTGTGACTTAGCTCATCTTTTTACCCTTTCTTTCTTTCTTTTCTCAAAAGGTAAAATTAACCCTTTTTTTCTTTCTCATTATTCCAACAACGTGTTTTCTTTTTTAGGATTATAGAACTTGCATGTACTATTCTCCAACACCATCATGCTACCTTAGCTTCTCTTCAAGTTCAAATTTCCTTGTTTTTAAATACCCTTTTTTTGTTGTTGCATGTAACAGCTGAAACTATAGAAGTTTATTGGAGTTGTGAAAATCAGATTCAAACATGGTTGTATCAGAAGTGTGTTCTACTGTTGATGCAATTAGGGCATTCCTTGAACACTTTGTTGATCCATTGCTGCAAGAGAAACCTTCTATTACAGATGATCCTCCATTATCTCTACAGCACAAAGTTGCTAAACAGGTTTTTTTTTCATCTTGAAACTTTTGTTATGGCAATCCAAAGATTAATTGACACTAGGTGATTGATTGATTACTATTGGAGTCGACGTGTGAGTGTTCATGTCTGGTGTCTGTGTCTATGTCTGTGTTTCATAGTTTCGAACTGGTTTTAGTTAGGCCCTTTTGATAATGTTTTTGCCAATGTAGATGAAAGTTGTTTTGATATTGATATATTTATTTTGGTATTAGCCCTTAGTTCCTAGGGGAAGGGGGTCCTAGTAGTCCAGAGTTTGGCCGTGAGGTGAGTAAAGACTGGCGAAGAGATTGTTCCACCTTGGAATAGAACCCGAGTTTTCCCAAAGTTCGTACTTTGTGTGATATTGATAATTTGTTATCACCAATTATTGTTTTGTGCTTTTTAATGTGGCATTTAACATGATATGATATGATATCTTTGATTTTGGTGTTGTTTAGCACTAAGTAGATTTCGTAGATAAATAAACTGAATCACCTTTTACTTCCCCATGTGTAAATTGTTATAGTAAAATATGACTTTTGGGGTCCCCGTGAGCTTAGCTTAGTTGGTAGGGACATCACATTTTATCCGCAGGAGCCGGGGTTCAAACCCCGAACACTCCACTTATTCACCTTTATAAAAAGGACTTTTGGGGCTAGTATGCTTCTGGTATGTTTGATTTTGTGACAATGCAAAAATAATTGAAGTTCCCATTTGTTTGATTTTAAAATTCAAGAACCACAAGTATTTAATTACATGATTATGATGTAGGTGCATTCGGTTGTGTTACTGTACAACTATTACCACAGAAAACAGAATCCAGAGCTAGAATTTGTGGCATTTAAGGAATTTTGCAAGTTGATTGTGGATCTGAGACCAGATTTGTTACCATATATGAAATTCACACGGAAGTCTGTTGAAGCTGACCTCATTGATGTGGAGCAGCAACTGTCATTGACAGAAAAAGCGATCATCAGTTCCTATGATATATGTACACTTTTAGATGCGTCAAAAAATGTTCCTAATATAGAGGGATGGCCCATTACAAAAGTTGCTGTCCTTTTGGTCGATAGTAAGAAGGAGAACTGTTTCTTGCATTCTTGTTCCATCACTGATGGAGCATGGTCATTGATTGAAAAAGATGTGGATGCCTCCAATCAAATTTCTGAAGCTACAGGTGAAATGAAATATACATACAAAAAGAGAAGAGTCATTAAGAAGCCTTCAAATGACGGATTAAATGAAGGTCAAATTTTGCCAGTTGGATATTCTGCTGCTCAGGAAGCTGCAGGTAATTATCCTTCTTCTACGGAAAGATTGCAATAGCTATCGTTAGCAACTATTATACTTCAGTTTTAATTTATTGTAATTAGAATCATATGTCATGGTGTTGGCTTGGGACCTTGGAGTATGCTCCTCACAAAGGTCTCAAGGTTCGATCCCCGCTGATTCCAATTTCAGGGGGCTAGTCCATACAGAGCAAAAAAAGGGCCCCCCGCAAGTGGACAGTGGGATTGGACCCCATCGGTTTTGTCGGTCCTTGGACCGGATACTGAGTTTTCGAAAAAAATAAATTATATGTCATCAGACATTTTTCCGTGTAAGATGTCAATATGACAAGATGAAACGTCATATTGTTTACTTTTCTTATGTTTTCTATATATTTTGAGGTTAATATCAGGACATACTTTGTTCTTCCTTATTTTTTGTGTGGTAAATAGTTTTTTACTCTATTAAATTGTTCTTGTAGCATTTTGAGTAAGTGTATCATTATTTCTTAATTTATGTTTTAACAGGCATTTTTTAATTCATCAAAGTCAAATATGGTACTTGTATCAATATTTCTTATTTCCTATATGAACAGGTGTCAATAAAATGGATATTTTGCTTTTGAAAAGTTACACTGTTTATTCCCAGAGTAAAGAGAAGACAGCTTCACGCTTTTATATAATGAAGTGCTCACAGCCGATCAATGAAGGGTTTATTCAAGTTCCTATCAAAGATTTAATCGAAAGGTTCGTTACAATTAGTATGGTTTTGCTATTTACTGATGACTCAGGTCTCAAGGGTGAATTGCAGAACGGTGTCCATTTGTCCATTGATAGGAGAAAATGTTTCCTTTTATGTTTCATCCATTCAGTTGGATTAATTTTCTCTTGTCCGCCGAAAAGTCAAATATACTTTGTTTGCAAACCATGAACTGTCTTCACTTCTAAATCTAGTTATAAACTTTTTTATGAATCTGTGTTGACATAGAAACTTACATTTAGATAGTCATTTTATATATGTTTGCTAACAAACTTTGTGTGTGCTTCTCTATAACATTTTATATTGCATCTTTGGATAGATTCCGGGGTCCTTTGGTCAAAAGAAGTTCCAGCAGTTGGAAGGTCACCCCAGTTGTCGATTACTTCCACGTGCTTCCTTATTCTGAAACAATCTCAGAATGGATTTCTAGGTTGGTATAATCCGCCTTTCCCTTTTGTTGATGCACAATTTAAATTTAGATTGATTTACAGTAATGAATTCCGACCTCATAATTAGAAGTCTCAGATACATAACATAGATTACCTCAAATTATTTCTGTTTTCCATTTTTTGTTTTCTCTATCACATCTTTCCATAAGGTAATGATTGCTATTTGCATAATATGTTCTTTGTAGAGAAACATTCTCAAATAGTTTGCAAGATTCAAAGCTGGAAGAGAAACAATTCCCGGAACTTGAATTGACAGAATCACATGTAAGTAGTGAGGGCATGTTTACTGGTCTTGATAACAAGCCATGCGGTGATACTATTGAAGCTCTTGATCAGAAAGAGAACAATGCTTGCAGTACAATTATACAGTGTGGTTCTATCAAGGAATATCAGGATATGGATGCAGACAACTCCTTAGTTTTTCCATCTAAAAAAAAAGAAGAATGCCAGAAGCATATTTCCGATACTTTACTAGTTAATGAAGATCAAAGGATAGAAAATCCACCGGTGCAAGTTAATGAAGATCAAAAGATAGAAAACCCATCGGTGCAACATCAGTCAAATGAATGTACTAGACCCATCGGTCTTGATAGCAAGCCATGCAGCGATACTATTGTAGCTCTCAATAAGAAAGAGAACAATGCTTGCAGTTCAATTATACAGTGTGGTTCTATCAAGGAAGATCAGGATATGGATGCAGACAATTCTTTAGTTTTTCCATGTAAAATTAAAGAAGAATGCCAGAAGCATTATGCCGATACTTTACAAGTTAATGAAGATCAAAAGATAGAAAATTCATCGGTGCAACATCACTCAAATGAATGTACAAGACCTATTGGTAACGATAACAAGCCATGCAGTGATATTATTGTAGCTGTTAATCAGAAAGAAAACAATGGTTGTGGTACAATTGTAAGCTGTGGTTCTATCAAGGAAGACCAGGGTATGGATGCAGACAACTCTTCAGTTTTATCTAAAAATCAAGAAGAGTTCCAGAAGAATATTGCCAATACATTACAAGTTAATGAAGATCAGAAGATAGAAAATCCATCGGTGCAACATAGACCTATTGGTCTTGATATCAAACCATGCAGTGATACTGTTGTAGTTCTTAATCAGAAAGAGAACAATGGTTGCGGTACACTTATACAATGTAGTTCTTTCAAGGAAGACCGGGATATGGACACAGACAACTCTTCAGTTTTTCCATCTAAAATTCAAGAAGAATGCCAGACAAATATTGCTGATACTTTACAATTTTATGAAGAGCAAAATATACAAAATGAATCGGTGCAGAATCACTCAAATGAATGTACAAGACCTACTGAGGTTTTATTTTTATCTTTACTCAAACTACTATCGTAGATGTTTTAAAGAATATTTTTTGTTTTAATTAAGTTCTTACTAGTCAGTCTATTGGGACTCTCAAGTTTACATATACTCTAGAGCTTTACTATTTCCTATGTTGTTGAGATGGCTTTTTTCTTAAAAAGTCAGTTTCAAGACTTTTCCAATATATATATATTATCTCTCATCCAACTGCATGTCATTGGTCTGGCAGGTTGAGAAGGTTGATTTAGCAAGGATGCAAATTACTGAGGGTGGAATCAAAGATCAATCTGCTTTTGATGGAATTTTAGCCGATGCCACTTCCAAAAATGAATCCATAGGAAAATGTACCCTGATTGCAAATAATTCCAACACGGATCTTGAGAAGGTCCCAATTTCCACAGCTTCGAAGGGGATGATGGGTCTATCAGATGTGTGTCCAACTTTGGATGCAGTTAGGGCATTCCTTGAACACTTGGTTGATCCAATGCTGCCAGCAAAGCCTTCTATTCGCGATGATCCTCCACTATCTCAACAGCAGAAACTTGCAAAACAGGTTTTTCTCCATTCATCTTGATTCTTGACACTTTTGTTATAGCAATACAAAGATTAACACCTAGGTCATTATTTGGAACTGGTTTGATTCGATCTTTTTTTTGTTCAATATTGTTCTTATTCTCTGCTTGGAGTGTTATGGATTAATAACAATGCCTGCAACCAATGTGAACAATTAAAATCGTTTGTAAGAATGCAATTAACCAACCAAACCAAACCATAAAATAAACCACACTAACCAGCAGCAACAAAGAGAAAAAGAACAAGATAACACCATGGGAGAGTGAACACGAAACAGCTTCACCATGATGAGGAACAGTACAATATCAAGTCCATGCCATAGATTTTTCCCTTGGCCCCTTGCAATACCCACCCACCATTGGGAACAGCTACAAGAATCTCCAAGCCTTTCACCACTATATTTTCACGCAATCCCTTGATCTCTCAATCTCTCTAATCTTTTCACAGTTTACACAAAATGCCTCACACTTTGATTTATTAACCTAATGTATAGTGGCATTCCCTAGCTATACAAAGATTTCAAATCTTTAAAGAACTTGGTGTCGTGCCTCGTTTGATTTGAACTGCTATACTTACGAGAAGGTAGGTTTAAGATAAAAAAATTTAGGTATAATCCTGTAAAAAATAGAGGCAAGTTTTCTCTAAGATACATTGAAGTTATTCTACGTGATATACAATAGTTCAAAACTATTTGGGCAACAAATTATTAAAGAGGTCTAGGAAAGTGAAACATTAGCTGCTTTTTTGTTTCCAACAAATCCTTTTAAATAAAATTTCGTCTCGTGAAAATGTTTTGCCATATATGGAAATGTAGATGAAAAGAGTTGTGATATTGATAATTTCTCTTTGTCAAGTCTTGTTTTGCGCTTTTTAATGAGGCATTTTACATGATGTGATATCTCATTATTAATTACTTGATCACGGTGTTCTTCATATCAGGTGCATTCTGTTGTATTACTGTACAACTATTACCACAGAAAACAACATCCAGAGCTAAAGTTTCTAGCATTTAAGGACTTTTGCAAGTTGCTTGTGGATCTAAGACCTGCGTTGTTAAAATATATGAAATTCACGCAGAAGCCTGATGAAACTGACCTTGTTAATGTGGAGCAGCAGCTTTCATTAACAGAAAAGGCGATCACAAGTTCTTGTGATATATGTTTTCATTTAGATGCGTCAAAAAATGTTCCTAATATAGATGGATGGCCCGTTTCGAAAGTTGCCGTCCTTTTAGTCGACAGTAAGGAAGAGAACTGCTGCTTGCTTTTTTGTTCCATCACTGATGGGGTATGGTCAGTGATTGAAAAAGATGTAGATTCTTCCAATCAAGTTTCTGAAGTTACAAATGGAATCGAACATGCATACAAAAAGAGAAGAGTCATTAAGAAGCCTACAGAAAACGGATTAAATGTTGATGATAATGAATTTGTGCAAGTTGGTTATTCTGCTGTAAAGGAAGCTACAGGTAATGATCCTTCTTCTCCAGAAAGATTTCCATAGCTATTGTTAGCAACTATAGTTTTAAGTTTAATTTATGTTATAGGTAATTAGTATCACAAATCAAAGGACATTCATCTGTGCAAGTATTATTTTTCTTTCTTTTCAGTTTTTCAATTATGATGTATACTTCTCTTATGTTTTCCATATATTTTGAGGTGAATATTCGATACAAAAAATGTTCTTTATTTTCTGTATAATAAACAGTTTTTCTCTATCAAAATGTTATTGTTTGTAGTATATTGCATTTTGAATTAATGTATCCTTATCTCTTAATTTATGCTTTAACCGGTGTTTTTTTTATTGATAAACGTCTAATATGATTTATGTATGTAATACAGGTATCAATAGTAATGATATTATGCTTTTGGAAAGTTACACTGTGTATTCCCAGAGCAAAGAGAAGACAGCTTCACGCTTTTATATAATGAAGAGCTCACAGTTGACTGCTGAGGGGATTACTCAAGTTCCTATCAAAGATTTAATTGGAAGGTTCGTTATAAATTGTATGGTTTTGCTATTGGCTGGTGATTCATGACACAAGAGTGAATTTCATATCTGTGGCAAGTTTTTCCATTGATAGGAAAAAAAAAAAGTTGACATTTCGTTTCATCCATTCAGTTGGATGAATTTGTCCTTGTCTGCCGAATAGTCAAATATACCTTTGTTTGCAAACCAAGAATTGGCTTCTCTAGTTCTCTTCTAAATCAAGCTCTAAACTTTTTTATGAATCTGTGCATGTTGACTTATTAGCTCTAAACTTTCATTTTGATGGTCATTATAATTTTTCAAGAATTCATTTGGATGGCTACTTATTAGCCAAAATGTTACAGTCTGATCATAAGCTGCAGCTTCCAGCTGTTGTTTAGACAATAGGTGAACGTAGAATGATTTTCTCGGCAAGCTGACCTACACAGTATTATTTATCGTGCAGTGGTACTTGTAATTCGTAAAGTTGTAATTTTCTGTGTATGTCACTTAGACCACCCACTATATATTTATAATGAGGATACATTGAATACATAGAATGCCTAGGAATCATCTAATCTAGGAAGCCTAGGAATCATCTAATCTAGGAAGCATAGGAATCATCTACACATTTTTTCTTAATTCTAATATAATTCAATATTTGAATATTTTATTGATTGTTGTAATACAGTAAATCTGATTGTTTTAACAAACTGTGTTTACTTCTCCATAACATTTTATATTCATCTTTGGACAGCTTCCGGGGTCCTTTGCTCGAAAGGAGTTCTAGCAATTGGTCGGTCACCTCAGCTGTCGAGTACTTCCATGTGCTTCCTTATTCTGAAATAATCTCAGATTGGATTTCTAGGTTGGTGTAATTTCCCTTTTCCTTTTCTGCTGCCCGATTTAAATTGATTTACAGTAATGAATTCTGACCTCAATCAGAAGTCTCAGAAACATAACATAAATTACCTCGAATTATTTTTCATTTCCATTTTATGTTTTCTTTTGGACATCTTTCCATAAGGTAATGATGGCTATTTGCATAATATGTTTTTTGTAGAGATAGAGAAACATTCTCAAATAGTTTGCAAGAATCAAAGCTGGCAGAGAAACAATTCCAGAAGCCTGAAGTGACAGAATCACATGTAAGTAGTGAGTGCATGTCATTTGGTCTTGATAACAAACCATGCAGTGATGCTATTGTAGCTCTTAATCAGAAAGAGAACAATGGTTGCGGTATAATCACACAGTGTGATTCTTTCAAGGAAGATCGGGATATGGATGTGGACAACTCTTTGGTTTTTCCATCTAAAAATAAAGAATGCAAGCGTAGTGTCAAAACTTTACAAGTTAATGACGATCAAAAGATAGTAAATTCATATGTGCAACATCACTCAAATGGACGTACCAGCCCTATCCAGGTTTGAGTATATTCCTTATTCTAATTTTCCCTTTTTTTGCTTTCTAAGAAAAATATTTCCAAAGTTTTCCCTATATATATAACCTCATACATGGCAATGGATTAGCAGGTTGAGAAGGTTGTTTCAACAAGGAAGCGCATCACTGAGGGTGGAATCAAAGATCAATATGCTTTTGATAAGATTTGTGCCGATACCACTTTTGAAAATGAACCAGTAGAAAAATGTACCCTGATTGCAAATAATTCCAACATAGATCTTGAGAAAATTCGAGATTTCATAGTTTCAAAGTCGAAGATACTGTCACAAACTGCCGTCAATGCTCTTAAACGAAAGAGGAGCGCACTGGTAAAAACTCTTATATAATTAATCAATGATGTTGGATTAGAGTTCAAACTATATGCTTCTTTGTGTTATATGTTTGTACGGCTATTTTCATCTATTTGTATTTTGACCTTAAAATTTTATTTGACCTGTTTCTATTATGGACCTTTGCATATATCTTAGATTTAATTTCTTTGAGCAGGCTCTTCAGCAGCGCTTGATAGAGGATGAGATTGCTGTGTGTAATATGAAAATTCAGAAATGGTTAATTGGTATGTTTTCCTTTACTGGTTGTTTATCGTATCATAGCTTTTAATTTTACTTCTCTTCTGCATTCTTTCGATCAATAAGGTTTTTCCCCTTATGATAGATTTGCAGTGATTATTAGCTTCTTATAAGCATTTCCTCCCATTTCATTGGCACTTTAAATTGTTAGATTTTTTTGGCCAATATCTTGAATTGAATTTCATAAATTTAACAAGCATATTTGATGCAAAAAGTAGTTCAATAAAAGACTAGGTGTAGCCTTGAATTCGAAAGTCTTTAGGGTTGATTTGATGATCAGGATAGACAAAATAAGATAAACTATCATATCCTGTCTCATTCCGATGTTTGATGAGCCAATAAAATATAACTTAAATTTAAAAATTGAAATATAATCATCTAAAACATATAATAGAATAATGTTTTCTCATCAATTTCTTATCATGTGTAACAATACATCAATATTTATAAGATAAGACCTTATATTGTCACAGTCCTATCATTCTCTATCCTGACCACAAAACCGAATTTATGGTTTCTCATGTTGAATCATATGTCTTGTTATGATCATCTCTCACTTATTATATTATTATTCAGTTGTTTTATTCTTGAGCCAAATCTAAAGCTGCTTTGAGAATCTCGAATTTTCAATTTGAAAATGATGTATTAATGACCAATCCCTTTTCACCAGAAGATTATATTTGCATAGTATTAACTATAGGCAATATCTGTCGTGCCATGTGGAATACCGATAATTTTTTAAAATTACTTGACTTGTGTGAAAATTGATTTATTCCTCTACAGCTCTACCATTTACATATTTACCATGTGATGATGAAAAAAAGCTATTGCTTGTGTTTGTGTTTTCTTGACAAACGTAGGTGAGGAAGATGACTTGGAATTAAAAATGGATTCCATTATAGAAGTCTGTAATGGTACATGGTTAAGAAATCAAGGAAGGACGTGTCAATATCTTGAGGGTCAATGCTTACCTCTATCTGTTACGAGTAAAAGATTGACAGAAGCTGTGCTCACTTTACAAAGTCCTCACCAGGCAAGACATGTTCTAATTAATGCTTATTTAAAATTTTAACAACCATCCGTAGTTTGTAAATTTGTTGTGATTGGTACTTGTGGTGCATTAATATGATTACTTTACGAATTTCTTAAATTTTAGTAAAACAAACAAGAGAAAATGATTGCTTACTAATTTTGTTCTGTATATACATAATCCGACGTGTGTTGCTAGTTTATTGGAATTGCTACACGAATGCAGCATTGTAAAATAGTAAATATTTAGTATATGGAACATATATGAGTCCAATGGTCAAGAGGATATATAAGAAGAAACAATAGTTGTAAATTTGTGAAAAAATAATCAAATGTTTTAGAGGCATAAGCAACTTATCAGGTGGGATTTGAGGGGTGGAATGATGCAAAGGGTATTAGTCCTTGTGATTTTATGCTGTCGAATGTGTCTTTTTAAAGAAACATAGTTTGAAACATTATTAATTTCCCGTCATCTTTAAGTACATGAAAGTTCTATTTGATCTTTGCAGGAACTAAATGGAATATGTCATGAAAATAATTGGATTCCACCAACTTATAGTGATTCTCAATCAAATGGTAAGACTGCCTAACCAAGGTTGTTTGTACAATGCACCATTAGCAGCATGCAATTCTGGCTCAGTTTTTTTACATTTAAAGAGCTGACATCAAATAAGATATAATATAACCTATGAAGCACAGACACTCGGTATCCAACACACGTTGGTGTCCAACACAACACTGACACTTATGATCACATTGAATTATGTCATTTTCTCAAAATTATTATCAGTGTCCGTGTATGTGTCTGTGCTTCTTACATAGGATACAGCCATTCCACATATGCATTTTTTAGTTCACCTTTATGATGTTGAATGACCACTGGTTGCTTATTTGTTTATAACATTATCAAAATGCATGTGAGTTGTACCTTAATTCAAAATAAAATGTAACTCAATCAATACAAATTGGAGTGTGTATCTATTTTGATTTGATTTATGACTTGAATTTTGAATTATTTTGTGCCGTGTATATGATATTTCAACATATTTTGCGAATGTTTGTTTTTACTTAAAAGTAGCGTATTTTTATTGATCATCCATCTCATTATATTTGATGATTACCTTTTGAAGGTGGATTTCAAGCTAATGTAACAGTTAAAGGAGCGGACTTTGAATATTTCTGTGAGAGTAACCAGTGTTCCTTTCCTCATGAAGCAAGAGATTCAGCTGCTGCCCAAATGTTGTCCAAATTAAGAAGTATGGCAAAATCAGCCCGCTAATTTTAGCTCATCTTTTGAAGCATGGAGATGAGTTCTTGACTAATTATATGTACATGAATTGCATGTAAGTTTAGTCTCTTTTGCAGTTCAGGTATAATTGGTTAGCGTATCAAGTGTAGTGTGACGTTGTATATCAATGTAGTATCCGTATAGGTCTAGACTGCAGAACCAAACACACTGATACAAGTTAAAACACAATTTCATTTATATATCAAGTGTAGTGGGATGTTGATGACTCGAAAATTAAAGTGACGTGACTCAAAAGTTAAGTTAGAATAGTCGAAGATGATCTATCCTGCCCCTTTTGATTGTGATTAGAATTAGTAGCTAGGAAAGGGAGTAAGTCTTGCACAAACAATTGGGATTGCAAGGTGTGCTTGTGGAAGTGGCATTCATCATAGTGTCAAACATATCAAATAGTAGAAACAAATGCATGTGAATGTGTAACGTGACTGATTAACAACTCATTTTTAGGCCTCATCCATTGTCTCTTTCATTTTTCTCTCCTTGTTTGTTTATTTACTGTATTGTTTTGGTTTGGCGCCATTGTATAATATGACGTACTTATACTTGTTGACCTTATTTTAAAAGGCCGTGTTAACAAGTGTTCTTAAGGCATTAAAAGAGGTAACCTTTGCGTAGAAAGTGATGTAATTATGTTAGCATGACCCTATTTTCATATATACTGACCGAATAAATTCCTTGTATGGAATATTTTCAAATCCTTATAATGTCAATAATTGAACTTTCTTTTGGTACAATATTAAAAGTTGTTTCTGTTTAGAGAAGTACCCTATGGTAGATGATTCCCTTACGCATAAGCCTAACTTATTTTAGTTATTAATATGAACTACCAGCTCATAGATGTACATGTTGCTATCTACTTTTGAGCTGCATTTATTTCAACAAAAGTGACACTTCAATTACATTAGAACAATGACATTTCATGAGCTTTGATTTGACCTTAAAACATTGCAACGAAAAATTGGGATCTAAGATTCAAACTTATGTAAAAAAATAAGATTAAATCAAATGTTGTGCCAAAAAACTTAAACCTTCCAAAGTAGCCTAATCAAATTTCAATTATTTAGGACTTAACGAATATACATGTAAGTATGTAACATGACATGTATATGTGGGATCCACAATATACACAATCCACATGCTATTGAAAATTGAGGTTCCCTTCATCCACAAGTTACTTAACCACCAAGAAGCTAAAATAACTTATAAATAATTTCTCACATCAACTCCAATTCCCTTTTGTAGAAAATCATATCATCATAACCCAAAAGTTCATTTTGCCAATTTAATTTACCTCTTTTATTTATTAGTTTCCATGCACCAAACGTAACAAACCCTTCACCTTTCTCTCCCACCTTTTTTCTTACTCCATTCTCCAAATCAATTATCATTCTCACACAAGCAATCTCTCAAGGGAAATCCTCATTCCCATTGAACCAAGCAACACCATGTTCATCAAAAGGCATCATCAAATTAAGGTATCAATGTTCTTAAATTTGATCCTTGTGTTTTTTACAATCATAACTACTTCTGAAGTCAACGGCGTTGAGTCAAGAAAACTTGATGAAACTACCGTGTCTACAACAAATGGTACCGATGTAAAGTGCACACCATGTGGTGACTATTCTTCTCCACCTCCACCGGCAAACCCACCACCGTCACCACCACCTCCATCTCCAAAGAAACCACCCTCACAAGTATATTGTCCACCACCGCCCTCACCATCGTACATATACATAACCGGACCTCCGGGAAACTTGTATCCTATTGATGAGAATTTCAGTGGAGCGAGCCACGGCCACCACCGGAGCTTGGCTGCCTTATTGTTGTCACTTGCAGTTGCTTTTTTGGGCATGATGGCTTTTTAGTAATTAGCTTGGAAAAAAGAAAGTAATTTTCAGATCATTCCAAACACAGTGAAAGGATTTTACGGTTTATATAGTTATAAACTTCTAATTAAGAGTATCAAAATTTTACATAAGGTAACATGAGAATTATGTATCAAGTGTGATTAGTATTTGACACCTTTGTTCTGTTTATGTTCCATATTATGTAATAACAATCTGTTCCATATTAACAATTTTAAATGTAACTTTTATGCAAATTTCTAATAGATTTGTCACCAATACTTTCTTTAATATGTTTCAGGAGAACACTGCTTCTTCTTTTTCAGTGCAAAAATATTAAATTTCTACCTAATTTCTTCCAAATGTATATTTATGTATTATTATTCATCTAAAAGTTACACGTTGCTAAAAAAATGTATTATTCATCTAAAATTTGTGAAGACGGTGAAGTGTTACTAATAATAATTGATATAGATTTTTTTGGTCAAGTAATTGATATAGATTTTAATATTTGAATAAGTACACGTTGCTTTTTTTAAGTTTTCACCTTTAGGTTTCTAGGAGAAAGGGGTTTTAGCTGTCCAGAGTTCGAGACGCGAGTTCTAACATCAAGTAATTCTAGCTCCATCAAAGTGCAGTTGCGGAAATTGAACTATGATATTTTTTATTAAATTCAACGACAATCACAACTGGACCGACTAACTTTTAAAATCGATGTTGGGAAACAATTGTTAGGAAACAAAAGTCGGTGTAATAGCTGTAAGTGCCATATAGTACCATGTTTTATGATTCCGTCTCAATTCAAAATTGTTCATTTTTTAAGGGACCATGCTTTGTTTGTGAATAATTATATACTACTATAATTGCTTAAGTTAGGCGTTGCCTTGTCTTATTTAGGTAGCTTATGGATAATGATAATGATGATGATGATAATGATACTGTAATTGATACTAGTAGAAACATTGAAATTTGAAACCAACTAAAGTTCTGAAATTCTTATTATTATAATTCAAATTCAGTTTTAATAAAAATTGTTAATGCAAATTATAACCGTGAAGTATTATTATAATTGAGGAATTAGGACGATGGAAAGTATGGAATTTGTGTTTGCAGCCAATGGAACTACAGCGCCGGCAAAAACAAAGCCGCCGGACAGGGTGAATGGGGTGCAGCAGCAGCCTAAAGTCTCGTTCCGTGACATGCTCTGTGAAGGATCTCAACGACCCCAAGTGAAAGAGAAAGTGAACTTGGTGGAGAAGGGATTGGTGACAATAACTTATGAAGAGGGGAATAAGTTGCTTCCTAAAGTCTCTTTAGACGAAGCTTATTTCAATGAACTCTGCCACCCATGGAAGGAAGCGCTGGTGATTAAGCTACTGGGAAAGACAGTGGCCTATCCTTTTCTGAAAGAACGACTCACCAAGTTATGGAAGCTCCAAGGGGGTTTTGACATGATGGATGTTGATCAAGGGTTTTATATGGTCAAGTGTAACTTACTAGCGGATCGTGAGAAAATTATGTCAGCAGGGCCGTGGATGGTACTGGATCACTACCTTGCTGTTGCGCAATGGACGCCGGAGTTTGCATCTCCTTCCACTAAGGTGGAGAAGACCTTGGTGTGGATTAGGTTTCCGGGACTCAATTTGCTCTATTATGATGAGAGTTTCTTAATGGCACTGGCATCAACGGTAGGAACACCTATCAAGGTTGATACTAATACGATCAATGTTGAACGAGGAAGATTTGCTCGAATATGTGTAGAGATTGATCTTACAAAGCCGGTGGTGGGGAAAGTTTGTGTCAATGATCATTGGTATAAAGTCCAATATGAAGGACTTCACATTATTTGCGCCACATGTGGCTGTTATGGTCATGTTGCAAGAAATTGCTCCAGTGGAGCAGTAGGGAATGAAGGCAGAGAGGAGTTTTTACCACCGGGAACAACCCCAGCCGGCGCGCCTGAGGCGAGGGTTAGGGTTTCGCAACCGCACCCTGTAACTGTAACGCCTACTTTTCCGCCATTAAATGCGGGAGCTCGCAGTAATGATTCCACAAACAAAGGGGGGCAGTTACAGGAGACAATTAAGGGTATTGAAGTGCATGGAGAATGGATGGTGGTGACTAGAAAAAAAAGGAATAATGGGGCTAAAAATCAGGGTCACCAACGTGATCAAGTATCCAATGGGAAGGCTGATTTTAATAGTAATAAAGCAGCCAGTAACAAAGAGAATGGGAAAAGTGGCGGGAGACTTGCACCAACTGGTAGGCACATGCAACAAAACCAGGTGGTGGGGACTAGTAAAAAGGGGGTACAACAAAAGAAAAGAAGGTTTGAGAATATGTCTCCAATTGATCCAGCTGCAAGGTCCAAAGGCCCAATAGGGGGTCAACTGCACCAAAAGTCAACACGCAATGGGCTTATAGTGGATGGGTCGGGTCATAACATGGATCAAGGCCTGCTAAAGACAAATCCATTCGGTTTGCTCGACCGTGACACTCACACCTCTGAAACCGAGTTCAACGCGGCAAAGGGAAATGGTGAAACTAGTTCTCCGATCGACAATAACACCAGGGATGATCTGATAGAAGATGACGCTGAGTTGGTGCCGGAAACCCCCTTCGATGGGGGTGTGCAGTCGCATGATATGTGCCAATAAGGCTCAATCTTTGGTACCTACATCATTTTCCATCTCCTTTTTGATGATAGGTTTCAAAGATATGAAATTGCTCTCCTGGAATATTTGGGGAGCTTTAAATAACAAAGCACATAGACATCTAATGGAAGTCATAAGGAAGCATTCGCCTACTTTCCTTATAATCATGGAGACACATGGGCGTTTTGATCGCACGATCCCATTCTGGCAACGAGCTGGATATAGTAGAGTTGCAGTTGTTGAAGCCCGAGGACAGTCTGGAGGTTTGTGGGTAATGCAACAGAACGGAAGTTCGTTTCGCGCAACTATTGAAGATGTATTTCATGATGCGGTAACTCTCAGAATCTCTCTTGGAACCGAGTCTTGGTTTCTCACAGGTCTGTATGCGAGTCCCACCTACTCTAAGCGCACTGAATTGTGGAATCACCTTATTTCTCTGAAGAATACTATTTCTGGCCCATGGATGGTTATTGGCGACTTTAATGAAATTGTTTTACCGAGTGAACAGAATGGTGGAGTATTCTGTTCGAACCGAGCTAATGCATTACTGCAGGTTATGGCAGAGTGTAATTTTGAGGATATTGGTACTATTGGTCCCAAATTCACGTGGTCTCGCAACTGTGCCGGCCACCGGAAAATTATGAAGAAATTGGACAGGGGATAGCCAATTTATCATGGCATATGGCTTTTCCGGAAGCTCATGTAGAAGTGCTCTGTCGTATGCACTCAGATCATCATCCATTATTGTTGAGGTGTGGTCAATTAGCACACAGAACCGGTTCCAGGCCTTTTCGTTTTGAAGCTATTTGGATTACACATCCGGATTATCAACAAGTGGTACAAAATGCGTGGCAACAATCTTCGCCTTGCACCATTACAGGTTTGAAAAATGTGCAAGACGATTCTATTTCTTTTAATTTGAATGTGTTTGGCAATATTAGAAAACAAAAGATTACCTTGGAGAAAAGGATTAAAAGAATCCAACTTTATCTTGAAAGGGTGGATTCTGCCCGCATGGTTTATCTAGAACAGGATTTGCAACGACAATATAACTGGATTTTGGAACAAGAGGAAATTCTGTGGTACCAAAAGTCAAGGGAACAGTGGCTCAAATTGGGAGATAGGAATACCAAATTCTTTCATGCTAAAACTATTATCCGAAGGAAACGAAACATAATTCATGGTCTGAATATTTCCGGAGGTGCGTGGTGTACGGATGATCGCATCTTACAAGAGGAAGCTCATAAGTTCTTCAAGAATCTTTTTGGGGAGAATTGTCGATCGAGTAACCCAAATCTTACTATTAATTCTGTGATCTTTCCTAAGCTATCAGAGGAAGCAGTAGATGGTTTATCTCAAGTTGTGACAAGGGAAGAAGTAAGACATGCTCTGAATCAAATGAATGCCTACAAGGCTCCGGGACCGGATGGCTTCCAAGCCATATTCTTCAAGCAGTATTGGCATATAGTGGGTGAGGATGTGTTCCAGCTTATATCTCAAGCTTTTACTACTGGCACTTTCAACCCGTGTATTGGGGAAACACTTATTGCTTTAATCCCAAAGGTAGATTCTCCTCAGAGTTTCAAAGAATTTCGTCCGATTAGCCTTTGTAACACCATCTATAAGTTGATCACGAAGGTTTTGGTGAATAGACTTCGCCCTCATCTGAATCACATCATTGGCCCTAACTAAAGTAGTTTCTTACCCGGAAGAGGCACTTGTGACAATGCCATAGTATTGCAGGAAGTTATACATGCCATGAGGAGTTCTAAAAAGAAAAAAGGGGATGTTGTTTATAAAATAGATTTGGAGAAAGCTTATGACAATGTCAATTGGGAGTTTCTCCGGGGCTGCCTCACTCAGTTTGGTTTTCCTCCGTTGACGATCAAGCTTATTATGACTTGTGTGACTGCATCATCTTTGTCTCTAATTTGGAATGGCCAGCGGCTGCCCCCATTCCTTCCTACTAGGGGACTCAGACAAGGGGACCCTCTCTCCCCCTATCTCTTTGTTATGTGCATGGAGGTGTTATCCCACGCTATCTTGCAGGCGGTGGAAAGTGGACATTGGACACCTATTAGCATCTCTAGACACGGTCCAGGTTTATCCCACTTATTCTTTGCAGATGATGTGTTGTTATTTTCTAAAGCAACTGTTTCGCAGGCTAGAGTTATTGAAGGTGTTTTGACCAGATTTGCTAACTCCTCGGGGCTGAGAGTTAATATTCAAAAATCAAGATCCTTTTTCTCAGCCATGACTCCACAAAGTAAAATAGCTTCTATGGTTTCCGTCACAGGCATTCAGAGTACCAATTCCCTTGAAAAGTACCTTGGTTTTCCAATAATTCATGGGAGATTGAGGAAAGCAGATTATGAGTTCTTAATGGAGAAAATACACCAAAGATTGGCCTCTTGGAAGCATAATTTGCTGAATAAGGCGGGTCGGTTGGTATTAGTGCAGTCAGTTCTAAATTCTATACCCACATATTACATGCAGTATTATTGGATCCCTTCTTCCATTTGTACTTCTATTGATCGAGCTTGCAGGAATTTTCTTTGGCATGGCAGTAATACTAGTGGTTTTCATGCGGTGGGGTGGGATAAAATCACCCAACCGAGGAATTGTGGTGGTTTGGGTGTTCGGACAGCTAGAGAGGCGAATATATCAATGTTGGGTAAGCTTGTCTGGGACCTTCATAGTCAGAAAGATAAACTGTGGGTGCGACTGATTTCACATAAATACATTGGCAATGATTTTTTCTTGAACTTACAGAGGAAACCGGGGTCTCTTGTTTGGAACTCTATCATGCGAGCTAAGAATAAATTGCGTGACGGTTACGAGTACAGATTGAGGAATGGTTCTTCTTCGTTTTGGTATGACCCCTAGACAGAGTTTGGTCGGCTGTGTGATCAAGTATGGTATGTGGATATTCATGATACTCAACTTACACTTGCGGATGTCAACCTTCATGGTTCATGGCAACTGTCTCAACTTTATACGGTACTTCCTGCGCATATTTCAGAAGCTATCTCCCACATTTCTGTTTGTTTTAATGCGACTGTTCCGGATGATTTTACTTGGAAAGGGAATTTAGATGGTATTTATACGGCTAAAGCAGGTTATAGTTGGCTCACCAAGGAGAATACACCCATTCCCATTGTTGGTGCACGGTCTTGGAGGTGGGTGTGGAAATTGCATGCTCCCGCTAAATTTAAGTTCTTTTGTTGGACAGCTTGTCATAATGCTCTACCGACACGCTTGATCTTATGCCAACGAGGTATGTTGACTTATGATAACTGCCCCCGTTGCCCTCATTGCCCTGAAAGTTTGTTACACTGTTTGAGGGACTGTCCCTTTGCTCGAGGGATTTGGCTTACCTTGGGAGTAACTACACCAAGTTTTTTCTTTGATCAATGTATATCATCTTGGCTAAAACAAGGCACTTCTGGACCTCACAAGCACGTCTTCATGGCAGCATGTTGGTGGCTATGGCGTGCGCAGAACAGTTTGTGTATGGCACATGAGAACACTCCGCCTTATCAGGTTAAGTTAAACATTTATAATTATGCTAGTAGTATGGCTGCTGTATTTGCTCCTGCCTTGGCTGGGGTGGTTGACGCGACTTGGGTGTCATGGCATCTGGAGGGTGACTCGGCAGTGGTTCTCAATGCGGATGGGAGTAGCTTAGGCAACCCGGGTAACTCAGGATTTGGAGGAGTTTTGAGGACTGCTGATGGTACTTAGATTACTGGATTTGCGGGATCTGTGGGAATCTCCACAATCCTTCATGTGGAATTGCTGGCCATATATCATGGTGTTCGGATGGCATGGGATCGAGGTTATCGTGACATTATATGTTATTCAGATTCAAATCTTGCGATTACACTTCTGGGTCGAGAAATAAATCAGTGGCATCATTATGCCTCTATTCTTAGAAATATTCAGGATTTGGTGAGTAGGGATTGGAAGATCATTTTTAAGCATGCTATGAGGGAAACAAACTCTGTTGCTGACATGTTGGCTAAGTTTGGTGCTTCAGGCACGGAGGCGTGGGTGGAGTTTCAAGAACCTCCGCAGGCAGCTACTCCGCTTCTCCAGTCAGATGCCTCCCGGGTTCTGATGGAGAGGGCCTAGTTTACTTTTGTTTTTTCTTTTTTCCTGCTCTGTTTTTAGCCTCCATGTATCAAAAAAATAATTATAACCGTGAAGTGAACAACAAATACAAAAAAAAAACATATATAGAATACCTAGGACTAATTAAATTAATGTGCCAAGGGAATGAAAGGAGAATAGAGTACTAGTGAAAGTAAAAGAATAATCTTTGAGATGATAGTGATGTCACATTTCAATACATGTATGTATTGTGAAACATCAATTTTGGTTACACCAACTATGTGTATAAGTGAGAAGTGGGGACCTATCGATTAAGTTGTTATTACGTTGATAATATAGGGTGTCTATGTCTCCATTTATACAAGTCCTTACAATTTGACTCCTATCAACAAGTCCTTAAAATGCCTCCAAGACTAAAGAGATCCACTTAAATAAGCCTTTAAGGCCAACAAATTCATGAGTGGTTCATTCATCAATTTATGTTGTTGATTGCAATAGTAAATTAAAATCAATGGTTGAGAATTTGGGCACAATCATTTAGTGGTTGGATAGATTCAACTAAAAATAAATTGAACATTTTTTTTTGATAAGCAAGTAAGTTGAACATTAAATTTTAGTGTAAAGATCAATTTTAAAGTCGAAAGATACAATTTCTAGTTTCGAGTAGAATCAATTCCGAAAGTATAATCAATTCTACTTCAGATCAACTAAACATGTCAGAATTGATTCTGCACATCTAGAATTAATTCTAAACTCTCTAAATTTAAAACCAACCATAATCTTAATCTACGATTTTCATAAGCCAAATCTGCATCTCGACATTGAAACCAAAGAAAGCTTCAAGAAAACTTCTCGAAAGCCTTTCGAAAAACTTGAAGAGTGGTCACTAATAAACTTGATAAAAAAATTCGGTTAATCGCTTAGGATTAATAAAACTTCCGAAAAATTCGGTTAATCGCTTAGGATTAAATTCCAAAATTTTTAGGATTAATAAAACTTCCGAAAAACTATTCCAAATTTTACAATTTGTAAAATGAAACAAAATTAAAAAATTTATTCTCATAAAGTTGAGATAATTTTGAAAGGAGGTGAAAAATTGAAAATTTTAGTTTATATATGAGGGCACAATGACAGTTCGCTTTAAAAATCAAAATGTCGGAGTAAAGAGATAGTATTGGATACCGTGAGTAAAGAGATAGTATGTAATGGTGTAAGCGGATTAAAAAAAACTAATCTAACCGATGATCCAAATTAATTCAAATAAAAAAAATTGATTTTTTTTGGTTCGGATCCACAACCGAACCGAACCTGTGAGAACCGGAGTAGTTTGGTTCAATTTTCGGTTTTCATTTTCATAATCCACAAAATTTGTGAACCGAACCGACCCCTAATTAATAACAGTTTATTGGGCTCAACTTTTGAACCAGCCCTTTACATTACAAGCCAAAATCAAACATTGAAAGCAAAAAATAACGTAACGGCTTAATTACACATTCGTGCAGAAGAAGAAGAAGAAGAAGCAAAACATCGCGGTTCGTCCTCTCCTTCTAGAAGCCCTAATCCTATTGTTGATTGCATGTCTTGTTTCTGTTAATGTATAATAATAACAATTCATGTTTCTCTAAAATTTTATGAGAAGATGGTAGAGACTTCAGGTTCAAGCAACCAACAGCCCAGTAAACGTGCCAAAAAGAGTAACAAGAAATATGAGGATTTAAGAAGATCATCAAGGTTGATGCAATCTTCCAACCCTAACCCTATTGCAGATGCTTCAAACAACCAACAGCCCATTAAACAGGTTGCCAAAAACAGCAACAAGAAGAAATCTGAGGAAAAAGTAAAACAACGTTTTTCTTGCGTAAGTTTACTATCTATTATATTAAATTTACTATCTATTAAATTTAACGTAAGGTTATTTACTATTCTTGTTGTTCCCTCATCATTCAGCCGAATCCAAAAAACATTGGTCGATTAGGAGTCCATGTTAAATTTGACGTTGAAAATTTGCCTCCAGAACATGCTCATGTTGTTAACGGTTGTGCTCTCTTGGCCATTCAGGATTATGCTATACAAAATGTATGTAATATATTTTGATAAGTAGTATTTATTCCCTTCAATTGGTATTGTATTATTCAGATGGTGGGTGTGTGTGTCTTTCCTTTTTGCAGTCGCAAAACTGGCGCGAGTGACGCCTACTCAAAATTGTTGAGGTGGCTAGGGTTAGAGTTTCTGGATTCAGGTACGATATTACGTTTGAAGCTGATAATGGTCATGGTGTGCACCATACTTTTCAAGCAGACGTGTGGGATAGTGTTAAACTTGGCAGACGCACCAATGGTTTCAGGACTCTAAAACCTCGCAAAAGCAAATGGTACTCTGGCAATTTATGGATTCCACTGACAAGGTCTACAATCTATGTTTATCCATCCACTCCTGAAGTTCAAGCATACCTCAAGGCTGTAGGACCAGGTCTGGCTATAGATCCAGATTGTCCCAGGCCCAAATACAACCTACTCTACCCTCCGGAGAGAATGGGCGAGGATTGCAGGAATACATACGACGTTAAATGGGCTAAAAAGCGTGATGAGGTAGACTTTTATCTATTTATTCTTGAAGATATTATGATTTTCAATTAATACTCTCCATTGTGACCTAGTTATTTCCTTTTAATTCCATTGCGATCAGATCCTTGCTCCAGGGAGTGACCCTGTCAACGTCGAGCTTGACAAATTGAGTGATAAGGACACTGATATTCTTAAGGATTGTGCCACCTTAGCAATGCATGATCATCTGATTCAAACTGTAGGTTCTATGTATATATGGCTTCCATTTGTCAATGTTGTTTCAGTTTTTCAAATTATCGTCGTGAATTAATATTGATTGGGTGGATGGATTGCCTTTTTTGCAGTTGAACTTTAAATGGCGTGACTGGAAACTTATCAAAATCGTGACTGCGTATAGGAGTGATAGTGTTTTTGGATACATTTATGGTCTTAAATTTGAAATTGGATGTGATGATAGTGCTCGGACTTTGGAAGCAGAAGTGTTTGAAGGTAAAGATCAGAGACGGGTCATTGGTCTCAGGGTTATCGAGCCTGAGATCACCAACCCGTACCCTGGCAATTTATGGATTCCCATATAGGTTATGGATGTCGTCATGCAAATTTGTACCTTTATTAATTAAGTAGGCTATGGGAGCAGAACAATATGTTTGTTTGTAAGCAGATCTTTTTGATTGTGGTACTCTTAAATGTTAACCTCTCTCTATTTGCTACCTATGTGATGTTTCACACCTAAATATGTATCCATCATGTTCTGGATCTTCTGTATATACTGTTTATTATTCCAGGAAAATTTGTTCAAGTATCTATATAATTTTGTTTGGTGAATTTTTTTGTTGCTTTCTTGCATATAAAGTTCTGTAGCATCTTCCGGCTACTTATTAATAAATCATGCTCTTTTATGTTAAATCTATAATCTTACTTTAGTGTGAAAGTCAAATAAACATATGAGCATGTATAAAAACTGGATCTACGACATGTTAATTTATCAAGATTATAGGATTAGTGTGACAGGAATTAAGTATAGTTTAATAATTTATTTTAGGCTTAAACATACATTTGGTCCCTGTATGTACACCAATTTTTCATTTTAGTCCCTGTAATGAAAATTTTGACAAAATAGTCCCTGTATCGCACTTTTTTTTTTAACGTTGGTCCCTGCCGTCCAATTTCATCCAAGTGGCAAACGTTTTGCCACCTAGACCCTGCCACGTGGAATGCTAGAGGGACCAAAACCAAAAAATTGAACTGAATGCAGGGACCAAAACCAAAAAATTGAACTGAATGCTAGAGGGACTAAAACCAAAAAATTAAACTAATTGCAAAATGACCCATTTAAACTCTAAATCCTTAAATTGAAATTTGTTTCTCCACTCTTCTCTTCTCTTCTCATAAACCAACTTTCATGGCAAAAATAATTTTGCGTCGATCATTGCGCCCCATTTGGATGAGTTTTTTGATGAAATTATGAGAGGCATTGCGAATGTTGACAACGTGATCAGAAAGCGCGTCGAGAAAACCACCACGGTTGGGCGGTTGTTGATCGGGATCGTTGAAAGGGAAATCATCAGGATAATCTTTTTTAGCAATGAGTCTCTCTGTTGAAAGGTTGATGAGAAGAGAAGAGTAGATAAACAAATTTCAATTTAAGGATTTAGAGTTTAAATGGGTCATTTTGCAATTAGTTTAATTTTTTGGTTTTAGTCCCTCTAGCATTCAGTTCAATTTTTTGGTTTTGGTCCTTGCATTCAGTTCAATTTTTTGGTTTTGGTCCCTCTAATCCAGTCAGCAACATTTTTTGGCCACGTGGCAGGGTCCAGGTGGCAAAACGTTTGCCACTTGGATGAAATTGGACGGCAGGGACCAACGTCAAAAAAAAAAGCGCGATACAGGGACTATTTTGTCAAAATTTTTGATACAGGGACTAAAACGAAAAATTGGTATACATATAGGGACCAAATATATGTTTAAGCCTTTATTTTATGTCATTTTACATTTTTGTTTTTTGAGAGAAGAAGATAATTGTTCTTTCATTTATTGATTGCTTTTCAAAGTGAGGCACAATGCAATTCATTCTGTTCCTCACAATTGAACTAATGTACATACCAACTAGGAAGTAATAATTTGTTCTGTTCTTTTAATCAATGTATATTGAGGATCTTGACCTTTGAATGGGATCTAGGTTCAAGCTTCAAAGAGCTCACATAATCAATTCATCAATAAGAACTCGCGATGAAGATCGTTACATAGTTGGTGGGTTATGAAATCGTTTCACAATGTGATGATGATCACATTCAATCATCTGGCTCCATTAATGTTTTTAATTGAGATTCTTTGTATTTGCAAAAAAAATTAAATGTGATGAAGATTACATTGTTTTATGCAAATAGAAAGAATGTGGCTCCATTAATACTGTCAAAAATAAAATGTGGCTCCATTAATGTTTTTAATTGAGATTCTTTCTATTTGTAAAAAAAATTAAGATTATAATTAAAAAGAGATATACACAGTTCTCATGAGCTTAACTCAATTAGTAAAGAACATTACTCATGAGGTATTGCACATTTGTATAGGGATTGGAGTTCGAACCCAGTATACCAACTTATTCACCTTTAAGGGGTGAATTTTTAGCCGCTAGGCTACCTAACCAAAAAAAAAACAAAGATATACACAACCAATGAATTGGTAAGAGTCTTGGTTCTCTTAACATTGCGGTTAGAGGTTCAATATTTAACTTATGCGTATAAAAAAAAATTATTTTATTTGGGGAGAGAGAACCTTCTGTGCCCCACAAATTTTTGGATACAAATTAATCACATTAACAACGGTAGAAATTTTGTACTAATTTTGTAAAAAAAAAATACACAAGAGTAGATATTTGCCTAACTGTTGACATGCTACACCTTCCAAATACAATAATATGAAATTCGATCTTTTAAGCTTTAGACTCACATATTAAAGATTTGTTTTAAAACATTTATATATATATTTATTTATTTATTTGGTAGAAGAAATAACCATTTGTGGGCATTTTGTAGCTTAAAAGAAATTCTTGTAGGCTATATCAATTAGTAGGTATTTTATTGTTGTATGTTTTAATGTGGATGTTGAGTTTGATTGCATGTTCATTCTTTTAAGTTTTTAACAATTTTGAGTTTGTTTTATTTAATACAGAAAAAACTCTATAAATTAATAGAGTCGGGACCAGAGAAATTTATTAATTTAGAGAGTTATTAATTTATCGATAAATTAATAATTATTAATTTAAAGAATTTTTAATAACTTGTAAATCAATAATGACTTTAGTAATATGCATTGGAAATCAATAATGACTTTTGATGTAAACAAGAGCAACAAATGAGTTCAATGTATTCTTAAGCAAGTTTGTCATATATAAATTACATGAATGTGATAGAATATTAACACCATATCTCACAAGATGGTTTCTCATCTAAAAGGTGTTGCAAAATCAACTATGTCATATCAAATACGTAAGGAGTTCTATGAATTATTAATTTATGATTTTCTTGGGACCGAAAATTACAAAGGGATCTCTCGAAAAATTATTATCTTATTATTTTATCAAAATTTTCAATTTTTTATACTGGCCCAAGTCGGGACCAGACAATTTTATTATTTTAGAGAGTTTATTAATTTACCGAGTATTAATTTAAAGAGATTCTACTGTATATTAATTTGAATGAATAAATATCAGTATAAATATAGTCATTTTAATATGCTATAATGTACATCCTCTGTTCCAAAAATATGTTTCACAATATAAGGGAAAATCATACAGTTGCTAATGTAAAAGTGGATCCATTTGTGGTTCCAATTAAGCTACATTCATCTACAAGATAGGTACTTAATTGACATGGGAATCCTGGGCAGCTAGAGACAAGTGCTTATACTAAAAGAAGAAAACAAAAATAATAACTCATCTTAATAGATTTGTTTGAAAAGTTCAATTGATTTGGAATCATCATGTATGGTAGATATAACCACTACCACACGTCAAAAATAAATGTCTTATTAGAAATTAGAAACCAGAAATTTAAGTGAAAACCAACTACATGACCTTTTCCCTAACCGACACAATGATATTCAGTAAAACTAAAAGCACAAGCACTCATCTAATTCACCTTTATATTTGTTGATACTATATATGATTTATAACATGATTGACATTTTCCCATGAGTAATGTATACTTCACATTATCATTATAGATTATAATAAGTAATAATTAACCATTACAATAATAGATGTATTTTTTTTGTTAAGGTTGAAATATGAAAGTATTATGCATAGATTGAATTAAAATATATTTTTTTATCAATTAAAATAAATTTATAGTTTTTTGACAAAAATATTTGCATAAAATTGAATGTTTTAGTGTAACACACAAAATAATTCCAATTTATAAAATAATTGCTATTTAAAAAAACATTCATTTATTTTCTTGAGAATATTTCTTGAATAATTCATTGTGTCCATATATGTGTTATTTTTCTCCAGCTGTTCTATAATTTCTTCATGACTTGATCATGTCATGTGTATGGAAATGGGTCTTGCCGTTTTGAATTACACTTAATTCTGAAGTCATCAAATTGGACACTAGCTTCAATTGGAAACTTGTTCACATGCCCCCTCTATGAATTGGACACTACTTCAATTGTTATATAGGATATGATATGATTGATATCACGATGGATGGATATGACGAATAATAGTGATTTACTGTGAATTTGTAGGATTCTAACAATTCCTATTACGCCCAACAATTTAAGATTATCACTCTCCATCTGATCATGAGTGAAATCTCGATTATTAAAATTTTTCAAATGAAATATTTTTGTATTATCACGTGGCCAAAAATTTATATTTGGTTGTACTCACAAAAAAGGGGAATCAAAACTTTAAGAAAAATTAAATAATACTTACTTTTCAAATTATTAAATAATAAATATTTTTTTGTGAGTGTGATCAGATATAATTATTGAGACACAGAAAAGATTAATGATGTTTAAAAAAACTCACAAACTGTTAATTTTGATATACGTATCTCAATATATTGTAGATTTATTTGAAATTTTTCACGAATGATTGATATGATATAAACTTTCAATTTAATGGTAGATTTTATAAAATTATTTAAAATATTATTGGTGTCGGATCTTTACTCCAACAAAAAATAACAAAACTAATAAAATAAGACATCTAGTTTGTAACCAAAAAACAATAATACATCTAGTTTATAGGCAGAAAATAGACGGGGACAATAAAAGATTTAAAAAAAATTCTAACAATAAAATAGAAAAGTGGTGCTGACGGGATTCGATGGATGGACCATAGAAAAAAGAAGCGAAAGTTGAAATAAAGTTGGTATTTTTGACTTTTTTCATACTGCTTATTTATTGTTTTTTTTATATTAAAATAAGTATCTTGTTTTTAGTAGAACTTATTTCAATTTGTGTTTGGTCCGAACTTTTGTTTAAAACTAAAAGATAAGTCATACATAAGTTGGGCCAAACGGTATCTAAGAATATGAGTATGTATTATAAAATTTTTATCCGAGAACAATATTGAGTGTATTACAATGACGAAAAACCCACTTAAATGTTAAAATGATATCGATAATTTTTATAATGATAATCCTAATGTTTTGAGATGGGATTATGGTGTACTATCTTTGAGATCATTCCACCCTTAAATATGTTGGATTTAGATCATTTTATGCACATTTTCTGATGTTCTTTGCCCTATTTTAATCTCAATCATTCATCTAATTTTTTTTTCTTTTTTCAAATCCCACCTTTAAGAAGAAAAGAGTTAAAATATTTGTTCTACTTTTAATTTCGAAGAAAACGAAATTCACCGCATGCTATTTATACCTAAAAATTTACTTTTTTATTGTATATATTTAACATCAAATATAAGTTTAAGCTAGCTGTCAAATTAATTAAGTTCATTTTCAACATGCTAAAAATAACATTTCTAGCTACTATATACATTGAACTTATAGAGACTCTTTTTGGGTCCCTTTGCTTTCTGTTTATAATCACTTGAAATAAGAATTTGATTATAGTTTACAAAATCATGGTTTATCAAAATATACTACCTTTCCTTACTATTGTAGGCATCTCATGTGCAAATCATTACTACCTCCGTACTAAAATATAAGTCGTTTTGACTATATTACACAAATTAAGAAATGTAATCATTGTTGTATGGAAAAGATAAATTATGAGTTAGTTTACAAAATTGTCCTTCATTAATGGTATGAAAAAGATAAATTAAATAAGTAAAAGAAGAGAGTAATAAATAGTTAAGGGTATAATAAGAAAAATAGCATTGAATGCTTCATTTCTGATGTAAAACGACTTATATTTTGGTACAATTTTTTTTCTCAAAACGACTTATATTTTGGTACGGACAGAGTATTATTCTTTCCTAACAAAACAATAAGATTATTTTTGTCATCATATTTTTTAATTTTAATAGCCCAAATGAAGGACTAATGTTGTCCCCTAGCTTCTTCACCAACTCCTCATTTTCCGTTTAATTAAACAAAACCAAATTTTGTGTAAAGGACTCTCACTTAAAAGTTAGAACTAGAAGTCACTTGGAAATTGCTCCAAGCCCAAATTTGACTCAAACATCCACATCATCCCTCAAAAAGTAACTAGTACTAGCATTATTGAATCCTAAGAGACAATTTATTTTAAAATTTATTAAATACTTCATCTGTACTAAAATATTAGTTGTTTTAATTATTTATTATTTTAGATAAATTGTGTATAAGATAAAAAGTTATATCATGGTTCAGTTTGAGTCGAGAATGTAAATTTTTTCCAATCTCTTGACTCTCAATTTATTCAATCCGAAAAATAATTTTAAAATCAAACACAATATATTTAAAATTAATTTATTCAATCTTTTTTATATTGAAAATCTCTTCCTGTAAGAATGAATTAAAAGAATACTTTAATTTCATTTTGAGTCTTCCTTACCTTTCTCCCAATTGTTGAAATGTGACAAAACACATGTAACAATCTAATAAGACCACCCATACACATCTCTTCCAATTTCCAACTCACTCACTTTGTTTCCTCACCTTCACATTCACATCACAATAAAACACAACACAACCACTTATTGCTTTTCCTTCTTCCTTTCCCATAATAATTTTTTCTTTTTCTCATTTTTAATTTATTAGTTTGGTTTCAATCTTTTTCATTCCACCCAAACATGTCCTTCTTTAACACTCCTCTATTTTCCACTCTCTTCTTCCTCTTAATAACACTTCTATGTTTTCCCAACACAACAAACTCCGACACCCCTTGTCCCTATCCATGTTACCCACCACCCTTAGGAAGTGGAACCGTCACTCCCACAAATCCAACTCCTTCAGTTTCAACAGCACCACCATCACCACCACAATCTTCTGGATTACAATATCCACCACCTTCTAGTTATAATTACCCTTATAATCCAACACCACCTTATGGTGGTAACGGCGACGGCGGTAACTACAACGGTGGTGGTGGTGGTGGTTATAGCACTCCACCACCACCTGACCCAATTCTACCTTACTATCCATACTACTACAGAAAGCCTCCAAACAAACCTGAAGACTCTTCAGCAACATCAGTTATCATCACTATGGAGAAGAAATTTATTGGGATGATTGCTACTACTATTCTGTTACCTTTATTTCTTGTTCTTGGTTTTGTATAAGAACTATTTGAATTCTTCATGCAGTGAAATTATGATTGAAAATGAGTATTAGTGGTTGTTAATTTTTTTTTAATAGTAATTTATTTATTCAATTTTGTATTTGTGTTTTTGTTAAGTTTTCTCTGGGCGTTAAACTTTGTAGGAATGACGAAAGTTTATTTCCATAACTGTGTTTGAGAAAGACTGAAACTGCAAGAATTTTCTCCGAACCAGATTAATCAAACCTGATTCTGAATACCGGTGGTTAAAACAAAACAAAAAAAACAGAGTAACGGTTATTAGAAAATTTTAATTATACATAAATAAAAAAAATAAAAAGAAGCTCCAAAATTTTGATCGGTAGTGTATAAGAATATTCGTAATGTAAAGTAATTGAATAATTAAATTGTTGATTTTGAGTATTTTCTTTATATTAAATTCTTAATGCCATAGATTATTAGAGTGTTGCATCATGTGCTTTGGATAGTTTGTGTATTGCACCGTAAGCACTTTTGTTGTCTTTCTATTTTTTGGCTTATCTAATTTTCATTTTCTTTCTGCCATTTTGGTTTGTTCTTAGTTTTGTACATGGCTCAACAACCTTCTCTGCAGAAAAAAGTACTAACAATTGAAAAGTATGATGCTTTAAAGTTTATAAGCAACAATTAAAGATTTGCAAAGTATATTCAGCTTTTTGTTTAAAGTTTATAATTCAACTTTTTCTACATGTGTGTTTAGGCTTTATTTGTGGAAAGTAGAGTAAGGAGTAATAGATAAGCTAGTATATTTTCAGGCTTTTATTAAATAAAGTAGATTAAAAGTCTTATTTTTTTGTATAGCCTTAACATTAGATTCAAAGTCTAGGGATCAGATTTCTTATATATCAAATATTTATTTCACTTATAATTATAACGAATGTGAGACTAAAATTCAACAATCTAATTCTCAAATGTGAGTCTTTCACATTCTATATATGTGTGTGATCATTCGACCAATAGAACCGGCCTCAGGACAACACTATTAGAAATGTTTTTCATACAATGATTCAGCATACTCCCTCTTCAAGATGAAATAAGATTATGATACTATTTTAACAGTGTGTTGATTATTTTGATTTTGACTTTGAAATAATATAGTCAATTTAAATTGTATTTATTTACTATTTGATTGTGCATATTACTATATTAGAGTAGCATTCTTATATAAATTATGTTAATTGTTTTTAGATTTTACAGTTTTCACAACCGACCAAATGATCCACCAGTAACATATTCAAAACCTTAGAGTGTATGTGACCAAAGATATGCCCTCTAATCTATCTCTGCCATACGAAAAAGTGAACTACAATTCCGATTAATTTGAGGAACTACCATCGCAAAAGCATGTATGGCTCACTGCTCAAGATTTAGTATCTCAAGAATCACATAACAGAAACAAACCAAAAACAAAACTGAAATTGATTTATCCTTAAAATAAGGAAGTGAGACATACTACAATACGTAGTACAAGGTAATACTCCCTTTACTTCTTATTCTAAAGATAAGCTTTGAATTCTAGAATTCAATGTTGTGTTTTTATCTTCACGAATTTAGCTCAATTAATACAGACTTTGTAGTTATTACTATTAGACTTTAAAAAACATAAGGCCTGTTTTTGGTTTTTTTAGAAGCACAGGAGGTTGAAAGAAGCATACCTAACTAAGTGTAAAAATTGCTACTCTATCCCAAAATATAAATTAAAATTAGTCAACTAAAATTAATGTATCCAATCTAAATTTTTAACTAGCCATTTTTTCTAATATCTTGGGACCGAGGAAAAAATATTTGGGTCTGAGCTTGATTCAGCATATTTGGCCCAAAATAAAATTGTTGGATCATTCATTCATTCACAGCCCGTCATATAAAGTCCCCTCCCTCGTGCTATCCATATTTTCATCTTCTCTCTGTTTTAGGAAAACCTAAAAACCTAGCCGCAACCCTTTTCGCTCTAACTAAATCCACTTTGCTCCACATTTTCATGATTGTTTCACATATCTTATGTTATCTTCCTGTTCTTTTGAATTTGTTGCATCTATTCATATTTTGTTGCATTATAATATTTCTACCGAAACGTTTAATTTAAAAATAAAAATCCAAATGCGAAGATAGTGCATATGATGTTTTACACTTGATCTCTGAACTTACAGGTAAGTTCTTATGTTGACAAGTTCATTCTCGCTGATGCATCTTCTTTCAAATTGGAATCATCAATATTATTGACCAATGATTTTATTTACCTTAATCTTCATAGAACAATCATCTTCATAGACATGTTTAGAAATTTGAGTTTCGAGCTTTAATACGTTTAATAATTTGCTTTTTTGAAAAAGTGAAATTTTAACTATTAAATTATCGGAGGCAAAAGTTTTAAAAGAATAGTGGGTTGTTTATACGATATTTATAGTGGATAATCGATAAGAATAATTGATGATTCAAGAAGGCATCAAAGAGGTCCTTCCTCGTTTAGAGTTGGGCTCTTTCTAAATGCATGTAGCAATTTAAAGATGCCCCATTCAAACTCGTACTTATGGATCATAAGTTTCTCGTTAGTAGCAATCCTTCTTCATGCAGAACATCCTCAAGTGATTTGATGGGTAGTGATTCCTCTTGTATTCTTGTATTTTTCGAGTCAGGTGTTTTTAACTTTAGGAGCATAACTACATCTGGTACTAAGTATATGTTCAGAGTGTCAAACCCAGAGACACTGAACTCTTTCATGGCCTTCAACTTATTTTCTTATAAGGCATGATACATCTTGGTGAGGATTGTTAATTGTTGCTTGATCTGACATAGAACCTCCAAGTCAAACACCATCAGACGGTTGGAATTCCCCATTGAAGAAAATCAACATTTTAAATCCCAAATCTCCAATTGGCCAAGAAAGAAATCCCCCGCACTTGTATGAGGGTGTTCGACATGAAGGTTCTATGTCAGATCAACCGGCAATCACTAGTCTTCACCAAGATGTCGAAGCGCAGATGTACTGTGCCTTGTAAGAAAGTTTGAAGGCCGTGGAATGGTTTAGTGCATATGAGTTTGAATTTAGTTTCAAATGTAGTTATTCCCTAAAGTTTAAAGCACATACTTCGAGAAATATAAGGGGATTTACTGTCCAAGGAATCGCTTGTGTATATTCTGCAGGAAGATGGTTGCATACGCTAGTAATGAGAAACTTATGATCCATATGTTTCATGACTGTTTGAGTTGGGCATCTTTAGATTGGTACATGCAACTACAAAGAACCCAAATGCAAACATGTAAGGAACTCGTTGATGCCTTCTTGAAATAATATAAGTACAATCTGGACATGACTCCTAACCCGATGCAACCCTAGAACTAGCTGATGTCGTTTTGGAATTGTAACACAAAATTAAGAAAGTGGATTTTTGCATGTTTTTTCATCTTATTGTACCCTTATTTTTACTCAAACTTTGTTTCCAATAAATTTAATATGTTATGATGTACAAAAGATTAATATGTTGATGTACTAATTTTTTTTTAATATGTTATGATGGACCATTTTTTTAATATAACAAGCAACAAAGTTTTTCAATTATATACCACCTAAATAATATTTTAATTGTAAAAGATAATGTTATAATTAATAAATCATACTATTAAAATACAAAAGTAACAGTTAAATTCGTCATTTTACAACACTTAAAAAGGAACTCAAGGAGTATATACATGTATGTTCCCGTAGAATAATTCAAGTGATATGAGTTGGAAGACATATAGGTTGGATAAGGAGAGGTTCAAAGTTCAATTGCTAGCGAGAGTAATTTATTTTTCCTTTATAAAAAACAATGGAGTACATACATGTTTTGCCGTATTGGGTGAATGCACCATATGATTAATCTACAAGGATAACATTTTTCTTTAAATGATATTGAAAAGTTTTTTTAATAATAATTTCTAAAAAAAATAATTTAAAGATAAAAAAGTTGTTTTTTTGTGAACAAAAGTTATTAACACATTATATCAAAAAAAAAGTTATTAACACATAAAAATATTAATATCTCCGCTCACATTTGGTACATGTTTGGTATCGTGGAAGTTACAATTATATTTGCATTGATATCCAATAAATAATAGGTAATTGAAATATTCGTTTATGATTTTAATTGCTATGTACCATCACCGTAAAATTATTTTACAGGTGCATTTAATAATATGTTGCCACATTATTTCATGAACGTGAAACATCATATGTTTTTAAACACATGCGGTACGATACGTCAATATATTACTTTTTGTTAGGAAACTACATAAAATTTCTCCATATTATCAGATTTTTGTGAAAAGTAAAATATTGCAGAAGCACACTAAAATTAATATAAAGTGAAATATACAAAATATTTAATGACAATCAATTTCTCACAAGTTCCACAACCCAGTTACACCCATTTACAAAATTCTCACACAAGAAATTCTCACACTTAGCTTTCTTGTTATTGTAACTCTTGCACTTGTTTAAAGAAATGAAATAGACTCTACTTTATAACAAAACAAAAGGAAAAATAAATACTATATCCGTTCCTTTTTATTTGTCGTTTTAGAAAAAAAGATTAAAATAGGAGAGTGTATTTTTGCACATAAATTTCCTATCATGCCCTTTTTTAAATATATAACATATTTTTAATCCACCAATAAATTTATACTTTTTCACAAACATTATCTATTTCCAAAAAAATTGTAACAAACTTTATTTAAAAACAAATAAAATTTGTATACAATAAAAAAATTATATTGTTTCAACAAAAAATATTATACAAAATTTAGTCAATAAAATAAAATAAAATAGAAAGAGGGTATCATAGACAAAATATAACCTAAATTGCCAAAATGACAAGTAAAAAGGAACGGAGGTAGTAATTTTTTTTATAAGCAATGTTAATTGTTAATATATTACAATGTTAGTTTTTCTCCTTTGTATGGACTTAAACTCTTGGATTCCTGCTCCATAAGCCTTAGCTCAACTAGCTTTAACCAGTTAAACTAAAATGAAAGAGAATTAACAGAAAACTAGTGTGACAACCCGTGCGATGCACGGGAAGAAATGCGATTATAAAAAATTGAAAAAATAAAATTGCACATTGATCAACAATTCATTTAAAAATTCATGTTGTTAACAATAATATTTTTCAATGAACTATCTTTCTAATATAAATTTATAAATGGATGTCATGTTATTTTAACGGTTATACATTGATTTTTTTACTATAAATAAAATTATCTTTGCACATATAAGATACGAATAACTTAGATATAAAAAATATATAAGTTTTACTTTATATTATAAAAATATTGAAACTAAATCCTCTAACATTAATCTGTATTAAAAAATTAATAATAAGAAAAAATTTAACATCTATTATTTTTTTTTTGGTAAGATAAGATCTATTCTAATAACGCATGTTAAAAAAATTAATATACAAAAATTTGACATTCAAAAAATTTAGATGTCAAAATATATATTACCAACAAAAAAAGTCAAAATATAATTTTAGGACAACGGAAATTTATAGCATTGTCTATATTTGTTTGTTTGGAGTAAAGTGTTATCTAAACTTTTTTTTGACACAGTTTTATATAAATTTATTCCTACTTTTTTTTAGTCGAGACCGAGGTATCCACCGCAAAATGACTAATCCTTCGATTAGAGACACTCGATGGGTGACATAGCTGGCCGAAACTTATTCCTACTTTTTACTAACATAACATAGAAATATTTTGAATTTATTTTAATTTTAATTTTAATGAATAATAAATATGAATAGTTTCTCTTTCTTTCTCTCTCTTAAAGGAAGAAGAAGAATCGCAGAACACAACACAACACACTGAGCTGAGAAGCAAATCTGAAATCCCTTAAATTCAATTGAATCATTACAAAACACTGATATCATATGCTATGCTATGCTCCATCATCAAATTTTATTCCTTATTGTTGTTTTCATTCACGTTGGCTCCATCAAATATGCCCCTTTTTAACTCATTTCATACATCACTCACTCAGAAATCATATACATCAATTTCAACTACAACATCTCCGATCTTCCAACTACAACTTCAATTTCACACCATCTTTCTTTTGGTATGTCACATTTCATTTCAAAATCTCCGATTTGTTTGCTTAATTAGACCGTTGGGTTGCATCTTCAACGGAAAAAAATCACAACAATGATAGTTATTAAGAGTTTAATGTACGAAAAGTTCCGTCAAACCAATGTATATCTCCGATGCATCTATGTCTATCTCGGTCGCGCGGGCTCCGTCGTTCTTCATCCCTCCGTCTAACTCGATATGTAAGCTTTACTCCAAACAAACAACTATAGATTTTAGAAATTTATATTTGCAAAGTGTGTTCCTGATTTATGATTCGTCATTTTTCTATTCTCACAGTACCATAAACAACATAGCTTGTCTCCTATTTCACACAACATATCAAAATGATTAAATTTTAAAAAATATAAAGAAATTTATCTATGGTCATAATATGGTACGAAATAAATCAAAAGTAGAAAATTCCACCACAGAAATGAGATTAGTTGAAACTTGAGAAAAAAACTCAATTGAAAAAAAAAAAGTGGATTACAAAGATTGTAAAAAAAAACAGTATATCACAATCACACAGAATTGTAAAAATGAAAAAATCATACCACTTGAACATCCTTCAAAGATTCAATGGTTGCTTTTGGGGTCAACTCCAACATATCATCTAAAAGACTAACCTTTGAGTTGTCCTTCAACATGCATATGCCAGGTGAACGGGAATTGTTTTTTTAAACACATAAAACTTAAAAATTATCATTTATAAACACATAAAAATTAAAACAAAACCGGCCATTAATTAATTTTCTTTGGAACAAATATATATGTATATACCTTCTTTTCAAATCAACAGCAACAGTATACACCGGATTAAAAAGCAACTTTGTGGCATGCATTGTGTTTTGTATTGTTGGCTTCCCTATATAATTAATATAGATAATAAAAATACACGAATCAAGAATTTTTACTTAATTTTATGCACAAAAATAATTTATTTTTTATTCCATAGTAGGTACCGTTTCAAGTGTGCTTTATTTAGTCAATATGTAGACATCTTGAATGCATTTCTTGCTTCAGGTGAAATAGAAAATGTGATGGTGGTTGTGTTCTTAACTAAAGTTAAGAGCTTTCAAGGTAATACTTTTCTTCAAATTCGTATGATTATACTTTTGTGCATAAAATTAAGTAAAAATTCTTCAAACACTTGACCTATCACTATCATTAGTTGAGTTAAATTCCTTAATTCTTCCATGTAAAAATTTATTAAACTATTATAAAATTAACTACTATATATAAAAATACTTTAGTTGTCATATTTAAATTTTAGATTCTAAACAATTTACATTTGAGGTTTATTATCATCACTTAAGGCACAAACATGTATGAAAATGAAAGCATATGTGTAACTCTATATACTTTGCATGCTGCTCAATGCTTATGGCTTTCATGAATCACGACCAACAAAATTTGCATATGAAAGCATGTGTAACTCTATAAACTTTGCATGCTGCTCAATGCTCACGGCTTTCATGAATCGACCAACAAAATTTGTTGACAATTGCATAACAACACAACTACTTTACTCTACCACTTTCACAGAGGTTACTGACCTCCCTTCAGCACTCAGCAGCATGTTGTTATAGTGTTGCCACCCATCCATTGCTAAGAAGCTGAAAAGAATAACGACAAAATTAGTGTCCAATTCTTTGAAACTAATTCAATAGCTAAGAATCGTTTCAAAAAACCTAATTGATAATTTGATTTTGCACAAAAAATTAGCCTAGTCAACTTGAAAATAACTAAACTCCAAACCAAAATGTGTAATAAAAAAAAAAACTAAATTCTACCATATTCCAACCATAATTATCATCATAAATAAAATAAAACACAACAAATAAATAAATATTTTGATTCACTGAGGTGAGACGCGGATAATTTGGATTAATAGAAATAAATTTGCAAGTAAAAGAGAGTAAAGAAGAGATGAGTTGTTGGCAGAAAAAAAAATGAAGAACAATAAAAAAGAATCACCAAAGGGATGATTATATTGAAATGGATAAAGGAGGATTTTACATATTGCACTTCTTTTTTATTGAAAAGGAAGTTAATAAGGAAATATGATGGAAAGGTGTATTAATTTGTTTTCATGGAGCACCGTGTGGAAAGGTAGGAGTAAAAAGAATGGCTTTGGAAATATTCACATTTTGAATGCATAATATTTTTTGAGCCATGTGATGCAATGCACTAAATGCATAGTGTAGCACTAAATTAACCACTGTTTGGCTAAACGACCAATGGCTTTGGAGTATAGATTTTATATATTTTAATCCACGGAAATGTAAAAGCTTACCTATAGCTAATTGCATTGGAAAACAACAACTACACACCACACTAATAATAAAGCATATCCAATTTCAAAGCATAATTATTACTTAACCCATACACTTATTACTTAACTATAGTAAGCCAATATGGGTTGGCGCCTAATTGCCTTAGGTTAGTATAATTAGAGTTTGCTAATATGGTTGTAAACTTTACTTAGATTATATTAACTAGACTCTCACCCGTGCGATGCACGGGTCTTATAAGCGAATATAAATATCGAAGAATAATTTCATATATAATGTATAGTAACTTTTTTGAATTAAAAAAATAGTAATAAATTATTAATAAAAAATGACATGACATCAAGTATAATAGTAATAATATTAATAGTGAAAATATAAACTCTAAAATATTATATTAAAAAAGATAAACAGAAATAAAGGTAAGCATAAATAAATTATACGCCTGAGTTATAAACTCTAAAATATTTGAATCATTATCATGTGCCACTTTTTTCTTAAGTTATAATTTATTTAGCACTTAAAAACATAATTAATATTTATCTTTTAAAAATTAAAATCAAAGAAAAATCAGTTGTTACTTTTTCCGTAAAAAATAAATTAGTAGTTGTTACTGTGTGATAGTTGAGAGACAAAATTTATATTTCATCCTTTATAGTTGTGAGGCAAACAAAACCATTGATTTTTTTTTTGACGGTAAAATTTCCCATTCATTGATATTGAGTCTACAAAACTGATAATTTAATGTTTAAATAGTAATAGAGCATGAAGAAATTGATAATTTAACAAAGATAATTTTTAAATAGTAAACCAAGAGAAATTAATATATTGTAAAGAAATTTTTAACAAAGACAATTTTAAAATTGAAGGTGAATTTTTGCTTGTTTAGGTGAATGAATTTTTTTTAGAACCTACAAAGAGAAGAAAAAGCAAGAAAGAGTGAGAGATGAAGTGTGTAGAATATTTATTAGTAAAATTTTAGAATACAAAATGTTTGAGTGAGAGACAACAAAATGTATTAATTAGTTTATGCACTAATTATTTTTATTATTTTTTATAATTTTAATTTTAATTGAACAACCAATATTGAAAAAAGTGTTAAATAAAGAATTAGATTTAAATGCGCCAATAAAATATGCACAATGGATGCATTAAATGCTGCAAATGGGAGGGAAAAAATTAGGTTTAGTTGTAGCAATCTTACAACATTTAAAAATAAGAGATAATTTAATGTTTAAATAGTAATAGAGCATGAAGAAATTGATAATTTAACAAAGATAATTTTTAAATAGTAAACCAAGAGAAATTAATATATTGTAAAGAAATTTTTAACAAAGACAATTTTAAAATTGAAGGTGAATTTTTGCTTGTTTAGGTGAATGAATTTTTTTTTAGAACCTACAAAGAGAAGAAAAAGCAAGAAAGAGTGAGAGATGAAGTGTGTAGAATATTTATTAGTAAAATTTTAGAATACAAAATGTTTGAGTGAGAGACAACAAAATGTATTAATTAGTTTATGCACTAATTATTTTTATTATTTTTTATAATTTTAATTTTAATTGAACAACCAATATTGAAAAAAGTGTTAAATAAAGAATTAGATTTAAATGCACCAATAAAATATGCACAATGGATGCATTAAATGCTGCAAATGGGAGGGAAAAAATTAGGTTTAGTTGTAGCAATCTTACAACATTTAAAAATAAGAGACTAGACTTTCACCCGTGCGTTGCACGGATCTTATAAACTGATATAATAATTAAAAAAATAGTAATTGAATATTAATAAAAAAAGGTATGACAATAAATATAATAATAACATTAATAACGAAAATATAAGTCTAAAATCCAAGATCATTTAGATGAGATGGTCAGTGGCGTAGCCGACAGTTTAGAGGTCTCGGACAAATAATTAATATAGACATCTAATAAAAAAAGTCTCCCTCCTAACATTTTTTTAAGCAAATTTTTTGATCAATTCTTTATATTGTATATTCTCTAACAAATCATTCTCAATTGTTATCATTCATTAAGAATTTTTTGTTTAGCTATTGTGCTTTTGACCAACTATTGATTGAGTATTTTGTTTCAACTAAATAATATAACGTAACTACTACAATTTATTTTTTTAGTCCCTACTTTTTGGAGGCCCTAGACTATAGGTCTTGTTGCCCTTGCTCGAATACAGACTGGAGATGGTAATAGATTATTGTTTCTAGCTTAATCATACGTCATGGATCAAAATCGTTAAATTTGAAGGAGAGTTTTGTCACTCTTTGTAGTCCTACCCGACTCGAAGGATTAGTTTGTGTAGTTGTGCATAGAGGATATCCAGTTTAAATAAAAAAAATATAAGGTATATAAATTAAAACATTGTATTTAAAAAGGTAAACATAAAATTAAGTAACATTATTTAATTATTAAGAGTGAGAAAGAGGCATTTTAGGTTTAAATATTTTGTCACCGATGTTACTACCTGAAATTATCTTTCCTTCAAGCACAATTTTTTCCATTTTTCACAAAAATAATAATAATTGTTTGTCTGATTAAAAATATAACCTTTTCAATTTCCACAAAAATTGTTTCTTGTTGAAGAGTTTGTCTATCATAGGAAAATAATATATTCTCATATTATAATTATTTAAAAGTATTTATTATGATACCATTTTTTGAAAACTTGTCCAGCAAACAAATTTGATTTATACAGCGCGGGCATTCATTTATTACAAAACGTGTGTAAAAACTATAATTGGCAGCTAATCATTTAAAAGAAAACGTGTAAAAATGGCTTAATTGATTCTGGGAATTAATATTGGTTAATTGGGCATCTAATTAATATTGGGCAAATAACAAAACGTGTAAAATTGCTTAATTGGGCAGCTAATTAATATTGGGTGCAACTAATAAAAACGTGTCCTTTTTTAAAAACGCGGCAAAATTGCTTAATTGGTTCTGATAATTGTGATTATGATTTGTAAAAATTATTACAATAAAAAAATTATAATAAAAAATGTCAAATAATTGAGGTGATAGAATGCCACGTGTACATCTTTAGGCTAATGTAATAATTGTTAAATCATTGTAGGAAGATTAAACTTATAAGAATGATACGTGTAAAAATTCTTCTAAAGAACCGATACCAATTATTAATAGTATAGATTCTCTCTCCATGTTTTTCCGTCCATGAATTACTCCGGACCTTTCCTTATTTCATTTACTTTAATTTCTCCTTATTTTTCTCATATATGACCAACATATATTATTTAATTCATGTGTAAAATAACTTACTTGAATGTGATTGCTTGAAGGGACAAATCTATTTTTTTTTTTTTTAGCAATGATGGGACAAATCTATAAATTTTAAATAGTGAAGGTTTTATATTTTTTTTTGAAGAAACGGGCTTATTTATCTCTTTTAATTAATGCCTCATGTTTTATAATACTAAAAAAATTTATAAATAGTTATTTTAATTTTTAAATATATGATATATTCTTACTACAATATACGAATCCATCCAATTTGACTTAAAAAATATATATTTTAGTACTAGATTAACTAATTAAAAATATATAAAATCAAAATATTATAAAAATATATGTCATTTTTATCATATAGCTTTTATTTTAGTGTACTTAATACTAAAAAAAATACTTTTGCAACTAAGTGAGAGCCTTGGCTCTCATAACCTAGAACTTAGATCCGTCCCTGATTGCTTGGTCTGTCTAAAAAATAAAAATGAAGAAATCAATTTTTTTAGAATATTTCCTATAATCTCTATCCTAAAAAAATTGCCATAGTTGATTGATCTGTTCATATTGGTCAATACTTAATTTTGATTGTATATATGATTATTTATAATTAAAAATTATATGTATTGTATATCATAGGTCAATAAAAAAATAATATTATATATCTTAAAAATACTCATGAAAAAAAATCAAATAATATTTTATATACTAATATTTATATTTACATATTACTAATAACAATATATAGTTAAAGTAAATTACGTGAATAATTTACAAAATAAAACTATATGATATATTTTGAAAAGTATGAATAATTGTTTATTTTTAAGAAGTTAAGGGGGGTTATTCAATTAGGATTTTGAGGGATTTTAATGGATTTTGAGGGATTTTAATGGATTTTGAGAGATTTTAATGGATTTTAAAAGTTTTGTGTTACTCAATCAAGATTTTTTTTGTTTTTTTTCAATCCCACAAAATCCGTTGTTATTCAATGAAGATTTTTAATCAAGACTTTTTTTTTTCAATGCCAGAGTTGCTTATTTTAGCTAAAACTCTATTTTCTAGCCAAAACTATTTTGTGACAAAAAAACACAGGATTCTTAACCCCACGAAGTCCTTATCTCACAAAATCCTGTGTTAAGAATCTTGATTGTTTTGTCAAAAAAAATAAATAATCTTGATTGTAAAATACAATATCTTTTAAAAAAAGTCTCTCAAAATCTCACAAAATCAATATAATCCCACAAAGTCTTTTAAAATCTTCAACATTTTTTTGTCAAAATAATCCCTCGAAATCTCAATCCAATAACCCCTAAATTTGTCCACCTAAATTAAATTAAGATCGAACAACAGAGTCAATCTAAAACTTAGAAGAAAAACGTGCCAAGGTACTGGACCAACCCAACTACCCAAGTGGGATTTCTAAACTTGAAGTGAAACAAAGTTGATTGTTGCATTCCCAATCTCATATCAGCAACTCTCTCTCAGGTTCGTTCTTTTCTCTTTCACCAGAATTCACTGTTTTCATTTTGTTCCTAAAGTAATTGGAACTAAAGTAATTTTTTTGCTATTCTTAACTAAGAATTTCAATACCAGACTCCCAAAATTGAAAAAATCAGTTTTTTTTTTTTTATAAATGAAAAACTGAACTGATTTTCAATTCGTTAAAACCAAACCAAATTAGTCTTGTTTCAACCTGAACATAAACCAAACTGAACTGGCCTTTCTTTGTTTTGCTTGTTTGCTGTCTCAAGTGTGCTGTTTTGTTCATGGGTTGCAGTCTTGTATTGGCATTGGCTTGCTCTTTTAGTAAAGTTGCAGGTTTAGTGTCGCAGTCACATAATTCGCTAATTTAGTTGGTGTTTGGTTAGTCTTTAATTGGTAATGGTTTGCTGCTTTGGTTAAGATCCTTAATGTTGTTTCTGCATTTGATTTTACATGGGATTTACTGCTATAGTATGCTTATTTATTTATAGTGTACTTTAGCTTTCTAAAGCTTCTAAACTTTCGACGTGGGTTTAGTACCTCTCTATATATTGTTTCAGTTTGTAGTACTTAAGTAAATTGTGTACTGTATACTTACAGTATAATATTTTATTGTAGTTACCGTAGCGCGCGAGAATGCAGTTCTAGCATGACTCGCGGCAGCGTTAACCGCCCCTGCAAAAAGCAACGCTCCACTCTGCACTGTGATTCCAAGCGGCGCGGTTAACAACTTAGGTCTTACAACCTGATGCAATTTCATGAAATGAAACTTGGTTTCTTTTCATTACCGATTGAATCATTGGAAAGAAAACATTTTTCTCTCTTGTTCAATTTGTTCAGTTCCTTTCTAGTAGCCTCATACATATGCTGAAAATGAAATGTATTTATTTATGTAATTTTCAATTTTCAATGCAGGTGGTTTTCAATGATAATCCAACCGCCATATTTCTAAACCATAGTAATGGAATGCACAGTCTCATTTCTTTCTAGTGTGCATTTTGTTCCATTGGAAAGAACTTTGTGCAGAAGTCATAGAATCAATTTAGCAGCACATTCAAATAGAAGAAGAGGAAGACCAACAAAGAACGTTCAATATCCACGGCGAGGCAAGCAACCTCCAGAGTTTGGTGTTAATTTATTCTTGAAGAAGCCTAGCACCACAACCACTGAACCAACTCATGATGATGATAAGGATTTCAATGTAGAAGAGAGTGATGAGGAGGAACAAAATACCGATGTTTGGGAATCCGATGAAATTGATGCTGTAGCTTCACTTTTTCAAGGTAGAATCCCACAAAAACCTGGAAATTTGGATCGGGAAAGACCTCTTCCTCTTCCCTCTCCTCATAAGCTTCGACCACTAGGACTACCTACGCCGAAAAGACTACCAGCTATGGTTTCTTCTCGTGCTTCTATGGATAAGAAGTTATATAAAAACCCGACTTTCCTAGTTGGGTTGGCAAAGGAGATTGGTAGGCTTAATCCAGATGATGACGCCTCTGTAATTCTAGGAAAGTGGGTACATTTGCTGAGAAAGGGTTCTTTATCGATGACAATAAAGGAGTTAGGCCATATGGGGTGCCCTGAGAGAGCTCTACAAACATTCAGTTGGGCGCAAAATCAACCTCATCTCTTTCCTGATGATTGGATTTTGGCCTCGACGATTGAGGTCTTGGCCAGGAATCATGAGTTGAAGGTTCTATTTAACCTAAACAAGTTTACTGGTTTGGCGAGTCGTGCAGTGTTGGAGGCATTGATTAAGGGTTTTTTAAAAGGAGGAAACCTTAGACTTGCTTGGAAGACATTGGCTATTGCAAGAAGGGATAAAAGAATGTTGGATCCTAGCATTTATGCAAAACTAATAATGGAACTTGGAAAGAACCCTGATAGGTACAAACATGTTAAGCCGTTGTTAGATGAACTCGGAGCACGAGATGAACTGAATTTGAGCTCACAAGATTGTACTGCTATAATGAAAGTCTGTGCTAAGATGAAGAAGTTTGATATGGTTGAGAGCTTGTTTAGTTGGTTCAAACAGTCGGGTTCTCAACCAAGTGTGGTTATGTATACTTCTGTAATTCATAGCCGCTACACCAAGAAGATGTACAGAGAGGCATTGGATGTAGTTTGGGAAATGGAGGCTTCAAATTGCCTCCTTGACCTTCCAGCTTATCGCATGATCGTAAAACTGTCTGTTGCTTTGAATGATCTATCCAGTGCCAAGAGATATTTTTCGAAACTTAAAGAAGCAGGATTCTCTCCCACTTATGGTTTATACAAGGACATGCTTGAAATTTACATGGCCTCTGGGAGGATAGCAAAGTGTAAAGAGATCTGTAAGGAGGCTGAGGTAGCAGGTTTCATGTTAGATAAACATCTATTGTCATATGATTCAATAAATAAAGCATAGTAGACTATAAGAATCTAACAATCATTATGATTGTTTGTATCAATTTTGAACCTCTCTGTATAATCCATTGGCTAGACTGTACCATTATGGGCACCATTTGTACATTGATAAACATCTTCAACATTGATAGTAAATTATTATATGTGAATATGCAACTAAAGTTTGTGATAGTAGTTCCAACTGTTAGAGAGATTGGCATGACATGGAAAAAATGTCTATTTAATTTGAAAAACATTCTTATTGTTTTTGGCTAGAAAACATTTTCTGATTTTTGCTTCATCCAAGAGAAAATCCATAGCATAGAAAAAAAAAAACACACAATAACACAATTTTGGAGCAAAACTATTGTCTCATAACTCAACAGCTATTTAGCTTTATATAACACCAGACACCAGTATCAACTTGAACTCCACATTTCTCACATGTCCTCCAATGGTGTTCCTTCATTTGCCAGAGCATATGCAATTTGGTATGATTCATTATTCTTATAAACAAAAGGGACATTCCCAACATCATCAGTAAATTTTGTAATTTGTTAAAGCAGAATCTCAATTTTCATGGACATTCATCTTTCTTTCCAACCCATAATAATGTAGTTTTAAAATAAATTCAAGTTTCCATGTTCTATATATAACTATTTTATTCACACAAATGTGTAATATCTTTGGTTATTGCCATATGTCACCAAAGATTAGATTGCACAGTTTTTTTTCCCTTTACTTTAATAATCATAAATTCATAATAGCCAAAATCAACTACAATGTTAGCATTCCTTCAAAAAAAAAACTACAATGTAAGCAATGTTGTAACTCACTATTGTATCTCAAAAAAAAAATGCTGTAACTCACTAGAAAAAATTAAGTACTATAATTATTTTCACTAAACATAAAACCATTTTAACGAGGAATAATTTAACTAATGCTCTATACTATAGCCATGTTAATTAGATCAACCATGTTTATAACAGTGTTGTCAAATCATGGTTATAGCGATGCTATAGCATAGCAGAATTGAATTTGGACGCCAAAGTTATTCTCAATTGTACACCATAACATAAATTATGGTTTACAACTTGTGATATGCTTAGTAAATGATACATGTAACACATTTCGACATCCTATCCCATAGAAGAAGAAAAATATCAACAGTAAGATAAACATTAACCGAAACAAGCAAACTACAATGATAAAAAGAGTTTTCTTTTCATATCAGACAATGAGGAGTTTGTTGCTTTACATAATCCAGCATGCAGAAAGCCATGATTTCCATGCCAAAATCAACAACAGAATCAAGATATTTACTTATTTAGCATATTATGTTATCAGCATATTCTTATACTTTCATTTCACGGCTTAATGTCATATATGGTGTACTAATGTTCTAATCCATCCCACCAAGAAAGCAAGCATTTCCTATCAACGGTAACATTGTTCTACTTCACTTCAGTGGATGACAGGCTTTAAGGGATGAGCTCTTAGCTTGGACAAATCTAGGTTAGAATCTAGTTCCTCATCCAGTTCACCAACAACGCTTCTGCATATCCCGAATCAAAACCATTAAAACCGATATAAATGGGTTAGGATGTGATAATAAGTCTCCAGAATTGAGAAAAATGACCAGGTATAGGAGAAACAAACATACATGTTGTCACCCCTAATAATGTATAAACCCAGAACAAGTTGTTGAACACCTTCCTGTAATTAGAAACGAGAATGAGCAACCAAAAGGAAAACTAATAAAATCACGACATGCAAGAAAGAATCTGATAACAAAAACCCTACATTAGATAATATTTAAAGAGGCAGAAGGGGAAGATGTAGAGAAATTAGCAAATCACATAAATATGTCACAGTCAATTGTTAAAAGCAGAAGATTCCAGTACAAGAAACAAAATAATCACAACCTTAACTCTAGAAAATAGATATGACAGAAAATAAATGAAGCCATTAGCAACTACTATTACTTGTTGCAAAACCATAATATCTAGTGTTTGGCCTTACTTCAGATTTCGGCAAATATCTAGGCGTGCCTATTCTCCATTCTCGCCAAAAGAAGGCTAATTATGAATTTCTCATTGATAAGGTTCGTAAACGTCTATCGACTTCGAAAGCCAAGGGTCTGTCTTTTCCGGGCAGAACTACTCTAACTCAATCAGTGTTGTCGGCTCTACCTACTTATATTATGCAAACAATGCTTCTTCCGAAAGTAGTGTGTCTTCAGATAGAAAAGCTAATGCGGGATTTTATATGGGGCTCTACGGATGCTAATCAGAGATGGCATACAGTGGCTTGGGATGACATTTGCAAGCCTAAGGACCAAGGCGGGCTGGGTATTCGAAATGACCATATTTATAATAAGTCGCTTCTCATGAAGTTGGGTTGGTCAATTATAGACAATCCTTCAGCCCTTTGGGTCCGAGTATTTAAGGCCAAATACAAATGTGTTAATGAGACTGTCCCAAATGCTAAACCTCAACAGAAATGCTCAAATATTTGGCTCGGTGTGGAGTGATATTGTGACAGGCATGCAGTGGAACAATGGGAATGGGAATTAAATTCATTTCTGGCTAGATCCTTGGCTTCCCTCTGGTATTATCCTTCAGAATATTGCTTTAAGGTCGCTTGATCAGTCTCATCAGATGGCGAAAGCACCTAATTATTCTGACGATAATGGTAACTGGATCTTAGATCAAGTGAAAGAATATGTTCCGCAACAGTATGTGGACCAGATTCTTGGTTTTGTTCCCCTAGTAGCTCTCAATTGGGTGAAGATTTTCCGTCATGGCCTATGTCATCGAATGATAATTTTTCTACTAAACAGCCTATGATTACTAGTTACTTATGAATTCGACCCGCAGTCCTCATTGGTCGAATGTTTTTCTGTGGCTTCTGTATAATGACGGCCTGAAAACTAATGATAAAAGAGCTAAATGTGGTATTGCTGATAATAATGTTTGTCCTCTGTGTTCCTCTCACACGGAGACTCCGGCCCATATTCTCCGTGATTGTGTGCAAGTTAAATTAATTTGGCAGCAGTTGCAATTTGTGTTCTCTCAGCATGTTAACTATGATTTTAATAGCTGGCTGAATTGTCACCTTAAGCCTTCCAATGCTTCAGGTTTGCAGAATAGACATACATTATTTGGCATTTCTGTTTGGTCAATATGGCAGCATCGGAACCAATGTGTTTTTGATGGTAATACTTTCTCTACTTGATTAATTGTTGATCAGATTCGGACCTTAATGGCGGATATTAATAGAGTCAAACCAGATTTTCCCCATATGCAGGACAACTATACTACAGTGAAGATTGCTTGGAAGTTGCCTGATAGAGTGGATTAAATGTAATTCTGATAGGGCAATTAATTCTAGATTGCATAAATCAGCTTTGGTGAGGCTACCCGAGATGAGTCCAGTGCGTGGCATGGGGGTTTCACTTGTGATTCGGGGTCATGCTCGATTCTTACGGCAGAACTTTGGGGCATTCTCGGTATTCTTCAAATGGTTTGGGATAAAGGTTTCCGTCGTGTATCTCTTGAGTCTGATTCGGCGGTAGCAATTTCTCTAATTAATAAAGGTTGCTCTCCTTCTCACCCTTGTGCCTCTATTGTCTCCCTCATTAATTGCCTTAGAATGAAGGAATGGCAAGTGCACATCTCTCACATTTATAGGCAGGCAAACCAGGTTGCTGACTGGATTGCAGGATACGCTCTTTCGTTACCTACGGGTTCCCTTGTACTCCAACACCCTCCCCTTGGTTGTGTTAATCGCTTCTGGCAGGATGTTTCCAATATTTATTTTAATTGTCGTGTGCGTTTATAATTCAGCCTAACGGCCTCCCCCTTAGCAAAAAAATAAAATAATACAACGTAAAGTAAATATTTCAAAAGGGCCGGGGAAAAAAAATTAATATACTGTCTATATCAAGTTATCAACAAATAGGAGAATGAGATAAAGAATTTTTACATCCTAATACCTAAAAAGACAAATATTCAAAATTCAATTTTACAAATTAAAATAAAAGTAAAACAAGCTCAAGATGCTGAATAATATCACGTTAATGTTCAATGCCTCATCCCATCAAACATGCCTAAATTTTTGATATAAAAAGAACAATTGTTGCAGGATAAACAAAAACATGTTTTATTTGAATAGAGTGCAACATTCTTCACCACACACGGATATATCATACGACAAAACAATGACAACTTATGGCAATTGTCATGTAAGTCGGAACAAATCAAAATTCAAAATGATTGAAGAATGTCGTCCATACCTTGGTAGAAAAAACTCGTTCATGCGACTCATCAAGAATTATATTAGTTGCCTGATCAAAACCTTTTAGGACTCCCTAAAAATTAAACAAAAAAAAGCATTGCAATCAGAAGTTACAACAACATTGGACATTTACAAACACTAATTTCATGCAAAGACTTACCACTATATTTCTTCCATCATTCGTAATGACTGATATTTGCTCTGCCAAAAAATCAAACAAACAAAAAATAAATCTAATAGTATAGCTCAAAACATAAAATTAAGCTAAATATTTTTTTCTTTCTGAAGAAGCTAAATTAGCCCAACTAAATTGGCACTGAGATAATCGAACCTGAGACCTCGAGGAGGAACACACTCTCAGGTCCAAAGCCAATACCAATATAAGCTAAATATTAAAGAGTAGAATCATATCTTAGTCCACTAAAGATACTAATAACATGTCAATTTAATAGTTACTTTCATCATCAAATTAGTTCATTTAAGCTCAAAACCCTAATATTTCTTCCATAGAAATTAAAATTAATTATTTTATACTATGATACATATAACTATGAAAAAAGAGGGAGAGAATATTAAGGTTAAGAAGAAAAAAAATGTTGAAGATTGCTTACGATCTACAAGAGACTCGAGTCCGGGCCCCGCAGTAGCCATATTTGAGAGTGAACTAACTGAGGTTGAGTATTTTCAGTTTCGGAGGTTAACACGTTCGCCGCATCATTTTCTTATTTGGATCGGGTTTTCACTCAACCCGGCCCAACATCAAACAAATTCAAGATATAACTAAGTTCGTAGATTCAAATACAAATTTAACAACATCGAACAAACATACAACATTCAAATTCGTAATATACAACTACATACTCGTGCCTACAACTAAAGAGTTAAATATGGTAATTTTAGTTAAGAAGTTATAATACAATTGGTAGAAAACATTTGACTAAATAAAATCTCGAAATTGTTAGGCTGGACGTCTATGATCAGATTTCGATCACTAGTTCTTTCATTTTATGTGTGAGTTTATGATGACTTTGTCATTTTATCTATGTACCAAAAAAACATGACAATTTTACATTAGAACTTATGTTATTACTTTTTTATTACTCTCTCCGTTTCAAAATAAATATCATACTTACCAAATTTGTTTGTTTCAAAATAAATGTCTTATATTATTTATAACATTGATTTTTTCTATTTTATCTCTTAAAACAATCTTTAGGTGAGAGAAAAAGTAAACTTAAATATCTACTTTTTAGTATTATAATGTTTACTATCAATAAAAAGAGGGGGTATTTTAGTAAAAGTTATATACGCTCTCTTTCATTTACACATTTTTCTTAAAGTGTGTAATTTGGTCAACTGTGACACTTAAAATAGAACGGAAAGAGTATTATTTAATGCAAACTTATTTTATTTAGATATCATAACATATTTTTTTAGTTCTCACTACCGCTTTAATTTAGTTTGAAAGCACTTCTGACATAGATACCATAACATGTGCTCTTGACTCTTTCTTATTTTTTTCGCCTAAAAAGTTGTTCTTGATATTCATTTTTTTTAAGAAAAATGCAATAGTTTTTATTAATATAAAAATGCAATAATTATTTGTTTTGATAAAAAAAATGCCATAAACTTTTCTTTTTGTATGTAATAAAAGTAATAAAACATTTCATAAGTTATCAAAAAAAACTAAATATTAGTTGATTATTGATACATTGTACTTAGTAGGAAGGACTATAGTTTGATCCTCACAATTGTTCTTGAACAGTGACTGAAATCACTTGATATAAGAATTTGTCTTGAACTAAATTAATTTGTTCAATAAACCGAATATTGGTGGTGATAACAGAATAAATAAATAAATCAAAGAAATGTTTTGTTTAACATGCACAAGTAAAGTAACTGTTCTAGACTTAGTGATCCCTCTCCTTTTCTTCTCTCTTAGCCCCACATTCTTTCGTTAACCTAATAATTTTCTCTATTTCTTCTTAATCCACCAAAAAAGGGTGGCTTAGGGTCTATTCTTGATTTGAAATCAGTCTTTTAAATTGTTTTCATTTTCTTTTTTATCAAAATAAGTGACTTTCACATGTATTAAGTTTTTTCTTTATAATGTGACGTTGTGTTGTTCGTCGTCTTAGTGCAACATTGTTTTGTTTTTCTATCATGTGCGGTGTTTGTTCTGTTAAATTCTCATATTACATTAGATCCAATGGAGTTTAAATGAATGACTTTGACGTCGTCAACGTTACAAATCTGGAAACATGAATATTTCAGACACTTTATTTTCGTCATATTTGTAAGCATTTTACTGTTATATGTTATTAACTTGAATGTTGTAAGTTTGTTCATAGATGCATCTTTTTTAGTTTTTAACAACTTTGAATTTGTACATATAATATATTCTACGATTTTGATTGAATGAATTTCCCTTTTAGTAAAAAAAAAAATGTCTGACCAAAATGTTTACTACAACTTGTTGTTTAAGTAAAATCGTATGAATTTATTTATTTTATTGGTATTTACCTTCTGATTCTAGATAAAGGGGGCCTTAGTAGGTAAAAGTTTGGGGCGAGTTTTGGAATTAAATGTCTCCAGTCTCCTCCCAAATGCAGTTTTGAAAATTGAACTATTTTCTTTCCTACAAAGTCCAACGTCAATCACCACTAAATCAACTAATATTTAGTTGTTTATGTATTAATTGCAAGACTTATGTTGTATTTTGGATTTTCAAACCAGTTTGTATTCAAATTAAAATTGTACTAATTGTACTCTATTGATACAAAATTGTATTAATTGTTCTTTTTTATTTGTCGTTTTAGAAAAAAATATATTTGTTTTAAATTATTTGTCGTTTTAACAATTTAAAATTATATTTTGTCTATTATACCCTCGTTCTTAATTACAGTATTTTTTATTGACTAAATTTCATATAATTTTTTTATTGTTTTTGTTTTGTTTTTATTTTTTGGAAAGAGAAAGTGTGTGAAAAAAAAGGAATTTATTGGTAGATTAAAATTAGGATTTATATTCCAAAAAAATGTATAATAGGAAGATAAGGTGCAAAAATACACTTTTTAATTTTTTTTTAATTTCTAAAATGATAAATAAAAAAGAACGGACGGACTATTATTTAATGATCTTATCTTCACTCATTTGTGAATAAATAAATAGGTTTTTTTTACATAACATATAGATATAGATAGACTAAATGATGAATAAATAAAAGTTAATGTTTTTTTTCATGTATAAAAATTTAGATAGAAGTTCGCCAAAAAAATTAAAATATTTAGATAGACTATTAATTATCATTGTACCAAAAAAAAAAAGAGAAACTATTATAAAAAAAAATATTTTCAACAAAAAACAAACTTAGATAGAATAGCCTTCTGCACTTCTTTTATAACAAAAAATATTAGATAAGAATATAAGATGAATAAAAATATTTTCGCTTATTATTTTTTTTTTTTATTGAACGGCTTTCCGCTTATAAGATGAACAAAGTGAGTTTATTATTTCCCAACTCTCTCTAATCATTATTCTCTCATTCTTTGGGTTTACATATTGTTCTTGTTATATCCTACATGCTCCTGAATTTCTCTCTTTGCTAGAGTTGTTGTAGTAGATTTGACTGAGACCCACTTGCACGAGGTAGGAAGAATTTCAAGATACAAGTGCTAGGACTAACATGGAAGATTGTCATGCACGATATGAGATGATTCTTAGGTGGGTTGAAAGACAGAGGAAATTAGTGATAAGAGAGTTGCTACCGGTAGGGGTGGAAATAGGCTAGGCCGAGCTAGGCTTTGTCAAGCTTGAGCCTGGTCTATTAAAAATTTAAAGGCCTAAGCCTGGTCTGTAGCCTGTTATAGGCTTGATTTTTAGGCCTGCGGCCTGGCTTTCAGAAAGCCTGGCCTGGCTCGTTAGCCTGTTTAAAAGCCTATTTCGTATGAATTTTTTTAAATAAGTAATCATTTTTATATTTAAATAGACTAATCAACTAATTCTCCAATGAGATTAAAATTTCTTTTGATATTTCACATAATACTTTAGAGAATTTAACTATATAATTATCATATTTCAATTCTAATTTATAGTAATATATTTATATATGCAAAAAATTAGTTCATTGTAAAATTTGTGGAATTAAAATTTAGTTCATAATTAAATAATTAATATTCAATAATAAAAATAATAAAAATATTACAAATATTTATCTAAATAGGCCGGCCCAGTAGGCTTTATAGGCTTTTTCAATGGCCTGTAGCCTGGCCTATTTAGTTAAATAGGCTTATAAAAAAGCTTTGGCCTGACCTATTTAAGAAAATGGCCTAGCCTGGCCCGAGCCTATATAGGCTAGGCCATAGGCCCCTGTAGGCCGGCCTGGCCTATTCCCACCCCTAGCTACCTGTTAAAATCTTTGATGGAGAAGTAACTAGTGATTGTCCTATATGCATGGAAGAATTTAAGAAAGGAGAGTTTATTCAACCATTTGTTGTGTGTGCACATGAATTTCATATTTCATGTCTCAATTCTTGGTTACTTGGAGGGAAAACAACTTGCCCTATTTGTCGTCATGATTTGTTGTTAACCACTAAATGTAAACCTAGAGCATAAAAATTTAGTTTTCATTTTTTTTATTAAGTTTTTACTATTTTTTTTGCCTCAATCCAATGTACATTAATATTTTACCTGTGTGACATGGATGAGGTAATGAAGATTTAGTTGTTTGGGCAGTTGATAGTCTAGGAATAAACCTTTCGGTGTTGTTATTAATATTTGTATTAAAAAGAAAAAATAGTATTAGTATTTGCTTTCTTTGATTACATTAATATTTGCTTTCTTTGTTATTGATAGGGGTTTGGTTGTCTTATACTTTCGGTGTTGTTATTGATATATTTGCTTTCTTTGATAAACTTAGAACAAGGATGATATTGCTTAATTAATGACATGACATGCTAAAGTTCAATGTGATACTTTAACATGTCAAAACTAAATTAAAGTTCAATGAATAGTTTGGTCAATTATTTTTTCAGAAAAATTAACAAACACTTGCACATTAGTAATAATAATAATAAAATTAAGAAGTATTGACATTTCGGTTAAATTTAATTTTTAAAAAAGTACTACTTGAAATCCCATACGATCTGAACATATTTATAAAAGGAGATTGAAAATATCTAATTTTCTTTGGTATATTTAATTTATTATTAGAAGACTTAGTATAAAATCTAAAAATCAACTAATTCGTAGAATATAAATTTTACCGTCCTTTGTTTATCAAAAAAATAAAATAAATCTACCGTTTTTTAACAAATAACTCATTATTCATTTAAAGCAAGAGTTTTATTCTATATAAATAGATCTAACATGAAAGTAACATTGGAAGAATTCTTGTATCGGACTTTTGAGACCTTTAGAAGACTATACTTCAAAGTCTCAATCCATGTGAAATATACTATAAAGTTATTTTCATGTAAACTTTTTATCATTTTGAACTTCTCAACTTTATAGATTCAATTTTTTAATTTCTTTTTGTATAACACATATATAAAGATAAGATTTATCGAGTTTAAGTTTTTATTATTCTACCATTGTTCCTTCAATTTTTAACTCAAGGAGTTGCTCTTTAGATTCTGATGGGCCGATTAATTTTAATTCGAGATCGAAAGTTAGTGTCTTGTAGCATCTTTTGGGTCGAGTTGAAGTCTCTTTGGTGGTCTGAAAGTTGGGCACAAATTATAGTGCATAAACATGGATGGCTTATGCACCGTGCATAAATACCCCATATTGCTTGGCGCACCCCCCAAATTTCTAATGCACCCCCACCAGATTGCTTAGTGCACCCCCAAATTTCTAACACACTCCCCAAATTAGGGGTGCACTAGAAATTTGGGGGGTGTACTTGAGAGGTGTGCTAGAAATTTGAGGGATGCACTAAGCAATTTTTATTATTTATGCATGGTGCATAAGGAAAAAATTTATGCACCATAACCACTCCCTAGAAGCTGATGAATGTCATTTTAAGAATGAGATTATAAGTTGACCTCTTTTAGGTAGTGTAAGTTTTTATTTTTTCATTAGTATTACACATATATATGGCGCCTTTATTTTGTAGTTCTTATTTTATCAGTCTTTATTCATCTTGTGAAAGACTTTGTTTTATTAATTAATAATATATTTTCCGTCCAAAAAAAAAGATAATAAAGATAAAATTATTACAATTAAAAAGTGAACAAATAAATAGGGTTTTACATTAAAAAAAGTTTTTTTTACACAACATAACAGATAGATCAGCATATAGATAATGTGACTCTTAGCAACCCTAATTTTTTTTTTTGCTTTTTTCTTGGTTCATCTATTATAGAGGGGTGATTAAGGATCAATTTTGATCCGGAATCACCCCTCTTGATCTTTTTTCAATTAAATAAGTGGTTTACACATAATTTTAGGTTTTATTTGAATTTTTTCCTTTGTGAGTTCTTCGTCTTGTGTTGTTTTATTCCCGTCTTGGTGCGGAGTTGTTTGTTATCCCGTCTTCGTACGGTGTTTTGATTTCCCGTCTCTGTACGGTGTTTTGTTTTCCTGTCTTTGTACGGTGTTTGTTTTGTTCAGATTTGCTGATTTGCTTCGATCCAAATTCAGTGCAGATTCAATGATTTCAGATCCATCAACGTTGCAGATCCGGAAGCAATGTTTTAAAAACCGGATCGGACCGGCCGGTCGAACCGGTTGGACCGGTGAACCGGAGGTCAACCGGTCCGGTCTGGCTATTGGATCGGATATGCAGATGGACCGGAAAAACCGGCGCAAACCGGTCTAGACCGGAAAAAACCGGTGAACCGGACGGTTTTGTCAAACCGGCCGGTTTAATACATTTTAAACATTTTTTTTTTTTAAATTTGATTTTTATTTTATTCCCTCTATTAATGAATAAAGAATTTAAATGTTTAAAAATAAGAAAAATTGTCTTCAATTAGGTTTGAACCCATGACCTCTTCTTAAAAGAAAAAACATTCAACCACTATGCTAAGTTATTATCTTGTTAACATAATTACTTTGTAATTAATATAATGCATATTCTTATACTATTAATATTATTTTTATAAAAAACTAAACTTTCTCACAAGTTTTGATTTATTTAAGAATCAAATTTGATTTTTTATTTTTATTTTATTATAATTATAATTAAAATATATATGTTATAATTTTTTAAATAAAAATGAATAGGTGCTATATTCTATTATAAAAAAAATGTTTTTATTTTCCGATTCAATTAATACATATAATTATTTGATATTTTTTAATCCTTTATATGTTTTAATTATTTTTAAAGACTGAATCATTCAATTCAATACAAAAATACTTTATATTCACTTACTTATTTTGTTGTTTGTGTGACCACTATATTTATAATTTAAATTTTAAAATTGAACTTATTAAATTATGATATTTTAGAAATTTTCCAAATTTTAAGGTGTAAAAATTTCAATCCAATCATGATTTTTTAGAAACCGAGTCACCGGTTCGACCGGTTTAATACCTATATAAATTTATTATAGAGCCCGGTTCATTACACCGGTTTGATCCGGTTTAATCCGGTCTAGTCATGCGGTTCGACCAGTGAACCCGCGGTCCGACCATTAAACCAGTGAACCCATAGCCTCACCGGTTCGATGACCGGTCCGGTTTTTAAAACATTGTCCGGAAGCATGACTATTTCGATAGTAAAAAAAAAGCATATAGATAATGTATGTATAGATAAGGCTAAATGATGAATAAATAAAGATTATATTTTTTTTATGTAGAGAAAATTTAGATAGGATGGCCTTCAATGCCTCTTTTGTAACAAAAAAAAAATAGATTAGATGTACAACAATTAGATAAGATAAAATAAATTAAGATCAAATATTTTATATTTTTTTTGGTAAGGTTCAAATATTTTATATATAAACAAAGTTTTTTTTTTTTAACGGCAAAATTTTTATATATAAACAAAGTGAGAGTTCATTATTTTCAACTCTTTCTAATCATTATTTTCTCTGCTCTTTGTATGGTCAATCTGTAGGTTTATATATTGTTCTTGCTTATTATAAGTTATTCACGTATGCTACATGGCTACTGAATTTCTCTTTTTGCTTGTACTATTGGCATGGGTCTTATTATTGATATCTATAAAGATTTTTTTATCATCAAGAGTAGTAGTAAATTTAGTCGAGACTTACTTGCACGAGGAACATGAAGAAAGAGAATTTCAAGATATAAGTGCTAGGGCTAACATGGAACATTATTACATACGAGATGAGATTGTTAGATTTGTGATAAGACAAAAGATTGCTAGGATGGTGATAAGAAAGTTGCCACCAGTTAAAATCTTTGATGGAGAAGAAACTAGTGATTGTCCTATATGCATGGAAGAATTCAAGAAAGGAGAGTTGGTTCAACCATTTGTTTTGTGTGAACATGAATTTCATTCTTCATGCCTCTATTCTTGGTTACTTGGAGGGAAAACAACTTGCCCTATTTGTCGTCATGATTTGTTAACTACAACGTGTACCGTTAGAGCCACATAAAAAAAATAAGTTTTAACTTTTTTTTCTTCAATCCAATGTACATTAATTGTTTAGTCATCAATTAAATGTATATGTTTTGGTCTCATGAGCGTAGCTTAGTTTGTTAAAATTGACATGTAATATGCAGGGATTGGTTGTATTAGTTTGGGACCTAGGCCTGTGCTCATTCTCGGTATTTTAGGTTTGATTTTCTTTAGTGACATTTACGTAGGTTAATTTAACTTCTTTTCAAAAAAGAAAATATGAAAGGACTGAAGTTCAAACTCTGATACGTCCACTTATTCACCTTTAGTGTAAAAATTTTATGTTTTTACTATTTTGATGCCCTAATCCAATTCACATTAACTTTTTAGTCATCATTATTTTAAATGTACATGTTTAATGTTTTTTTGATAAACAAAATATTATTGGGGGGGGGGATGGGTAGCTCAACTGGTTAAGCTGACCAGTTGAGCTAAGGGTTAAGGAGCTATTGGAGGTCAGGGTTCAAATCCTGACAAAGGAGATTTGTAATATATTATTTACTAACAACTAACATTGTCTATCAAAAAAAAAAAAATTGATGAAGGAGTACAAAGGGTACTCAACCTTTACAAGTTACAAAGATCATCTATAAGCGAGTAAAACAAGCTAGTGGGTTATTACACCAATCAAAAAAGCTAAAATCCACTTTCTCTCTAGAACTCAATCTACCAAAGAACCACAACCAAGCTACATGGATGATCTGCTGCACTAAAGAGAAGACAACCAACTTTTCTCCGCGAAATATTATATTATTTCGCAAAAGCCAAATACACCAAGTGGTGACCAACCATATGATATGCCGATGCCTCTTTGCTTTCTTTCCTGAAACTAGAGCTCCAAAAGCCAAAAAATGCTCAGACGGTGACGTAAACCCCAATGGGGTTAAACCCATCCACTTATAAATGTGACTCCAAACCTTTTGTACATGTTTAATGTGTTTATTAGTGTTTGCTTTCTTTGATTAGATTTTTATGATGTCTAACTTATTTTTACAGAATTGATTAATGTCTATTTCGAATAACATTGACATAACTCACATAAGTACTTATATATAAGTTCACGGACAAACTAGAATTCATCCCTCACTTACAGAATGAGTCAGTTTTTTATCAATCGAACAATATTCTCTTTTTATCAATTGGACTAGTCGATCTTAGTCTTTGTGTAAGAGACCATGCTACTTTTGTTTTGGCAAGAGTAGATTGGTGTATTTTGATTTTTCTGAACAATATTCTCTAAAAATGAATTATTTCTCTTGATTACAAAGTGTTATATTTTTAAGATGGATTGTATATATGCAGATGCAGGTGGTACATGATAAATTTAATTGTTTTAAACAGGGATCTTTTTATAAAATGTAGATTTTTTTGCTTCATTTGCACAACAATTATTGAGTTATTTTTGCTAGACGATCATTGAACAACTATGATATTGCGCGCTTTAGCCCTTAATGACATGCTAAAATGTGAAAACTGAAGTTCAACGTGATACTTTAGCTAGGGATGGCAAAAGGATCCGTACCCGCGGATTCCGCCCGAACCCGAACTCGAGTCAACGGGTAAAAACTGAGTTGACTGGATTTCGGATTCGGGTTCGGGCGCCACCCGACATTTCGTGTTCGGGTTTGGATAGATCAATATCACCCGAAACCCGAACCCCCACCCGTTTATATATGTAATTACAAAATTACCCCTAAATATATATAAAGTTTAACACCGTATTTTAGGTGAAATATATGTTGCAATGTTGTAGACGTTAATTTTAATGTTTAACACCGTAATTTCTTTGTTTCGTTGAGTTTGCTACATTTTTCTCTTTTCTAGCTTCGGGTTTCGGGTTCGGGTAAAAATACCCGAATCTACCGGGTGTGGGCACGGGTGGAAGTTTGACACCCGGATAGACTTTTGGGTTCGGGTGCCCGTTTCGGGTATAGATTTGGATAGTGTCAAACCCGTGTCCGATCCTGCCCGCTGCCATCCCTAACTTTAGCATGTCAAAACTAAAGTTCAAGTATCACATTATTGAACTCTAATTTAGTTAATTATTTTTTCAGAAAAATTAACCAACATTTACACATTAGTAATAACAATAAAATTAAGAATTATTAATATTTATATGTGCGGTTTGGTTTAATTTTAAAAAACAAGCATTTGAAATCCAACATCATCCGAGCATATTTATAAAAGGAGATAGAAAAATCTCCAATAAAATTAGATATATTGCACAAGTTTTGATTTTTTCAATCAATTTTTATTTTTTATATTTTAATTGATTTGGATGTGAACACTGATAGGCTCACCATGTGTATTGTATTTTAGTCTTCATTTAGAATATTTTTTATCAAAAAATAAAAGAAGAGCAATGTATAAATGAAAGAATGTGTAGATAAAAATGACTTGTATAAAATTATGCCATCTTAGCATACATTACACATAAATTTTGAAAAAACAAAAGAAATCCTAATCCCCAACATGCATGGAAATTTTTTTGATCAATGGTTTTAATTAGAAACCACCAATCTCACCATACTTATTAGTTTTCACCCTAAAGTGATTTAAAACAAATACATATTACTATCGAACGCTTGAGCCACTCTTGTTGAAGAGGCTTGAGCTTTTGCTTAATTCCCTAAGTGGTTTGTCTGTGAATCTAATCAAGTTATAGGCTGAGGCACCTAATATTGTACCAACAAAGGGTCCAACTACATAAACCCAAAATCCCTTGTAATTGTGCATCACCAAAGCTGGCCCAAAAGTTCTTGCTGGATTCATGGATGCACCTGACACAGGCCTGCATACAATCATCAAACTTAGGATAATTAATAATAGTAATTAAGGCCTTAATTATGATCAAATAAAATAAATCCCAATCCCTCATTATATTACAAGAAGCGAAGCACGTCTCTGATAGTATATTTAATCTACAGTATACTATCAGAAACATGTTTTCGCTAATATAGTTAATTTAAAATACACTATCAAAAAAACATGTTTTTGATAGTGTATTTTGACAACGGATTGAGAAATATACCATCCAAATATATAACATTATAGTATAGAGTTAAATTATATTACCCTGCAATGAAGACATCTACCACAATTGTCATACCAACAGCAATCCCTGCCAATTCTCCAACCTGTGTTTCAAATCATGAGGTATTTATTTAGAGTATTTATAAATGCTAAAACAGAACAAAATGCAAGAAAAAAATATGTAATATAAAGTAAACTTGAGTATACTAACAGCTCTATTGTCTGTAGCAACTGCAGATACAACAAACATCAAGAGAAATGATGTAAGTATCTCGAAAACAAGAGATTGAATATTAGATCCAGACGGTGTTGTTCCGAAAAAAGATGTTTCTTGTACATCAAACAGAAGGTACAATGTTCCACTAGCAAGAACAGATCCTAGTACTTGTGAAACAATATACAATGGCACCTACAAAAACATAAAATTTGTCTCTAATTCAGTCGTTAAGCCTCAAACACGACATAATTGAAGACTAATTCATTTTTTTCGTCGTTAATTTAACTTTTTTTTTTTTTTTTGGTACAAAAGAGGGCAAAAGCCCAAAAGTGATGATTAGCATCATGCCTGTTTGAGTGGGAAATGACGATAGAGAGCGAAGCTAACGGTAACAGCCGGATTGAAATGAGCACCGGAAATGTGACCAAGAGAATAAATCAATATCATAACTGATAGACCCCATGTGACACAAATTCCAGGAAATGTTATTGTATCTTTAGTCTCTTCATTTTTATTAAGAACCACTACACAACAGCCTGCAAATATTAGGAAGTATGTCCCTATCACCTCAGCTATGACCTGTTACATACATACATTTCATTTTTTATTTCATTAGTAGTGACACAAAAATTCAATAACCTAAATGAAAACTATATAGTATCAATGTAGTGACAATGTGACATGGTATGGTACAAAATTGGTACAATTGTAGTTAACATGTGTGTGTGTGTGTGTGTGTGTGTGTGTGTGTGTACCTTTTGTATGATTTGAACTACTTCAGGAGAACCACAAAATCCAGAATCCATTTGTGCATGTACCTGTGCCTTAAGATCACCTTCTTCCATTTCCCTGATCTCACTTGAAGACATGTTTGCTTAAATTAACAAAAGAAAACTAAGCTTTTCCTTTATTTATTTTTTTTTTTTTTATGTTTTGGTTTAGAGTGTGACTGGTTTATTCTTGTAATCAAACTTGCTTATTGTTATGTTGTAAGTTTCTGTGCTAGTTAAATATAGTTTTTGATGGTTTAGCTGTTTTTAGGAAGAACCAATGGAGGTAAGAGTGAAATAAACTACCACTACTTTACATTCATTCAATACTGTACACATGTTAATATGGCTAAATATAAAATCAATGGTTGGATTTTAAAATTTAATATAAACCATTAATTGAGTGTAACTATATGTGTATACTTCACACAAAACTAAACTATTTTATTCTTATTTTAGTTAATCTTAGAATGTAAAGAGATAGTTAAGGGGATTTGAACTTGAGTAACAAAGTTGCATATTAGTTAGTACCAAATGTATACTTATATATTAGGAAATATGAGAACTATCAGATTTATAAATATACATTGTGGCATGTGAATGTATCATAACATTTGTTTTTTATACATCGGGAAAGATAAATTGCTCCCGCCAGGATTTGATCTCTGAACTTCTCTCCTACCCAACCCTTATATGCCCCAGCTCTTACCACTTCAGCTATCCTACGGGGAACTATCATAACATTTGTTTATCATATCCATAACATTTTTATTTAATAATGGAACAAACAACAAAATTAGCCGAGAGGTACAAATTTTATTTTGGACCGAAAATATATTATTATTAATAATTAGATCTATGCACAGAACGACACTTATAAACAAAATACCAAAACAAACATCACTTAATAGAGGTCCACTTATAATCTCATTTTTAGAAAGACACTTATCAGCTTCAGACCACCACAAAAGACCTCAACCCAACCCAAAAAAATGTCACTAGATACTAACTTCCGATTTCGAATCAAAAGTGATCGGCGCATCAGAATCCAAAAGCAGTTTCATGAGCAAAAAGTTGAAGAGGTAGCGGTAGAATAGAAACTTAGGCAAATAAGTCTCAGCTTGCAGCCTCCAAACAGTCTACATCGACGTGGTAAAAGTCAATCAGATATAAAGAAACCTACAAATTTTAACAGATTTAAAAACCATCAGAGACTCAAAATGAATCCTTAACATATTTAGAAGCGGTAGAGAATCAAGTATCGTAGATAATCAATCACACACAACATTGACCACGCACCAACAACAGCGCCAGATCCAAACAAGAATAGAGGAAAATATCCCAACTCACAAGAGTCACAACCCCACATCCGCCACTAAACCACTGCAAGAATGATACAAAATCACTGCCGAAGCTGCCACTGCAGCAACACAACTCCTCCAAGACAAGAAAATGCCACTACAACCACTACCGTTACCTGAAACTGCAGCAAAACCAAACACCTCCACTGCCAATCACCAAAACACTGCCGGAGAACCACAAAAACATAAAACCTCCGGATCCGTGCAACCAACGACATTATAACTTTGTTGGAGCCGAGAGGTACAAATACCTTTGACATTATGACTTAACGATAAATCAAGCATAGAAAAACCAAATCTATCTATTATCTATAGTTATTAAGGGGATAGAATGACCCTATTTAGCTAGAAAGTCCGCACACTTGTTGGCTTTACGGTAAATGTGGATGATATATACTACTATCAAATTTATATTCATATCATATCATATATATTAAGAACACATCCATCCTTTGAACAAGAATAATTTTGGCCCATTTAGTTCTCTAAAACGGGCCACGTCAATTCAATGGAATGCCTTTGTTTGCCACTATAGAAGAAGGTGAGTGTATAATCCTCAAATTAATCATGTTCTACCTCACATAATTGATGATGGTAACAAAAGTGAACTGCACCCTCAATTAATAAACCCATACTACAATGTCCAACCAAAATTTGAGAAGAATAAAATGAAAGGCTGAGGTTTATTATTGACTTAATCCCTCATTAATCTAATAATTTTCATTGTCCTTGTCTTTAATGGTCCCATGCAGCACTATAGTCTACACCAGCCCATCCGGTTCATGTCCGTGGTTCACCCTACAAACACCATCACCTCTCTAGTACATTGGTTTTTGTTTTGCATTCATTTACTCTTTTATTATTATTATGGGCCACCGCTTCATTACATTTTTTGGTTCAAACCCAACCCCCTCGTCCCCAAAAATAATGGTGTGATGAGTAGTACGGATTAGGTTTGACTCGGGCAAAAATTTCACAAATTCACTAAATTGAGACATTTGTGATGATCAATTTAAATCATATGATCGATACAACAGTCACAAATACATTGAATGAATAAAATATTGCATGTGGTAAAAATTGAGAGATATATAGGTGGGTTGGGTAGATGGAGGTCTAAGGATTAATTTCTGGTGAGAGCAGTTTATATTTTTGATGTAAAAAAAAATTCTATTAGGAATTGTTAAATATGACTTATTTTATTAAAAAAAAATTATAAATAATATAATGACTTTTGTGAGTTTTTATCTGTTTGTTATAGATTTTTATAAAAATGAAAATCTAAAAATAGTTAAAATCATTTCAAATGTGAAACTGTTTCGAGTAGCTTTTCTTCAAAAATTATTTTTATAATTGATTAATTTAAAAAACGTGATTGCATTTTGGTAAAAACAAAAGAATTTCTTATTTCTAGAAAAACTAATTTCTAAATTATTGAGTATCAAAATCTATCTTTTCTTGAATACTCCATAACAAACATACTAGCATATAGTATACATACATTAATTATTCAATTACTACTTAAAAAGTTAATTATTTCTTACAAAAAGAATTGAATGTAGTATTTTTATTTTTTCAATTAGCTTAATGCATTTCACCATTTAAAAGTAAATAATAGACATACTAGAGTTTAAACTCTAGCGCGTTTTATACACATTAAATGTAATGTTTCTATTAACCGAGTTAATCTTACGTGAACATACTATCTTATCTAGAGAATGATGTAACTTAAAAAATATAAACAATGCCTTTCACCTGAATAAATTCTTAACCAAAATGAATTGTTACGGTTGGTTAGACAGATTTAATGCTTGAAACAGAAAAGTTCTTGTATTTCATATTACTACTACTACTACTACCTTGTTGTGCATTTCTTTAAGGAAACTGTATATTGAATATGGCCCCAATATGTTTATTTCAAGATAAGGCCACGCACACGAGGGTTGGGTAGCTCCACAATATTTTTTTCCAATTGCACGTTCGTCACCATATATATTTTAATTTCTTCATCGCCCCATAAAGCACATACATAACAGCTTCTGATCATCGACCTTTGTATTGTATGTGATGTGTTTCATGTTTTGCTAGTCCATAAGATTGTAATCATATGTTTTTTATGGGACTGAATTCTCTGCAGTGACTATGGGGTCCAATGAAATCCTAGCTATTCAATTTAAATACAGAAAATTTTAATATGTTGAACTTAGAAGAAATAAAATTCCCATTTTCTATATGATGCTTATAGAGAAAAAGCACGTCCCAAATCAAAAAGAATATGAGGCTACATTTTAACCATCTAAGCTAAACAAATATTTAGTTTTTTGTGTTTACCATTGCCGGCCCCGACATTTTGGAGATCCCAAGCAAATAATAAAAATGGACTTCTAATAAAAAAATTGTATCGAAAAAATATACAACTTTTTTAAAAAAAACATCATATATTAAAATTATAAATAGTATCAATTACTTCAAAATTACATAAACAAAATGTCATTTTTTAATCAACATTTTAGCTACTTAAAAAAGCCTCCCTCTTAACATTTTTTGAAACAAATTCTTCAATCAAGTCTTCATATTGTATATTCTCTAATAAATCCTTCTCAATTGCTATCATTACTAACTGATCAAACCAAATATAGATTGAATCTAATATTATATGTACATAATAATTTTTTTTTGAAGCCCTATTAATTTGGAGATCCCAAGCAGAAGCGCAGCTTGCTTGGGGTGAGGGACGGCCCTGGTGTTTACCTTCTTGTTCTCAGTGTTAATAATACGGATACAAAACAGAGAGAATAACACACAACGACGGCTAGAGTTTCTATAAAATACCAATAGCTTGAACAATACAAGAGTTATTCTTACAATATATATAATAATCTAATGAATCAGACTAATAACTTAAAAATCTAACAGACCCAATATCATATATCCAATACTTTATTATCTAACACTTAGGAGCAAGGGTTCCGGTAATTCAAAGTTTTAATACTTCGATTATTAGGTAAGTAAAATCTAATAAAAAAATATTCCTCTTTAAAATCAAGCTCAATTAATTCTAAAAGGAGCTCACTTGAGCTTAATCACTTTTTTTTTACGAAAGCTTAAGCACTTGATTAACTAATCAAACACATATTAATAATTTATCATATTATTTATTAATAATTAAATTGAATTATTTTAAACTCAAAATTTTAAGACCTAAAATTCTAACTTATATTTTTTTTAATAGACAAATATTAGTTGTTAGTGTATTATTATTAGTATATTGTCAATTTTTTCTCCTTTAATTTATCAAGATTCGAATCTGAACCTACACTAACTCTTTAACCTTAACTCAATTGGCTAGCTTAACCAGTTGAGTTACATATTGGCTGACCCTATGTTTGAATACAGCAAAATATCGGAGCCCACTTCAATCAATCCTAACTCATTCACTTACCATTTCAAAAAGAAGAGCACTCTCAAATGTTGTAGTTAAGTTTGCTCATCAATTTCATTCTCACCGGTCCTACAACAATTGCAACCCAAACTTCACTCCAAATTTTCATCTCAAAATTATTTCTCTTTCAATGCAATAATAATTAACATGCACCATTCAGTGTTTGGCTCCCATCACTTTAACACAACCCTGGCATCCACATGAATTCAGTATGGACATGCATTCACATGAATATTATGGACCACAAGGTGTATATATAGCTTTTGCCACGTATCTACAATGACCGTTACACTTTACTACTTAACTCTTGACATATTATGTCAAATTAAACAATGCCAACCTAGCTAGATTTGGTACATGCATACATATATTTTTGTTTTAATTTTGATGTGGATATGAATTTATGTATATAGTACACATTTGTCTACATTAGTTACTATAAAGAAATACTAAGTTTTGATTTAGTTTTTTTCTAACAATTTTGATTAGCCTTTAGTACTTAAATTGTTTTGTTTATGATTACATATCATAATTTCAACTTTGGATCTAATAAAATTTGTATTGTAAAACAATTGTAGTAGTGTAGTCTATAAATCAATTTTAACAAACTAAACCTAAACTAATCCTAGTTCAACTTTGAATTAAAATATACTAATTAAAATAAAAATAATAATACTAAAATAATAGAATTTAATTCAAAACTTCAAATTAACTTTTCTTTTTCATGATGAATGCTAACTATTGTCTTCATTCGAGAAAAACTGATCGACGTTAGGTTCCATATGCGCGCTAGCTTTGTAGCAATAATAACATGTAATAATAGCTAGGGTCCATTTTTATAGGAATTGTAATATACATATATCAGAATTCAATTCGAACATGAGATTTCCACGTATTCACTTTAAACGTAAAATTTTGACCGCCAAACCATTTGATCCCAACAAAAACAATATCTTTTATCCCCTATAGGTTTGTAGGCTTGGAGGTTGAGTTTTTTTGGATGAGGGCATGCAAGTAGAGAACACAAGTAAGAAAAGCCAGAGAGTGAGATGGATCCCATGAAGTATACAGACACGAACACTGAACACCACATGAATAATTATTTTGAAAAAATATTATAATTTAATGTAATCGTAAGTGTTGCATACACGACGCATATCCGACATCGGACGCGTCTAATTTGAGGAGTGTCTATGTTTTCATAGGATGAACCTCATTGTCTTTTACAAAGAAATCATAAAATATGCAATGTAGTGAGAATATAAGACATGTTGCATGCATATAAAATGTGATGTCCCTACCAATTGAGCTATGTTTCAGATGTACATGCATTACCTTCATTATTATTATAAAAAGAAGCAGACAAGATAGAGACATGCATTATACATGTATACTAAAATGGATATACATATCTCTAATTTGTTATCTGTTTTAACCCGAATGAAAAATGAAAAACAGAAAATGACACAAGTGACACTGTACATTCATATAGAAGAATCGAAGTGTCCAAAGAATTGTACCTAATATGTATGTTTGTATGCCTTTGTCATCATAGAAATTGTTAAAGATAAGTTGTCTTTGAAGAAGGGATAATAATGACTTAGCTTGTACATATATAGATACAAACGTGTGCTTGTTTTGAGATTAGACAAGTGATATATAGAGATATCGATTATGATAAATCGATCACAATCATTATTCTATTATTAACCTCTCATTGATAGATATTAAGCAAACCCCTACATAAAAATATAAGTGGTCGAGTAGAAATTTGATAAGAAAGTTCAGAATTATATACTCTTACTTTTTTCGGTACATCGAAAAAAAGATTAACTGCTCCCATCATAATTTGATCCCTGGACCTCCTCAACTCAACACATATATGTCATTTAGCTCTTACTACTTGAGCTATTCTACAGAGACAAAATAAATTTGTGCATACAAAAATTAATCACATGCAGCCTCTTTTTCCTAAAAATAAAATTAACATTTGTCCTAAAATTAACCACAAGAGCTCTTACCACTTGAGCTCTTGCTACTAAAAAAAAAAATTAACATTTGTCCATAAAAAAATAATCACTCCTCTTTTGCCTGAATATTTGTCCCTTCAAAGAAACTAGTATAGAAAGTAAAATGTTCACATTAGTTGACAATACTTGACATTATTGAATTCAAGTATGATTGGTTATTCATTCCTAATTTGAATGGAGTTGGATATTATTTTTAAAAGGAAAATATATTGATAAATAAAACTACTAATTATAGTATTAGAGATCGAAGAGGATCAAACATGAGAAATAGTCCCAAATAAACAAGATGGAGCTAAGCCACAAAAGAACACACATAAAATAAAACCAGCTCACAATAGTAGACATGATTGATAATAGTACACATATCCAAAAACGGAGAAGGTAAATATATCAATAATTGTATTATTCCTCCAAAAAAAACTCAATAATTGTATTATACTTTTCCTATTCGTGCTTATATATCCTTTTCAAGTTATATATAATTGGTTGGTTAACAATGATGTTACATTGTTCTTGCCTCATTAATTGGTCTCTTATGCATGGTGGTTATAGACTATAGAATAAACATTCAATTTAGTCTATAAACCACCACATTCTCACCAATTTAATCCATAAAAAACGTCTCTAAATTATCCTCTCATATATAGTCATAAATTTGACACATAAATTATAAAAGTATCTCCATAAAAAAAAACAATTATAAAGCAAATCACGTAAAAAAGTTTCATAGTCATAGTTTGTATCAAACTAAAGTAAATTATTTATCCCACCAAATTAAAAATAAAAACATAAGTTTTAAAGCTATTAAAAATTAAATTCATTCAAAAAATTTAAATAAATTGTCATTGAATTAAGACATTTTGTTTGTCCTAAAAGGAAAAAAGCTTCAAAAACACTACATTCTGGAAATAGTAGATAGAAACGTTGCTTTTTAGAATTGGACTTCAAAAATTGGGTCAAGTTTTGAAATTAGGATAAAAACGTATAAACGTATCAACACAGTGGAGTACAATAATAATAATAATAATAATTGTCATACCCCAAATTTTACCCTCCAAATTTTAGTACATATTTATTTTAGTCAATTTTATTTATTTTTCTAACAAAAAACTTTTTGTATAAAAGTATTTATTAGCACTCTTTTTGTTTGTCCAAAATTATAAAAATAAAGCATATATATAAAAAGAAAGGAAATATATAAACTTGTGTAGAAAGAAAAGGAGAAAGACACAAAAATATAAAAAAGGGAGTGAATCAAAACAAAAGAGAACCAAATCTCTAGCCTTGGAGAGCAAGGGAGTAAAATTGCACTAAAACATAATTTCTATAGCAAATCAAGCATAAAAATCAAAGAAATCTCTCAAGTTAATTTCCAAACCAAATATCTCAAGAGATACAATTAAATTTTAGAGACCTAATTCTAACACTATAAATAGAGGCTCTTTCTACACAATAATTCACACACCAATTCTTCATTCATACCACAAAATTCTTCATAAACCACAATCAATTCTCCCTTACACAACCACTAATTTCCTTCAAATCCAAAACAACTATCATCAATACATCACTACCATCACCGTACGCAAAGCATTCTAGGACGCTGCTGCCGTCAGAGTCGCGTCGTCGTCCTTTAACCAGATTTTTTCCCTCTTGCAAATAATAAAGAACTCAATCTTTTTTCTCTTTTATTTTGTAAATATCTTTAATAAAATAAAACAATATAAAAAGTAAGTAAACAAACTCAAAAAACCCTAGAATTAATTAGGAGGTTCCCGTTGGGTACAACGGATGTGAGGGGTGCTAATACCTTCCCCTTGCATAACCAACTCCCGAACCCTAAAATGGTTGCGACGACCGTCCCTTTTTAAGTTTTATCAATATTTCCCTTTAAAATAAAATTTGATGGCGACTCTGTGTCATTCCGAGTGTCCTAAACGCTCGGGCGATTTTCGCGGCGCGACAGCTGACGACTCTGCTGGGGATGTTTAAAATTAGAGAGTTAAGCCTATCCTCTAGTTTTAGGGTTATTTGTTTTGTTTGTTTACTTTGTTTTTTTATTCTTGTTTTATTTTATTTTTTTATTTTCCCGCATAATTATATTTCTTTTCATGTATTGTGGGTGGGTTATTTTTGAATGAAATTTGAGAAAAACCCTAAGTTAGGTTAGGAGTTGGTAGTATGGATCTATGGGATGCACATCCCAATGGGTGATGTACGAAGACTCCGCCTAGAGTAGACTGGTTCAAAAGGATTTGTCAGGAATGGGCTAGCCCCTCGGCTTGGCAAAACTTTGGATTCGGTCAGCAACTCTAGGACCCCCCTTTAGAACCCAAAGACTCCATTTAAGGGAGACCCTTTGAAATTTCACCATGTATCATGTGGAAGAATCAAAGGAATCTACCACCTTAAATGGAGCCTTCAAAAAATAAAAGAAAAAACAAAATCCCTTAGAACCACCCATGTGAGGGGTTTGGGTAGAAGAGCTTAGAACTGACCTAACATAAGGAGCCCTCCTATGTAGGTCGTCATGTTAAACGCATCCCTCATAAAATTTGAGTCATAACATGTCATTAAAGTCTTTTTGCATACACATGGAAAAAATCTCTTGCATACTCATGCATTTTCATGCATCTGCATTCTCATACACATGCATCCTAAAAAAAAAAGCACTCATATCCCTTCTCTCCTCACCGTCCTCCAACCATAATACCGCTAGCAAGTGCCCCGATACTCACGAACGGATCTCAAGAAAGTATGGAGGAATTCAAGAGAGGCCATGAGCAATCAAGGGTGGAGGTTGCCCAATTGAAGACTCAAATGCAGTTGATAATACAAATTTTCTTGCAAAGCTTTCAAGTATAAGGTTCAAGAACTCATCGACAACAAGAAGTTAAGTTTCAAAGGAGGCATTCCATTCATCAATGGTCACCCTTTTCTTGAACAAAGCGCAAGGAGCATCCCTTAGATTTGGCCAGTCATTAAGAAAACTTCTTTCCAAGGATCATTCGACTTTGAACTTCCAGTCTCAATTTAATTCTTTTGCTTTTAAAGTTGTAACTTTTGACTAGTATTCCTAATATAATAAACATGCATGTCTTTGGAATTAATCCATTCGTATCCACTCTTTTCTTGTTTTATTACTTACAAACTTGGAGCGAGGATGATGAAAATAAATAACTGATTATTGCTGATATATGCTTTCAATAGTAAAAAAAAACTGGTTGATGATGAAAGATGTTTTCAAAATAAAAATTAGTTAGTTCATGCTAAGTTAAGTCATTCTTGGATATGTTTTCGTTGTGGTCTGATTCTCCCATTTTCTTGAGATATATCAAATTTTTAAGTAAAAGCAAGCAATTTTGGTTTTGATACTTGACATGACACTTTAAGAGTATATAGGTTGTTTTGGTACTTTTGGCTACATTATGAAGGTTTAGTAATGTTTCAATAAAATCGGTACCGTCTTAACACCTTAGACATCCAGAAATATGTAAGGTTAATTTAAGTACTAATCTTGACAAAGACTTGAACTTAATTTCTAAAGTAACCCTTAGTAGTTTATCTTAGCAGTCGGCACCATCTTAAGCACAAACTAAGTGGGAAATCAATGAACATAAGTGAATGATCCAAAAATAAAAGTTTACATACTTTGGTTGATTTTAAAAGTGGGAATGCACTTATTGAGTTAGATGACCATCACTCGGTTGTTTAATTCAACAGTCGTTGAACATACAAAGTAAAATCATGGTAAATAAACCCTTTTAGTAGTTGGTTCAGAGGTGTCTGATTCTGAACTTGGTAGGGCGGGTTACGATCCGATCCCCCACAACTGCATTTGGGAGAGAAAAAGGGGTTTGCCAAACTTTTGTTATCAGCACCCCTCGATAAATGATCATAATCGCTAACAGATTTTCCTACCATGAGAGTGTAAAGATAACGGGCTTAATGTGATTGCACTTGAATGAAAATGGGTAAATAAAATTTAAGCAAAAGTCAGAGTCATAATAACATACTTCAGATTTGTCTTCATATGATGGGAATCTTTGACCACAATGAGTGGTTATGTGTTACTACGGTGCTTTTGGTATTTGATGTCTATTACTTGATTTTCTTATCTAGCCGGCAACCACGTATGATTAGAGTTGTCGTGTCATGTTTCAAACATGTGCTAAAAAGAGTTACCATTTTTATGATTGAAGGCAAACAAAAGTTCAAGTATGGGGGAAATTTGATAACGCAAATTTATATCATTTTTTTGGCTTGATTTACATGAATTTTAGTTGCATGAACAATTCTCAAAAGACCTAATTGAAGCTAGGTTTACATTAAAAGCATATCCGGCAAATTTATTGTTAAACTGACTCATCCAGTTTGTTATGTAATCAATAATTATCTTTTGTACATACCATATGTGCTTCCACCAAAATATATATTCAATTTCAAAAACTCGCATGTGCATTTTGTTATAAATACTTGTCAAAAGAAATGATTTTACTTGCAAGCCAATACTCGGCATCTGGTTAATTCAGCAAATGGGTCAATCAAAGGAGAACTGAATCAAGACGCTCCTGAGTAGGGGCATGGCACCTGGGAGCCTACCAATCAGTGGCAAATTCCTTCTAATAAGGGGCAGGTCCCCTAAACTCCTGTCATTCAAAGTCAAAAGTGTTCAAGAATTGGCCAGCCTAGGGGCACTATCCCTAAACGCCAGTTAATTGAGGGGCATACCTCTTGGAAATTCAAATAATGGGGCAGTTCGCAGCAATGTCATATTAGACTCAGTCTCAAGCAACCTCCTTTGCTCTAGTATCCAAACATTGAATGTAGCACTCCTCTCGAATGGTCATCCTACACCAGGGAATGAAGGGAACCTCTGCTCATAGGGCTCCAATGAAGTCAAAAATATTATGCCTTAAAAAAAAATATATAAAAAAAAAATATAAGAGCTCGCTAAGTCGAAAACCCGAAAGGGCGGCTTAAGCAATAGAGAGCGTCCCGCTGGATTGAAAACCTGAAAAGGCGGTCCAGGCAAAAATTAGGGGCACCAAAAAAGGAAAACATTCCCGGTGGACTGAAAACTCGAAAGAGCGGTCCACGCAAAAGTTAGGGATTTCAAAAAAATAAAAAATAAAAAAAAAGGCAAGAAGAATTGCAGCAGAGGCCATCCCTCTCCATACTTTCAAGTCGTTCAAGTGAATCATGTCAAACATCAGCAACCGTTGAGTTCAGAATGGGTGTCGAAAGATCATGCTGGCAAAATTCAATTACCTGTCACAAAAACTCTTTCATACACATTCAATCATATTCATGCATCATTAATGTTCGCATTCATTTAGCATCAAAACATGCATTGACATTCAAAAACTATAATTCATTCATCAAATTCAAAATTCAATATCTGTTGGCGGTGGCAACCCCTAAAACCAATCCTTATTTAACCTCGATCGGTTATCCAGAAACATTGATTCTTCTTGGCCTCTCCCATCAAAAGAAAACCGAGAGCCAATTAATACTCATCTTGAAGCCCAATTATCATCGACACGGCTACATACATCAATAATACATTTCATTTCATGCATAGCATACATTATACATAATCACAAATGCATCTGCATCACAATGCATTCATAGCATAATTAAGATTCGCCAATTCAAAAGTCCAATCGTCACTGGCAAATCAAGTCAAAAGTCCCATTGTCATGGGCAAATCAAATCAAAAGTCCAACCTCCGCTGGCAAATCCAATTCAAAGCTCAGGCTTCCCCGACACTTTACTTCATCAGTCACAAATGGCACAACAAGCATCAATCATGCATGACATAACATGCACGAGATAGCATGCATTAATATTCAATCATCGCTCTCATCATTATCTCGTCAGTAGATCCTTTGGCAAACCTCGGCAGTAGTTATTATCTCGTCAGTAGATCCTTTCGAAAACCTCGACAGTAGGTATTTATCTCGTCAGTAGATCCTTTGGTAAACCTCGTCAGTAGTTATTTATCTCGTCAGTAGATCCTTTGGCAAACCTCGACAGTAGGTATTTCTCATGAAATCTCGGCAGTAGATTCCCAAATTAATCTCGACAGTAGATCATCTAGAAAACCTTGGCAGTAGGTATTTCTCATGAAATCTCGACAGTAGTTATTATCTCGTTAGTAGATCATTTAGAAAACCTCGACAGTAGGTATATCTCATAAAAACTCGGCAGTAGGCTCTCAAAATCATCTCGTCAGTAGAACATCTGGAAAACCTCGACAGTAGGTATTCAGCAGAAGATTCCCAAATTAATCTCGACAGTAGATCATCTTGAAAACCTCGACAGTAGGTATCTCCCATAAAACCTCGACAGTAGGTATTTTTCATAGAATCTCGACAGTAGATCCCCCAGTTGGCATTGGCGGAAGATTATACAGCAAACCTCGACAGTAGGTATTTCTCGTAGAATCTCGACAGTAGATCCCCTAGTTGGCATCGGCAGAAGATTTTCAGTAAACCTCGGCAGTAAGTATCTCTTATAGAACCTCGGCAATAGGTATTTGAGATAACTTATCAATATGATACTCCATATCCCCAGCAAATCAAGGTTGCCCGGCTACGAGCCGATGGCAATATATCATACTCATTCCTAGGATCTAGATCCCTACGGGGAAATAACCTAACTCTGTTAACACCCTACGGGGCAATAACCATTTATCTTTAGGATCTAAGCACCCTGAGGGGAGACGATATAATTATGTTAGCACCCTGCGGGGCAATAACCATTTATCTTTAGGATCTAACCACCCTGAGGGGAGACGGTCTAAATATGTTAGCACCCTGCGGGGCAGCAACCATTTATCTTTAGGATCTAAGCACCCTGAGGGGAGATGGTCTAATTATGTTAGCACCCTGCGGGGCAATAATCATTTATCTTTAGGATCTAACCACCCTGAGGGGAGACGATCTAATTATGTTAGCACCCTGCGGGGCAGCAACCCTTTATCTTTAGGATCTAAGCACCCTGAGGGGAGATGACCTAACCTTTTAGCACCCTGAGGGGCGACGACTACCCTTTTAGTTTAAGCACCCTGAGGGGCGACGACTATCCTTTAGCGGAAACACTCTGCGGAGTGACGATCTCCTTTTAGTTTAAGCACCCTGAGGGGCGACGACTATCCTTTAGCGGAAACACTCTGCGGAGCGACAATTTCCTTTCAATTTAGCACCTTGTGAGGTGACGACTACCTTTTAACTTAAGAACCTGCGGGGCAGCGATTATCCTTTTTAGTTGAAGTACCCCGCGGGGTGATGACTTCTTCTTGGTTCAATTACATATGGGAAATGGTTATCTTTCAAAAGATATAGGCACCCTACGGGACAACGCCTATTTTTGGTTTAAACACCCTTCGGGGCAGGGACTATCCTCAAGATCTAAACATCGTCAAGGTGATAATCGATCATTTACTTTCATAAGGCAAAATTATGGGTATTCTTATATTTAATTATCTTTCAAAGACATTTAAAGATATTTAAATAGGGGCAGCTGTCATACCCCAAATTTTACCCTCCAAATTTTAGTACATATTTATTTTAGTCAATTTTATTTATTTTTCTAACAAGAAACTTTTTGTATAAAAGTATTTATTAGCACTCTTTTTGTTTGTCCAAAATTATAAAAATAAAGCATATATATAAAAAGAAAGGAAATATATAAACTTGTGTAGAAAGAAAAGGAGAAAGACACAAAAATATAAAAAAGGGAGTGAATCAAAACAAAAGAGAACCAAATCTCTAGCCTTGGAGAGCAAGGGAGTAAAATTGCACTAAAACATAATTTCTATAGCAAATCAAGCATAAAAATCAAAGAAATCTCTCAAGTTAATTTCCAAACCAAATATCTCAAGAGATACAATTAAATTTTAGAGACCTAATTCTAACACTATAAATAGAGGCTCTTTCTACACAATAATTCACACACCAATTCTTCATTCATACCACAAAATTCTTCATAAACCACAATCAATTCTCCCTTACACAACCACTAATTTCCTTCAAATCCAAAACAACTATCATCAATACATCACTACCATCACCGTACGCAAAGCATTCTAGGACGCTGCTGCCGTCAGAGTCGCGTCGTCGTCCTTTAACCAGATTTTTTCCCTCTTGCAAATAATAAAGAACTCAATCTTTTTTCTCTTTTATTTTGTAAATATCTTCAATAAAATAAAACAATATAAAAAGTAAGTAAACAAACTCAAAAAACCCTAGAATTAATTAGGAGGTTCCCGTTGGGTACAACGGATGTGAGCGGGTGCTAATACCTTCCCCTTGCATAACCAACTCCCGAACCCTAAAATGGTTGCGACGACCGTCCATTTTTAGGTTTTATCAATATTTCCCTTTAAAATAAAATTTGATGGCGACTCTGTGTCATTCCGAGTGCCCTAAACGCTCGGGCGATAATAATAATAATAATAATAATAATAATAACATTATTATTATTAATATTAATGAAAATGTTGTAAATTATCAAAAAAAAATGAAAATATTGTAAGACAAAAGTAGTGGTAGGACTAGTAGGAGTACTAATTATAATTAATTACCATATACTTGATATATTAATTCATCACAAGCAAAACAATGCAACCTCTCAACTTTATGTTTGTTGGCTCAACATTTTCCTCTTTAGACATAGTGGACGCCTACTCTCTTTTTTATGTGCCATTTCAATCCAAGGTTTGAGATAATGATTTGTTTCTCTTTTTTGTTGTTTTCCCTTCACAACTGTTTTCATATGAATATAATTGAAGAACCCTTTATAGATTATTATTATTATTGAGTTGAATGGGATCATATATATGAATTGACACGAGGTTGAATGTGCCATGTCATTTTCTTGGTAAAAAAGCAAATGGCTGGTGTTGTTGACTATGAATTATCCTAGTTAGTAGTTAGTGTTGTGGATACATCAATAGCCGAAAAGAGAGAAGTTCTTTACATTTCAATCACTAAACTTCAAAAGTAGGGTTGGCAAATGAAACAGTAATACAGTATTCTAGATTCAACTAAAAAATTATACTTAATTCGTTACATGTTGAACTTATAAACGTCGTTCTCGTCAACATAGTTCAGTTGGTAGTGAGAGTATTTAATATGTAAGGGTATGAAACTTTGATACGCCAACTTATTCATCTTTAAATGATAAATTTTAACTATTAGATTATTTGATAAAAAAACTTTTTAACTTATGAACTAGATAAATTGAACTTATATAATTTGATTTCTTCAATCAAGTCAACTTAAACTAATATAATTCGACTCGACTTGACTTATTTTATTCAACTTCAAAGGAATCAAAGGAATAGTAACTAAATCCTACTTAGTAAAAAGATTGTGTTCTTTCCAATAGTTCAAGAGTCTCATACTCTCTTGGTCCCAAATCAACTTTATCCAAGAATCTACTTATCTTAATGCCGGAAAACAAAAGCAACAAAGATGACTTTTTTTGGTTACTTTTTTAACTTGATCAAATGAAAATTTGTTAAATATTAATTCAGTCACGTAACTATAAGTAAGGAAGGAAAGACGACAAACGCAAATAATTGCGGGTTCCGCGGCTGATCATAGACAAAAGAAGCAATAGTGGAATAATAATGAAACTAGAATAAAGTAAAAGGTTAAAATAATTTCTCTTAAAAAAGTCTTGCTTTTATATTCCAATTTCATTCCCTATTATATTTCTTTTTAAACGAAGTAAAATATATTAAGCCATTAAATTTGGTCTAGTGATGAGAGGTTTAATATACATAAAGTTTTGGATTATCTGCTCCTCCTTTGTAAACTAAACAAAAATATTATTGAAATTCAAGCAAACAATTATGAAGTGTTAAATTCGAACTAAATAAAAATATTCATTTTAAAAGTTTTGTAGTATTAATTCTTTAGTTTATGTATAGCTTGACATATCACATATGGTTAGATAGGAAGGTTCATGGATCAATTTCTGATGTATTAAAAAAAACTCTTTAGTTTATAGGAGAAAACAACTTAAATAATCAAAGAGTTTAGCCGCACTTTTTTTTGTCAGTTATCAAAGTGAGTGTATTAGAATTTGAATCTTAATCCTTATATATTACGTTCAAATATCCTACAACTGAATTAGGCTCAAAAAATTTCTAACATAACTGCACATAAAATCTGTGTTCAGCACGGGATACATTAAAAGGAGCATTAAAAAAATATTTTAAGAAGGACACATTGCTCACAAGATTAAAATGATAAATATACATGAGCTTTGTTTTCTCATACCAAATAAACTAATACTAAAAATACTATATACTATTCTAATTATAATACTAAATAAATTGATTAACAATAAACAATGTTCATTAGAAGAGTCATTTCTAGATTTTGTTGACTCTGCTCACGTTTGTTTTCCCCTGTTTTCCTCTACTTTGTCTCATATGTTCTACTAGTACTTCCTTTTTCTCAGCTCTTGAAAATTGTGTCACTGTGCATGGCTAAAATTCTGAAAATTTGAGTCAACGGTCAACTTTTCTGATGTTCCCAAATTTTTGGAAACATGGAAGGATTTTCACTGTTTTTTAAGGATACTAGCTAGTGATTTTTGTGTTTCCCAATCCAGAAAAAAATCCTCATGCTTGCTAAAATAACAGCACAATCCACACTGTGATCACCAAGAATGCTTGAAGAGATTTTCACTCATCATAGATACCTTACAAACCAAGTAATATGTAGTAGACTATTGTAATTGGTAGTGCTATCAACATCCCAAATATAACCCTGCAATGAAAAAAATTTCATTTAATAAAAAGGGTTAACTTAATTATTTCTTAATAGTAAGAGTGCTTAGAAACAATATAATGAAGTTTACTTAATTGCTTACCCTGTACTAAGAATGGTTGGATGAACATTGTACTCCTTTGCAAACACAAATGGAACAATCCCTTGAGGAAGTGCAGCCTATTTTCATCAACAATTACATTTTTATAAGCTAACAAATCTATAAAAATTATGATTCATGCAAAATGATTGTTTCATCAATAATTTGAACCATGCTTATCTTAAACAATTCTTCCTTAACTGGAGTTAAAGACGAATTGTTTGAAAAATCAGTGTTTTTAAATTGACCAGAACAATTATTGACTAGACTTTAATTATTTAGCGTTCAAATTCCATAAACTAAGATTGCTTGCCTTAGGAACCGGATGATTAACACACACAGAATATTACCTGAACAATAGCTACACGTAAAAGGTCGCCGCGCAGGCCAACAGCAATGGAAGCTGCTGCCATGACTGCCGGACCAGTAAGAAATCGAACAGCCATGGCGAAAGTAGCAACTGAGTTCCCACAAGCAATCATCTTGGGTTGCAAAGCCATAAACAAACCTGTGCATATGTCAAATAAAACAACTAAAGTTTCATCCAAAATGGTAAAAGATTAATTTTATAAAAAACAAATAAACCACAAATTACAATTAAGAAAAAATTCCAGTTTTCTGTCTGAAAGGTTATTTGTTGTTTTTCCCTAATTAGTTGAAATTTAACATTTGCCAAAATATGGTCCCAAAACAGTACAAGTCCCTAACCATAGTCTTGGACCTGAAAGAGTTATGGTTCATGATCAAGACCCCACTTGTCGGGGACATTACATTATCACTATGCAATTCCCACGTTATCATCTAGCAAAAGCAAACAAAGTCACTTGGTTATGTTACATTGTAACTAACTCCAAAATAAATGGACGGTCATAACTTTGCTTCCTTCCTTTTCCCCAAAATTCATAATTCCTATGGTTAGACTCATCCTACCAATGTTACCATCACAGTCACATTCAATCTATTGCCGTTGTTTCCCCTTCATCGTTTCGTGATTGTACTTTTTTCAATATAGAAAAGTAAGTACGAAAAAAAAATCACTCGAATCAAAAAATAACTCTGTATGTATCATTCAGTTGATAGAGACATTGTAATATGTATACATCAGAATTCACTTAAAGAGTGAAATCTGACGATTAAACTATTTGACAAAAAAATTACACACATAATAAGTATCTATCTAGAATGAAAATGGGAGTGGATGCAATAATGGTGTTTTTTGTAAAAGAGGAAAGGAAATGCAAAGAAAGGAAAGAATGAAATTATTGTTGGAGTAAGAATTTAGAGAAAAATGTGACCACTCACCTAAACTGAACATAGCCATTCCAAGACCAGCATCAGACAGTATGGAGATTGATTTCTCTATTATTTTGGGCATATGCACATGCCACCTACAATCAAAATTAATAACCATCAAACAAACAAACATTAAATCAAAACTTACAAAACTACTAAAAGTCAAAACTAAGTTAAATCAATCAACAAAATTTTGCACTCAATTAATTCCAATTGACTTTGATTTACCTAAACGCTACTAGTGACCAAATGACACCAATGAGGCTGGAGTATGTGTTTGGGTTGCGGATAAGCTTCCGCCAAACCATGATCAGTATGAGACGGGTCATTACACTCGCCGGAGGCATGTGTTTTACGGTAGTTACTTCGGTGGCTGACGGGTGTAGCTCCGCCGTTGAGTTGGATCCTAGCTTGTTCAGCCCAGCTGGTTCACCTTTCTCTCCTTGATCTTCTTCTACTAGAAGTTCTTCTTCTTTCATTGGAAATTTTAACTCTTCCCCACCAAACTCTGTTTCTGTTTCTGCCATAGCTTCATTTTCAATAAATAAAAAATCAACAAATCAAAATCAATCTCACAATTCATAATCTTAATTAAAATTTAAGAATAAAAATCTACATACCTTTATTTGTAACCCCATTTGGAGGATGGTCATCAGGAACCAACATTCTAATCTCCTTAGCACCTTGTTCGGAGCGTCCAGATTGATCAGACGCTCCGTAATTAGCATCCCCACTTCCGAAGACCTGAAGTCCACTAGCTTCGGAAACAGGCGAGGCACTCGAGCTCCACACAAACATGTGAAGCTCTTTAGCGTCGCTACTTGTTTTAGCAACAGAACCATTGTTAGTAATTGTTTGTGGTTGTGCCTGAACCAATTTCTCTGTCTGTTGCTGTGTTTGTGATGATAACTGCTGCTGAGAGTTTTTACTAACACTCTTGCTCAACCCGGAAGAAAATTCCGGGTTTGGAGCAGGATAAGCTGCCGGCACATTCTGTGCCGGAAAAAATCCAAACTTCGGAGAATTCACAGCCTGCACCGACGCTGCTGCTGCCGGCGCAGGATTCTCTTCAAAATTTGAAGGCCGTGGAGTAGGACCGCGTGAATTCGACTGAACAGAATACACATCACCGGCACCAAAATTGGAATGTCTCGGCGCATAACCCATCATAGAGTAAAAATCAGTATGATTAAAATTAGACCCTCGCGGCGTCGGATTCCGGGAAGAGCTCAAACTATAAATCTCCGCCCCGGTAAGATTCGACGGCCGAGGAGTCATCATAAAAGATCTCCTTGAAGCGTTAGATTTTCTAACAGTAACATGAAGCTTCCCATCATCACCAACCTCAGCATCAGTTTCAAGAAAATCTCTTCCATCTAACGAAACAACATCAGAATCAACCTTAAACGAAACAATAGAAGCAGCAGTTTCAGGAAACTGTTCCATAATTAGAAGCTTAGCACCACGATACTCAAAGAGAAACAATAACAGAGTATACCAAATAATACACTGAAGAACAACAATCTGAACCATAAGCGTTCCAGAATATTCACCATACATAGCAATAAGCAACGGAATTCCCATAACCAAAGTATTTGGCAATGTTGAAAGAGAAAAAATGGTAATCATCCATTCTAAGCTTCCATTAGCAGTAAAATTAGTCCAAATTGCAAGAGCTAATAACATGATAATTTTCTGCAGTGTATCAGCAGCTATGAACCTGAAGTTCATGGCATAAGGGTTATTTGTAGAGATGAAATGAAATGAAAGAAGAGGGACTGCGAAAATCGCGACGAAACGGTTTATGCCGGAACATTGGTCAGGTGAGAATATTTTCCACCAACGTACAGAACCGTAGGCTAAGATCATGGCTACATAGAGAGGAACAACTGCAGCTAAAACTGTGTATAGATCACCCCAGGTTATCATGATGAAGGTTGGTTCGTAATGGCGGTGGAGTTGTTGAGAGATAGAAGGGTAAAATGGGAATAAAAAATGAAGAAGATAAAAACCGTTAGTTAACTGAAAACTAATTTAACTGGTAACTGAGAAACTGAGAGAGGGTGTACTTTATTTCTTGTTAAGGTTTTGTAGCCTGCAGTCTGTGCAGTACTGTTGTGTTTCAGATTTTGCTGATGAAGCAACTGAACTTAGAGAGAGAGAGAGAGAGAGACAGAGAGAGAGTGCAAATTTACAAAGGAAAATTGAAGTAAACTTCTAAAGAATACATATAGGGCTAGGAGAAAAAGTGAAAAGATTGTTACATATAATATAAAAATGTTATTTGGACATTCATGCATATATTATACAATATTTTTTGTCACCGTCGTATAAATACGAAGTTTACACTGACGTAAATTTAAAGTCAAGAAGTCAACTATAAAAATGTTAAATTAGACGTCATGATTGAGGTTTAAAGAACTCTTTGTTGGAGAATCTATGACATATACAAGATTAATTTTCTTCTCTCAGTCAAATTTGTTTCATCTAAATATCGAAATCAATTTCTCCTAATATTTGGCTTTTAATAAAACTTATTAAGCATTTGAATTCAATGTATTTAGTTGATGATTAAACTATTATACACCTTTAGATATAGAAAAAAAATGATTCAAAAAAATTAGTATGATCATTTATAAAAGTTAACATTTCAAGCACTAACGATTTTCATATAAGGATTCAAATAGAAAAACGATTTCTATATAAAAACATCTCCATTTAATTTATCATTAAAAAAATGTGAGTTACCTTTTATAAAAGTTTTCATGCATTAGAAGTTTTTTACAAAAACACCTCTATTTAATTTAATTATTGAAAAACGCAACTATTTATTTTCTCTTTTTTGAAACTAACACCCGTTTTAAATAAATTTATTATTCCAACAAAAAATTTTAATATTAATTTTTTAGAATTTTTTGACAATAATTTTTTAAAATTTTTGTTATAATGAAAAAAGAGTAAATAATAATAGACGCATCTAAAAATTTATAAAATTTCATATATTTAGAGGGTTTTTTTTTTGTAAAAGAGTGAGTCTAACACTCTGACCTGCCTGTCCTGTCAACTCATTATATTTATCAACTGATTTTCCAATTGAATTAAGAATTATGTCATAGAGACATATATTAACGCTACATATATTCTACAATTTTTATGTTATCACTTTGCCAAAATTCTCCATTAGAAAAAATATAAAGAACAAGTTTATTTTCATCTAGCTATGAAATTAACTTAGATATTGTTGAAGATAGTTTATAAAGTTTGTTAGCAAGACTCGTATATTACTACACATTGTCTTAACAATTGTGCTCCCAGGGCACTAGTTAAGTATACTTATTAAGGAAGTTTTATCTTAAAATTAATACATTTAATTAAAACCTTAAAAATATAAAAATTTATCTATATAGTATTAATTTTACTTTTAATTTCTTTTTTTAACATGCATAACAAGTATTCCAAAAACATTGTTTAACATGACACTCTCATATATTAAGTGAGGATAAATTTTAATTTTAACAATACTACCAAGATTCAAAAACTTACAGAGTCACTTGAATTGAAAGATGGAAGTAAAAAAAAATTGTGTCAAATAATTAATACTAGTTGATCCAAATTAAGAGTCAAAGTTTTTTTTTGTTGACTTAAGAATCAAAGTTATGACATTAATATTTTGTTGAATTCATCTATATAGTCAATCCAAAGAGACAAAGCTATGACAATACTTTATTAATTAGATTTATTTATAGTCCATCCAAAGAGTTACAAAGTCAAAACTATAACAATGCTTTGTTGGATTCATAGAGTATCAATGATCTTAATTGTGGTGGATTTTAAAATTATATATGCAAAATGTATTTTTGCAATTATAACTATTTATAATTTTGTCTAATGTGCATAATAAAATAATGGTTGTTTTGCTTAGTATTAGAATTATTTTTTTGGTACATTAGAAATTTAAATTGCTCCCGTCAGGGATCAAACTCTGGCTCTCCCCCTACCCAACTCATATGTCCCCCAGCTCTTACCACTTGAGCTATCCTACGAAGACTTAGTATTAGAATTATGAGGATTGCTAATTTTGATTGTCTATTAAATTAATAATGTATGAATTACGTGTAATTATTTAGCGCGGTCCTCTATTATTTTCATGTACCTCTCAACTACTCACATGCCCCTTATATGTACACCCCCACCCTTAATAATTACAAGTGGGTCATACTTGATAACTTCGACTCACATGGTCAAAGTTAGTAGCCCCTAGAATTATAACTAGTATGTGTACAAATTATAACTCAATTGACAAAAATATTGAAATCGGTAAGTTGGATGTCGGGATTCAAATTTCAATTCTTAATGTTTCAATAATTATTTTCATTTTGTCTATCTATCAAAAATATTTAAAACTTGCATGTGTTCATATACTCATGGAAGAAAAAAGAAATATGATTATATCATATAAAAAAATTTCTCACACCCCAAAAAAATTAGTTACATCTAAATTTTACTTCAATTTTATCATAATACCAAAATTGTCATTTTCTATATATATGTTTTTAAAACTTCTTCTTCATTCTATTTCTACACCTCTTCTTTCATGGTTTTTTTTCTCTCACACCATATAATCTCAATCAAAGCTTGAAGATTGAATTTGAAGACCTTCGATTAAAATTTTATTCCATAGATTAGTGAAAATTTATACTTTTGCCCTTGTTTTTTTGTACATCGGAATGATAAATTGCTCCCACCAGGATTTGAACCCTGGATCTCTCGTATCCAACCCATGTCCCTCAGCTCTCACTACTTGAGCTATCATACGGGGACTTTTAATTTGCCCTAGTAAATCGCATAAAATTTTGTACAAAAAAAAAATTACCTCTCAATACTATCCAAGGGTTAGTCCAAAAAAAGTGTCGTCTTCATTCTCAACCCTCCTCTCAATACTATCCTCAAACCACCCCTTCCTTCAACACCTATGCCATCCCTAATTCTTCTAGCCTCCCTCCACCACACAAACCACTCCGCCCCCCATCCACCAACCTTTCAGCCTCCTCTCCGTAACGTACTGCCAGCACCCTATACCACAATCTACCACAGTCAACTAACAGCCTCCAACACCACTTGCCCAACAAAGTATTATTGAACTCCCTTATTTGTCTAACTCCCAACCCACCATTCTTCTTCCTTAAACACACATGTTTCCAAGTGGTCCTTGTAATTTTTCTAAATTCCTCACTCCCTCCAAAAAAAAATTAGTCAATATAGATTCAATAGAACAAATTATACCCGACAGAGCTTTAAAAAAGAAATCCTCCTCTCCGTAATGTGTTGCCAGCACCCTATACCACAATCTACCGCAGTCAACTAACAACCTCCAACACTACTCCAACAAAGTATTATTGAACTCCCTCTTCTGTCTAACTCCTAACCCACCATTATTCTTCTTCCTTAAACACACATGTTTCCAGGTGGTCCATGTAATTTTTCTAAAGTTCTCACTCCCTCCGAAAAAATATTATTCAATATAGATTTAATAGAAGAAATTATACCCAACAGAGCTTTAAAAAAGAAATGTAAATTATAAATTTCAATGATAGTTCATTTTACATATAAAATCTACAAAAGGTATTTAAGTATATTCTCAATAAAAATATCCACAATTGTCAATAATATATGAAGAATTAACTAAGAAAAATACAAAAGGATGAGTCCAATTATAGATTTGGAGGAAACACATCGATCAAACAAAAGACACTATAGTTGTATATAGATGAAGAGTTAACATCCTCCTCCAACAGTAGTACCACCAAATGAGTCACCCAAATGGTTAGGCAAATAAGGGAGTAAAAGAAAGTGTTGAGACACATGTGAAGGGATAATGAAAAGAGCTAAAGAACTTCAAATATACCTTTTACCCCTTTAGTTTCTCGTGCTTCAAAAGGACTCTTCTTTTTTTAAGTAAGCAAGTTGTGCATAATAAGCAAGTTGGTGCATGTGTAAAACCCAAAATGAGGGCTTGTTTGTGGCCTTTGGCCCAACGGACCCTCCTCAATTATCCCCACCACAACACCCACATTCTAACCACGAAGCTGTTTCCATCCATTGTTCCCCATCATTCTCCCCTAACAATGCCTACCCTTATCATTTATGGATCTAATATGATGGACCTGATCAAGCGGCATTCGTTCTGGTGGTTGCAGTTACAGTATCCAGGGTTAGGAGTTAATCTGCCTAGTTGGTGGATTAATCCATTATTATGTTTGGGTATTTGATTTTTGGTTGTATTGTGATATTCCTTGGTGATGTAAACTCTTTTGACATGTCCTAACACATCTTGTGCTGGGGTATGATCTCATTCGTATATATATATATATATATATATATATATATATATATATATATATATCATTTTGGCTTGTTAAAAAAAAATTAGCTGGTTCAATGTATATATAGAGGTGTATCGTGTAGTCCATAAGTATAGTTAAAATATGTCATTTTGGTATTTGAATGTGTCAACTAATGTTAATATAATCTTTCAAGTTATAAAAATTACAAAGACACTTTCGAATGTGTCTTTCTTAAATCTATTTAATCAACAAATATATTTTCCGTTAGTCAATATGGTCTTCAATTATGTTTTTTTTTTATTGGATTTATTCTATGAAATTACTAACAAAAGACACACCCAAATATATTTTTGCAATTTCAATATATCAATGATTATAGTAAAAGTATCTCATACATTTTGTGTGGGATTCAGATCCTCTCATGTTGATCATTTTATGTTCTTTGTCCTGCATTAATTATAATCATTTGAACTCTGTTGTTGTTTCTTTATCTTGACTACTTTATTTTTCTTTACTATTTCAGTCATTAAATTAAGACAACAGAGATGACATACTATACTAAGGTATGATGGATTCAAACCCATTTAGTGTGTGATTGGTTGAAGGAGAATGAAAAGAAGGGGAGAAGATGAGAGAAATTATTTTAAATTTGAGATGTTTGGTTTCATTAGGAGATAAGGAAGATGATGAGTCTTTCTATTGTAGATTAATAATTGGGTCTTGTTAACGAGTGCATCTGGTACACTCTTTAAGCATACTAAAGAAATTTTTATTTAAAAAGTTAAACAACACAATTTATAATGCGTTGACTTTACCGATTTTCATAAAAATTCTATAAAAACTTACTATTTAAGGGCTTAAAGAGTGCACCAGGTGCACTATTTAGCATTTGCCTTAAAAATTTTACTTAAATAACATTTTTTTTCCATCAAACACCGTACAAAACATAATTTGTTCAATATTTTAAATATTTGTCCTGTGTTGTTCTGTCTTATACTAATATGTATTGTTGTGCCCAGTATTTTTATTTTGTAGATCAAACAGACCCATAATGTGAAAGTTAAATACTCCTTTTGTCTTTTTTTAAGCAAATATGCTTTTTTGCACTCTTATTATGAAATCAATTTTCTTTTGATTTTATGTGAAATTGTACTCACGATTCATAATTAATCTGCATTTTATGCCATACTTTTGTTTGGTACTTAAAGAGGGCATAACCCTAAAGAAAAATGTACACTAAACGACCAATCCTCATCATGCAAGCTCCAGAAATGTCATAAAAGAAGATACTTTAGAGCTCTCTAGGAGGAGTCTCTAGTATCATTACATCAAAAGAGGTTTGTATAATATTAAGATTAGCTAACCAATTGGCGCTTTTGTTTCCTTCACACTGCGTGTGCTTTAACTAAATATGTCAATTCTGACTCACGAGGTCTTCAATATTTCTTATCAAAATGGGTGACACCCAGTTAAGATTGCAGCTATGAATCACTTTTTACAATAAGATTGGCAACACCTTGTCTTTGCGTCAACTTCATGCTTGTGTACATATCCCGCATTTCAGCAAGTAAAGCGTCACAACTTCCAAACTTTTGAGTATATCTTTGTATCCAACCACCATTTGAGTTTCGCAGTAGACCATCGCACCCCAACAGGATCCATAGTCTCCTTATAAGCTCCACCACAGTTAAGTTTTATTTAACCTTTTGGGGGCACTTCCATATGTATATGGTGCATGTCTATTCTTCATACCCTCTGAAATGGTAGTCATGCGCATAACTATCAATATCTTTCGCCATTTTCAGGATCATATGAATAGGTATTCGAAAGTCTTCTTAAAAAATTATCTTATTTCGCCACTCCTACATGTACCATAATAATAGTTTTGCATCCTTTTTTTTTTTACTCCATACTCCACATATTGCTAAGATTCTTAAAGAACCATTCTCTACAAGTAAAAGTGAAGAAACTAGGATGTCATACTCTTTTTTTGTCAAGTAGTCTAGTGACTATAAAATCCACTCTTAAAGTAGATAAGTGGGATGATCGGGGTTCGAAATCCTGACCCATGTATATATAACGTAAAATATCTTATCAACCGAACTAAACTCACGAGATTTAAGATGTCATACTTTATTTGGCCTTTAATATTAAAAAAAATTAATATTTATTGAATAATTTATATATTTAATCTATTAAAATTAAATATCACAAGTACTATTGCTATTGTTGTAAGTGATTCACAAAAAAATTAGTAGGTATAATAAGCTATGCCCTACCCATAATTCCTTTCCCAATAAATTCCATGAACCTTTTTCTTCCCTTTCTTTTTTTGTTTCCTCTTTTTGAGAAAGATAAGGTGAACAATTTCAAAGACCCACTTATGATTTAGTTGTAAAAGGGCTTGCAAAACTTAAATTATTTAAGAATCTAGTACGATAAAGCATGGGAAGTGATAGACTATATAGTGGTGTGTGAAGGTGGGACAATAATGTTGGGAAGTCGGTCTCATAGAGTTTTCATCATCATGCATCTAAGAACACTTTGCAATTCTATGAAAAAGATTAATGGAAGTTACAACACAATTGGGATTTAATTTGGGAGTGGGAAGATATTGAAGAATGTGATATTGTTAGGTGTCGATAAGTGTTTTTAAATATTACTTTCTCTGTTCCAAAATTGTTGGCCTTTTAGTTTTCTAGTTTTATCCTAAAATTATTGTCTTTTTCAAAAATTAATATAAAATTAACGTTAATTTATCATTTGTACTATTACAAAAATTAAAACATTAATTAAATATATTTTTTCTTTTTTAATAAAATAAGAATAAAAGAAACTTAACTTATCAATTTTTGTTATGTCTTAATCCACGTGCGTAACACTAAAATGACAATAGTTTTGGAACAGAGGGATAATTAAATTTATTTTTCCTTTTGAACTCAAAACACAAAGGGCTACACATAACTTACGTGACTAAGGTAATTCAATCTAGTTAAAGTTAATGGTATACAAGCAAGAGAGTAGTTCATGCTGAAAATTTCAAAACAGGTTTTTCGATCCTAATGCAAAAAATTTGAAAATTTTGGAGGATATGAGGTAGCATATTACATATAGAGCAATTTGTGTGGTTAAAATTAGGGGTGGACAACGGTGGATTATAGGTGGGTTCGAGTCTAAAAAATCAAAACCGAACAAACCCACGGATGAGAAAGTAAGACCCAATTTTACCCAAGTTAGATTTCGGTTTGCTGGATTTCGGTTTAACGGTTTAATCAGACAAAGCGGTTGGGTTAATTCGGTTTTGAGCCACCATTGAACCATTTATGGATTTTGGTCCATGAAAAATTTACTACTATTTTTTGTAATGAAATAACCAAATTAAGCAAGTAATATTAATTTTTGCCCATAAACTTAAGTTTTAAATACTGAAACAAATTAATAAGACATATATACTTACCAAAACATATAAGACAATTTACTTAGAAAATCCTAAATTCATGGATCATCTCATGATTCTTCCATGTAAAAGTTGTCTTAGAAAAACCCAAACACACTATTTAATCGGTACATAGTGACAGTGCAAAAAAATATTAATAATAGAATTTAATGTATAAGCTATAACTTCCGTCGGTTTTAAATTTCGACGGTTCTAAAAACAAAATCCGAGCCCGTCCACCTAAACCCCTTCAAACCCGCTTTTGTTAACCCGTTTGACCCGCAATCCGATCCATTATCGCCCAACATCAAATTTCAATTTCAGTGTCTTCGGTTTCAGATCGGGTCGGGAAAATCTGTCCGCCCTTAGTTAAAATCCAAAGGCTATGGGCGTGTACCGTTGAGCGACATGCCCATCAAGGGATTCAAGGGTGTTTTTTCATTTATTGGGCCTATGGAATGTATTATGGATCATTGTCAACGTTCCCTTTGAATTTTTGTTTTGTTTAGTAGTTTAATAATTAGACATTTACGTTTTAAAATGAAGGGTTAAACATCATTTTTGTGCGGAAGTTTGGTTTTAATTTATGTATCGTTTTTTGTTTTAAATAAGTTTTTGAATCAATTAAATCTTTTGTTTTTGGTCCTAAAGCTAAAATTCGCAGGAAAATTCGCAAGTTTCATGCAGGTTTTCCTACGAATTTTCCTGCAAATTTTCGCTTTAGGGATTAAAATAAAAAAAATTGGTTGATTAAGGGACTTATTTAGAACAAAAATCAATATAGGTACTAAAACTAAAATTTCGCGTACATACAAGGATTAAAATGATGTTTAAGCCTAAAATGAATAAGTTTAGTATTCGAAGATTGAATTCCGACTTATACATATAAAATATAATATTTTTATCAACTAAGTTAAACTCACAAAAACAAATTTAAAGTTTTTATCGAAACTAGCATTTTTTTTTTGTACATCGGAAAATCGAAACTAGCATATAAGTATATAACAAACAATCACAATCAAAAAATAATAAACAAAAGTAGAACGAAAGTTGAATAGAAATTTTCTATCTAACAAAAAATAGTTGAATATAAACTTTTTCCAAAATCTTGACTTCGATTTCTTAGGCTCGTTCATATTACTTTTGTTATTTTAAAATCTAGTTTAGGGACATGACATGAAAGCCAAACCGAGGAATGAATATGTTCTTCGAACATGGAGTCTCATTCCTCATCCCATTCCGTACACAAAGTTGGCCATTCCAAATTTCCAATCTATTTAGCTTTACAAATCATAAAAATCCTCTAAAAAGAAGATTTAACTTTGAAGATACAGCTAAGACATTGTTCCAATATCTTGGATTTGCTAGCTAGCTAAAATTTGTCTTTGTTAATTTGTTGGGTATCAAAATTAGGGACATATTCAATGTGTCTACTAGACATGTTGGGTGTATGTTTTGGACACGAGTTTTGGTTGGAAAAAACACTTGTGACAAAAAAATCAATTAGAGTGAATATCATTATCTGTCTATAAATTTTAACTCGACTGATAAAAAATATTGATATTGTTAGATCGAATGTATATTATTGAAGTTTGAACTCTAATCATTTTATCTTATATATGTGAGTTTGCTAATAACTTTTCATTTTATCTATGTGAGTGAATTGTTACTTACATTTGTTGGTAGCCATTCATTTGGAATAAAGCACACTAGAGATGAGCCCAAGTGGAATTAATTAAGTGACTTTTAAGTGCATTTATTCTACTTGTTCAGTAAGGAGGGGTACATATAGCATTAATTTACTTGCCGAATTTGATTTAGAATTTTTTACTTGTTTTGTGTTTTTTGTTGTTTGTTTTTCCTCTTAGTGGTTACTCTCCCAACTAAAACATTCGAAAAGAAGAAAATATTCGATTATCTTTAAGTTTTACTGGTGGTTGTGAACAAAATTCTACCACAATGTAATCCAAATTAGCTCAAGTGGTGGACAGAATTAAGTTGTTATTATTAGTATATTGTATTGTATAAGCAATGTAAGTGTGTGACTACAAACATAGGATACAAATACGTGAGGCTGCACCGTCATCCACATGGGCAAAAAATTTGATGTGTGTTAGCTATACAAACTCCAGCATAACTTAATTGTCACTTTGGCATGTTATTATTACACATTACACATTCAAGTAAAGCAATACTACACCAACTTTTTGATAATGTAGTATTTTTTTTTATCTGTTTGAAAAACATAGGAGAAAAAGAGCAATTACACCAACTTATTAGAGACTCGACTCTTTTTTGGTTCAGTCACAGAAATAAAATGACTCAATTAAGTTACAATTTTTACGTCGATATTATATTTCTCAATATGTTCACGAATAAATTTATTATTTCATCTACATGAATGGTTACCATGAATTTTTCATAATTTGATTGAGTTCTCACATCATAGTCTTAGCAAAATAAACTAAAACATAATTGAAATATGAAAACAACCAACAAAGAAACTAGCCAAAGCTAACACACCCACTTGCTCTCATCATGTCCACATTTATAATAGTTGGGGAGTATTTAGTATTGGAAAAAAAAAATGAAGGGCAATTTGGGTAGTTCAAGTGTTTGTGGTGGTACATAGGTAGTATAAAATAGGTGTATGAAGTAAACTTTTCTGATAAATGAGAAACATTACTAAGCCCATTTCACTTTGATCCAAGCCCAACAAGAGAGGCTAAACGCATCAAAGCTACCTTGATATGTTGTTATAAGTAGGCAGAGGCACAGCTGCTGCAAGGTTATTAGGGTTTCCAACTCTCATGGCACACACACACTCTGCAAATTTACATTTTTATTTGTTTTTTTTATTATAAAGTTTGTATCTTTATTTGTTTGATAGGAAACATTTCATCTTATATAATTTGTGATTGATTCAGATGAGGGCTGAGGCATATAGGGGAGAGCAGTATAAAACTGTGGCTCTGAAATACCCGTAGGTTTTCTATGGGGTGCCCTGCCTTTCAGCCCTATACATCAAAATGGCATCATAGTACGGATTTTGTGCTTTCTACACAAGTCCGCCTCCAAACGCCAGTACATCACAACCACCCACTTCATCACTGTCTTAGGCTATGTGCAATGGTGGAAAAAATTCAACACCCACTTTATCACTTTTTACACTCCACATCATCATTCAACACACATTCACAAAACCCACTCTCCAATAGTTTTTTCATTCAACACTCTACCCCACCACATTTTATTTTACATTCTTATTTAAATTTCAAGTTTCGTTTTTATGATTAAATAAAATTATAATTATCGATTAACATTAAATTAAAATAAACGCACTTAACAAAAAAATTGATTTGGATTTTGAGAAGTGTTAGGATTTTGAGAAGGGTTAGAATTTTGAGAAGTGTTTGAATTTTGGGAAATGTTGGAATTTTGGGTGTAGAAATAATTATTGGGATCCATTTCACTAAAAAAGAACACTTAAACTTCAAAATTAACACTAATAAACACTAATAATATGATTAAGAGAGTGAAAAATTCGGATTTTTTTTCTGTGTCCAAATGAAATGAACCAAGTCTCTATTTATAGAGAAATTTTTTTTACGAATTTTGGTGAAAAAATAAAAAAATAAAAAATTAATTTGCAGTGAAATAATTGAGTTTAAAGATAAGGATGAATTAAAATCCGCCCATCCAATCAGATGTTGCCGCGTGTCAGTACATAGTCTTATCTCTCTTCTCTTTCCGCGTCCTTCTTCCCCACACGCGCTCTGTCTCCGCGTGTGTTGAACGCGCCGGATGCGGTTGAATGGCGAAGCGCCACGTGTCCCGTATATGGCAGAATCACAATTGTGAATCTGTTCAACTATCCGTACGTTTGTGAATGAATTTTCTGACTTTTGCTGGCAGGAACAGTAATTCAACAATGAAAAGAAGCACCAATGCACATAGTCTTATCTCAGTTTGGTTAACTGTTTTTAATTTTGATTTGGCTTTTTTTTCATTTGATTTTGTTCTGATATATAAAATGCAGCTTGGATCTTAATTATTGAAGTTTTGCTTAATTACTACTTTGGTCCTGTTTTTGGGTTCATTTTAGTATCTTAACTAATAAACGTTTATTATGTCCTTCAACGTGCGAACATTGTATTTGGTTTACCTAGACTTCAATAATTTTTTGATATTAACTATTTGATTTCTTTATCAAAAGATTGATCATTGGATTTTGAATATCTATTGTATACTATCAACACCTGATTAAAATTAAGCTGATAACCATGAACGATATTGTTGAGCGTGTATTGTTTGAAGATTTAGGTTATGATGAAGAAGTGAGGAAGAAGATGAAGAAAACCTAAATAAAATTAGGTGTTAGTAGCACAAAGATACAATATATGTTAAAAATCCAATGATATTTCTATTGATAAAGAAATTTAATGGTTAAAATTGAAGAAGTATTGAAGTATACTGTGGATCACCTACTATGTTGTTTCATGGTATACTATTTTGGAGTTAAAAGCTGACGGAAGAGTTTGACTATCGGAAACATAGTTAAGGGGCCTAAACAAAATGTTTTATTAGTTAAGAGACTTAAATGAAACCAAAAAATTAATTAAGGGGGCTAAGTAGTAATTAAGTCTTGAATTTTTATATATGCAATGCTCTGTCTCATTGAGAAATTAATTCTAGTAGGCATCAAAGGGTTTTGGCTTAGAAATGTTGTTATGTTTGTATCTTGTACTTGTATGTGCTTATGAGAATATGTTGTTGTGTATGAGAATGCTTAAAAAAGGGTCTACATGTTGTAAATCTGATCAAGTATGTTCCAAGGTGGAATATTGATTTGTGAGTTTATTAAACTTGGTTAGTTAAGAAAGTGATGAATAAAGCAGGTACTTCTGATATATGGTTTAACACATCTAGTATTAGTTCTCTTGGTGCAGCATATACTAATACATTGTACTTGTTGTGCCGTGAATCTGGACTGGGTCTTCATGATTATAGCTGCTCACTGATTTTTAACTGTCCAAGTTATTTCTTGATTAGATGTGTAGGTGATTTAAGAAGTACTTTGTGACACTAAGTTGGTTTACTTGTGCATTGTTATGATTTGTGCCCATGAAGATATTTTTGTAATATTTTGTTGTATATTTAGTGTTTGTGTGTTTTACACCTAAAACCATCCTTATGATTTCCATATCAACAATCCATAGGGTTTGGTTGGAAATTGTTTTCACGAGACATTTTAACAACCTATTGTGTTTACTTATTCAAAAAAAAAAAAAAACCTATTGTGTTTACTATTAGAAATCTTTAACTTATAAATTTTCCTTTCACAAAAGCAATATCAATAAGCCTTGTCAATGCTGCATGCACTTGAAATTTATAAAAACGACCAGTTTCAAAATTGAGTTATATACCACTCTGAAATTCATAAAAATAAAAAAATAACATTCCATGAAAACGTTATTGAATCAAAGTGACACACTTGAAGCATTTTTAACATCAAAGCAAGAAAGTTCTCAAAAAAATTGGTCAATAATCAATGTTGTATCCTAATTTGGATTGGTTAGAAGAAGTACAGAAGTGCCAATATTGAGTAGTGGCTGTGGTTGTTACATAACAAGACAAGACTCGACAATGTGGAGCTGTTGCTCCATTGAATGTTGCAGGCGTTATGTTTTCAAGGAATCCGAGGACGCTCTTATCATTTTGGAGGAGACGATCCAGATCAGATCATAGGAATGTTCCTTTTGTCGGACCTCTTTGCGCCTCTCGAACCCAATCAAAACATGGCTAGCATGAGCTTATTGGACTTATTACCCTGAACTTCTGAGTCAAAGTCAATTTCAGCCTCGTTAGCAAACAATAGTACTAACTACTAACTGCACTTTACATGTTGATATCTGTTTGAATAAATTCTGAGGAAAATATAGTAGCCTACTACAGAGTGCACAGACTATTAGTGTAAAACAATTTCATGTGTGTATCTTAAAATGTTTCCTTGTTTTGAACTTTTTTATTTTTTGGTCAGGTAAAATAGTGGCTAGAATTTTACCTTTTAAAGTGAATAAGTGGGAGCAGTAGGGTTCGAACTCTCGTCCTTGCTCATAATGTATGATGTTCTTACCAATTGAGTTCAGACCACAAACTATTTTGAACTATTTTTATTTTGTGCAATTGATATTTTAATAAAATTAATTTATCTTTTTACATTTAATAATAAGGTACGCGAATGTTATTGAGAATTTATTTTTAGTTGGTTAAAATCAATGTTAGAGGATTTGAGTAAAAAGTTTATTTTTTGAATCAAGAATTTGACTAAAAAGTTCAATCGGTTAAGAACAAACATTTCATATTTTCAGCAACTTGAAAAATGTTACACTCAATCTCAGAGTTAATTTTGAAGTTAATAGATCCCTTCTCATATTACAAAAAATAAAAATGTTTCAAGATTTTCATAAATACATGCAAGCCAAATAACTTCAAAATTAGTTTGAGAATTTTTCCCATCAAAATTCAATCCACAAAATTCTTGAGAGTACATTAACACTTTGTTTACCAACACACTACTAATACCCAACCAATCCAACACCTCCCTTCAAATCCTCCCCAAAAATTAGTACGTTGATCAGTCTCATTTGAACCACCCTCACCAAAGTAACCAACCTAGTTAGATTGTATTATTTCTCCATGCGCCACATTATCTTTTGCAGGAAGTCTAAAATAAACATTGGTTAAAAAAAATTGTAATCTAATCATCAAAGGGATTGTTATTAGTAGTTAGGATTTTAACAACTAAATTAAATTCACAAATTAGAAATATCACAATAGTTATCATTTTAGGATTTTGTTTATTAACAGTATTTAGAGATGCAAAATTGTCATAATTTCACAAACAAGTTCAATATCTTAGTGACACTAATAATTTATGATTCTCAGATACTTGATACGACACAGATACGATTCGATACAGATACGGCGATACGAGAAAATTTTAAAATTTAAGATACGATACGGCTGGCTAAGATACTTCAATAAAAAATTAAATATATAAATACAAAATATATAAAACATAAATAAAATTGATAATAAAGAAACATTGACATTATTAAAATTATCAAAACAAATAAATTATAAATCTTAAATACTATCCAAAAAGCGAATCATACGCATCTCCACTAATGACCTATAATTTTGTCGCTCCTTTCATATATTCTTCATCTTTTTTTGATAAAAGTTGAAAATTTGTATGCACATTAACCAAACCATTAGCTCTTTTGGATCCATTTTATTTCTTTTCAAAGAATGGATAAAATATAAACACTGGATACTTCTCTGATACGCATCGGGAAGTATCTGACAAGTATCACAGAAGTGTCGGTTTTTTTGTATTGGGAAGTATCTGACACGTATCGGTATCGGATACGGTATCTGACACGATACTTGATCAATTTTAGAGTATCGGGACTTCATAAGTAATAATCCATATTGATTCTCCAAGAATTGAAAGACAATAAAACTAATATCTTCAATTTATAACACATATATGCTACACATTTAAAATTGACATCCCCAATTCATATCACATATATTGGACATTTAAACTTGACATCTCCAATTCATATCACATATTTGGTATTGAATACCTTATGTTAATGCTACCAACAATGACTCACTCTACAACAAATTTTGGACATCTCAAACTCTCTATATAAAGAGTTTATTCTTTCGGTTCATTTACATCAAAACATCATGACAAGAAAAAAGGTGAAACTCGCATTCATAACAAACGACTCTTCAAGGAAAGCAACATTCAAGAAAAGGAAGAAAGGTCTAATGAAAAAGGTTAGTGAACTTAGCACTCTTTGTGAAATTGATACATGTGCTATAATTTATAGTCCGTATGATCCTCAACCAGAGGTTTGGCCATCTCAATTGGGAGTCCATAAGGTGCTAAATAAATTTCGAAGAATGCCTGAATTAGAACAGAGTAAAAAGATGATGAACCAAGAGAGTTATCTAAGACAAAGGATCGAAAAGGCGAAAGATCAATTGATAAAACAAAGGAAGGATAATAGGGAAAAACAAATGACCCAACTCATGTTTCAATATCTTAGTGATGGCCAAGTTATGCACAATATAAGTATGGTAGATTTAAATGACATGGCATGGTTGATTGATCAATATTTGAAAGAGATTAATAGAAGGGTTGAATTGTTGAACAAGAACTCTCAAGGTCCAATTCAAATGGCACCACCACCAATGGTGACTAATATTGAAAGGACTAAGATTAAAGATAATGTACAAGGGAGTCATAGTGGTCAAGAGTTGAATATGAATATGGATGTTATGCAAAAGCAACATTGGCTTATGAATTTGATGGATGGTGGTGGCGGCAGCGGCGGTGGAGATGGCACACCTCTTTTAGGAGATGTTTGTCCACAAAATGGATTTTGGCCAAACCCATTTTCCCATTGAGATGTTTTATGATTGTTTTGTCATTGTTTGATGTTTGGTTAATTATCATTATTGTTACCATTATGCATTAAGAATTAAGATACGAAAATAAGTGACCACGGTCATGTCTTGTTCGTACAAAATTCACATGTTTATTTCTTTGCCTTACCACCACTTTGCAATTTGCTTATGATCTTTTTATTTATAGAAATGTTTTTTTTTTTTTTGACAAGTATTTATAGAAATGTTTAGTTTCAGCAAGTGTTGCATATCTGATCTTTTGGTTAATTTGCTTTTTCTTTGCATGTTTGGCGCACCTCTTTATTACAAGTCATTAACAATACTTTTACATTTTGAAACTTAAACAAACGAAATATTGTCCTAATAATTTTAGAAACACTTTTTTGTATCTCCAAACTAATTTCCAACAAATAATTAAAAGCATTTTTATGAAAATTATGAAGAAAAAAATTGTTCTGAAAACTAGTTTAATACGACATAATAAAGTTTTGACTCATCACAATTGTTCAATTCTACTTTTCAAATTTCAATTGTTGGATTTTAGCCTCATAAATTTTCAAAAGGCTTAAACATCATTTTTATCTCTATATGTACGCGGAATTTTGATTTTAGTCCCTGTATTGATTTTTGTTTTAAATAAGTTCTTGAATCAACTATTTTTTTTGCTTTTGGTCTCTAAAGCTAAAATTCGCAAGTTTCCTGCAGCTTTTCCTACGAATTTTCCTGCAGATTTTCACTTTAAGGACCAAAATCAAAAATTTGGTTGATTCAAAGACTTATTTAGGACAAAAATCAATACAGAGACTAAAACCAAAATTTCACATACTTACATGTACTAAAACAATATTTAAACATTTTCACGATTGTTCAATTTTATTCCACAACTGAAAATAAATGAAAATCTGGTCCTCATTGTTACGTTTTCATTTATTTTTTTCTAGATTATCCTTAAAAAAGTGTGGGTAGTTACAAGTTACAACAACCAATGAAAATTAGCTACGTAAGCAAATTTTTAAGTGGAGTAAAAGTAATTAGTTTGCGGGCATCACTTGAGCATTCATGTAGTTAATTCTAGATAAATTACTCACAATTTTTGAAAGGAAAGCATATGTCTCACCTTAAACATTTGATAAAACAGTATTACAAGTGTAATTTGATGTTACATTGACCTTTGAATTTAATAAAATTGTAAATTTAATGTCTCTTTTGTTAATAATTTTATGGACTAAATTAACTAGCGAAAAACTCTTTTTTTTTTTCTTCGAATCAGCACATATATATTATAGGCTTAAATGTCATGAAACACAAATTTTTTCTTTTTTAGTCTTTTGTTGAAAGAGCAATTTTCATGAAACACATAAATTTTATTGAAAGAGCAATTTCCCATAGCAGCTGTTAGCAATAAACTGGACCTACTATGCTTCCTCTCACCTGCATAGAAACCCGAGAACCATAGTCCTCACAATTCAAACTTGACAAACAAGAACTAGGAGTAGCCGCAATTACCGATGCTTCCTCTCTTTTCTTTGATGCAAGCTCCTGCATATCTCTGTTTGTAGATCAAGAAAAGTAACCAATAGCTCAAAATCAATAGAATAGCTAATAATATCAGTCATTCAATAACAAAAATTTGATAAAGTGGCCATACCGTTTCAGCTGATTTATATCCTCCTCTATCTTTCTGAGTTCATTTCTAGCAACATGATCTGGTAAAATGCTGTCTCCAGGCTTCCATCCAGGGGGGAGTCCAGTAGGGGTCTTGGACACCCATTTCCTATCTGGTATCAACAAGATCAGCACTCTCTAACCAGTATTCCATTGAACCTTCCGCATTGTGTCGCCTTCTAAATCTTTCAACTCCTCCAGGTGCCACTTTTCAGCCATGTGCTTCAGAAGGGTTCAAAAGGGTTTCATGAAAATTAGGGAATTATGGTTCAAAAAGGTTTGATTTTGCAATCATACTAAAATTTTGATTTAGGTCCCTATAATTCATTAATCCAGTCACTCAACCTTTTTTGCACACGTGGCAGAGTCTAAGTGGCAAACCGTTTGCCACCTAGACCAATTTGGACGGAAAATGAAGCCAGGGACTAACGCCAAACAAAAATGCGTGATACAGGGACTATTTTGTCAAAAATTTCAATACAAGGACTAAAACGAAAATTGGGTGTACATACAGGGACCTAAATGACATTTAAGCCTATATTATAATACTCAAGAATAAGTATAAGACATACATATGGTGAGAATAAGTACAAAAGTACAATAAAATACAAACACCAATAACAGCACCAATAGACATACATACCCCTACTCTATCGACTCCAAAACCCCCCATCACACCACGCATGTCACGCGAATGCAGCTGAGAGACATGGTGCTCGACTCTAAAACCAATTGATAACAACCTTAAAAAATCACAATACAAAAAGTAGCAATTATAGTTGAAGAGCCCAAAAGCCTTAAAACCCCATAGAAGAATCTCATACTTCCGATGCGAAAAACTCATTTGAAGCCATAAATCATGCATGATGAGTGTAGAAGAAACTTTGCTCAACAAACAAGCCGTTCATATTTGACGCGAATGCAAGGCAGGCGTGGACACTTTAGGGGACAAAACCGACGGCGGTGTTGGTGGTTACAAACTCACATCTGGGACACATGGATAGTGTTGAAGCTGGAAGTGGCTCTGAATTGTGAGGAGATAACATGGTGGGTGGACCCACTTTCATAGCTCTCAGTTCCTCAACTTCAAGTGCTCACACTCCATCAAAGATTGCTTCAAATTCCTCCTGCATGTTCCATTATCAATTCAATACAAATAATGGATATTTCAAATTTGCAACCATGATGTATCTCACACCGACATTTATAATTCCATTGAATTATACAAATTTTTAAAAATAATATCCCTATTGACTGTACTACATTCAATCAGATCCGGGTCTTTCATTGCAAGATCAGAAGGTCAAAAAATTTAAAATCATAACCATATGATCAAGATATGACAGTCCATATTTATCAAATGCAGTGCAGTCAACTACACCATATCCATTTCCATTTGTATTGTGTCCGGTATCTGTGTTTGTGCTTTGCAACTAAAAGACAAGACAAGTGGTGGTGATATAATTATTATGAAATGATTTTTTTCTTATTATTGGGAGTACTCCGCTGTAGTGTTCTCCGTCTGACTTCTATGTTATTTTTTTAGCATCTTAAACTGCATCATAAATGATAAAAATTTATTCATAAACAATATGGTCATCAAATTTCAACTCAATGTTAAAACCCAAAGTGGGTTCAACTTTGAGAAATGCATCTTGAAGGGTACAAAGTGTATCATCTTGTTCAACTTCCCATTTACATATATTTCCATCTTTTGTTTTTCTCCCCAACATTTTTCCTTCAATCCCTGAATCTCTCTGTGGCCATAGGATAGAAACTCAGATAAACATAACTCAGGTATTCTCTTGCCAAATATTGTAAATGATAAATTTAAATGGCTTTGCCATTTCATCTATATACCGAAAAAAAAAACGATAAATTTATGTTTATACTTTTATGCCGTTAGTTTAGTGTATCAAATAAACAAAGCCAAAAATAGATGCATTTAAGCATTTAGAAGATCAATGAACATACAAATGGCATATTAGGATACTTCTTTCTATGTATCATGAATATTCAATGAAAGACTACAAATTATGGCACTAAAACATTCATCATAGTTCATGAATATGAACTGATATGAAACACATGCATTTCCACAAACAAGTGACTTCCATTTTAGATAAAACAACTCAACTTCAAAGGCTACTTTCATATCGAACATCTAATTCAATCAAAACATAACAATAGCACAAACCACAGTAGAAAGTTATGCAGAACCCTCAATGGATTATATCATCATTCATGATTATTCTAAAATTCAAACAAAACACACTTAGATACACATATTATCATTATTCAATATACAAGTTATATTCCTTAGTTTCTTCATATTAGCTTGCAAGAGGAATCAAAATAGAAATCCAGCTTGTTTGATAAATTGTGTTTATCCAATTCCATCCAAAGAAGACGACGATATCCACAAATATCTACATAATTCAGTGAATAATTAATTATTTCAGTTGGGTCAATGATTTTAGGGATTTCAAATCACATACATGTTCACACTACCTCTTAATTTAATGCAAACAAGTGATCACATTAAACATTTGTAAGTTGACATTTTTAAAAAGTAATTTCTCAGAACATACCTTGATATGATCGTGAAGAAAGGATCCATGCTCTCTCAGTTGTCTGCAGTTTTTATTCACATGATTCACTCCCTTCATTGTGACACCACTGCAATCATCAAGTGATAGTTTCAAAAGTGCAGAAAAATTCTTTGAGATCACATACAGTGTTTCATCATCAACACTTGTCTTGGACAAGTCCAACACCTCAAGCTTCGGAACTACAAAGTTCACTCCAATTAGCTTCACTTTTGAACATTTCTCTAAGTTCAATTGCCTAATCTTAGAACATTTCCTTAAAACTTGAAAAACACCGTCAGATATGCAATTGCAATCATTCAAATCAAGCAACTGCAAATTGGGGAAATTGGAAGCTAACGTTATGATGATTTCATCAGTTAACCATGCATTCTCACCCAAATAGAGATATTTTAATTGAGGGTATACACCAAACTCCCCTAGAGAATCAGAATTCCATGCAATATCACTCTCAATTTTTTCCATTTTGAACTCACTAAGTGAAGGACAATTTCTAGTGAGTGCAAACAAGGCTGATTCTGTGAGTTTATCCCAAACACTAAGGTTTATGGAGACCAAATCACCAAGAAATGGAGACAACTTGACGACATGTTGATCAGTCAGAAAATAATTATGTTCAAGATCCAAATGTTGGATATGTTGACACTTGGATAATAAAAAAAAAATTCCCGCATAACTATGGTTGGTGCACCAATGGAGGCCAAGCTTCGTCAAAGGAAGACGTTCCCTTGCAATAGAATAGAGCAACTCATCTGAGATTTTCAAAAACTTTAAAACAAGACAAGTCAAATCCTTCAAACTCGTCAATGAGTCAATAAAATGTGAAGTAGCTAACAATTGTGTGTGATCCGGATTTCTAGTAGTAGTGGAAAACGATAAAGTCCTTAATGTCGTTCTCTCACGGAGAGCAGAAGCAATTCCTACATTGCTTATTTCACTACAACTAAACATTATAACCTCTTCAAGATTCTTACCATTGTTAAACAAGTGAAAAAGAGATTGGTTGTTTACGGGACATTCAGAAAGATTAACCTTGCGGAGTTTGATGATGAATTTGAAGATGGTTTCCCAACATTCATCTGGTAATCTTGTTGCAACTGTTTTTTGTGAAGAAGATGAAGTTCACTTCCTTTTCATTGTGGAAGATTGAGGGTTGATTTTGTGGGTTAGGGTTTTGTGGAGATTAATGGGTCGGTGATTTTGTAAAGTGGTGTTTGGGTGATTCCTAGCTTATGCGCGGTTATAGCAAATCAATTCTGGGTTTATTGCCTTTCTACTTCCTGCTTCACTCTTCTTCTTGTAGCAATTTTTTTTCTCCTTTTTCCATTTCTTTCTCCTGCAGTTGTAAGGTTGAAGACTATCTACAATGCATCGACACCAAAATACACCTTCAGTCTTCACGCTTCAACACTCACTTTTTCAATTCTTAATCCTTGGCATCATACTTTATCACTAATTCAGTTTTTTCCCTCTTCGTAGTTTTACTTCAACATCTTATTCTATCATTTTATTTACCTCACCACTTTTTATTTCATATTCTTATTTAATTTTTTTATAATTATATAAAATTTTAATTATCGATTAAAATCTTTATTATATACATTACGATAGATTCACGGAGCTCTCTCGTGCATTCTCAAGAAAATTTGCTTACGTGGCATTTAATTAGAGCTTCTCTAAGATTTTTTTTATATTTTTTTTTATATTTTTTTTAGGATAATTTAGTTGCATTCTTAGAAAAATTTGCTTAGGTGTTATTCAATTAGAGTTTTACTATTTTTTTTTTGTAAATATTTTTTTATTTAACTTAAACAATTAAAATAAAAATTATGGATAACAACAAAAATTAATATTTTACGGATAACAACAACTTAATTTGTTTCCACTCTAGCATAACAAATCCGAACATAATTTATCTATATATAGAAAAAACACATTCATCGTCAGATACACATGACATTGACGGTCAAAGAATTTAAACATCAGTTTAGACTGTTCGTGGCTCATGTTTAATCCAGATTTCCCGAAGCCGCGACATTAAAATTGATGTATGTTTCTATTATTATATCAATTATAAATTACATTTAAGAAATTTTCAGTTATGCATATATGTAATTGTTTATTAATTTTTTCTTTCAATTTTTTTTAGAACTTATGAAAAGAATGATTCTCTTATACAAGTTTGAGTTCATCCCAAAGGTTTTCCATCACAATCTACTTAAAATCACACTTATGAGAAATATTGAGACACTTCTAGAATGTCAACAAGTAAGACAATTTTCTCTTACAATTGATGGGTATTTTATTATTATTATTATTATTATTATTATTATTATTATTGTTATTATTATTATTTCTTTTACTAAAACACTTTGACAAATATCACTATGAATAAATTGTATGAATCAATGTTTATAATCATGGTTGAAATCAAATATATTGATGATGGTGTTTGGTTGTATCAGTCGTATCAATAACATAATATATAAGAAGATCATGACACAAAGTACTAATGCAAGCAGAGTCAAAGACATATATCAAAAGTAGTTCCACGGTAAGCATCTAAAATTTTCATTTAAAAAACCAATTTTCATATATTAACTATTTCATCTTAACTTATTAAATCAATATATTAATTTTTTCTTCTTGACTTATTACTATGATACTATCAATAATTTTGTGTACTAATAAGTTTCATACTCTATATTTCTAATTTTTTATCATTGCAATTCATACTTTATATTTTTCTAATTTTTATCTGTGTCATTCATACTTTATATGTTCTAATATTTTATCAGTGCGATTCACAAGATCTTATAACAAAGTTTGATGAAACAGTAGAGGAGAAGGTCAAAGATAGAACTACTTTAAATGACGTAGACAAGTTGATGATATATCGGTTAAGAGAGCTTACCTGATGAAGCTGATTTATCCACAACCAAATATATGAAGACCAATATAAAAATTAAGAAAGATTAGACAAATTTATGATCGTCAAACAACATATTTTCATTGTTTAATTTTAATGCATTATTATGCACTTTTTATTGACAATTTTATTCAATTTTGTCATTTAGTTTAATAGAAACCGATGTTTTCACCCATTGATTATTATGCATTATTACTCACATTGATAGAATTAATCATAAATTTGTTTGGTGACATATATTGTTTTTGGTAATACATTTTGATTATTTTCAAATGTGCTTTAATACTCTCTCCATTCCTTTTTATTTGTCGTTTTTAAAAAAATATTTGTTTCTAATTATTTGTCGTTTTGACAATTATGTTATATTTTACCTATTATACCTTTCTTTCTAATTTTTTGTAACAAAGTTTGTTTGTTTTTTTTTACATAAAGTTTGTTATAAATTTTGCACCAAAAAATAAAAATTTGTTACAATTTTTTATTTGGTGAATTTAGTTTTTTTGAAAGATAAAGTGTGTATCTTCCGATGTACCAAAAAAAAGGAAAGAGAAATTTTGTGTGCAAAAAAAAAATTATCGAGGGATTAAAATTAGGATATATATTATAAAAAGAAGAGTATAATAGGAAAATAAGGTGCAAAAATACACCTTCTTAATTTGATCTTTTTTCTTTCTTTCTAAAATGACAAATAAAAAGGTACGGAGAGAATATCAATTAAGAGATATATATTTTTTTTGTAAAAATTAAGAGACATATAGTGACTGTTTGTTATAGTTTTTTTTAAAAAATAATTAGTTATTTTTTAAAAAAATATAACTTTTTTATAAAATAACATTTGTTTGTTATAGCTCTAAAAAATAATCAGATTAAAATATATTCTAAAAATTGCTAAAAATCTGAAGGTGTATTATTAGCTTTTTTGTATAGATTTTTTAGAGGAAAGAAAAAATAAGTGTCAAAAAATTTAGAAATTTGTTGGGATATATTTATTTAATATGATATATTATATTTAGATGTTCTTTATGATAATTTTGTCATACAAAATCTCTTTTATATGGTTGTATTCAAATAAGTTAAAGATTTTTTTTTTTTATAAAAAGGAATTTTATAAAGGTAAACAAACACAAAATAGATTTTATATTTTTGTAAAATCTCTAAAAGATAATCTTTAAAAAATTTAATGTCAAAATCACTTATTTTTTTAGTCTGTAACAAAAAGTATTTTTTTTAAATCACAAACTTTTTTCATATCAAAATTTTTTAAAATATTAAGAGACGATTTTAACATTTAATTTATAACAAAAAAAAATAGTGAGGATATTGTGATATGCAAGGTTATCAAGGAATTGTAGTTTTGTTTTGTTATTTGAAATTTACATGTTGATTAGTACGAAAACATTGAATTGAGAAGGTGAGAGAATGATGGAGAAATCTATTTAAATATATATTGTATTTAAAAAAAATATGTAGTTTGATGAGATTTAGTTGAATAAACCTACAATAAAATTTATAAAAATATATTTAGTTTGATGAGATTCAGTTGAATAAATCTAGCATAAATGTTTTTTTAAAAAATTTATTATAAAGGTAGTTAAATTCTAAAACTTTAACATAAACGCTCTATTAAAGAAAATTGTTCTAAATCACAAAAAAAATTATATGAAATAGTTATACAATATCAAGGAACGATTTTTGACACTTAATTCTAAAAAAAAAACAGTGGCGAATTAGTTTATTGAAATACAAGTGATACACCAAACTTATCAATGAATAAAAATATGTGTCTTATGAGATTAAGAATAAATTTATAATAAACGTAGGAACATTATCACTCAATATGAAAAAAAAATTGACAAGAAAAAGTGTTTTGTACTATATATTCAAAGTTGTCTATTTTATTATTTTATTATTTTGTTTTGGAAATATATATGTGGATTACTATGAAACAAGTTGTAACAAGGTGAGAGAATGATGGGAAAAGAGATAACTTAAATTTAACAAAAACAGTAGTTTGATTATATTCAGATAAATAAATCTAAAATAAATGTAGGAAGATAACTAAATGTGAATTTTTTTTTTGACAAAAAAATATATGGAGTTTTGTGATATGCAAAGTTGTCTATTTATTTGTATTTTTTCTTGAAATTTATATGTAGATTATTACGAAACAAGTTGAAAAAAGAAGGTGAGATAACCATGAAAAAAATATCTTAATTTACATTGTATTTAAAAAATATAGTTTGGTTGGATTAACTTGAATAAATCTACAATAAACGTAGGAAGATCATTGAATGTGAAAGAGTTATTTTCCGAAGAAAAAAATGTGGGAATTTTGTGATATGCAAAGTTGTCAATATATTTGTATTTTTTTTTTGAAATTTACATGTGGATTACTATGAAACAAGATGGAAGAATAGTGTGATAATACATCTTAATTTACACTATATTTTTTTAAGAAAAAATGTAGTTTGATGAGATTTAGTTGAATAAATCTACAATAAATGAAGAAAGATGATTGAATGTGAGAGTTTTTTTTTACAATAAAATGAAGAAGTTCTGTAATATGCATGAATTTATATTTTTTTTTTGTTCTTTAAATTTACATGTGAATTTCTTCGAAATACTTTGAAACAAGATGAAAGAATGTTGGGTGTCATCTATGATTTATTTTTACGGAGGTCTCTCTCATGAACAAAATTTCACGAAACAATCCCTAATGAAACAAAGTTTATGTGTGTAATCCATGTCTCTCTCACGAACAAAATTTAGTATGCGATATACAGTTCGATTTCACCAACAACTAAAAATATATTTTTATGATTTTTTTTGAAGTAAATTTATGATAATTTATTTTATTGCTTATGAAAAATATTTACACTTATATTAATATAACTTTTTTTTTTAATTTACACGGGATAAATATTTATACTAATATAATAATATAATTGCCTATTTTTTTTTTTTTTAATTTACACGTTATTTATATTTATATTCATATATCATACAAGGTTTAACCCAAGGGGTGTGGTTGAGCGGTTGGGGCTCATCCTCCCTTAACCAAGGGTCGGGCGTTCAAGCTTTAAATCTTTGGGCCAACTATCCCACACATCGAGGTGTCTCCAATCGAGCGAGGGATTAGTCACTGCGTTCGGCGGTGGATACCCCAGTCTCGACCAAAAAAATATATCATACAAGGTTTATATTTATTTTAATAATTTCTACGATGACGGGAGAGAAAATATCATATTGTTGAGAATGCAAAGTGAGAGATCACTCTCTAGAGTATTATTTTTCATATTTAAATAAAATCAATATAAAATGAACGTCTACATAATTTAAAAATAAAAACCATATATTAATACGAGAATGTGGGAGATCACTCTCTAGAGATTTTTTTTGTAATTTTACGAGAACGTTTATTTCTATGAGGATATATTTCTACCCATATATTAATAAGAGGACTATTTTATTTTTTTTTGTAATTTCTACAGGAGCTATATTTATACTCACGTACGGGGTTTTTTTTTTATAGTTTTTACAGAATTATATTTCTACGAATGTTTTAATACAAAATTTATTAATACGAGACGAAAGACTTTTTTTAATAGGAACTTAAATATTTATACATATATTAATATGAAAAATCTATTTTTTATAATATGACTTATATTAACACTCCTATTAATATGAGTGTCTTTTAATTTTATAATTTACACGATGATCAATATTTATACCCTTAAATTAATACACGACACTATATTTTTTTGTAATTTCAATGAGGACTAGAAACGAAAAAATGTGTGAGTTGTGTGATATGCAAGGTTGTCTATTTATTTGAATTTTTTTTGTTCTAAAAATTTACATCTAGATTATTACTAACCAAGTTGAAACAGAGTGAGAGAATGATGGGAAAATATATGTTAATTTACAATGTATTTATAAAAACATGTAGTTTGATGAGATTCAGTTGACGAAAACATGTAGTTTGCATAATTTCGTTATATACAAGGTTGTCTATTTCTATGAATTTTTTTTTTTAATTTATATATGGATTACTACGAAACAAGGTGAAAAGATAATGAAAAAATATATTTTATTTTACATTGTATTAAAAAAAAATGTAGTTTGACGAAATTAAGTTGAATAAATCTATAATAAACATTAAAATTCGCAGAATGTGAGTTTTTTTTTGGCGAAAAAAATGTGAGAGTTTTGTGATTTAAAAAAATATCTGTAAGAAAATATATTTACCCCAACAATTTATTTTTAAACAACTCATAAGATATAATATCTCAAATTAATATTGAATAATAAAATGAAATAATCAAATAATAATTTAGAATAAATTAAAAAATAATATTAAAAAAGAAAATAATCCCGTGCACGGCACGGGCTAACATACTAGTTAAATTAAAATAATTAACGCTTAATAAATTAGTTTTTAGTTTTTTTTAAATGATTATTGGGATCCATTTACTAAAAAAAACTTAAACTTCAAAATTAACATTAATAAACATTAATAATATAATTAAAGTAGTGAAAAATTCGGATTTTTTTTCTATGTCCAAATCAAATGAACCAAGTCTCTATTTATAGAAAAAAAATTACGAATTTTGGTAAAAAAAAAATAAAAATAATTTATTAATTTGGAATGAAATAATTGAATTTAAAGATAAAGATAAATTAAAAATCCCGTAAACCAATCACAGCAGGACAAGTGTCCCACTTGTCATTCACACTCTTCTCTCTCCGCGTCCGGTCAGGCAAAAACGCACGTTGTCTGCGCATAAAATGAAACGCGTCCGCGTGTCCCACTTTGCATCCTTCAACCATGTTTAAGATCTCTATCTTCTCTCTCCGTCGTCAGTTCTTCAACTCACCATTGGAAGCCTTTATTTGGTTGAAGTCAGAACTTAAACACCCCATTGTGGGAGGTCAAAGAAGAAAACAATTGGGCTCTATTAATTTAAACCGGCCAATTTGCATGGTTTTTGTTCTGTCCATTTTTTTGTTTGTTATTGTTTATTTAAAAAAATTGTTCTTCCACCTCTATATTTAACTCTTCACCCCTATTTATTTTGTTGAAGTGACTAATTTGTCCTTGTATATAAACTAAAATCAGTAAAAAAAATCATTCACATTTTACTTATCGTTGTTCTGGTTTGTATGTTGGTTTGTGTGTTCCAGTACTATGATATTTACTACCGGAGCAAATTTGTTCTTGTTCCAAGATGCATCAGCCAAAACATTGTTACCGGATCAAGATTCACACTATTCCGGGATGAATTTGCGTTCAATGTTGTTATCGGAATACATTTCAATTTGATCCGTAGAAAAATTCATCGAGATCCTCGCCGAGCTTGATCGGGAAAAGGAAGCGCGCCTCGCTGTCGAGAAAGCGAAATCGGAATTACAGACTTCCTTCAATCGATTGACAGTGCTTGCTCAAGAGGCCATGCGGAAGCACGATGAATTCAGTTGGTTGCGCGACGATACAACACATCAGTTGCAAACTGGAACTCTTTGAAAATGTGTTCCGAAAATGAGTTGGAAATATGGAGAAATTCAAGTGTTGAAATTTGTCACTCTTTCTTCTCTACTTTTAATGGCAATGATAAACCAATCTTGCAATCATGTTGTCACCGTCGTCCAAGTAATTCACCTAAACTTCAAATTGAGTTTATGATAATTATAAATTCAAGATCCATAAAATAGGTAGAAGTCGAATTAAATTTTGCGAGATAGTGCTACCTACCAATTGGATGGGGTCATTGCATGATGTAGTTGCACAACTAATTTTTGATAATTTGCGAGATAGTACTTGATGAATGACTACGTTTTGATGGAATTTCCAGATTTTGTAGCATAACTATGGCTAACAAACCGGAATTCATTTTAGAGTTTTCCGGTTCTTGGTTTTATCTGGAAATCTTTTGTTAAATTGATTTGAATTTTCGACTACCAAAATATTTTACATACCGGAAAAATGTGTAGGGGTAAAGGTAAATGATAAAAAAGGTAAAGTTGGAAAAGAAAATTGTTTGTAGGGGTAAAAAAAGGTAAAGTTGGAAAAGAAAATTGTTTGTAGGGGTAAAGATATAATTGTAGGGGTGAGAGGAAAAATTTTCGTCTATATTTAAGTTACTTTGATCCGGTTTTTTTTTTTTGACGAGAAGTTACTTTGATTCGGTTGTTACTTCTTTTTTTATACAACTTTTATTTTATTTTTAAAAATTGGAAACATGTTTATATTGAATTAATTAATAAACATACATGATCTCACCTGATCAGAAAATGATGGCCACCACTTGATAAGTGCTAAAAAGCAGTGATTTTACAATACATTTTAAGCACTTATCGACTTATTTAATAAGAAATTTCATATCAAAAACCCAACAATGTGTAAATATTAGTCGTATTAGTCATTTTGGTTATTTCTATCCAATTCCAACACTTTTTGAAGGTAATTTTGGATTTAATGGAATTTAGAGTGAAAAGTGATTCAGTGGCTACATGGTGGCTAAGCGAGCACCAAGCGAAGCAAGTCAGAAACTCCCAGAGTTTGGTCGCTGCATGGTGGCTAAGCGACCGTCAAGCGAGCAAGGCGATTTAAAGGTACTTCAAGGTGAAGAAATCTCCGTGGCTAGCTGGTCGCTAAGCGACCCCTGTTTTTCAGATTTTATATAAATAGCCACAAGTTGAAAATCAAAAGCCCATTCAACCTAATTCATTCCAAATCATTCTCCCAAGATCCAAACACTCTAAAAACACAGAGAGAGCCTAAGGAGACAAGATCTAAGGAGATTTGAAGGTGGATCTACAACTTTGGTTGAGGAATCAACTTTTGATGTGTATTCATTTTCTCTTTCTCTCATCTTTGCAAAGTTACCATGTCTATGGGTAACTAATCTCTCTTTTGTTGGGATTAGATGTAAATTACTCTATTAGTATGTGTTTCTATTGATCATGGTGTTATATATGGGTTAGTTCTTCAATCAATCTTGATATTATACTTGTGTTTATTGTTTTACTCTTTGATTTGAAATAGTATAGGAATATATGTTTTGAATCATTGATGAACTAGGATAATATCTATTAAATCTAAACTCTAGGAATAGATTTGGGTTTAATATTCACTCAAGTATTGGAACTTAAAGCTATTGTATCGATTAATCACCCGAGGGATTGGGGGTTGATAGATATAATCGATCACTCGTCGTTATCTGGGAACGGAAGCGCGCTATGAGCAATACGTGATAATTTTGGTTGATAGCTAAAACATGTATAACTGATTAAGGGAATATGTATGAACGAGTTAATTAAGTCTAATCCCAGCAATTTAATCTCTTTGTCAATTTACTCAACTTTACTACTTTTATGTTTTTACAAGTTTTCGTAAACAAATATCTTTGAAAACTCTATACTTGAAATTATATCAATTGTTGAACGGCATCGATATCGCACCAGTCCTTGTGGATACGATAAAAACTATACTTACTTTTGTACTTCAACACCACTGTTCTGCCGTAAGATTGCTGAAGGAGGAGAAGGGGGGTTGTACCTGCAGGGACTCCAACGCTCAAGTCAGTGAATGAAGGAGCAGCAAGTACAAGTTAGAAGAATAGATACCTGTGTCATTGTGAGGAATGACATATATATACCCAGCGCTGGGCCAAAGCCATTAATGAGGAGGCAAAGAATCTGTCCCTGCGCCATTAATGGCTGTTGGGATTTTGACTTGCGGTCATAATGGGCAGTGAATGCTCATTATCCCGATGTCGTCCGTTACAATTCTGTGTAACGGTACGAAGCGTTTGAATGCGTTGTGTCGAGCATGCGTTTGCTCGAGGATCTAAGTCATTGGCTCAACGTATTATGTTATGTCGAGCGATACAAGCTAAATGTCAATGAGTCTTTGCTCGTTACCGTGAAACAGCATGTCGAGTATAAAGGCTGGGGCGATGCTCGGCCCAGTCCAGAACAATACCAAAAAAAAATATTGAATTAATTATTTTTAGAATGTAGGAGTTTTGATTCACTTAAGCATGTAAAAAATTAGGGGTTTGATATATGCTTCATGCGTATGTAAAAAATTCAGTTTGGATGAGAGATTCTCCGATGGAGATTAATCATCGTTAATGATAGTAGAGATTAATCATCGTTAATGACGGTGGAAATTTTGTACCAATATTCTAATTTTTTTTTTCATGATCATGAATTAAGCTTCTTTTAAGGATTATGAAATAATAATCTTTCTTTCTTTTTTTCTTTTCTTTTTTTCATTTACCTTCTCTTCGACAAAACAACATAAATAATAATCGCATCATTTACCAAACACTTTCTATTCTCTTTCTTCCCTTCCCCATTTTTTTTAACCAAGCATAGTGGTTCACTTTTATTTTAGGATCCTACTAACAAACTAATGTTCTAAAAATTATGTTTAAAAATTCAAGCAAAAAAATTGTTTGAAATTATACACGATTTTTTAATATTATTATTTTCAATAGAAACATTAGTAGTATTATTTTTTGGTGGACACTCATGTATCCAATTTATATCGTTAAATACTGATATCTCATATGAAATATAACTGTGTCATATTTTTATATTTAAAATTTATATTTTTAATAAATTTATCTATAGATTAGTACCAAAGAATTTACCTTTTTTATAATTAAATTCTTCTATAGTGAAACAATTTCCTATATATATATATTTGGGTCCCCTACCAAAAATGCTTTTTGTAGAACCTGTAGAACATTGACATTAATTCTTCACCTTTTTGTAGTAGAATTCTTCTGTTTTACATATAATCAATTAATATATCATGCACGATGAGTGTGGAAAGAAACTTTGATCAAAAAACAAGCCTTTCATGTTTGACGCGAATGCAAGGCAGGCGTGGACACTTTAGGGGACAAAGTGACGGCGTCGGTGACAGCGGTGTTGGTGGTTACACGCTCACATCTGGGACACATGGATAGTGTTGAAGCTGGAAGTGGCTCTGAATTGTGAGGGGATAACACGGTTGGTGGACCCACTTTCATAGCTCTCAGTTCTTCAACTTCTCTCTGTAGTCTCCGGTTTTGTTCTGTCAAAGATCCAAACCACCTCTTCAAGTATTCACACTCCATCTCTGTTTGCTTCAACTTGCTCCTGCATGTTCAATTATCAACTCAATACACACATAATGGTTTATTTCAAATTTGCTACCATGAAGTATATATCTCACACCGACATTTATAATTACATTAAATTATACAAATAATTATCAATATTGATGTATTACTGTCCTATTAGACACCGTAATCACTCGTTAGTGATTGCACCTCATTCAGTGAGATTTGAGTCTTTCATTATAATATCGGATGGTCAAAAAATTTAAAATCATAACCGTCTAATCAACCAACTACACTGTATCTATTTCCTTCTTAATCATGTCCGTGCTTCATCAACTAAAAGACAAGACAAAGGTGGTGATGGTTATTATGAAATGATTTTTCTTTTATTTTATTATTGGGAGTAATCTCTGAGTTATGGATACAACTTTTTGATGATGATGAATCAATTCATGATGCTTAATGCATGGTGGTCTAAAGAATGGAATTGAGTGGTCAAAGGTGCAGTTAATTATTGGAGAGGTGATGATAAGTGTGTGTAGTGTAGCACACGAGGCTGAATAAAACTCCATAAGCATGGTGCTATGCTATGATTATTGAGTTGTCTACTTTAATTTGGACACCAATTATTGTGTTCTTTTGCCAACGGCTGATCATATTATTATGTTTAACACTTGAACGTCGACATCATTTATTAATTGCTCATTTTGTACTAGCAAATTTAAGAGCAATTCCCATGATATGATTCAAATATATATTTTTTTGACAGTGATTCATATATTGTATGGTGCACATATCAATCATATTTTTATTGTAATGAATATGAATTTTACAAAATTTACTGTTTAAATGAATGTTTATATCATATAAATTATTCATATTAAATTTTAAGGAAATTGAACATCATTGTTTATTAGATTTTTATTGAATATTGTTAATCCTCATGAATCTCAATAATATATATCAAATGATTTTCACATTGAAATTAGACATGGATGATCTATATGATATAAATTTTCAATCATACGGTGAATTTTATAAAATTCGTATTCGTTACTACATCCATATATCCCAAAACAATGGTCCTTATGCATACCGATGCATAATTTGAATCATTAATATCTTTAATTTGAATTTTTGGTTGATTATTTTTTTCACCAAAAAAATGGTTCATTTTTAAATGAGGATCAAAATTGTAATTAAATATACTATTATTACTTTTTATATTTATATAGAGTATAAACCTAAATTTTATTTGTGATCTATTATATATCATAAGAATAAGATAGATAAAATAGTCTTGTTTGATTTATATCAAAATAAATGATGTCCAAATGCATCACATGAAAAAGAAAATATTCCAACTAAACTAACACCTCATCTCTTCATAATCATCCTGCAACACCTTAAAAGAACACATTATTGAAAATTTAGGATAAAAGTTAAAAAGAAAAGAACAAAATTGTGAAAATTATTTTAATATTTAAAATAAAATTTATGTGCATTCCTATTCCTTTATGTATTTGTGTTTATGGTTTTTAATATTATTTAAAATATCTTCTTCAAAAAAAAATATAATTTAAAATACACTTAAAAAAATATTAAAAAAACACTTAGTTTTTTTGTGCTAACTCTCACATCTTAAGGAAAGGGTCTTATACTCTTAGTAATCCAAAATTTAGTATTAAAATAAATAAAATTTAATCAAAAATTGTTTCATCCTATTCTTACAAAAATGTGTTCTTTTGTGCTCATACTTATCATTATATGTCAAGAAGTTGCAGGTTCTCAGATAGTGTGGAGAAGTTGAGGAATTTTGGTATTTTTTATTGGTATTTAGCTTATATACAACATCTTTAATTTATTTTGTAGATCTTCTTTTACGATCTTTGTTCGTCTTATGCAGAATATCAGTTACTGATAATAATTTATTTTCCGTTCAAAATTTTTTTGTTATATATCAAGAAGTGAAATAATGAGAAAATGGAAGCAAATTAAATAGAGGATTAACCTTTACCTGGCCCTACGATTTTGAAACCACACCTCCACTTGCCTTGGTCTGAGCTTCAACTGCATTGCCAAACACTCTTTCTGCTTCTGCAGTTTACATCCAATAAAATGCATATTAATTCAACTGTATATATAGTAGCTAGAAACATTGATGACACAAAAAATTAATTAATTAACTAATTAGGGACAAGTAAATATAAATTAGTAGCATGCATACTGGGTTTAAGGTGTGATTTTTTCTGAAGCTTTCTTCAAGAAGACGAGACTGTTCCTTTGTTAGACGGAGTTTTTTGCGAGGAGTGTCTCCATTAAAGCTGCTTTCTTCTTCAATATCTTCTAATGTTATCCATTCTTCTTCCATGGCTACTCGGTTCATATCCAATTTTTTCACTGTAATTATATATAATAGTTTTATGATAATAACAATAGTAATTAAACACCTAATTCATTATTTTATTTTTTATTTACAAGAACACATAACTGATCTTGTTTTTTTTTTTTGACGGAAACTGATCTTGTTATAGTGCTCAAATTAATTATAGTCACTTGTTATATTTATAGAGGTACTTCCAACTTTTTTGAGCCAAAAAAACTAACATCTTGATAAAATTACAATTCAATATGATATATAATAGTCATTTTTTTAATCTTAGATGAAGTGGTAATCCACTTAAATTCAACAAATACACAAGTGTGAGATTTTGAGTTTGAACCCGGATCACGACGTCCGGCCTAACAATTTCAATATTTGCCGGTTGAACTAGAACTTCTAGACATATATAATAGTCACTTATGTCATGTCTCATATATAAACAACAATCCATTTTTTTAGGTTTATTGAATAATTATTTATCTAATTTATAGATAAATTAGATATACATCAGTTATCCATAAAAAAAATGATCAACATATAAAAAAAAGTAAATTATTGTTTTTATATGAGATGAGAGTGAGTATTTAATTATAGGAATTAATTGAAAAAAATATATAATTTTGTCCCCAAAAAAATAAGAAGAACGAATGATTATATCACATATCCATTAATTTAATTTATTTTGAGGGAATTGTATATATTTATACAAATAATAAATTTATGGGGATATAAAAATCACAAGTCTAATACTGTAAAAAAAAATCACAAGTCTAGTGGGAAGTTCATGTGATCATTGTTTTAATTTTGTTTTAAGAAAAGCTACAAGTTTAATTAATAAAATAATTTACTGCAAAATTACACAACAAGGAGAAACAAAAAGTAAAGAGATGATGATCAAAATTACAAAATATGAATAATTAGAAGATGATGATATTAGAATAAAGATACAAATTAATTAAGACAAAGAAACATAGAAACTTGTACTGTGGTTCTTACCAGATGATGAGGGGAGAAAAGTGGTTGGTGAAGAAGCAAAACCTGGGATAGATATGGTCAATTCCAAGTTGGATGAATTTGTAGGTAAAACTGCCATATTTGATGAAAAGAGAGGGAAAAGGTAAAGTGAAGAAACAAAACTAGGAACACATGTAAAAGAGTAAGAAGAAGACAGAAGTTGCAAATTAAGGATATGATGTTATTATGAATTGTTTGTAGAGAAAAAGGTCACAAGATATATAGTGTAGAAAACTCTAATTAACAAATAAAGGGATATTATAATTAATAGTTGTACAAAGGTTATTTTATTTATTCATTTCATTTTGGTTTGTATAGTTTAATGATTGAAATTTCATCTTTTAAAGATGAATAAATAGATAAACTTATAGTAGATAAAATAATATATTAATTAAATATCTTTGTAGGATAGTTCAAGTGGTTCAGGTGAAATCAGTGGCGCCGTATGTGCGAAAGACTAAGCATGCTTGCGGGCCGACACCCTCTAACCCCTTAGCCTAGTTCGATTGGGGGCATCTGTTCTAGCTGACCTATTAGTCTCATATGGTTCAGAAATCGAGGTTAACGGTAGTTTATATACAATACGCCAGACTCCTCAATCTACCGAAGTATCTTTTGTATAAAGGACAAAACTATGATGGATAAACTTCAAAACAAACAATCTTTTAGAAATATAGACTCGAGGTCGAATCAGAACATATTTATCCCCACAAATAAAATCTGAATTCTATTTCAGAGCACAATCCATCCACTTAAAAATTAAATTCCATATATATCTCATTACCTTTGCACACGTTGAAAATAAATTTCAATTACCTTAGGCTAATAGTCTTCCTAATGATCGTCACAAGAGACCCACCGACTACTACTACTTTAATTTAATCGCATAGATTTTTAATTCACAACTGATTTTATGTTTTTGTCCCACGCTATAACAGATAATGTAAGTAAATGAAATATATCCCCACTTTGAAGAAGATTTCAAAAGATGAGTGCTGAAGATCATAAAGTGGAAGCAAAATTTAGATGAAACCGAAAGGGTACATGCAATTTCCTACTAACACACACGATCACAACTTGTTAATGTAGACAGACAGGGTTTGGAACATGTATGGCAAAAGCGTGAGAATGTGGGCCCCAGCTCATGATTGGGTCAAGAACATACATGCAATTTTGAAGCCTTTTCACGATTTGTGGGGAGCAATGAGATACCCACTTGTCTACTTGTCGCCCATCCATGTGTTTACTATTACAAACTTCTTTGCTTTTACAATTTACAAATACAAATATACTGTATTTTTGGAGGTAGTTTTGAGTTTTTTTAGGTACTTTTGGTAGTTAGTGTTGTGTAAAAGGATACTTAATTTTAAATATGAGGATGTATATTCAATTTTATTCACCGCAATATATCATGGTTTTTGGATATATTAGAGGTTTAGATAGTTGTGTGTTTGGCAAAGGTTTATAATCTTTTTTTTTCAAAAATTGATGTTGCGAGAGTTTGCAATTTTTCCGTGCAAAATTTGTAGTTGAAAGAGTTTGCAATATAGGTCCTGATAAAAATTGCAATTGTATGAGAGTTTGAGAAGTTGCAATTTTGATTTGTTAAAGTTGTAAATTTAGTAATAAATTATTGAAGTTTAGTGCTAAATTATTATTGTGAGTTGATTTTGTTTAGTTTTGTTTATTTTGTGAAGATTTTTTTGTTGGAAGAGTTAAAGTTGAACAACTTATAAATGAGATGACTCATTAATCCAATACTTTAAAATTTTGGATAGAATACTAGTGTCCAAAGTCATTTATGAGATTGCTCAGAGGTTAATGTGTTAATCCAACTCAGTGAAACTCCTCTTCGATGGCCCTAATAGTGACATCAGAGCAAAGGTTACTAAAATGTTATAATTGTTGATATTGTATAAATGTAGATGAAGCTGAGTTTAAAGTCTCCATTTGAATTGTGTGACCTTGAAGAAAAGTGTTATGTTGAAGCCAAGGTCTCTTTCTTTGGGTGGAGGTTGGTGCATAATAGAATTTCCATAAAAAATAATTTTGCACGTTGTAGAGCAATTGGTGGAAATGTACATTGTTATCGGTTGTAGTTCTCTTGACTCTTCTTCACACTTATTTGACAATACACTTCATCACTCTCTTCTCCCAATTTATTCAACTTGTTTTTGTTTCATTAGCTCTTTTATTTTGTACTGATGATTTCTCAAAATTGTAAGAAGTAGTGGTCAAAATTATTTTTCCAAAAATTGGCAAATGCATAATGTCATTCCAAATGATTTTTCTATTAACTACGGTTAGAGACTATGACATGCTATCAGGTGAGTTGCATTGCACTTTGATTTTTCTATTAAATTCATTCTTTGATGAAGTTTAAATTCAATGGATTGATTAAAACATTTAGACTATATGTTAGCATCCTCCTAAATCATTTGGACTAATTGATAACAATTTGCCTATTTATTTCATCATAACAATTTAGAAGTTTTTTTTTTTTTTTTTACTAAAACCAAAATTCATTCAATCAAAATTGTAGAATAAATTACATTGTACAAATTCAAAAACTGATAAAAACTAAAAAAAAGTAAATCTAAAAATAAACTCACATCATCCAAGTGCAAAATGTCTACAAAATATGACAAAAATAAAGTGTCTGAAATATCATATTTTCATATTTACAACGTTGATAACACCACAAGTCCACAATCATTGATTTAATGTGCACTAAATAGAATGTAATTTTAAAACTTGAATAGAGCAAACACCAATAACCGATAGAAAAGAAAAACAACACCGCACTAAAATGACGAACAACACAATCTCACACATATTAAGCTCCTTTATAATGATTTGCTTATTTCAAAATAGTAAAGTAAGTAATGTCCACCGATTATACCCATTCATTCGTTCACTTTAGTAGAACAAAGGTCCTGTTGGGTAATACCAGTGCCGATGCAGTAAAAATAAACAGGAGCACAATCAACAACACAAGAATATAACGTGGAAATTCTAAAACCGGAGAAAAAACCACGGCCGTTGTCAAAACCGACAACCAGAGAATAACACTGTGAAAATTGTTACAACACATAGAATAACAGAGAATAACACTATGTGAAAATTGTTACAACACATAGACTACCCTCAACCATCCCGGCCCCCAGTACACCCACACACCCTCCAAAGAAAATACCTAACTACATCTCACAATACACTAAAACCAGATGCATAAGAGAAAACAAAGTCAGATATAAACTTAAAGTGTTTCTGACTGGTGCATTGAAACAAGGAACTTGAGGTCTCTTTATATAGCATTGAACTCTCCCACTCTCCACTTTTTTAAGCAATGTGGGACTTCTTCAATATAATTTTCTTGACTTTTTATTTTCCTTCATTAGCAATGTGGGACTTACATTGCAATCAACCCCAACAATCTCCACCTTGATTGTAATGGTCTTCAATCTTCAATCTACACCGACAATCAACCCCAACAATCTCCACCTTGATTGAAAAGTTTCATCTTCCGCTTCTATTGTCTATACCGACAATCATTATCTTCACCGACAATCATAATTCTCAATGTCAAAACCGATAAATTAAATTATCATACTCCACCATAAAGAGTACACTACACTTGAAACTAAACCATTCCAAAATTTTCTTCACTTAGAACTACAACATCCCAAGAATTTTCTTCACTTGGAACTAAAACATCCCAAGAATTTCATGTCGAAACTTGCTGAAAGATTATGGTGCAACTCCCATGTTGGCTTTCAGGAAGTTCTTCAGCCATCAACACAACTCACCACACACCTTGCATCAATGTCAACCAATGCCCGTGTGTTGTTCTAAATCCGATAGCAATAACTTGTCATTTTCCATGGTATAGCGGAAATACCATAAAAACATCACCATCTCCCAAAACAAGAGAAACATTGCTAGCACTTACCTTAGAGTCTTTTGCAAATACTCCTCCACTTGGACAACATCATGCCCAAAACACCTTGTGTAACCCAGATTGCATCCACTCCTCCATACAGCTTCTTAATCACATAATCACTGCATCATTACTCCTCTTCAGCACATACCAGGATATCTATCTTGATATCTCATCGAACCGGAAGCTCGAACCAGAAGCTCTGATACCACTGTTGGGTAATACCAGTGCCGAAGCAGTAAAAATAAACAGGAGTGCAATCAACTACACAAGAATATAACGTGGAAACTCCAAAACCGGAGAAAAAATCACGGCCGTTGTCAAAATCGAACACCAGAGAATAACACTATGTGAAAATTGTTAAAACACATAGTCTACCCTCAACCATCCCAGCCCCCAGTACACTCACACACCCTCCAAAGAAAATACCTAACTACATCTCACAATACTCTAAAACCAGAGCATAAGAGAAAACAAAGTCAGATATAAACTTAAAGTGTTTCTGACTGGTGCATTGAAACAAGGAACTTGAGGTCTCTTTATATAGCATTGAACTCTCCCACTCTCCACTTTTTTAAGCAATGTGGGACTTCTTCAATATAATTTTCTTGACCTTTTATTTTCCTTTATTAGCAATGTGGGACTTACATTGAATCAACCCCAACAATCTCCACCTTGATTGTAATGGTCTTCAATCTTCAATCTACACCGACAATCAACCCCAACAATCTCCACCTTGATTGTAGGAGTTTCATCTTCCGCTTCTATTGTCTATACCGACAATCATTATCTTCACCGACAATCATAATTCTCAATGTCAAAACCGATAAATTAAATTATCATACTCCACCATAAAGAGTACACTACACTTGAAACTAAATCATTCCAAAATTTTCTTCACTTAGAACTACAACATCCCAAGAATTTTCTTCACTTGGAACTAAAACATCCCAAGAATTTCATGTCGAAACTTGCTGAAAGATTATGGTGCAACTCCCATGTTGGCTTTCAGGAAGTTCTTCAGCCATCAACACAACTCACCACACACCTTGCATCAATGTCAACCAATGCCCGTGTGTTGTTCTAAATCCGCTAGCAATAACTTGTCATTTTCCATGGTATAGCGGAAATACCATAAAAACATCACCATCTCCCAAAACAAGAGAAACATTGCTAGCACTTACCTTAGAGTCTTTTGCAAATACTCCTCCACTTGGACAACATCATGCCCAAAACACCTTGTGTAACCCAGATTGCATCCACTCCTCCATACAGCTTCTTAATCACATAATCACTGCATCATTACTCCTCTTCAGCACATACCAGGATATCTATCTTGATATCTCATCGAACCGGAAGCTCGAACCAGAAGCTCTGATACCACTGTTGGGTAATACCAGTGCCGAAGCAGTAAAAATAAACAGGAGTGCAATCAACTACACAAGAATATAACGTGGAAACTCCAAAACCGGAGAAAAAATCACGGCCGTTGTCAAAATCGAACACCAGAGAATAACACTATGTGAAAATTGTTAAAACACATAGTCTACCCTCAACCATCCCAGCCCCCAGTACACTCACACACCCTCCAAAGAAAATACCTAACTACATCTCACAATACTCTAAAACCAAAGCATAAGAGAAAACAAAGTCAGATATAAACTTAAAGTGTTTCTGACTGGTGCATTGAAACAAGGAACTTGAGGTCTCTTTATATAGCATTGAACTCTCCCACTCTCCACTTTTTTAAGCAATGTGGGACTTCTTCAATATAATTTTCTTGACCTTTTATTTTCCTTTATTAGCAATGTGGGACTTACATTGAATCAACCCCAACAATCTCCACCTTGATTGTAATGGTCTTCAATCTTCAATCTACACCGACAATCAACCCCAACAATCTCCACCTTGATTGTAGGAGTTTCATCTTCCGCTTCTATTGTCTATACCGACAATCATTATCTTCACCGACAATCATAATTCTCAATGTTAAAACCGATAAATTAAATTATCATACTCCACCATAAAGAGTACACTACACTTGAAACTAAATCATTCCAAAATTTTCTTCACTTAGAACTACAACATCCCAAGAATTTTCTTCACTTGGAACTAAAACATCCCAAGAATTTCATGTCGAAACTTGCTGAAAGATTATGGTGCAACTCCCATGTTGGCTTTCAGGAAGTTCTTCAGCCATCAACACAACTCACCACACACCTTGCATCAATGTCAACCAATGCCCGTGTGTTGTTCTAAATCCGCTAGCAATAACTTGTCATTTTCCATGGTATAGCGGAAATACCATAAAAACATCACCATCTCCCAAAACAAGAGAAACATTGCTAGCACTTACCTTAGAGTCTTTTGCAAATACTCCTCCACTTGGACAACATCATGCCCAAAACATCTTGTGTAACCCAGATTGCATCCACTCCTCCATACAGCTTCTTAATCACATAATCACTGCATCATTACTCCTCTTCAGCACATACCAGAATATCTATCTTGATATCTCATCGAACCGGAAGCTCGAACCAGAAGCTCTGATACCACTGTTGGGTAATACCAGTGCCGAAGCAGTAAAAATAAACAGGAGTGCAATCAACTACACAAGAATATAACGTGGAAACTCCAAAACCGGAGAAAAAATCACGGCCGTTGTCAAAATCGAACACCAGAGAATAACACTATGTGAAAATTGTTACAACACATAGAATAACAGAGAATAACACTATGTGAAAATTGTTAAAACACATAGTCTACCCTCAACCATCCCAGCCCCCAGTACACTCACACACCCTCCAAAGAAAATACCTAACTACATCTCACAATACTCTAAAACCAGAGCATAAGAGAAAACAAAGTCAGATATAAACTTAAAGTGTTTCTGACTGAGTGCATTGAAACAAGGAACTTGAGGTCTCTTTATATAGCATTGAACTCTCCCACTCTCCACTTTTTTAAGCAATGTGGGACTTCTTCAATATAATTTTCTTGACCTTTTATTTTCCTTCATTAGCAAAGTGGGACTTACATTGCAATCAACCCCAACAATCTCCACCTTGATTGTAATGGTCTTCAATCTTCAATGTCTACACCGACAATCAACCCCAACAGATCCTATAGTGGCATTCATGCTTCCGGCTTCAGTCCTTTAGTCACAACAACAACCAAGTGAGATTGACTATATAAATCAAAAGGCGTCATATTGTTCTATCAAAAATCAAGTTTTCCTCCGACATATTTATCTCTACATCCTTTCTTCTAATTGTTGTTTCATTAGTGATTTGACTCTCCATGACTCCATGTGATTGATCTTCTATCTACATGCTCAAACCACTTAAGTCTAATTTTTACTATTATTTCTTCTATAGGTGGTACCCCAACTCTCTAATGTCTAATCCTACCACATCATCTTATCACACAACAAACACAACATCTTCATTTAGCTACACTCCAAACAGAAATTAGCCACGAAACAAAAAGTTAGCACTCAAAACATCAATTATAATATGTTTAACACTCCAAACATTGGTATCATTTAACATGTAGATACTTGTACTTGGTTCACCGACTCTCTCAAGTATCATTTAACTTGGAGAGTTCATGGATACATATGATCCGTTCAACCTGGCGACTGAATCCAACACATTTCATCCGAACCCGCTCAAGTGTGGGTTCAATCCGAAGCAACACATTCAAACACAAAATGGTTTGGTATCGGGTTTATGATTCTAAACCCGTGAATCCAACCCATTTAGAAAAATGTTACATTTTTTACATTATAATTTAAAATGTTTGTGTTAAAATCTAAAATTCTGATGCTATATTTTTAGTTGAAGTATAAATTTTAAAAAATTTATTGTAATTTGACTATATTTTTTTTTGAAAAAATATTTTTTAAATTTATATGTAATGATCTATTGACACAACCCAATCCAATCCGCTCACCACCGGATTGGATCGGTTCGGATTTGAAATAAAAATGTTGTGTTTCGCACTCAACCCAACCCACGAACACCCCTACCAACAACAACACATCCAAATTCACTGTTTTGAAATTGAAACATGCAAGTTTATTGTCTATTTCAAAATGTAAATGTAATACTCAACTGCAGGAACAGATTACAGACATCCTCATCATCATAATATATTCCTCAAATCAAGTATTTAGTCTAAACTTGAATGAAGTTCCAAGTTGAATCACAAATAGTTAGAAACCATGTACAGAATTTGAGGATACATTTGGGTATGATACACTTCCAAACAAACCCCTTTCCAAAACCCAATCTTCTATCATTGCTTGAGAATTCAAAGGTTGATCAGTAGGCAAAAGATGTCCAGCCCCTAAAACCACAACATTAGTAAGTGACTTCCATTTCTGTACATACCCAGCAATCTCTCCATTTACCTTCCAAATATCCCTCTCAGCATTCAAAAACTCAACAATCCCTTCCCATTTCATAGTCTTCACCCAAACCTCAACTTGTACCACACCATCCTGCAAATCATGCTGAGCTTGATACAGTAACACCTTAGTACTCTCTCTCAATAACTTCTCTACCATGTATTTAACACTTTTCATTACATCAGCATGCAATATTTCCCCAACAATATCACTGCAAACCTCATAAAGAAATGATTCATTCACCCCTAAAGCCTTCTTCACATCAGCAATGTTTAAGAACTTTTCAACAAGATCATCTTCATAAGGAGTTTTCCTTGAATAATCATACAAAGTAGCCAACCCTGTCATGTTTCTCAACAATTGCAACGCATTGACTCTAGCATCGGCTGCTTCAGTCCAATTCCCTCTATGAACCAACTCAACAGCTTCAAGTTGAGCTTTTTCCAACTCATTCCTTTGCCTCTCATTGATCAATCCAACATAATAAGCATTAGCAGCATGAGTAACAACTTGGGTAACAGGGTCTGTTAGTCCATCACCAATTGCCAAACCAGCTAAATTCACTCTCTCAGTGTCTTTCAACTTAGCGTTTTTCTCCAATATGTAGTACCCAATCGCAGGAACATATTTTCCAGCATAGCTTTCACCAGTAATGTAGATAGGACGATGTTTGAAAACAGGGTCTAGTTGAACAAACCTTGTTATTGCAGCGAAAAGGTGTTCGCCAACACCTTTTTGATCGGTTGGAATATCTTGTGGCGTTGAGGCTACACTGAAGCCAGTTCCAATGGGATTATCGAGAAAGAGAAGACCAAATATTCTATTCCAAGAACCAGGGTTAGGTTCAAGGGTGAGTGATTTGGTGACACGCCAAGGTCCGAGTTCGTAGAAATTGGCGATCATGGAGGAGCAGCCAGGGCCACCTTGAAGCCAAATGAGAAGTGGAGTTTGGGAGAGAGGTGAAGTGGAGTTTTGTGCTTCATAGAATGTGTAGAAAATGGAGGAAGTGGAGGTGGGACTTACTGGTAGGTAACCTGATTTTGTGGGGAGGGCTTCTTTGGGGAATGATGTTGAAGAGAGAGAACTCTGAAACTGTAAGAAAGAGAAGAAAACAAAGGTGTTGATGAAGAAGGTGGTTGATGCTTTCTCCATCTTCATCTAATCTATTGTATGAATATGTAATCTACTAAAGATAGCAGTGAAATAGTTGAAATTTTGGGGATAAATAAAAGCTGGATTTGGAGAAAGATAAAATATGAACCACATGTGATGCTTGGATCTCTTGTCTCCCTATTGGCTAGCCGGCAAACATGACTTTGGAAACATCACTTTATCATTTAAAAAAATATCCTGTAAGTATGTCATTTGTTTTAATTTAAACACTGCTAACTATGTACTGTATTTTATTTTTCTTGACACAAAACTATGTATTGAATTCCCCCAAAAAAACAAAGTATATTATTCAATTAATCGATAATTTGTATACAGTTCAACCAGTAAGCAACCACATTCTGGTACATCATTTTATTAACTATTAGTAAGTAGATTCACAATTATAATTTAATAGCTGATTAATCAACTCCTACCCCTCTCCAAACCTTCCATAGTATTTGGGGGAAGGGCATCATGTATATTGCCAACTTCCCTTACATAAACTAAATCTTATAGTATACACTACACTAACAAAACTCTACAGTTAGCAAGCTTTCAATACACAAAAATATAGTAATTAACTAAAACATTTTGGTCTATAGCAATCCTGAGCAGCTTTATTGTTCCTAAATATGGAAATAAAGTTAACTGAATTTCAATGATGGCTGTCACTGATAAGGACTAAGCCAGAGTCATAGAGCTAATATAAACACAACAGAAGATCTGATAGAATTCCTCCAGGAAGTACTAACAATAGTACAATATTAAACTAATTATCAGAAAAATAATACAGATCCATTGTCAAAACAGGATCACATATGCAGTCAGCTATTAGAATCCAATCAAACTAGCATCTAGCAAATATATGTACTTGCGATTAAGAATCAGGAACAACCAAGCAGGTAGAATTGATGGCCTTTTGAGACATACCAGATTGTTGCCATGACTGCTTCCAAGTGGATTTTGTTTCCAAACTTCATGCGTGCAAAGTGATATAGCAACTTAAATCTGGTTTTGTTTAAGAGGCCTGAATCCACATCTACATGGGATGGAACTTCACATGGCTGTGACTTCGGCAGGTGGTGCCTCTGCTATGGTATCACATACCTTGGGCTTATGAGGCCTCCCCTGACCTCGACCACGACCTCGGCCACGACCTCGACCTTGACCGCGACCTTGACCACAACCACGCAGCTTAGCTTGATCTTTTTTATTTAATTTCTCTTCACGATCATATAACTTAGCTTGATCTTCTGTATATAATTCCTCTTCATGATCGCACAACTTAGCTTTATCTTTTCCCTTTAACTTCTTTTCACGACCGCACAACTTACCTTGATCTTTTTTCTTTAATTTCTCTTCTTTTTTCTTTAACTTCTCTTCTTCTTTCATTAACTTTTCCTCTTTCTTCTTTAATTTCTCTTCACACTGTTCAGTATCTTGAATTACCTTACGAGGCCTCCCTCGACCTCTAGTTGGGCCATCCTGCTTCTTCTTATTTCGCTTTGGTCCCTGCTTAAGCAGCAATGAGTCCTTTTGGCAGTTTGCACCAGTTTCTGACTTACGAGGCCTTCCTCTCTTTCGCTTTGGTTGTATTGGTTCTAGTTCAAGACATTCGGATTTTGGGTTCTCAACAAGGTTTCCATTAGTATTTCCTTGATTGTAATCCTGAGGAAGCTCGTCATCCATATTCGCAGAAATTAATGCAGCTGTTACATCCGTTTCAATGTCAGTGGACATTTGAGGTTGCAACTGTGTTGGTGATGATAATTCTATTCCTGGACTTGTAGATATTATGCACTCTGGCGACCCTTCTGCACAAATTATGTTACTTACCATCTGCACCAAATGAATTTTAACAGTAAATATTTTCATTCTAACAAAAGGAATCTACATCTTGCTAAGACAAACCACCTAAGCAGAAGCAGCTTATACTAACTATTGAAAAAAGAGGCATGGGATGCTGTGTATTGATAACATAGCAAGATTTGCATTAATGAAACATGGACTCAGACATGCACACCTGGCACGATACAGAGACAGACATGTCAATGCTGCTAATCTTAAAACACAAGACATTGCTACTGATACATATTTCTTTTTATAAAGCGCAGAGCATCTTAGCTCTTTATTATATTATTATATTAAAAGGAATTAGAAACTGGGATACTGATACATATTTATTTATTATAGTTATAATAATTAAATAAAAGCAAATGCTAAGGGCATATGTTAAGGGATTAAATGTAGAAATATTCATCTTAAAAGTAGTGCATTCAAACTTTTAAAAGTTTAAATATTTTTTTTCAATGTAAAATTCCTACTTTTGGGTTACTTGACATGTGCCCTTAGGGTACAAGTTTTCAAGACCCTCAAATACAATATGAACATTGTTTATAAAAGATCTAAATTGAGAATCAAAATATACATGTACATCTAAATTAAGCAATTTGTTTCATTACAAAAAAATTAGTATAAAACAAGATATGATAGTCTTTCACCTTCATTCATCTATCTACTATGAAAAGCTAAAAACAATGTATTCATCAAATCAGTGTTGTTAATCGCAGATCACATAAAATAGCAGTTCGTTCAAATTTTGCTACGTAACAGTGCTATAACACCACTATCTGACAACATTTTGTATTAAATAGTGTATCGCAGAACTACAGCGATTTGTTCAAATTCCACTATGCTATAGCACTATAACGCCGCCATAACCTCTGTTTAACAATGATTCAAACTTAATGTCTTCAACCCCTCATTGATCATCATTGCTTCAACACATCTTTAACCAGATAGACAAGTCCGAGGAGTGTTTAATGTGTGTTGAAGCAAGGGAACACTTGTTTGAGTTGTTGGCCACATATCATATGAATATCAGACAATGACGCATGTCGAACACAAACACACATCTAATCCTAGAGGGGTAACTTGTAAGTGATTCATATTTCAAAATATTCAAATGAATGAGACAATATTATAGACCTTAGCAACATCAAATGCCATAAATACCCAAAAACACCAAAATACCTGAGTTTGTGACTCTTCTAGTTCTTTTGGTGGCAAGCATTGAATTTCCTTTCCAGATTGTATTTGTATCTGTTCCTCGACACTTCCAATTGAATGATGATCACCCTCACTAACCTGTGTTGAAGCCTCATCAGTTCCGGCACAACTATCTAACAGAGCCAACCGAGTACTTCTTCTACCACTCGTCTTCCTACTATTCTTGCACATTTCTTTCTCTTCCTGATTGTAATCCTGAGGAAGCTCGTCATCTACATTCACACAAATTAATCCAGCTGTTGTATCCATATCAATGTCAGCGGATATTTGAAGTTGCAACTGTGTTGGTGATGATAATTCTATTTCTGGACCTGTAGATATTATGCACTCTGGTGACCCTACTGCACAATTTATGTTACTTACCATCTGCACCAAATGAATTTTAACAGTAAATATTTTCATTCTAACAAAAAAAACGAAAAATTCTCTTTTGCCCCCCCTATGTTTCTCTATTACCTCCCTAAAACTCCAAATTACCCTTCAATTCGGGACGTAGATCCCGAATTGAAGTTCGGGATGTAGAACCCGAATTTGTGCAAGTTTTTAAGTTTCAGTATCGATACTGAAAAGTGCAGCATCCATACTGAAATGATTTTTGGGGGAGTTTTTGAGTTTAGTATCGATGCTGAAAAGTTCAGCATCCATACTGAAATGATTTCTGGGTGAGTTTTTGAGTTCAGTATCGATGCTGAAAAGTTCAGCATCCATACTGAAATGATTTCTGGGTGAGTTTTTGAGTTCAGTATGGATGCTGAATTTTCAGCATCCATACTGAAATGATTTTTGGGTGACTTCTTGGGGTGCAGGCACAATTTTTAAGTTCAGTATCGATGCTGAAAAGTTCAGCATCGATACTGAAATGACTTCGGGATCTAGATCCCGAAATGCATTTCGGGATCTACGTCCCGAATTTTGTTGAAATACCCCCTAAGGACAAAAAAGGTAGTTAGGGGGGGGAAAAAGAATATTGGGGGGGTTAAAGAGAATTTTTCAAAAAAAACTGCTTCTTGCTAAAACAAACTACCTAAGCAGAAGAAGCTTATACAAACTATTGATAAAAGATGCATGGAATGCTGTGAATTGATAACATAGCAAGTTTTGAATTAATGAAACATGGACTCAGACATGTACACATGGCACGATATGGAAACACACATGTTGATGCTGCTAATCTCAAAACACAAGACATTGATACTCATACATATTTATTTATTATAATTATAATTAAATAAAAGCTAATGCTAAGGGCACATGTTCAGGGATTAAATGTAGAAATATTCATCTTAATAGTCGTGCATTCAAACTTTTAAAAGTTAAATTTTTTTTTCAACGTAAAATTCCTACTTTTGGGTTACACTTGACATGTGCCCTTAGGGTACAAGTTAGCAAGACCCTCAAATACAATATGAACATTTTTTATAAAGATCTAAATTGAGAATCAAAATATACATGTACATCTAAATTAAGCAATTCATTTCATTACCAAAAAATTAGTATAAAACAAGATATGATAGCCTTTCACCTTCATTCATCTATCTACTATGCAAAGCTAAAAACAATGTATTCATCAAATCAGTGTTGTAAATCGCAAATCGCATAAAATAGCAGTTTGTTCAAATTTTGTTACACAACAGTGCTATAAATAACACCGCTATTTGACCACATTTTGTACTAAATAGTGTATCGCATAACTACAGTCATTTGTTCAAATTACACTATGCTATAGCACTATAACGCCGCTATAAACCTCCGTTTAACCATGATTCAAATTTAATATCTTTAACCCCTCATTGATCACCATTGCTTCAACACATCTTTAACTCGATAGACATGTCCGGGGAGTGTTTATTGTGTGTTAAAGCAAGGGAACACTTGTTTGAGTTGTCGGCCACATATCACATGAATATCAGACAATGACCCGTATCGAACACGGACACACACCTAATCCTAGAGGTGAAAATGATTCATATTTCCAAACATTCAAATGAATGACACAAAATTAGATCTTAGTAACCAAAAACAGCAAAGTACCTGAGTTTGTGACTCTTCTAATTCATTTGGTGGCAAGCATTGAATTTCCTTTCCAGATTGTATCTGTATCTGTTCTTCAACACTTCCCATTGAACGATGATTACTCTCATTAACCTGTGTTGAAGCCTCATCAGTTCCAGCACTACTATATATTATCTAACAGAGCCAACCGAGTATTCCTTCTAATTCATTAAGTTTCATTACGAAAGAAATTATAAAATAAGATGAGTCTTTCACACCTTCATTCATCTATCAAATACGAAAAGCTAAAAATGATGTTATCAAATCAGTGTTGTCAATTGCAGATCACAGAAAATAGTGGTTAATTCAAATTTTGACTACATTTGTTACTAAATAGTGTATCGTGGGACAAGAGCAATTTGTCCAAATTCTTCTATGCTATAACACTATAACGCCACTATAACCTCCGTTTAACAACACTGATTCAAATTTAATGTTTGTAACCCCTCATTGATCATCATTGCTTCAACATATCTTTAACCCCATAGACATTTCAAGGGAGTGTTTAATGTGTGTTGAAGCAAAGAAAAAGATGGGGACACTTGTTTGAGTTGTCAGCCACATATCATATGAATATAAGACAATGTTGAACACGAACACGCAACTAATCCTAGAGGTGTGTAAGTGATTCATATTTCCAAACATTTGAATGAGACAATATTATAGACCTTAGCAACATCAAATGCCATAAATAACCAAAAACTTTAAAATACCTGAGTCTGTGGCTCTTCTAGTTCATTTGGTGGCAAGTATTTAATTTCCTTTCCAGATTGTATTTGTATCTTTTCTTCAACCCTTCCAACTGAATGATGATCACTCTCACTAACCTGTGTTGAAGTCTCATCAGTCCCAGCACAACTATCTAACAGAGCCGAGCGAGTACTCCTTCTCCCACTCCTCTTCCTCTTCCTACTATTCTTACACCTTTCTTTCTCTTCCTATTATAATTAAATAAAGGCAAATGCTAAGAGCGCATGTTAAGGGATTAAGTACAAAAATATTCATCTTAAAAGTCGTGCACTCAAACTTTTAAAAGTTTAAATATTATTGTTTTCAATGTAAAATTCCTACTTTTGGGTTACTTGACATGTGCCCTTAGGGTTAGCAAGATCCTTAAATACAATATGAATATTGTTTGTAGAAGATCTAAATTGAGCAATTTGTTTCATTACAAAAAAAATTCTAAAACAAGATATGATAGTCTTTCACTTTCACCTTCATTCATCCATCTACTATAAAAGCTAAAAACGGTGTATTCATCAAACCAGTGTTGTCAATCGCAGATCAAATAAAATAGCAGTTCGTTCAAATTTTGCAACACAACAATGCTATAACACCGCTATTTGACAAGTGCCAACATTTTGTACTAAATAGTGTAACGCAGAACTACAGAGATTTCTTCAATTTCCACTATGCTATAGCACTATAACGCCACTATAACCTCCGCTTAACAATGATTCAAATTTCACTTCAAAAAAAAAAAACAATGATTCAAATTTAATATTTTTAACCCCTCATTGATCACCATTGCTTCAACACATTTTTAACTCGATACACATGTCCGGGGAGTGTTTATTGTGTGTTGAAGCAAGGGAACACTTGTTTGAGTTGTCGGCCACATATCACATGAATATCAGACAATGACGTGTATCGAACACCAACACACACCGAATCCTAGAGGTGATAGACTGATAGTGATTCATATTTCAAAACATTCAAATGAATAACACACAATTAGACCTTAGCAACATCAAATGCCATAAATTACCAAAACATCAAAATACCTGAGTTTGTGACTCTTCTAGTTCATTTGGTGGCAAGCATTGAATTTCCTTTCCAGATTGTATCTGTATCTGTTCTTCAACACTTCCCATTGAACGATGATTACTCTCACTAACTTGTGTTGAAGCCTCATCAGCGCCAGCACTACTATCTAACTGAGCCAAGCGAGTACTCCTTCTCCCACTCATCTTCTTCTTCTTCCTACTATTCTTACACCTTTCTTTCTCTTCCTATTATAATTAAATAAAGGCAAGTGCTAAGGGCGCGTGTTAATGGATTAAATATAAAAATATTCATCTTAAAAGTCAAGCATTCAAACTTTTTAAAGTTTAAATACTATTTTTTTCAATGTAAAATTCCTACTTTTGGGTTACTTGACATGTGCCCTTAGGGTACAAGTTAGCAAGATCCTTAAATACAATATGAACATTGTTTATAGATGATCTAAATTGAGAATCAAAATATACATGGATATCTAAATTGAGCAATTTGTTTCATTACAAAAAAATTATAAAACAAGATATGATAGTCTTTCACTTTCACCTTCATTCATCCATCTACTATAAAAGCTAAAAACGATGTATTCATCAAATCAGTGTTGTCAATCACAGATAGCATAAAACAGCAGTTCTTTCAAATTTTGCTACACAACAGTCCTATAACACCGCTATTTGACAAGTGCCAACATTTCGTACTAAATAGTGTATCGCAGAACTACAACGATTTCTTCAAATTCCACTCTGCTATAGCACTATAACGCTGCTATAACCTCTGTTTAACAATGATTCAAATTTAATATCTTTAACCCCCCCATGATCACCATTGCTTCAACACATCTTTAACCCGATAGACATGTCCGGGGAGTGTTTAATGTGTGTCTAAGCAAGGGAACACTTGTTGGAGTTGTCGGCCACATATCACGTGAATATCAGAGTATCAGACAATGACGCATGTCAAACACTAACACACATCTAATCCTAGAGGTGTAACTTGTAAGTGATTCATACTTCATAATATTCAAATGAATGAGACAATATTATAGACATTAGCAACATCAAATGCCATAAATAACCAAAACAACAAAACACCTGAGATTGTGACTCTTCTAGTTCATTTGGTAGCAAGCATTGAATTTCCTTTCGAGATTGTATTTCTATCTGTTCTTCATCAACACTTCCAATCGAGCGATCATCACTCTCACTAACCCATGTTGAAGCCTCATCAGTCTCAGCACTACTATCTATCATAGCCAACCGAGTACTCCTTCTACAACTCCTCTTCTTCTTCTTACTATACTCACGCCTTTCTTTCTCTTCCTCATCACCAACAGGAAAAACATATTTTCCATCCACATTACACCTCAGCTCCCCAACCTCACACAATCTCTTCAAATGAACACTCAGAATCTTCGAATGAGCCCACGGTAAATCCTCGTATTCTCTCTTAACAAACTCCGATATCGCCTCCTCTGTCGACCCATTTCCGCCGCTCAATTCCGCAACTGCCCTGTTTATCATCTACAATTACAAAAACAAAATGCAGATAATTATAATTTTATTTTATTTTAACGGCAAATATTATTATTAATAAGACCAAGTCTCTGCACAAGACGAACAGAGACCGATAAAAAGGAGATACAAAACAAAATGCAGATAATTACTGACCAATGCATAAGGAGGGTGAGTGGGGGTGTGAAAAGAATGGAAAAGTTTTTGGAGGCGAGATTGAATGAAGGAAGAACGGCGAGTGACGACGGAAGGAGGTAAAGAAGGATGAAGTTGGGTGAGTTGAGAAAGGAGTGAGTCTCTGAGTTGAGTCATAACTCGGTTGTTTCTTGAATCTGTGTCAAGAAGAAGAAGGGGTGGTTTAGGTTTGTTCCTTTTCACCATTTTTGTGCAGTCAAGGGTTTTCCTTCTCACTGCACAATTTTCGGCTTCACTTCTTCAAAACTGACCCGTTCATCGTATTCATATTTTTTTTTTCCTAGATTAATCGTATACTATTTTATTTTTTTGATAATAAAATTATAGTAGTACTATAATTAAAAAAATAAAGTTTAATTTTTGACCGATGCGTATAATCAGTTGGGAGGACAAAATTTATCTTGTATGTTACACTTACACAAGTATTTTATGGTGGTGTAAACTTTTATCTATGTTTAGGAACAGATCCAGACATTTAATTATGGTATGGTCAAATAACAAAGAGCTGCAACAGAGTTTGAATCGTTTTGTGGTGGTTAAAAATGTACAAACCGTTAATTTTGACGAATTTCAACTTTTAATAACATATTAAATAAATAAAAAACTCAAAAAAGTATAAACACCAAATTCCTTTTTAATTTGTTAAACTTAGTCCTCATTACCAAAGCATCGATTGAAGAATTTTTTTATTAAAAAGGATAAATTTAATCTGAAAATGCATATACTATTATCATTCAAATAATGTTGATCTTTCAATAACGTCTAAATTCATAGATAATCATGTAAAATTTTAAAGAAATCTAAAACAATTTCATATGTTTTTTTTTTTGGAACAAAATTTCATATATATATATATATATATATATATATTATTGAGTTTCATTAAAGTTAATGGTGTTAATAAAAATATGGTTAAGGAAACAAAAGTAAAAATAAAAGTAAAAGTTTCAAGTAGAAAAAATTCTTTTTTAAAATTTCAAGGCATTATTCAATGCATTACTTTCAATACCATTTTTGTTTCTTTATAATCATTGCACCGGATACACTGTTTAGTATTTTCTTAAAAATATATAAACTTTTAATTTTGGTGGATCTTAATAACATATTAAACTATTTTAAACTTCTGTAAAAATTTACATGTATTTTATCTCTATGATATTAGTTAAAACATCACGGACACAATTTTATTTCTCTAATATTATCTATGTATTGATCATTCCTTTATAACAAATTGACCGCAACTATTATTCTTAAATTTTTTGAAAAAAAAAAATTCAATTAAAAGTAAAATTACAGCCTATAGGATTCGAACACATATTACTTCAATCTTAAGCAACGCCATATAATTGTTAGCACAAAGCAATACAAATACACTGTATATCAGAAGCTTATGTCACAAGCTTATATTATAAGCTATAACAGTGGTAGTGCTTGTGCGCGCGGAAGACTTGGTTCTATGTGTTCAATGGAGAAAGTTGTGAGAAACAATAATGAAAAAGAAGTGAATGGAGAGTTGAGAGAGAAGAGAGTTTGTAATGTGGAAAAAGAAAAATGAGAAGTGATTTTCATCACATTACATGAGTGTATTTATACATTCTAGAAATTACTTAACAGACAAGTGATCTTATTCAACTAACTCTTAACTACCTAGTTCTAGTTACAAATAACTTTTAACTAACTAGAACTAACTTTTATTCAAAAGCAAACTAATTTGATGATTATGAATTAACAGACTAGCATGCCACCTTAATTCTTAATTCATCAAATTTGAATTAAATCAAGTTCATTCTTCATAAACTCAAAATTGTCAAGTTTCAATGTCTTGGTAAAACCATCTGGAAACTACAACTTGGTTGGACAGTAGACAACCTCAACCATGTCATTTGTGACTTGTTCTGTCATGAAGTGATACCTAGTCTCAATGTGCTTGCTTCTACCATGTGAAATTGGATTTTTGCCAAGGTTTATAATTGATTTGTTGTCAATCATCAGCTTTAGTGGTTTCTTCACTTCAGATCCCAATTCCTTCATTACTGACTCAAGCCATATTGCTTGACAAGTTGCAAATGTGCTTGCAATGTACTCAGCTTCACATGAGGACACTCCTGGGACTTGTTGCTTCTTAGTGCACCATGAAATGACAGCTCCATTAAACTTGAACACATAACCATAAGTGCTCCTTCTGTCTACTCTATCTCCACACAAATCAGAGTCTGAGTAACCTATGAATTCTTCACTTTTTTTCTGCATACCAATAGGAAATAGCACACCAAGGCCAGCAGTGCCTTTAACATACATGAGAATTCTTTTTGCTGCAATCATGTGTGAGCTTCTAGGATCATTCATGAATTTGTTTATTTCACCTACTGAATAGAAAATGTCTGGTCTACTGTTGCATAAGTATCTTAGTGATCCTACTACTTGTCTAAACCATGTTGCATCTACCTTTTCTTCTTCATCATTCATTTCTAACTTAGTGTTGGTGTCTGAAGGATTTGAAATCACATTGCAGTTGATCATTTCAAATTTATTGAGTAGATCACCAATGTACTTTTGTTGATGCATCACAATACCTTGTTCAACACTTATAAATTCCATTCCTAGGAAGAATGATAAATTTCTAAGGTCTATCATATCAAATTCTGCTTTCAGCTTATTAATAAGTTGTTTTACCTCAACCAACTTATTTCTAGTAATCAGCAAATCATCAACATATAAGCATATCAATATGCTTCCAACAACATCATTATGTTGTACATACACTCCATACTCAGTAGTGCACCTTTTAAAATCAATTTTAAACAAAAATTGATCAACTCTCTTATTCCATACTCTAGAGGCTTACTTTAAGCCATAAAGAGCACCATCTCTTCCTTGCCTTTGATCTCAAAGTCTGGTGGTTGTGTCACAAACACTATCTCTTCTATCTAGTGGACCAGTTAGAAATGTGGACTTTACATTTAAATGGTGTAGTGACCAATTTTGCTTACAAGCAAATGCTACCATAAGCCTAATTGTTTCAATGGTGCAGTGTTTGTTGTCTTAGTGCGACGTAGTGTTGTTCATCGTTTTAGTGCAATATTGTTTTGTTTGTTCGTTTGATTTAGATTGACAAATTAGATTCGATCAAGTGCATATTTATTCAATGATTTTAACATCTTCAACCTTTACATATTCAGAGGTATGAATACTCCTGACACTTCAAATTCATCATATATTTAAGTTCTGTTACATTTGTAAGCATTTTGTCGTTATATTATTAACATGGATACTATAAATTTATTCGCAGATTTAACCTTTTTTAATTTTTAGCGATTTAAAATTTATATTATTCTATGTGATGTACCAATTTGAATTAATGTTACTTTTAATAAAAAAAGAAGACAACATTTACCATTCTTTTTTTGTCGAGACTAGGGTATCCACAACCGAACGCAATGATCATTCATTTCGTTGGATTGAAGGCACTTTAAAGAACGCGACAATTGATCAAAAAATTTAAAGCTGCTCCGTACTCTGTACCCAAAACAATGATTGAACTTTCGACTTTAGTTAAATGAGGATGAATCTCAACCCACCTAATTTCATTTGTCATTCTTTAATCCAAAGAGAAAAAAAAAAAAAAACTTATTTTCTCAAAAAGAAAATAAGAAAATGAAAACTTGTATGAGCAAAAGACGTGGAGAAGAAGGTGTAGAAACTCGGTGAGAAAAACACACACGCATACTAAATCTGAAATTCCAAATACTTTTTAGTTTTTACATATATTCTCGCTACCAACCACAATAAAGTAAAAACAAGTCATTCTATTTTCCATTTGCAAAATTCCATCACATCATCATCACACTCCACACAAAGATTCCTCTCTCACCACAAGAATCAGTAACTGCCACTGTTGATCGGAGAAAGAAAATGGACGACGAAGTTGTTCAGCGAGTTTTCCATGAAGGAGGACGCGATTTCTTTCAACAACAACCTTCAACTTCTTCCTCATCGATTCTTCAATCTCTTCCTCTTCATGTGGTATAATCATGCATCAACTTTTTCTTCCGTTTTTCACATTCGATTATTCTTGTTTTTCGATTATTCAGTTACGCGATGCAATTTGATTTCTAACGCTTTGATTATGATTCAGATTATTTGAAATTCATGCGTGTTTTTAGATTATTTGAAATTCTTTCTAATTTTAGGGATTTAAACGTAGTTTTATTGTTTTTGTAATTAAATGCTTGATAATTATACTTGTTGATGAGCGCACATGATAGCTGAATAGTAGAATTGATTTCATATTCGAAAATCAGTTTAGATTATGAAGCTCCGACACTCCTTAGATCAGGTGTGTCCTGCGTGTGTCTGACACCGACACGACACTTACAATTACATTGAATTATATCATTTTTTTCCGAAAAGTTATCAGTGACGATATGTCAGTGTTCGTGTCCAGTGTCAGTGTCTGTGCTGAATCATGTTGCAATTTAATTTGTATTGTTTGTGTGTGTGAATGACAGAATGAGAGAGTGTGTTGTTAATTATTGTGGCTTAATTGTCATGATCTAGAATATTTGTATTTAGAGTGATATTGCTATTAATGTATATTGAAATTTGCGTGCTTAATTGTCATGATCCGTGTAATTTGTGCTAATTATAGCTAAAATGTGGATGAAATTGTGCAGTCTTTTGATCATGGATATTATTTGTTGGTAAAATCTATCCAAGAACTACGAGAGAAAAAGGATGGCCTTGTTACAGTTGGCATTGGTGGTCCGAGTGGTTCTGGTAAAACAAGGTAAGGTGTTTGATATTGTGCTCATGTATTTATTGTTTTGGATGTGGTTTGCTGAAGAAAGGTGTATGATGCTTTTGCCTTGTTTTTTTCTTTTCTTTCATGGCTCCTGAAGCTTAACAGAAAAGGTGGCATCTGTTTTTGGTTGTACTGTAATATCAATGGAGAATTATTGTGATGGAGTTGATGAAGGGAATGTTCTGGATTCTATAGACTTTGATACCTTGATCAAGAATCTAGAGGTTTGAACTGAACTGATTAGATTACGTGTCAATTTAATATACACTTATCGGCGGGACTAGCTTAGGGTCTTAGCAAGAAATGCAAATGAGTCTCATGTCTTGTTTTCTGCAAAAAATTTATTTCTATTTTAACATGCGTCTATGTCTATTAGGATTTGACAAAAGGCAATGATACATTAGTTCCAGAGTTTGATTATCAGCAAAAGAGACGTGTTGGCTATAAAAAAATAATGAGTGCTTCATCTGCGGTGGTAAGCTGAGCTAATTGTACATTTGAAGGAGTTCTGTGTTTATAATTTTTTTAACACCATTATTTTCAGGTAATAGTTGACGGTACATATGCATTGCATGCAAAACTGCGGTCTTTACTGGATATTCGAGTTGCAGTGGTAATTTTTTGTAGTACTTTAATTTATGGCATTCGTTATGCTATTAGTTGCACATAAGTTCCAAGATAATACAAAGTATATATTTTTTATAAATCAGGTTGGCGGTGTTCATTTTAGCCTACTTTCTAAAGTTCGGTATGACATTGGAGATTCTTGTTCACTGGATTACCTAATAGATAGCATTTTCCCATTATTTAGGAAGCACATTGAGTCTGATCTTCATCATGCACAGGTTGGTTGTTTTCTTATTCTCATGTCCAAATTTCACAGCTAACACCTTTATTTCCTCTGCCTTCTTTTGGCAGATCAGAATTAACAACAGCTTTGTGTCATCATTTAGAGAGGCAATCTACAAGGTCAAATGCAGAAGCAAGGTCTCTATCATCTATAATGTAGTACTGATGTCTGTCTTTTTGTATGTGAATTTATTTTTCTTGTTTACGTTGATATTTGCTAGGTTTTCTTTCTCTCTGGTGCTCAGTTCTTATTTTTCATCCTTTCCTTCCTTGTCTACTGGAAGTCTTTTAGCAGAATGTTTTTGCCATTGAAGTTGGTCTTCTTATTTAATGTGGAATCCTAGATATAGGTTTATTTTTGGACCTAGACTAGCCGAACCATCTAGTACACCAGGTTTCATCCCTAAGATTCAGCATGCTTGAAAGCATGTGATTTACTTTACCGAACCAACTAAGAATTAGAAGAAAGCAATTTGCTGACTAAATGGCAATGCATCACTTCTTTAAACACACAAAAGCAAAGAAATCTACTATATATCAATAACAAAGAGAACAGTGGCAATCATGTATGAACTTATCATATTAATCTGTTTGACACAAATCATGTGCTTTTTCACCTCGTAACCTTGCATTCTATTTGTTTTAGGGTACTGGGAAGGGAACCTTGTGAATTGGGCTGGCCCTTTTCCTTTGATTTTTATCTAGCTGGACCAATCAGGCTAGTGAATATTTGAATACGGGTTATTAGGAATAAGATATTGGTGGGGACTGGGGAACAAAGGTCTAATTTGAAGTTCATTTCCCTGGTAGTGTTTAATATAAAGTGAGAATGGATTATCAATGTTCTGCATGCCCTTTTACTGCTTATTCTTTGGCATTGCTTCTGGGTTTTGAGAGGAACTGTGTGATACATACTAGTTTTCTTGTGTGGCCTTTTCTTCTATTGTTCTTCTGTCTCATTGTAGTATAGTTTTTTCAAATATATTTGTTTGTAGTATTTTTTTTAATAATTTTATTGTTTCGTTCTGGACTTTTTTGGGGGAGAACTTCAAGCTTTTTACTATATTTTAAATTTTGTGACAGTCTCCAGATGAACATCCAGGTTCTTCCTTGCAAGGAAATCAAGCTCAAACAGATAAGTTAGTATTTTGAACTTAGGAAGAAAATGAGGTTGGTGATGACTAGAAAATTATAAATATATTAACTAGAAAATTTGTGCTGCTTTCAGTTTTATCGAAATGTACCTTAGACCACCTTCGGCTAGTGAAGAAGCAGGGATAAATGATTGGATCAAAGTGCGGCAGTCTGGAATTAGGTACTATTTATCCCTTGGTGACCAGAGGATTGTTGACAAAAATTTCATCATCCGGCCGAAGGCTGAGTTTGAGGTATGAGTATTTTCAATTTAGTTTTGATATTCCTCTTTTTCTTTTTCTAATAGCAGACCAATATTAAACAGCACGAGTGGGGTGTATCTCATATGTTCGGCATTTAGTTGAAGGATATATAACCAAAAGACTATATCTTTCTTAACGTTTTAACTTTTTAACCTGCTGATTGCAACAAAACTATTTATTAGACAAGAAGGCGACATGTATGCTTTTGCCCCCTCCACATTTAAATGAATTTCGGGGTCTGTAGAAGTTGTAAACGTGTCCCCCAATCTTAATACGTCCCACAAAAAAGTTTTGCGGTTGACTTGCCAATCATCATCCCTCTAGCAATAAGGCCAATAAGTTGAAGTTATAAAGGCACAAGTTAGCATCCTCCCTAGATTGGGTCAGTCAATATGCAAATTTAGGTTAGCTTCATCTTTGGAATGAAATTAATGGTGTAATGGAAATTAACGGTGTAATGGTTAAGTTGTATATTGTATCTTATCTGTCATACATGAACTATCAAACTGTTTGACGGATGGTTACAATATTTCAATTTTGGGATAAATCCGGGAATACAGCCAAGTGTTGTATTGACTTGGAATTTCTTGTGTCAATGGAAAATTTTAAGATATTCAAATATTCCTCTTTTGGTTTGGATGGGAGCTTCAACCAGTATTACTGGTATTGCTGAATAGGTAATAGAACTGGCCTTTGTCGACATATCAATTTGTTTTATTATGAAAATGGCTGCAGTTTGAATGAGGGGAACAAGAGAAACATCAATGTTTACTATTGAAGTATGAGAGGTTATAATTTTTTTTAGGATGGTATAGACATGAATTCAAAAGTTTGAAATTCATAATTAAATGGTTTTCCCGAGTCTTCGGTCACATGTGTTTTTTTTTGTTATTAAGCTTAACTAAAATATGGTGTTTGTCTTGGTTCCTCTGTGTCGAAAAGACTTCTAATATTCCTGGGATTGCCACTTTAAAATTTTCCTTCCTTTGAAGTTGTCCTGTTGTCCATTGAGATAAAATGAGCCCATTCTTCTCTTAGCAGATTTTGTTTGCCATTCATTATTATAGTGTTGGAACAGGTTGGACGAATGACATTGGGCGGATTGCTGGCTCTTGGGTACATTGTTGTGGTTAGTTATAAACGAGCATCCACAACAGTCAATTATGGCAAGGTGTCAATGTCGTTTGAAACCATTGATGTTCTTGGTGAAACATTCATGGTCATGAGAGGAACCGATAGAAAGGTATAATATTTTTGATTATGACTCTAAATTATGTCCCTTTTAAAATCAAATCTTTTTGACTACACTTATTCTTCACTCTTAAGTGTCTCATAATGTTGACTTTATGCAGATAGTGTTAATATTTAATAATGTTACATTATTAGTTAAAATATCTATAAAAAAAATCCAGAAATATATTTTACAGTATCTTAGAATATTTTAGAGTATATTTGATAGTCTCAAGAGTGATTTCCTTATTTTATCATATTTCCTGTTGTTTCCTTATTTGTTTAAGAGTCTACTTACTAATATAAATTGGTGTTAATGCTTTGTATTTTGTATATCTATTTAATATCTTTATTTTGAGTCTTGATCATTCTCTTTCTCATTATATAATTTTAATATAGTACTTCCTTCAATCTCAAATATAAGCAACAATAAATTTATGTTTGGCATTGCTCTCGATCTGGGAGTTCCATGCACTTGGTTGTCTTTGTTGCAATTTTGAGGGTTGTTTTAGTGTTTGGGCACCTTCAGTGTTGCTGCTCTGAACAGTTAATTCTAAGTTGATTGCTTGGATTTGTACTTCCTAATACATTCTTTATCAATTTTCATAGTCATGGGCTGTTTCAAATTTCTTTAGGTTTGAACTAGTGACTCTCTATTTAATATTAATATTGTCAGAGTTTGTAACAGCACAAACTATATCTTTAATCCGAATATCATTAGTTAAGACAAAAAACTATTGTGTTTTGCTCATTCAAGTTTTTTTTTTTGCTGCTGAATATTTTTCTCCCTTAGCAAATTCTTTATGAAAAGGTTCCCATCGTCCTTTTAGTATGACTGTTTTATTTTCTTTCTTTTTTATAATAAATAAATAGTTTCTTTAGCAAGTGGTTTACTTATGCGAGGGACCGTGAAAAATTCTGCAGACTGTTGGAACAGAAGCACTGAGGATGGGTATCAACGGACCATGGATTACTAAATCATATCTGGAAATGATTCTTGAGAGAAAAGGTATGGATTTGGATGCATACTCCTCAGTCTTTTCTTATTCAATTAATTCAGTTATTTTTCCTGTTGTTTGATATTCTTCTTTCTTATATGCTGTGATGGGTGGTAGTACAATAGGATAATTTTGTTTTGTGGATAAAATTTGGTCAATTAGTTTCAGTGGTTTACACTGTCTATTCAAAGATTAATTTATCATCAGGATAATGACTAGAACAATTTCATTTTGTTGCTGTGAGTTGTAATTTGTCAGTGAGCAGTGCAATTGTTTTGCTTGCAGGAGTACCCCGTCTTAGTACACCACCACTTGTGTCTAATACAACTGTAGCTGGCAGTAAAGAAACAGCAATAGTTGCACCAAAGCCAATTCGTGTTACCGCTAATCTTGTTACTGGGCTTGAGGATTTATCTCAGCCATGGACCCGATCCCCAACTAAATCAAAAGCAGAACCTTTTGTGGCTACATGGCATTTCACGTCTTCAGATTCCTTAGATCATGACAACACAGTCCTAGGTATTTTTCCATGAATTGGAGAACACAGCCTAATTTTTATCTGATATTTTTGGTGATAATTTCCTGGATGTCTACATAAGATTTCCTTTGTATCGAGACTTCGCTCATGAAGCAACCACAGATCCCTCGTCTTTCAGGGACACTGTTAAGCTTGCTCCAATGCCTGATTCATATGACCTGGATAGGGGATTGCTTTTGGCAGTTCAAGCAATACAAGTAAGGAGGAGAAACTTCGAAATTTCTCTTGGACCTCATTTTTTGAAGATTGCAATTCCATAAGGAATTTACATTTATTTGTTTGATTGAAATCTATCTGCTTATTTATCTTTGTTCCAGGCTTTGTTGGAGAATAAAGGTGTCCCAGTCATTGTTGGAATTGGTAATTGGACCTTTCCTCATACCTGCTCTTGCTATTTGTGTGTTTCTCCATATTTACCATGCCGACTGCCTGCACATTGCTGTCTTACTCTGCCACACAGAACCATGTGTACAAGTAGCTGTATGTGTATCAGAAGACAAATCTAACAACAAATGAAATAACACTCCACTAAAAATTTCTAGAAAAATATATATATAAAAGGAGGCATTCCAGAAGGAGTGGGATATCATTTAAGGTAGAGGCCTTATAAATAGGTCAAGCATTTAGTTACTAAAATTGATAAGTAATTAATGAACAATTTAGGTAGCATATTAAGAATAATGAATCAAATTTTTATATAAGAGTGGGTTGAATTTTGTTTAACCAAATTATCTTTATTGCAAAACATACATATAATATCTATGGTTCTAAGAAATGACTGATCCATAGGAAAATTACGCTTTTCAGGTGGTCCAAGTGGGTGTGGGAAGACAAGTTTGGCTCATAAAATGGCAAATATAATTGGTTGTGAAATAGTTTCCCTAGAAAGTTACTACAAACAAGTTAAGGATTTGAAATACGATGACTTCAGCTCACTTGATTTAACTTTGCTATCAAAGGTAAAGTAATTGAATAGTTTTAATACAATTTATTCTGTTACTCTACCTATTTTTTTTTATCATAAATTGATGTTTCACTTTCATATATATAGCAACCTAACTTCACAAGTACTTGAAACTATGGGGGTGTTTGTTTCAAGTCTATAAATAATATTCTTGGGAATATATGGATAGGAATAGAGATACCCATGTTTGTTACAAGGTTGATATCAAATTATTCCTAGGTATCAAGGTTCCTTGGAATAAAATAACTTCCAATAACTTCTCTTATTCCCAAGGAAATGGGTGGGAAAGAAAAGTTCCCATGAGTATGGGAATAAATTTTTAATAACTTCTAAGAACTTCCCTTTTACTCATGTTTACCAATAATTCCTAGGAATGTAACTAATATTAACCAAACATGATTTTTTAAAAATACACTGGATTAAAATTTCTATTATTATTTCCTGGGAATATTATTCATGGGAATAAAATTAACAACCTTGAAACAAACACACCCTATGTGCGTAAATGGATTGTTTTATTTAGAATTTGAGATTTAGGCCTAACTCAACCCCGTAAAACTGGCTTTCAATGCGAGGACTAGTCTTATAAGAACTACTTAGACCATATTTCCGGTTGATGTGGGAATCTCAACATCCAGTCACACTTAGAATTAGCTATCTGAAATGTGGATCAATGGGGTGGAATAACAAGGATCTCAGCACCCCTCACATTAAGGACTAGACATTTGAAGTGTGGATAAATGCAGGGGAAATAAAATATATCTTGGCCCAATGAGGGTTTTAGGATAAGCTCTAATACTATCTTATAATTTGGGCTTTGGGTCTAACTCAATTCCATAAAACTGATTTCAAAGATAAGGGTTGCTCAAACCTTATAAGAACTATTCATGCTATATCTCTAGTCAATGTGAACTCTCAATTATTTCTTTTGTGGAATGAACCTTTCTCATTATTTCTTGTGCTAAAAATTTTCTTGTCTTGGGAAATACCTAAGTCCGACATTGAATAGAGATAAAACCAAAAATTTAATGAGTTTATATTTTATAAAGAGTGACACCCCTCACCTTACGTGAAAATGTGTTTATAAGTGAGATGCACCCCTCACCATACAAGCCCTTTTAATAAGGGTTGAGTTAGATTAGATCTAACCCAAATTCTAAGATAATAGCAAAGCCTACCCTAGATCAGTTGGGTCACTCGCCCGCTATAAAGCCACTCTGATCACGCATCAGATGTCCACTTGTGGGCGTGAGGGGGTGTGTTGAGAGTCCTACATCGGAAGGTATATGGCCTGAAAATTTGTTTATACGTTGGGGGCATCCCTCACCTCACAAGTCGGTTTCATAAGAGTTCAGTTAGTCCCAACCCAAATTTGAAGAGTTTTCTTTATAATGATAATGCCGATTTAGAGCCATTAACCCGTCTATGTGCCATGATCCAAGTTTTTTGGACCCTTTCATTAATTTTGACCGCAAAGTTTAATGGTAACGGCTTGTTTCAAAATTGTATCTTCAAACAGTTAAAATGGCATTTGTTTTGTATCATTGCGAAGTTCTTCAATGATTTTTTTTCACCATTTTTTCTCAATTAAGATAATGGTAATAATAACTATACTCACCTGAAAATAAAATGGATTGTAATAATAACCAAAAAATGGTTTATTTCATTGCTTTAAATGCTTGGTTAGTCAAAGTGTCTGGATACATTTTGGGCATTGTACTTGTGGATTATTTAACATTCATCTTCTTGAGTCCTTGCAGAATATTGATGATATAAGAAATGGCCGAAGAACCAAAGTACCTATATTTGACTTGGAAAGTGGTGCTCGGAGTGGCTTCAAGGAACTTGAAGTTTCAGAAGATTGTGGAGTGGTCAGTCATTAAATTGGTTCGCCTGAAATTTGAGAGTTGTACACCATGTTTGACCTGTGTTTGTTTAAATTTACCATGCCAATAGCGTTTAGAATCATAAACACCATTGGTCTGCTATATAGATTCAGTGGCACACTGAGGATATTAGCTGCAGTACAGTGTACTTGTTGAAATCCCAGGATGCACTGTGGAAGGGTACATAATGATCAATTGAGGAAAGAAATATATTGATCAATTTGTCCCTCAAAGGAACATTACAGCATTTACACTTCACGTCCAAAAGTTGTCCATACCCACTTTTTACCTGTTTCCTGTTTTGTCACTCGAGGACAACATAAAGCGAAAAGCAGATATGCATAATAACAAAATTAAGTATCCCATGCATCTTAGTTTGTCTGTATGCATACTTCTTGATATAGTTGCAAGTCATGTTATGCTAGTTAGTTATTTTTCCTACTTGTTCATTCTAGTTCTTGAGAGTTCATCTTCTGATTTTGACCAGATTATATTGGAAGGTGTCTATGCTTTGCATCCCGATATCCGAATATCACTTGACTTGTGGATTGCTGTTGTAAGAACGAGTTACCAATCCATCTTTGAGGCCTATTATATTTCATTATTTATTTATATATTTATTTTTAGCTGTGGCCTGTGGCTAAGAAAGCCTACTGAGTAACTTATTTTCTTATTTGAAACAGGTAGGAGGTGTTCATTCACATTTAATTTCACGAGTTCAAAGGGATAAGAGTAGAATGGGGTGTTTTATTTCCCAAAATGAGATCATGATGACAGTGTTTCCAATGTTCCAGCAGCTTATTGAACCTCATCTTGTTCATGCACATGTTAGTGGGTTGCATGCTTTTCTGTACCTCCATTTTTAAAGCCGCCCAGGAAGTAATGGTTTTAATAGTTTTGATTATATTAGATTTTAGTCTGAACCATATGTAAACCAGAAGTTCTGCACATCTTTTCATTTTATAACGCTCTCTAAATACTGCACATTACAATAATGCGATTCTTTAAATCTTGAATAATATTTGTTTGCAAAAGAAACTTGGTTTTTTTGTTGATTTTGATAGTCCATTCTTAGTCTCTCAGCTCTCATATAGATCTTTAATAGAACTATAGAAGTACTGTCTATGAACATTTGTTTTTATTTTGAGATAGTGGATGCTTTCAGAGGATTGATGGGTATCTGATATATCACCGTTTAATATTGAACTGCAGCTTAAAATTCGAAATGACTTTGACCCTGTGCTTTCTCCTGAGAGTTCACTGTTTGTATTGAAAAGTAACAAAAAAGTAAGGGGTTTATCTATCTATAAATCATAATATATGACCAGGTTTTGTTCAACTTTTTTACTGAAGATAGCAATAAATTACAGGTAGCTTATCAAGATATTCTAGCAATTCTTGATCCAGCAAAATTTTGCAGTTCAGTGCAGAAATTTATTGATATTTACATGAGGCTTCCTGGGATCCCTTCTAATGGTCAACTTTCAGATAGTGATTGTATTCGGGTCAGAATATGTGAAGGCAGATTTGCATTACTGATACGTGAGGTTGGAATTATTTTCTTTTTTCCCCATCCTTTACTTGCGTAGCTCTTCACACATGTATAGGCGCTGGATCAGTTTCTATTTTATTTTAATTTTAAATTTCATTTCATATTACCTTGTACTAGCCTATCAGAGAAGGAAACTTCATCATTCAGCCTAAAGTGGATTTTGATATTAGCATTACTACGGTTGCTGGTCTTCTTAACCTTGGGTAAGCAACATTTCACTACATAAAGATAATCACCCCCATTTCAGTACATAAAGACTACGTTTTATGGATTATGATGTGGTGTTTGATATTTTTTTCCTTATATTCTAACATATGGGTGTGTTGTATTTAACAAAATGATTGACACCTCTTGCAGATTTCTTTCTTTCGTTTTTTTCTTCCAATTTGTCCAACAGTTTTTGCATTTACATATTACTGTTATTGATTGGTAGCACTTATCTGTCAGGTATCAAGCTGTTGCTTATATTGAAGCGTCTGCATTCATCTATCAGGATGGAAAGGTCACATGATTTATCTTATGATTTACATCTGACTGAAAATAGATGTTTCCAGTAATTAGCTTAAAAAATTACAGGGTGAAATGAATTCATTCCTGTTTCTCCTAGTCCCCGTCCCCCCCCCCCCCCCCCCCACCAAAGCTAACTTGGCTGATAGCCCCATGATGATTGAATCTGGTTTTAGCAACTGAGTTTTTTAATGGGTTATGTGTTTCTGAAATCAATCTTTTATAACAGAACTGGACTTTGTTGTAAATCTATGCTATATCATTGATAAATGAGAGTTTTAGGGAGTGAGAAGGAAAATGGAAAATAATGGTGAGATGCAAGATACAGTGGTTATACCATTTAAACTTGTATTTATACATTATACAAGCTTAGGCTGAGCAATGATCCTTGTCATTTGCAAGTACAAGAATCACTTTTTGGCTCATTATGTAGTTGAACCAATGCAGTACCTTAATTTCCTTTCATTACCCTACGCAAATTTGTTGCACATGCATATGCATATTGGAATAATTGAATCATGTTATTGGTCTGCTGGAAGATGATTATTTCATTTATTTGACATAATCACGTCTGAGCTTATTTATGGTTAATCAGTTTCTAACTTGCCACTGAAGTTTTATTCTTTTTTCTTTTTCCGATTTTGCTGCGGTAGATTCTAATTGAGGTTGATCACCTGCAAGATGTCCCTGGTCAGTACATTCAGATAAAAGGAGTTTCTAAAGATGCTGTGGCAGCAGCCGGTTCAATGCTTAAATTGGATGGCTCGTATACTACTAAGGTATTGGCATTGTTGTTTGATATAGTTCCCTTCTTTTCTAATCAATCATGTCTGTTGTGATGTCCGTTTGGTGGTTAACTTATTATCAATCGTCTGTTTTTCAATAGAGTTATCTTGAAATAGTTTTGGAAAGACTACCAACAATAGAGAGAACTTCTGGTGGGATTAACTTTCAGCAATCAACAAGGCTGCTAGAGATTGTGGACTTTATTCAATCTCAGGTACCCTTTACTCCTTGGACAAAATTTAGTATATTTATTTGGGCCTTCATCAAATACTATCCGAGTGTTTAGTAAATGAGGCAATGAGATTTTGAAAAATATTTTCTTTTTTGTTCATAATGATGTGTCCGGGATATGTTTAGTTTATGAGTGAACCAGTGTGCTAATCCGATGTTATAAAATGAGGGTGCTTGATATTTCACTGTTATCATATCCTTAAATATAATAGTGAAGCCAAAAGAAATTAAGGAGAAATTAACATGACCTGATATTTTAATGAGAAATTAACATGACCTGATATTTTAAAGAGAAATTAACAAAAGAAAAACTGAGTTTTATTTTATTTTTTTACTAAGGAGAAATTAAGTAAATTAAAGTCACTAATGCAAGCGGGTGTCAGGCTGCCAGCACATTTGCGATGTGTTCGTGAGGATATTTTCACTATAACAAGCATTCCCTTTTTTTGTTGGAATGGAACAGGGATGTAGCTCTTCTTCAGAATCGTCGTCAAGTAGGGTAGTCTCTCCGATTGAAGGCATTATTGAGGAGATGCAATCAAAGATTAAAAGGCTTGAAAGATGGCTTGCTATAAATACGGTACTTGCAAAACCCTGTTCCCCCAAATGATTGCTGACTTTGAATTCACTACATCTCTTGTTTTTATTAATTTTTATTGTTTATTTGATTCCTTGGGCAGGTTCTCTGGACATTCCTAATGTCAGCCATTGTTGGTTATTCACTTTATCAAAGAAGGCGTCTATGATGGTCTTCGGGATTATGTGTTGATTCTTCTCTAAATACCTTCTTATACAGGGCTCGAGTTTTCAAGTGGTGAGTCCATATAGGCTAACTACAGTAACTAATTTCTTGGGTCTAGGTTACATTTAGATCGGGCATTGTGGTTCGTCAATCTCAGATATATTGAAGTATTGACCAATTCGCATGTAAATAATTTGATGATAATTTGAGGACGAAAACATGGTATGATGGGGTCATGGCTCACTTTACCGATATACAATTTTTCAAATAATGAAAGATGAATTAATTCTGAACATCTAGAGACATAAGCAAGAAAGTTACTGGTAGCAATTTTCATCCAACTGCTGCAATGCAGTATCAAAAATTCCAAGTTGCTTTATATTTTTATGGCTGAACAATATCTGCTTAAAAAATAGATATGCATTATCAAAATTATAAAAATAAAAAATAGATATGCGTATTCTTTTTTAAAAAATTAGTGGAAATTCTAGGCTCTTTTATTTATTTGTTTATTTATCGTGGAATAAATTCCTGAACCACCAGTTAAATTTTTCCTTATTATTCTGAAGTTTTGGGGATTAGTCACATTATAAAGTAAGAATCCTCTCCATTTCTTAAAAAAAAAAAAAATAGAAAACACTATTTGGAGAGATGTAGACACAAACATGTTTAAGTTCTTTAAAAAAATATTTAATGATGGTGGGACTTATTTGGTGGTGGAATTGTGGAAACCACTTTCTACTTTTTATTTTTACCTCTCTCTAAATAGTATGTTCTATTTCTTTTGAGAAATTGAGAGGATGCTTGCTTCACATTATCAAGTTGTCAATAGTTTTGTAACAAAAAAAAAAAATGTTTAATAAGATTTTTATATTATTTTTAAATTGGTTTTAAAAAGTCAATATCTGACTATGTTTATCATTTTAATCTAGCTGCTAAAAATTTCCAAGGATTATTGACCCAAAACAATAAATAAAAAAAAATTATGGTAAGAAGATATTTACTTTTTTATTTGATATCTAGAAGAAATGATTTAGTATCTGTTTGACCTAACTTTATTTTAGTTTTACTTCCTCTTTAAGTCATAAGTAAGACCAAAAACATATTTTATGAAACTCTTATTAAAAAAATAGCTTAATACTAATGAAGAAAATATAGGGATTTGTCTAGACTAAAAAAAAAAATTGAAATACACTACTTAAAAAAAAGATAAGTACAAAAAAATACAAACAATATCAAAATATTTTTGTTTAAAATTAAAAAAAAATATAAATACTTTTAAATAAATAAAAATTACCAAACAACTTTTATTTTATTTGTAAAATTCATTTTCTAATTCTTTTTATTTTTTACTTCTTTACTTTATTTCTCTAATACTTTTAGGGCCCGTTTGGTGCGCTGGATAGATAGAAACAAGATATGATAAAAAGTGAATAATAATACGATATGATAGTGACAAGATTAGCACATATCATGTCATGTGTTTGGTGCACACATGATAAAAAAAATAAAAAAGAGTAATTGGATAGACTTAATAGTAACTTAAATTTACCATTTTCTATTGGTGCACCAAACAACGGATTAAAACAAGATTGGAAAACTTTAACATATCTTGTTTCCCTAACCTGCGCATCAAACGAGCCCTTAAAGACAAATATAGTTAAATTCAATTTTATACTTCTCTATTTCATTTAAACAAAATAAAAAAGTAGAAAATAAGTCGGACATTTAACCGTTTACAGATTTTGAGGTTTTCTGTTACAATTGTTGTTTTAAAAAATAAATTACTTATAAGAATATTGTACTACCTCTGTTCAGAGAAAGGGACTGGACGGTGCCGTTGAGAAAAAGTGAAGTATTCAACGGTGAGGGGGAGCAATGTGGTAGACTTACACTTGAGGGGAAGTGACATATCAAATACCACTCTGATTTGTCTGTATGTTGATGATTTGCTTATCACTGGAAGCAATGTTGAAAGCATTATGAAATTCAAGGGGAGATTGAAGAATGAGTTTGAAATGAGTGATTTGGGTAAACTCAATTACTTCCTTGGTTTGGAATTTCACTATGCTTCAAATGGCATTATACTGCACCAGAGAAAATACATTGAAGATGTAGTAAGAAGATTTCAAATGGAGACCTGCAATGCAGCTGAAACTCCAATGGAAGCAAATCTGAAATTAACAAAAGATGGAGATGAACAAGAAGTGGATGCAACTCTATTCAAACAAGTTGTAGGAAGCTTGAGGTTCATATGCAATACAAGACCTGATATCAATTATGCTGTAGGGTCAGTGAGTAGGTTCATGAGTAAGCCTAAGACATCTCACCTAATTGCAGCTAAGAGAATTCTGAGATACTTGAAAGGAACAAAGGATTATGGACTGGTTTTCCAAAAACAGAATAATGAAAGAATGATGCTAGAAGGTTATTCTGATGCTGACTGGTGTGGAGATAAAGATGATAGAAGAAGCATCACAGGTTACTGGTTCAGTTTTGGAAACTCATCCATATCATGGTCTTCAAAGAAGCAAAACATAGTGGCTTTATCCAGTTGTGAGGCAGAGTATGTAGCTGCAGCACAAGCAGCATGTCAAGATGTGTGGCTTGAATCCTTGTTGGATGAATTGAAAATAAAGTATGTGAAGCCTATGAAGTTGAATGTAGACAACAAATCTGCTATCAGTCTAGCAAAGAATCCAATTGCACATGGAAGGTCAAAACACATAGAGACCAAGTTTCACTTCCTTAGAGATCAAGTCAGCAAGGAAAAGCTAATGGTGGTGCATTGTAGAACTGAGGTTCAGATTGCTGATATACTTACCAAACCATTGAGAGCTGACATGTTTAAAGAGCTGAGGAAAATGTTAGGGATTGTGCAAATAGAGAAATTGGATTGAAGGGGAGTGTTGTGAAAGCAATCCAATTATGTGTGGCTTAGCGACTGATCTATGGCTTAGCGAGCATTAGCATAGCATTGTTTGTTTTGTTGTCATGTTAGTTAGTTAGTTGGGAATTTGTTTTGTCCCCGGACAGTGCCGTTGAGAAAAGTGAAGTATCAACGGTGAGGGGGAGCAATGTGGTAGACTCACACTTGAGGGAGAGTGTTGAAACTCAAAGAAGTGACAAGTGTGAGTAGTATGGGGAAGAAGTCCCACATTGGAAATATGTGTGGAGATTTGAGCATTTATAAGTGAGAGGACCCATATACACATTGCCTTAAGATTTTGGGTAAGAGTGTGGTGTCCAACTCACTTGTACTTGGTTCTTGATCATCAAGTGTGGATGATCCCCCAGCTGCCCCCTCGGTGTACTAACACTTTTTACTTGTTGTTTTAGAAAAAAAGACCAAAGTAGTGTATTTTTGCACCATATTTTTCTATTATGCATTTTTTTAAATATATATCATATTTTTAATCCACCAATAAATTCCTACTTTTTCACAAACATTATCTATTTATAAAAAAGTTGTAACAAACTTTCTTTTTTGGTATATAACAAACTTTATTTAAAAACAAACAAAATTTATATACAATAAAAAGATTATATTGTTTCAACAAAAATAATTATACAAAATTTATTCAATAAAATAAAATAGGAAGGAGGGTATAATAGATAAAATATAACCTAAATTGCCAAAACGACAAGTAAAAAGAAACAAATATTTTTTTTCTAAAACGACAAGTAAAAAGGAACGGAGGTAGTATCTGTTTGTTATAATTTAAAAAAAAACTTTTGTTAAAAAATAAAACTTCTAAAAAAATGTAAATAAAAAAAATAAAATGGCAAAACAATTTTTTATAGCTTTTAAAAAAAATAGATTTTTTAGAGGAGAGAAATAAGTGTTGAAAGATGAAGATAATTTTATACGGAGTAATAAAATATCAGTTTTACATATATAGTTGATAGTTGCATCCAAATAAATTAGATTAGACTTAATTACAGTTTTGGTCCTACTATTTGCTCAGATCACGGTTTTGATCTTTCTATTTTATTTTCATGCAGTTTTGGTTCCCTTCAAAGAGTTTTGAGTACATGTGTCACATTTTATATTACGTGGCAACGTAACTGCTAATGTGGTAACTTCCACTTATTTTCATTTAATCCAAGTCATTACTTTTTTAATTTAAAAAAAAAACACAATTAAAATTCAGAATTTCAAAAACAATAAGTAAATAAATAAAAAATTCATTAAACACAATATAAAAATCCAAAGTAGATTAGTAAAAAAAAAAAAAATCCAAAGTAGAACCTAAATTCTCAAATTAAAATTAAACCTAAATACTTCAATTGAAGCAAAAAATAGTACGTTTTGAGGCAATTTGAAACAATTAAAAACAAAACAGAAACAAATAGAAACACAAAAATAGGCAAAGTTTCATTGCAGTCTAAATTGTTTTTCATTAACATATGCATGTTGAAACATACAATAAGATTTGCAATCGGTTGCGTTCCTCACGGTTTCAGTTTCAACAAATTTGGTACAATGAAGAAGAAAGAATGGAAACCAAAAAGCTTCAATTTGCTATTTATTGAAACATACATACATTTGTAACTTTTTTACTTGAAGCTTCTACTTAAAACATACAACAGGACTTGCGATTTGATTGCTTCAGTTTAGTATTTGTAACTTTTCTACTTGAAGCTTCAGTTTGCAATTTTAATATTGAAGTAGAAAAGCTTCAATTTGCGATTTAGGGCTCGTTTGTTACAGATTAAAAAATAAGTGATTTCGATATTAAATAATTTAGAGATTATTTTGTAGAGATTATACAAAAAAGCAGAAGCTATTTTGTGTTTGTTTACCATTATAAAAATTACTTTTTATAAAAAATAATCTTTAACTTGTTTGGATATAACTATATAAAAGTGATTTTGTATCACAAAATTACCATAAAGTACAGTTATCGAAATATAATATATCATAAAATAATAAATATTTAAAAAATACTCAAATTCTTGTTTTTCATTATGGTCATATGACTTTATATATATAGCTACAAATAAAACAAATTTTTAAATCTTATCTTTTAAAAATAACAAACTAAGCCTATAAATTCTAAACAGGATATTATTAGAATATTAGAATAAATTTAGAGATATTTTTGTCTGAAAAATTTTGACACTTTTTTCTCTTTCCTCTAAAAAAAATCTATAAAAAAAGTTAATAATGGGCCCGTTTGTTACAGATTAAAAAATAAGTGATTTTGACATTAAATAATTTAGAGATTATTTTTTAGAGATTTTACAAAATATCAGAAGCTATTTTGTGTTTGTTTACCATTAAAAAAATTACTTTTTATAAAAAAGTAATTTTAACTTGTTTGGATGCAATCATATAAAAGTGATTTTACATAACAAAATTACCATAAGGTACAATTATCCAAATATAATATATCATATAAAATAAATATATGAACAATACTCAAGTTCTTGTTTTTCATTACGGTCATATGATTTTATATATATACCTACAAATAAGACAAATTTATAAATCTTATCTTCTAAAAATAACAAACTAATCGTATAAATTTTAAATAGGATATTATTGGAATATTAGAATAATATTCAGGAAATTTTTGTCTCAAAATTTTTTACACTTGTTTTCTCTCTCCTCTAAAAAAAATCTATAAAAATAAGCAACTAATATCAGCTTCAGATTTTTAGTAGTTTTTAGATTATTTTCAGATTCTGATTATTTTTAAAAGCTATAACAAACAGATGTTATTTTCTTATATGTGATTATTTTTTAAAAATAAGTGATTATTTTCTAAAAAAAACTATAACAAATGGGCACAATATCAGCTTCAGATTTGTAGCAGTTTTTAAATTATTTTCAATTTCTGATTATTTTTAAAAGCCATAACAAACCGATGTTTTTTTTTTTAAAAGTGATTACTTTTAAAAAATAAGTGATTTTTTTTCTAAAAAAAATTATAACAAACGGACACTTATTGAAACATATAAAATTGAAATTGATATTTTCACTTATTTATTATTTTTGAAATTTTGAATTTTAATTTTGAATTTTTTTAAATTAAAAAAGTATAATATTAATGACATGGATTAAGTGAAAATAGGTGGAAGTTGCCACATCATACAAAAGGTGGAAGTTGAAATTGATATGTGTCAAAAATTTGTGAGGGGGACTAAAACTATTTGAAAATAAAATAAGAGAACCAAAATCGTGATATGAGTAAAATAGAGGACCAAAACAGTAATTAAGTCATTAGATTATTTTTTTTAAAAAACATATTTTTATCAAGTTAAAGAAATACAAAATATATAGATTCACTTATTTTATAAACTCTTAAAAATTAATCTTGAAATTACTAAATATCAAAATCACTTATTTTATAATCTCTAAAGTATTTTCCCCATTTTGTATTTGTTTGTCTTAGTGATATTTTTTAAAGAATCTCTAGTTTGTTTGAATATAACTATATAAAATTATTCAAAAATTATCATATTTTGACATTTATAGAGGAGAAATAAGTGTTAAAAGATGGAGATAATTTTGTAATAAAATATTATTTTTAAATGTATAGTTGACATTTACTCCCTCCGTCCCATTATATAAGCACCTTTACTATAAAAGTTTATTCTCAAAATATAAGCCTCTTTACAATTTTTGTATTCCAATGCAACTTAGTAGTAATAATTAGGGGTATGTGTAAGCAAAAAAGTAATAAATGTACCTAGTAAATTGTAAAAGGGCATATATTTTGGAACTAAACTTTTGTAGTAAAAGTGCTTATATAATGGGACGGAGGGAGTATATATTAACTAGTTATCATGACCCTAATCTAAAAGCTAATCTTAACATTTTATTGAAGCTATTTTTTAAAAATAAGTTATAACAAACATTTGCAATGCTCTAAACAGGGATTTTCTTTAAAAAAAACAATAAGTAATTTTTTTTAAAAGATATAACAAACAATGTCTCAATTAAATAAATAGTTGTTGCGTCAAAAAAATAAATGAATAAATAAATAGTCGCATGATAGCAATATATTCTTATAAAAAAACCATAATATAGCATATTTAATAGTTTTTTATTAGAAAAAAAAATTCATATATCTTCCATGACCCCTGTAGAATATGGACAAAATTTAGATGTATTTCTTTAAGTATTTTTCATATAATTTTTAACCTAAAAAATTATAAATTCTTCAAATTCATGATTTTCTCAAATTTTGTTATAACCATACAAAGTGAATTTATATTAAGAATCATAGAAAAAGTACATAAAATATGTACCTAAGTTTTTTCCTTAGAATATACACCAACCTCCGCTAAATTTTTAAATGGCTCATGTAGGGTAAATGAAATTTCTTCTAATAAAATTTTTTATAAAACTTTCCAAGGAAAAATTATAACTTCTTTTATTGTCAAAATATTTTCTAGTGGTTAAAATTTTATCTTTTCAAGATAAATAAATAAGATGTATCATAATTCAAATATGAAAGATTATAGATATCCAAGAAAACCTAAGCTCACCTATACTTGGAGAATGAATGAGACTGCGGAAAAAGATCAAATGTAAGAGAATGAGAAATGTAAACATAAAATTATGACACCAAATAAATATAGATATCCAAAACAATTTAAATCGTGATTAAACAAGCGCATATAGTATCCATAACTATTTAACACAGAATTATACAAATCTACATTGCACTAAAAAGTCAGAGGGTCAATATCCAATGGAACAGCAACTCGGAATGATGAAAATCTGAAAAATAGTATATCTGTAAACCCCCAAAAATGGAAATGCTTCAAAGGTAAGCACTAATAATATTTATAAAGATGTTTAGCTAGCAATAAATATTTCTATATTTGATTGAAATACTGAAGCCTTAACTTTTCAAATTCTTCAAACTTCAGGAAGTAAGCAGCAGCTACTGCAAGTAGGATGATAAATATTGCAAACCAGAAGCTTAGCGTTCCTGAAAAACAAGAAAAAGCAGAAATAGTGAGTTGTCTGCGATGTATCATTTGAATAACCATTTGGAAAATTATATATTTATTGAACTATGTTTCATTAATTTCATTGATAGTTTCTTGTTTTATTTATTTAATATCATGTTGGGTTACTAATTTTCCCAGATGTTTAAGCCAACAGAAAAGTTGCCCCATTTCATATATTGCAGAACTTGAAATTTTTAGGCTAGTCACAAGTAGACACAAAAATGCTTTTAAATAATAAGTAAAAATAGTCTAATACTAATACAGTTTTATTCATAGTACATACACTATTGACTATTGCACACATCCATTGCAAGCAAAATGAGTGCTCAAATTCCCAAGTTTACTAGAAATGTTCCGTCATTCAACAAAATTTCGGCACTAAAATTCCATGTTTATTAAATCAACAGACCAATAGGCAAAAAGGATAACACCAATTATTATGAGCTATGCAAAACATTTATAAATCTGTAAATCAAGAACTATGTCATAGCGTTATCAAGTCAACAAAGCATGAAATATGTACATACCGTTTTTCTTCTCTTCAATAACTGTTACCCTTGCACTTGAATCCAATGATACAGAAGCCAATGCCCTGAATACAGAACACACAATTATGACTAAAATACCTTCAAACAGGGCATAAACAGTAAACTTTGGTAGGAAAAAAATCACTCCAAACCTTGAATCAGGGGAAAATGCTAAAGCAGTAATTATGCCAAGGTGAGCCTTTTTTATCTTTGTATGAATATGCATATTTGTTGAATTTACAATTAAAATCTCTCCAGAAGGCGTTCCACTGCATGTCAACCCACGAAAACAATAGATGTAAGTTTTGGTAAAAATGTACCAATGAGGTCTGAAGGTCAAGCACAAAAATTTAGCCACGACTTGCTTCCAGGTAGCTTAAGAAAAAGACAAGGATGCCATCTTAAGTACCAGCAGAAGTATAGAGAATAACTATGTACCATGCCAGAAACTTTCCATCAGGTGAGACATTGAATGCACATATTACATCCCGCGAAATATTCTTCGAACTAATCCGTTCCCATGTTTGCGTATTCCAGGTCACGATGCTTCCACCTTTTTCTATACAAAATAAAATACTGTGTCAGTTAAGTAAAGATACAAAAAAGTAGATGATCTTTTCTGCAAAATATATACCTGTCCCGGCAACAATATATAGCACTCGAGTCCCGTCATTTGTTTGAGAAAATCTGCAAGAGCTAAAAATTTCACGCTGTATGAAATTCAACAAAATATGATTAGTACTACATACAATACAGAATTAATGACAAAGCAATCACCAACACAAAAAACACGGGAATCATATTTAGGCACCATATATTCCCTTGTTTGACCAAGGCAGTTAGAATCCTTTTCAACAAGATGTTAATTGTTAAATGTTAGATTTTACTTTATTATTATGACAATTAGAATTAATCTCTAGTTAATATATAAGATACTTCCCAATACTTCAACATGATTGTGTTTGGAACGTAATCCGAATATATATAATTGATGAACATGGTAAAAAATGCTTCAAACTATAGTTACGGGCTTTTAGACTTACTCTTAGAATATACAGTATGTTGTTGGATTTACAATATTTGACCCTAGCCTCCTATCCCCTTTATATGGCCCATCAAAACCAGTAAACCAACTCAACTTTTATCTTTTTAGGCTACTTTAGGATATTATCACAAAACTACGAGTTTTTCAGAACCAGAGTAGACCAGCTAATTTAATCAGTTGAACTGGGAATCTGCCCCCATGCTGGTCTGACCAATTAGTAACAATCGGCATTACTTACAATCATGCAGAACTAGTCAACTTTGGTGCAAACAGGGTGGTTGCCAATGCAGGTCTGACGGCTCAAGTGTGTAGACCACTAAGCCAACATGTCATACACTATAAATAACTGTTTACAGACTTTTTTCCCCATAATACTTTTAAGTCATTTATCTATGAAAGAACATGTAGGTACTGGATAGTAATTTACACCAGAAAATATAAAACAAATGGACATTTTCATATAAAGTTTCTACTAAATAAACCTAATATAAATTATATTAGTTAATTATTCAATTTATACATATTCCATTTATGTCAGTGTTGATTGAATGGAATTCATGACCAGCCAAATTTCAAGTAATTAATCTTCGAGGAAAAGAAATTTTCAAAAATGAATACAAAACCATCAAATCAAAATAACTTTCTCCACTAGTGAGGTTTTAATCAATTACTCACATTTTCATTTGCTAGAGTAGCCAAGACTATTGCTGAAGAAACGTCCCAAACCCTGCAAGGGCCACCACCTCCCAAAGAGACAATCAACTTGCCATCAAAACTGAAAGACAGACAAAACCAGACTAAGCCACAATCCATCCGAATTCAGAAATAACAAAGATTTACAGAGCCTCTCTATCCTATCTATTATCCTTGTGATTTATAAAGTCAAATAGTATCAATGAAGTGAAATGATTATGCTGATATGTGCATCAACCTAAAATGCAAGTCCTTCACAGTAGAATGAGCATTAGACTCGTTGAGAATATTTTCCATGCTAGGCCACTTGAAAATCCTTAGACTGCCATCCTGTACTGCACAAAAATACAATATCATATGGCACGCCAATCCTTCAAAATAGAAAATATCTACGATTTTATGTTTGTTGGTAAGAACTAAGAAGAAAACTGTAATTTGGAAGCATCAAATGATGCAACTACTGTCCTGTAAAAGAAGAATTCCTCCACCAAGAAAAACAAAAGCCAAGACCATATATCACCACACATATGAAAGTTGAAGAAAAATGGAACAGCAACATAAAAGGTTACATATTGAGTTTTTGACAGCTTTTGAAGCTACAAGTTACAAGTTAATTTGCCTGTAGCCAGTTGCCACCCATTTAGTCCGGATCTTCAGAAAATACAAATCAATTATCTATTGACAGCAATGTTTTCAGGTTTTTTTTTTTAAATGGCCGAAGTTAGAAATTACTTGATAATGTTAGTATTTTTTCCCCTTCACCAAGACTTGAACCCTTTAGGCTTTAGCTCAGGTTTATGTTAACAGATACAAGGAATATATTTGACCTATGGACAAACAAATGGTTTTTACAACAGAACCCAAAGCCATTTCCCACTAGGCTGGCTAGAGGTCAAACAAATGGTTACATGGTTACGTCTATGACAAATGAACTGGGCTTACCATTATAACCTGGATTAACTTTTCAAATACTAAAGTAATGCTCAAATAACTCTTCTATTAAGTGCATGTTATATTGACCTTGTGATACCTACCTACTTACATCAAATTCTTCTAACTGAAGATCCTGCATTCGTAATGGTTTGTACGAAAGAAAGAAACAACAGTTTGGATCTTAATCTCTACATAAAACATTCCTTAGCTGAACAAAGGGTATAATAATAATTAATGAGTGAAAATAATTTCCAGAAATCATCATTTTACTTCTTTTACTAAAAACTGTCATCCGTTTCTCTTCATTTATATATAAATGTAGAGGAAGATAATACCTCTCCACCAGCAGCTAGTATAGTACCATCATTGTTGAATGCCAATGCTAATTGTAGTCCAACATTATCCAACTCGGTGAGCACTTTCTCTGACACCTTCAGAGCCAACTTGTGAATTTCAGAAGTCTCGTTTTGATCCCAGTCAAACCATCTGCATGTGCAAGGCATAATATATTATCAATCATGATGTTCTATAGTTAGTTGTAACAGTGGAAAAGAATATCGAAGTCTTTTGTTGGTCTAAAGTATCAATACAATATTATGGTTTCTTATTGTATTTCCTCCTGCAATGCAGTGAACCCATACTTTCATTTAGTTAGTGGCAGCACTAAAACATGTTATGGGAATTTACAATGGCATACACCATTTATCCAGCTGCCGACCCTCTAAAAACAATTGACAAGAAGGGAAAAAAAGAAGAAGTAAAAAGCACCGTTTTTCTAGATATTCTTTGCAAACTGAACAACACTGCTTATATTGCTCTAAATTAAATGAAATTCTTCAACAGTGAAACGGCATTTTATATATAAACACTGAATGCTTAAACCTATTTATAGTTGGGATTTATTTCCAATCATTTAATTAGATTATATTGCTGATAACTGCTTTCCAGAAAATTTCTGCTTACTGATTTGTCAATTCAACTTCTTACTAATGCTAGCTACATCAAAATCTAGTTATCAAACATCTTCTTACATCACACTTTTGGCTGAAATTACTAAAATACCATGCAGTCTATATGGTTTATCATTTTCCAATTCAATCTTTTATCCTAAAGTAAAGGGTAGAAATAACATTTTTGAGTAAAAATTTCTAGAGATAGAATTGTAGAACTAAGTGATTGAATTACTTCAATCCATGTGCAGGCAATAAAGTATAAATAAAATGTTTAAATGACCATTGAAAGCTCTTAATTGAAGTGCACCCCAGCCTAGTAAGAAGGCTACATTCTGGATATATAGACTACATTTTGGATATATAATCAAGCTATATAGACCTTATGCAGTTCCTCGACATACTAGACAGCTAATAATACTTCTGGGATTTTATTTCGCTATGTTGGATCATAAATCATACAAATCTGAAACCTTTGAATTCATGATCTAACTTTTCGCGATGTTTCTGATAACTTGGTTGAGTTGGTGATAAAAGGAAATGCATTGCAACACGATAAAATTCACATCCAAGCACGGTTGACAACTGACAAGTATGCACAAACTAGTCTGGTTTCATTCATTCAAAATAAACAGCACTAAAATTGAATGAAGAAACAAACTCTAGCCAAATTTCTTTCTAACTAATAAAAATGACAAAGCTCTAAAAACCAAATAAAAGACGAGAAGCAAAAGACCTGCAGCAACTCTTCGGCGTTTCCATTGCACAAATAACGCCGTCTCTGTTAGGGTGTAGTGTCATTCTATAAGGCAACTCAGAATCAGTTCCTAGCTTATACACCTGAAATATTGATGAGAGGTAACTCAAACTATAGAATCTACGCAATTCAATTTCAAACAAATCTTACTTCAACAAAACAAAACATCAAATCAACAGTAGAGAACTAAACTCCAAGCATCAAATCATGAAGCACATACACGAACTAGTCGACACCTATAATTTTTTTTTGACAAAAATAAAATGATATTCATTCATTCATTCAAATTGATATAATACATCAAATACAACCACATATTCAATATCGCTAAAAATGTAAAGGATGAATCTGCAACGGCAAGTTAATAGCACATCATCCAAGTTAATAGCACACAACGGCAAATTGTCTACTACAAATAATATGATAAAACTAAAGTAAAAAAAAAAAATGATATAATTCAATGTAATTGTAAGTGTCCGCTGAGCTTCATATTCATCACATTGTAAAACTAACAAACAACCAAGCATTCAAACTCATCACAAAATCCTAATCAAAATCAGATCCAATTCCTCTAATCTAATAGATTACGAACTTTTCATTTTCACCGCAAAATCAAATCAATCAAAATCTCATAACCGAACAACAAACAGAAGAAATATAAGATATACCGGTGGATCAGAGAGAGAATCCGATGCAACATCGAAATGCGCGAGCAAAACAGAATTAGGAATACCACTACGTCCTTGTCCACCACCACCGGCAAACACGAGATACTTCCCGTCGTCAAGTGATTCCTTCTCCGGCGAAGATTTCTGATCGGCGTCGGAGGAATCATCGGCGGTTATATTATTTTGGATCGATTTGAGAACGGTTAGAGGAACCCAAGCGACGGAGTATAACGGAACGCCGTATTTCTTCAAGTTTGGAGGATCCGTTGCCATTTTCGCCCTGAAGAGTTTTTTTGTTTGAAATTGAATTGAATTGAATGAGATTCTTCTGCGTGTTTTTTTTATTTCTATGCTCACGAAGACTCACACTGTTGTGTGTATAGATAGATTACTTAACGCGATTTTCTGTTACACAATTGTTCTATGGGTCTGTTTGGCAAGCACCTGTTTTGAGCTTATAGCTTATAGCTTATAAGCTCATCTGTCAAAAAAAGTCCTATTTGGTAACATTTTTGTAACATTAGCTTATAGCTTATTTTACTGACTTTTAGCTTATTTTCAAAACGCTATTTCATATAGCGTTTTAGCTTATAGTTTATCACTTTTTTTTCCACTTCTACCCTTATTATTTTAACCAAAACCCATTTCTACCCTTAATATATTTTTTTTTTTGACAAGAACAAACTCAATTCATTTCATTAAACAAGATAGTCTCAATACAATTAGGTAATAGCTCAAAATAATGACGACTAGACTAAGACATGGCCGCCCTAGCCAACGTGTGAGCAACCATGTTTGCTTGTCGCTTGACAAATTTCACCTTAAAGTTAGGATTAACAGACAACAAATTACAGATATTACAAATAATAGCGCTAAAGGTAGAAAACCCCAAGTTTCCGCTATGGATAGCATCTGAGACACCTTTAGAATCAGTCTCAAAGATGACTTGAGAATAGCCACGGTTAGACATATCTTGCATAGCTTCTAAAATAGCCTTGGCTTCCCCTTCCATGATGGAACATTTACCTTGCATCCAAGATGTTGCAGCCATTACAAACTGTTACAAGTATTTCTTTTGATTTATGCATTTAATATAAAAATTGTTATGTTTAATTTTTTTCATAAAGTGTAAAAACTGAAATGAAAAAAAAAATTTAAGGAATAAAATTATATTTAAAATATATAAAATTTATATTAAAGTAATAAATTTAAATTATTAAATTCTAAATATTTAAATATTAATTGATATAGATTTTATTATATTTTTACAAGAGATGAATTAAAAATGTCCTTTTATGTCATTTTACATTTATCAGCTAGTTCAACCGCTAATTTTACCAAACACTTTAATTAGCTTATCAGCTATCAGCCATAAGCTATTAGCTATCAGCTATAAACTATAAGCTATCAGCCATCAGCTATAAGCTACAAGCTATCCGCTATAAGCTATTTTTGCCAAACAGACCCTATGTGTGTTTCATTGACCATGAAATTTAATTTCCCATGAATTGACTTTGTATGGTTCAACAACAAGATTAATTTACATTGAATTGAATTTCTAAAAGTAAAAAAAAAGTAAATTTTCTTTAAAAAAAAAAGTGACATATGGTGTACACTAGGCATGACAGCAGTGTAGGGCGGGACCAGGTTTAAACAATATAATCGTCTCTCTCTATCATCTCTGCCGCCATCTTTAGTCGGTGATAATATTTGAACACTTAACCTCGCCTCTAACTGAGAATGGATTTTCCAGCTCCGCCCCCGCATCCACCCGTAGAAACAAAAATAAAAAAAAATCACTTTTTTATTTTATTTTTTGAAAAACTCAAATTTTTTTAAAGAAGATAAATAAATGAATAAATCTAGTCCAACATAAAAAATACTATATTTTACTTTACTGCATTTAAGAAGGATTATGCGATAATATTGTTAAATATAAAAAACTTTAATTGGACAAAACAAGGGTGAGTGCGGGGCGGGTGGAAGGTCATATTGCCCCCATCGCCGTATTCTAAATAAAGGTTTTCCCCTCACCAGCCCCCGCACCTAGTTGAAACGACTTTTCTCCGCTAAATTCGGTGCGGGTGGGTGCGGGTGGGTCTGGGTCTTGTTGTCATGCCTACGTACCGTTCACGATTTGGGAGTATTCTCCAACCACTCAAACATGTTTTAACCGATGTAATTTTTTATAAAATACACAGTTGAATTGAAAGTTTATATCATATAGTTTAGTTGTGTAACATGCAGACAAATCTAAAATCATTTGATATATTATTGAGACACATCAAAATTTACAGTTTGTGTGATTTCTTAAACGTCATTAATATTTATGTATCTAAATATCATATCAAATAATTTTAAATTTGTCTGAAATTGTACACAAATGATTTATATCATATAAAATTTTAATCTAACCCAAGGGGTGTGGTTGAGCGGTTGGGGCTCATCCTCCCTTAACCAAGGGTCGAGGGTTCGATCCTCACCTTGGGTATGGAGCAGCTTTAAATCCTTGGGCCAGCTATCCCACTCATCGAGGTGCCTCCAATCTTGCGAGGGAATAGTCAATGCGTTCGGCGGTGGATACCCCGGCTTCGACCAAAAAATTATATATATATATATATATATATATATATATATATATATATATATATATATATAGGGGATGTATCAAATGAGAGGAGATTTTAAAATGAGAGATGAGAGGCTTAAATGTGAACCATTAGATTAAATATATGGTTGTGATTAATTCTTAATATTAGTGAATTAGGTGAGTCTTGATTCAGTGGATCAAAAAACAAACACACATTTATCTCTCTTCCCTCGCTGAAAAAATCAATCGTTTCTTCTTCTTCCTGCTCCTTCTCTCTCACTTCATTCTTCTTCTTTCTCTCTTCACTAAACCAAGTCATTCAGAGACATCTCAAGGCCATATTTGACAACAAATGACTCTTACAAAAATCAATTCAACAACATGACACTTCTTTCATCGGTGAAGATTTGTTGGAGATATAGGTCTTAGCTTGTGAAAATAAATCCATATCTGCTCTTTTCTTTCTTTGTTCTTGTTTTACAAATGCAAATTAATGGCTGCTAAAGAATTAAGTTAACAAAATTAACATATTGGTGTGTTTACTCATTAATGTGTGGTTGTAAAAATTAAAGAGCACAATAAAGATTGATCTAAGGGTTGTGATTGAACCCTCTCATCTCTCACTATAAAACTCCTCTCACTTGATATGCCATATATATATATATATATATATATATATATATATATATATATATATATATATATATATATATATATATATATAAATTTTAATCTAAAGGTGTATTTTATAAAAAATTATATTGGTTAAAATATTAGTGAGTGATTGGGGATAAAATACCGTCAAATCTTAAAGAGGTATATTTGAAAAAAAAACAACCAAAAAAGAAAATAATTTTAGTAAAAAAAAAAAAGTAGTTTTAATTTTTGTCTGTGAATTGGGTTTTGGAGTGGGAAGGGAGGGGAGGGGAGATTTTTCTTTTCTTTCAAAATTAATACTATCTCCGTTCTTTTTTACTTATCGTTTTAGAAAAAATTATTTGTTCCTTTTTACTTGTCGTTTTGGTAATTTAGGTTATATTTTGTCCATTATACCCTCTTTCCTATTTTATTTTATTAACTAAATTTTGTATAATATTTTTTTGTTGAAACAATATAATCTTTTTGTTGTATACAAATTTTGTTTGTTTTTAAATAAAGTTTGTTACAATTTTTTTGGAAATAAATAATGTTTGTCAAAAAGTACGAATTTATTGGTGGATTAAAAATATGATATATATTTAAAAAAGGACATGATAGGAAATTTAGGTGCAAAAATACACTATCATATTTTGGTCTTTTTTTTCTCTCTAAAACGACAAGTAAAAAGAAACGGAGGTTTTATTAAATCCTTTTAAAATAAGGTTAAATATGTTTTTGTTCTCTGTAAAATAGAGATATTTTAAGTTTAGTTCTTACTTAATTTTTATTATATTTTAGTTCCTATAAAAAATTTCTAGCACATAGTTTTAGTCCCTACTAAAACTATATTAGTTTAATTATCATTAAATTATTACATTTTTGAATGATTTTTTTATAGGCATGTTTAAAACATTATATAGGGTTTATTTACTAAAATTTTCGAATTTTTTAACATGATATGAATTAAATATGAATTTTTTAAATGACAAAAATTTAAGTTAAAAGTAACAAAAATTATGACTTAAAAAATCAAATTTTGAGCTCGTATTTTATGGAGGAACTTTTATGACGTTCTATACATCCCTAGGAAAAAATATTCAAAAATTCATGTTGAGTTAGCATTAGGGACTAAAATTGAGGGCATGATAAATTTTCAGGGACTGAAAATTTAATAAAAAATATATAGGTACTAAACTTAGAAGGTCACCATTTTGTAGGAACCAAAAAAATATTTAACCCTAAAAATAATTTGAGCGTGTCCAAAAGTTCTAGCTCAATTAGTAGAAAAATATCAAAGTTGCTAAGCAAGACGTCCATTACCAGGGTTCATGAGTTTATAATAGCTTTGTCATCTATGTATAAAAAATTAATAATGATTTAAATGTGATTGAAGTATTATGTGATCACTTATCACTTATTTAGAAAAGAAAAATAAGTCACCCTCTCTCTGATACCTAAAAAATATAGTAACTATATAGACCTATAATTTGTAAAAGAAATATAAGTCATCCCCTCCCTAGTCCCTTCTCCTCGAAAATTCAACTTACAAACAAAATTTTAATGATGTTTGTCGTTGAACTTGGTAGAAAGAAACATGGTTCACTCGCAAGTACGCTTAGATGGGAATTGAAACCCACTTGATATTAGAAATCGTCTCAAATCAGATTAATCATTTCAGTGGGCCGGATATGTGAGAAAAAAATAGCTACGATACCAACTGTAAGTTAATGGACTTTATAGGAAGGATCACAATTAGATTATGCAACTACGTGGCACTATAACTATTTAATGTCAGAACTTATCCGAACTAGATTAGTCAGCCCAATATTGGCAGTGGGAAAAAAAGAGTTAGATATGAAAATCATAAGTACTAGTAATCGTTTAGTTTATGACATATAAAAAAGACCATATTAAATGAGACGACATGACGAAATACTTAATTGCCGATATATATATATATATATATATATATATATATATATATATATATATATATATATATATATATATATATATATGGGGCTGTTGGCGTTTTTGTATGTTGGCTATAATTTTAGCAAAAACCGTCGCATGCTCTAGAAAATGTTGTAGCATCTGAGTATGTTGAGTCCTGAAGGTGTTTGGACGCGCGCGTTTTTATTTTTGAAATATATCTTGAGAAGATTTGTTTTAAAAATATATTTTATCATGCATAGCTGGCATAACAGAACGCGCCTTGGGTCAGAAGTTATCTCCAACGTGAAGATTTAATTCTAAAATATAATTCCCATATTTTAGGATTTGGTTTATTTCTATTGGATATATTTTTGAAGACTCCTTTTCTTAAGGGACAAGTCAAGCTGCGCTGAAGACTCTATATATACTTGTGTAAAACCTAGTTTAGGTTGTGTGGGAATTTTATTGTGTTCACTAAAGCGTGTGTAATCCTTATTTTACTTAGTGAACTTTGTGAGCCTTTTCTTGTATCACGTTGATACTTGCTAGAGGCATAGGTTGTTGTTTATGTTTGAGTGTGTTCTCACCATCATAAGCGTTTGTGTTTAATTGTGAACAACACTGTGTTCGTGTTGTTAGTAAGGAGTAAGGCGGGGCGCCTTTGACCTAGGAGTTCCTAGGTTGAGTTGCACAAGGTGGTTGCTAGGTTAGGAGCAGTAAGCTGGCTGTTTACTGGTGTCTTGGAACTAGGACTATAGTAGTGGATTCCTCCTGGATTGGTATCCCCCAGATTATGGCAAGTTGCGCCGAACTGGGTCAACAAACTCTTGTGTTATTTACGTTTCCGCTATTTATCGCTTTTACTATTATCTGTGTTGCGAGTAGACGCTGTAGCAATTGCTAAAGCATCTTACTACTGAGTGCCAGGAATTTCAATTGGCATCAGAGCAGGCACCCTGCTCGTTTGGGTGAGCTCCAGGGAACTATTTCTGGCATAATGGATAAAGAAGGAGGAATGGTGAACAGGCCACCCCTGTTGAGTGATTCTAACTACGATATTTGGAAGTCTCGCATGACGGCTTTCTTAAAATCACTTGATACCAGGGCTTGGAAGGCTGTACTCAGAGGATGGGACCATCCCAAAGTGAAAGACGCTGACAATGTTGATACTGATGAACTCAAACCTGAAGAAGATTGGACCCCGGCTGAAGATGCTGCAGCAGTTGGAAACTCCAAAGCTCTAAATGCTCTATTTAATGGAGTGGATCCAAACATGTTTAGACTGATCAATCAATGTACTGTGGCCAAGGATGCTTGGAATATCTTGAAGACTGCTCATGAAGGTACTCAGAGGGTGAAAAAGTCAAAACTCCAAATTCTAACAACTCAGTTTGAGAACCTTAAGATGAAGGACGAAGAAAGTGTGCGTGACTTTCATATGAATGTGCTAGAGTATGCAAATTCGTTTGAATCCTTGGGAGAAAAGATATCTGATGAGAAACTAGTAGGCAAGATTCTAAGGTCTTTACCCAAAAGATTTGATATGAAGGTATGTGCAATAGAAGAAGCTCAAGATATTAGTGATATGAAAGTTGATGAGCTAATTGGTTCTCTTCAAATGTTTGAGTTGAAAATCAATGAGAGGGTAGAAAAGAAAAATAAAAGTATAGCTCTTGCCTCGAACATTGATGAAGATGATGTGGGGAGTTCCATAGATACTGATGAAGGTTTATCAAATGCTGTAGTAATGCTTGGAAAACAGTTTAGCAAGGTGCTGAAATCTATGGACAGAAGACCCAGATTGAGATTTGCTGGAGGAAATGCTAGAACATCTGCGCAAGGAAAATCATATGAATTCAACAGAAACTCTGCCTCTCAAAAAGGTCCAAGAACTGATGATAAAGTTGCTCAAGTTAAAGGTGTTCAGTGCCACGAATGTGAAGGGTATGATCACATTAGAACTGAATGTGCAACATATCTGAAAAAGCAGAAGAAAGGTATGACTGCAACTTGGTCAGATGAAGACACCTCTGAGGAAGAAGCTGAGACTGAGTCTACAAAGAACATCACTGCACTAACAGGAATATGTTTATCTGATGGAGAATCAGGTGATGGGTTTTTAACCTATGATGCATTAGCAGTTGCTTATAAGAAATTATGTACCAAAAATGCTGAAGAGACCAGAGTTAATGAGCAACAAAAGGAGACCATATCACAGCTTCTGAGTGAAAATGAAAAACATTTATCTACTATCTCTGAGCTCCAAGAAGAATGTGCTGAACTCAAAAATCCAAGATCAAAGGAAGTTTGTTTCTATGATGACTAATGGTACTGAGAAATTAGATGATATTCTGACTCAACAAATCTCAGGTAAGCCTAAAGGAGTTGGATTTGTCTATGAGAAGTTTAACAAAAAGAAGAAGTATATTCAGAATACTATGTATCCACCTCTCAATGAAACATTTTCAAGGCCAAGACAGTTGCTGCAACAACCGGTACAACATCTGGGAGTAAAAGAAAAACCTCAACCAGGGATATGTCACTACTGTGGGAGAAAAAATCATATAAAACCTTATTGTTTTGTGCTTCATGGACACCTTAGTAAGATACAACAATCAAAGTCCAGAAAGACTGTCAAGAAAGACTGGAAACCTAGAAAGAAACTTGTTTCACTCATTGCTCACACATCTCTAAAAGTAACATCTAGGGAAGATTGGTATTTTGACAGTGGCTGCTCTAGGCACATGACTGGAATTGAGAATTTTCTGGTTGATGTTAAGTCTTATGCAACAAGCTTTGTCACCTTTGGTGATGGCTCTAAAGGTGAAATCAAGGGGATAGGAAACTTGGAAAGAAAAGGTTTACCTAAACTTACAAAAGTTCTGTTTGTGAAAGGGTTGATGGCCAATCTAATTAGTATCAGTCAGCTATGTGATCAAGGATTGTTGGTTAACTTTACAAAAGTTGAATGTCTGGTCATTAATCAAGAAGGAGAAGTCATAATGAAAGGTGTAAGGTCAAAGGATAATTGCTATTAATGGGAACCACAAGAGGAAGTTGGCTTGTCAACTTGCTTGCTTACTAAGGAAGATGAAGTAACTTTATGGCATCAAAAGTTAGGTCATCTGTACCTAAGGAGTATAAAGAATGCCATAGCTGAGGAAGCAATCAGAGGTCTACCAAAACTCAAAATTGAAGAAGGGAACGTATGTGGTGAGTGTCAGATTGGAAAACAAACGAAAAAGCCTCACCATTAGGTACATCATCTGACAACTTCCAGAATACTTGAGCTGTTACACATGAACTTGATGGGACCTATACAAGTGGAAAGCTTAGGTGGTAAAAGATATGCTTTTGTAATGGTTGATGACTTCTCAAGGTACACCTGGGTCAAATTCATTAGAGAGAAATCTGATACTTTTGATGTCTTCAAGGAGTTATGTGTTCAAATACAAAGAGAAAAAGATAGTACGGTCTTGAAGATAAGAAGTGAACATGGAAAGGAGTTTGAGAATTACATGTTCTCTGAGTTCTGTACAGCTGAAGGGATAGCACATGAATTCTCTTCACCAATCACACCACAACAAAATGGAGTGGTTGAGAGAAAGAATAGAACCTTGCAAGAGTCAGCTAGAGTAATGCTACATGCCAAAAATCTTCCATATCATTTTTGGGCAGAAGCAGTGAATACTGCTTGTTATATACACAATAGAGTCACTCTGAGAACTGGAACAAATGTTACTCTATATGAGCTATGGAAGAATAAGAAACCAACTGTCAAGTACTTCCATGTCTTTGGAAGCAAATGCTATATCCTAGCTCATAGGGAACAACGAAGGAAATTGGACTCCAAGAGTGATGAAGGCATATTCTTAGGATACTCTACCAACAGCAGAGCATATAGAGTGTTCAACTCTAGAACTAAAGTCATGATGGGATCCTTCAATGTAGTTGTAGATGACTCAAGTGAATAGAAGAGGTCTGGTGCTCCAGCAATACCTATAGCATCTGATCAGCAGGAAGAGGTAGTTGAAACTGAAAAGGAAGATGTTGACTCTGGATCAAGTAGTACTGAACCCAACAAAGGTCCATCTACAAGAGTTCAGAAAAATCATCCAAAAGAGCTTATCATTGAAGATCTTAACCAAGGCATTGTTACAAGAAGAGCAAGAGATGCAGTATCTAATTCATGCTTTGTCTCAAAGATTGAACCCAAGAATGTCAAGGAAGCTCTTACTGATGAATTCTGGATTAATGCCATGCAGGAAGAACTTGAACAATTCAAGAGGAATGGGGTATGGGATCTTGTGCCTAGACCTAAAGGTGTGAATGTAATCGGAACAAAATGGGTCTTCAAGAACAAATCTGATGAGAGTGGGAACATTACTAGAAACAAGGCTAGACTGGTAGCTCAAGGCTATGCTCAAATTGAAGGGATAGACTTTGATGAGACATTTGCTCCTGTAGCCCGACTTGAATCCATAAGACTTCTCTTAGGGGTTGCATGTATATTGAAGTTCAAGCTATTTCAAATGGATGTGAAAAGTGCCTTCCTTAATGGGTACTTGAATGAAGAAGTCTATGTTGAACAGCCTAAGGGTTTTGTTGATCCTAATCTTCCAGATCATGTCTACAAACTGAAAAAGGCCTTGTATGGTCTAAAGCAAGCTCCTAGAGCTTGGTATGAGAGATTGACTGAATTTCTGGTTAATCATGGGTACAGAAAGGGTGGCAATGAGAAGACTCTGTTTGTAAGAGAAGAGAAAGATAAGGTGATGATAGCACAAGTTTATGTGGATGATATAGTCTTTGGTGGAATGTCTGATAAGATGGTCCAGCAATTCGTGCAGCATATGCAGTCAGAATTTGAGATGAGTCTAGTTGGTGAACTAACTTTCTTTCTTGGCCTCCAAGTCAAACAAATGGAGGATACTATATTTGTGTCTCAAAGTAAGTATGCAAGAAATATTGTGAAAAAGTTTGGTATGGAGAGTGCTAGTACCAAAAGAACATCAGCAGCAACACATCTGAAGCTTACCAAGGATGAAAAAGGGATCAGTGTTGATCAAAGTCTTTATAGGAGTATGATTGGAAGCCTATTGTATCTCACAGCAAGCAGACCTAATATTACTTTTGCTGTAGGAGTATGTGCTAGATATCAAGCTGAACCTAAGATGAGTCACCTCACAGAAGTCAAAAGAATCTTAAAATATGTGAATGGGACATGTGACTATGGAATCTTGTATTGTCATAGTGATAACTCTATGTTAGTAGGCTATTGTGATGCTGATTGGGCAGGAAGTGCAGATGATAGGAAAAGCACTTCAGGAGCATGTTTCTTCCTAGGGAATAATCTCATATCATGGTTTAGTAAGAAACAAAATTGTGTGTCTTTATCAACTGCAGAAGCAGAATATATTGCAGCTGGTAGTAGTTGTGCTCAACTAGTATGGATGAAGCAAATGTTGAAGGAGTACAATGTGGTACAAAATGCTATGGCATTATATTGTGACAACATGAGTGCCATTAACATCTTCAAGAATCCTATTCAACATAGTAGGACTAAACATATTGATATTAGGCACCATTTTATTAGAGATCTAGTTGAAGAAAAGATTGTCACACTGGAACATATAGCTACAAATGATCAACTGGCTGACATCTTTACAAAGGCACTAGATGCAACACAATTTGAGAGGTTGAGGGGCAAACTGGGAATTTGCCTATTTGAAAGCCAATAGCAGTTATTTTTCAAAAAGCGTGCAACTGAATTTTCCCCGTATCCTATTAGGGCGCACGCTAATCAAGGAACGGTTTTATTTTGTGTAAACTGCTTTTGCCATAATCATTACTTTACTTCTCTAAAGTGCAATCGATCTTTCTCTCTGCTTCATGACCCTAAATCGCTCAAACTTCTCCTATCTCTCAGACCTATCATATTTCATCCTCACTACTACTTCAAATCGATCATGTCTTTTCCTGCTACTTCACCGATCAGAGAATCTTCTCCCAAATCGCCACCACCGGCTGAAACTGCAACGTTGATTGCTGTTGCAGAACCCATATCTGCTGTCACTTCCGACACTGCCGCAAAATCAAAGAAAGAAAAATCCAAGAAAAAGAAGAAGTCGGAAGATGAGTCAACTGCTGTTGCCTCTGAAAAGGCTGAAGATCATGAAGGTACTAACCTTCCTGATAATGTAGATGCTGCAGCTGATGCTAGAGCATCTGATGTTCCAGACACTGCAAACAAGGCAGATGAGAATGTGTCTGGTGATACTGTTGAAGTCTCTCAGAATGATGAGAGCATGAAGACTGCTGAGCAGCTGAGCAGGAAATAGAGGATCATACCCTCTCTGACTTACAAACAGGTTCACAAGACAAGGAACCTGATGTTGAAATTTTGTCAAGTCTGGACAAAATGGTGGAGAAGGCTCCTGGACCTAGCATTGCTGGGAGGTTAAGGAGTAGAGCTAGAAGAGATGTGACACCACCACCAAAGTCAACAAAGAAAGCCAAGAATTCTGATGGCTTGAAACCTGTGAAGTATGGTCCTGGTAGGACAAAGAGTAAGGTTACTGTGACTGCTGAGACTAAGAAGAAGACCCTGAAGAGAAAACACTTGCAATCTGATGATGGGGACTTTGTAGCTGATGAAGATGATGTGGAAGATGCTGGCGCATTTGACAAGCCAACAGAGTCAGGAAGAAAAAGGGCTAAAAGTATTCCATCTGTGCCCTTAGATAATGTATTCTTTCATCATGAGGAAGGTGCCTCTAGATGGAAATTCATTTGTGAAAGGAGAATCGCTGTTGAAAGGAATCTATATCATGATCTGTTGAATCTGCAAGAGCTTATGGAGGTCATTGAGGCAGCTGGTTTGGTGAAGACTGTCAAATGCTTGGGCAAATGCTACAGCAAGCTGGTTAGGGAGTTCATTGTGAACATAGGAACTGACTGTGATGTTCCTATGAGTGCTGAATATAGACAGGTCTTTGTATGTGGCAAATGTGTTAACTTTTCACCTGCTGTAATTAATCAATACCTAGGCAGGAGCACTGAAGATGTAGCTGAGTTGGAAGTAACTCAGAATCAAATTTGCAAGACCCTTACTGGTGATCTGGTCAAGGAGTGGCCAATGAAGAATAATTTGTCTGCTGCCAAGCTCTCTACCAAGTATGCTATACTGAACAAGATTGCAGCTGCAAATTGGGTGCCTACTACCCATTCTAATGATGTCTCCAGGGTGCTGAGTAAGTTTATCTATGCTATAGGTACAAAATCTGCTTTCAATTATGGTGAATTTATTTTTTACCAAACTATAGCACATAAAAAAACCAATGCTACTAAGATCCCTATTGCTTTTCCAACCCTGATTTGTGATATTATCTAGCAACAATATCCTGAGCTCTGTTTATCTACTGATGAGGCTGTTAAAAGAGATTCAGAGATTACTTTAGATCCCAGGTTTTTGGAAAAATCACATGCTGCAGATATTGCTCTAGCATCTGCCAAAGGCAAATCTGCTATGCTCAGTAGACAGCAAATGATTGCTGATTTGAAGACTGTGAGTAAGGCACTGGATGATAAGAAGTTTTTAGTGGATCGTGTGATTCAAACCTTGGAAGCTGAAGAGATGGCTGCTCATGATGAAGCATTGGTTGTGGAGGATTCTGAAGGAAGTGCTGAGTTTTAATGCTCCATTTTTTTCTGTAATTCTGATGTTGTGTTCTTTTTGTGGGTTAAGCCCTGAATATTATGCACCTCTGTGTGTTGTTGGTCTGTAATAAGTACTAACTCTTTTATGTGTTTATTTGTTTCTGACAATATGATGTTCTTTTTCTTTTGTCAAATTATTTGGCTAAAAAGGGGGAGTATTAGTACTGAAGTTTTTGAACAAGTTACTGCTCTGATATGTTCTCTTATATGCTCTAATACCACATGAGTAATTAGCAATTAGATTCTGCAACTACGTGGCACGATAACTATTTAATGTCAGAACTTATCCGAACTAGATTAGTCAGCCCAATATTGGCGGTGGGAAAAAAAGAGTTAGATATGAAAATCATAAGTACTAGTAATCGTTTAGTTTATGACATATAAAAAAGACCATATTAAATGAGACGACATGACGAAATACTTAATTGCCGATATATATATATATATATATATATATATATATATATATATATATATATCACACACACTTATACCGTCAACTAATGTCAATTAGTATTCCCTCACATCATCTCATTTCATCCGATGTGTGTGTGATATATATATATATATATATATATATATATATATATATATATATATATATATATATATATATATATATATGGGGCTGTTGGCGTTTTTGTATGTTGGCTATAATTTTAGCAAAAACCCATTCTGTCACATGCTCTAGAAAATGCTGTAGCATCTGAGTATGTTGAGTCCTGAAGGTGTTTGGACGCGCGCGTTTTTATTTTTGAAATATATCTTGAGAAGATTTGTTTTAAAAATATATTTTATCATGCATAGCTGGCATAACAGAACGCGCCTTGGGTCAGAAGTTATCTCCAACGTGAAGATTTAATTCTAAAATATAATTCCCATATTTTAGGATTTGGTTTATTTTTATTGGATATATTTTTGAAGACTCCTTTTCTTAAGGGACAAGTCAAGCTGCGCTGAAGACTCTATATATACTTGTGTAAAACCTAGTTTAGGTTGTGTGGGAATTTTATTGTGTTCACTAAAGCGTGTGTAATCCTTATTTTACTTAGTGAACTTTGTGAGCCTTTTCTTGTATCACGTTGATACTTGCTAGAGGCATAGGTTGTTGTTTATGTTTGAGTGTGTTCTCACCATCATAAGCGTTTGTGTTTAATTGTGAACAACACTGTATTCGTGTTGTTAGTAAGGAGTAAGGCGGGGCGCCTTTGACCTAGGAGTTCCTAGGTTGAGTTGCACAAGGTGGTTGCTAGGTTAGGAGCAGTAAGCTGGCTGTTTACTGGTGTCTTGGAACTAGGACTATAGTAGTGGATTCCTCCTGGATTGGTATCCCCCAGATTAGGGCAAGTTGCGCCGAACTGGGTCAACAAACTCTTGTGTTATTTACGTTTCCGCTATTTATCGCTTTTACTATTATCTGTGTTGCGAGTAGACGCTGTAGCAATTGCTAAAGCATCTTACTACTGAGTGCCAGGAATTTCAGGGGCTGCTAACTTCCTCCTACGTGGGAGAAAATTAGCAAGTCTCCTCCCACATATTTTACTCGCGCGCTCCTATATATATGGGGGGTGCGCGAGTAAAACATCTAGGAGGAAGTTAGCAAACCTTATATATATATATATGATTGCTAATTTAGACTCATGTGACGGTAAATTAGCAAAGCACACTTATAATTTGGACGTTAATTTTAATCCAAATACATGCATTGATTTATGTATCTCTATTTCTCTCTTCTCTATTTCTATTCAACCAAACACACCCTAAAGTGAAAATTTTAACTTGGTACAATCCTTGTGGAGAACAATATCTTTTATACTGTTACGCGACGAAGTTCTAATGCACTTGCTAGAACCCAGTCAGTTATATTGATTCAAGACATGAAGGAGTTGAGTAAAGATTAATTTTGTAATTTTTCTTAAAAAGTATGCATCCACTTTGCTAATTTACATCCACTTATATAAACAATAGAATTTTATCTATTTTTTAAACATTTTTTATATAACTCAATTTATAATTCTCATTAAATAATCAAAACCATCAATTATATTCTAACTTACATCTTCATCTGCTATTTTTTCTTTCCGGGATCTATTACTCTATTACCATGCTATTATATATTTTTTGATAATAATCATTAATCATTTCTCTCTAATCAAACACACCCTAAAGTGAAACTTGTTAACTTAGCACAATCCTTATGGAGAACAATATCTTTTATACTATTACGCGACAAAGTACTAATACATTTGCTAGAACTCAATCAACTTAATTGATTCAAGACATAGACGAACTGAGTAAAGATTAATTTTATAATTTTCCTTAAAAAGGGTGCAAGCACTTTGCAAATTTACATCCACTTTTTTTTTTGACAGAAATTTACATCCACTTTTATGAACAATAGAATTTTATCTATTTTTTATTTTTTAAATATTTTTTTATATAACTCAATTTGTAATTCTTATTAAATAATAAAACCATCAATTATATTCTAACTTGCTTCTTCATATTCTATTTTTACTTTCGATGATCTATTATTCTATTCTATTTTTTTTGAACGGCAAAATATATTTATTAAAAGACCGAGTCTTCGCACAAGACGGACAAAGCTCGGCGGTAAAAAAGAACTACAAAACAAAGGCGTCGTATATAAGCTTAACACCAATGAAAATATCAAAACCTACACTACTTAAAAGAGATATACTTCTAATCCTATACTCAAAAAGACACTTAACTTCCAGACCACCAGAGAGCCCTCAGTCCCACACAAAAAGATGCCACCAAACACTAACTCCGATCTCGAATAAAAAATGATCGGCCCATCAGAATATAAAGAACAGCTCCTTGAGTCGAAAGTTGAAGGCAATGGTAGAATGAGAATCTAGGCAGACAAGTTTCAGCTTGCAGATCTCCTTCAAACAGTCAACACCGACACGGTAGATGTTACTCAGATACAAGAATCCTGCAAATCTCAACAGATTTAGAAACCATCAAAGACTAAAAAAGAGTCCGCGGTCAGAGAATCAAGCATCAAGAGACCTAAACACGCACACAACATCAACCACGGCATCACTAGAACCAACACACCACTCCAAAACCACCACACCATGAAGAGTCAACAGTATGCGGAGACAAGGTAGTCGATTCCGAAAACAATTGATAAGAGCTTTGGAATCCCATACTTCCAAAGTCTTATAAATTCCAAACTGAAATCCCATACTTCTAAATTGGAACTCAAGTCTCATACCTTGCAATTGCATCCTAAATCAATCCCTCACACCAACAAACAAAACCAACACACCATCGGAGAGCAAAACAGGAGACCAAAATCCAAAATCACAATCACAACCTCATGAACAAAAGAGCATATTATCTCACAAACACCTCATAATGTATCCAAAACTCCATACCTCATGAACAAAAGAGCATAATATGTAAAACTTCAAGAATGATCAAGTGCCTCAAATCCACCACTACAAGACAACCGACACCACACCACAACCATTAACCATGACACCAACAACAAAACCGCCACCACCCGAACCCAAACCACCACCGACCTGGATAACAATTACTAATCATTTGATGACAATCACTAATCATTTACTCTGTTCCACACTCATTATATCACAATGTTGGTTGTTTGTAGTAGAGTGGATCTATGAACATTGCATCATAACGCTGAATTTCTTTTTACATGTACTATTAGGCTTAAATGTATTTTTAGCCCCCTATATTAATATTTTAAATTTTTTGGTTCCCGTTTTTTAAAATCCAACTTTTTAGTCCCTCAATTTTAAAAGTCAATAATTTTTTATAGTCCCTTCTCATTTTAATGATGTGACGTTACAATTTTTAATGTGACAAAGAAGATTAAGAAATGTTTTTTTCCATGTCGTTAATTAATTTTCATATCATTTAAAATTGAAAGATTAAATAATAAAATTAAATAAAAGCAAATAATTATTTTTGCTAAAAAGAAATTGGAAGAACCCTAATAATTTCTATTAAACCCAAAATCCCTTCTTCATCTACCAATCTCCATTGAAACTCTATCTTTCATCCTTGATATTTTTCACTCTACACATTTTCCACTCCTTATTTTTTTTTTTGAAAAGTTTCCACTCCTTATTATGTGTTCTTCCACGAGCAGCACCACAACTACATAACTTCATTACTCTAATCTCCATTGATACCACTCAAATTCACATTAATTTACATTTCAACTTTAAGTACCCTAAACATTGGTAAACAAGATAAATATAACACACATTATTTCCTTTCTCTTATTTCTCTGCTACAAGTTCACCCCCTATCAGTGGCGGAGCTAGACTCAAATGTTGGGGAGGGCCGTGACAAAACTCGATTTTTTTTTTTCATATACTCTAGTGGTTCAAAATTTTCTTCTAATCAAATCTAAAAATATATAAATTTGTCTCAATAATGTATCAAATGAGAAAAATTCCAATAAAACAACACTTTCGGCTTACACTTTTGTTCAAAATCAAGATAAATTCAAAAAACTATAATATATTTTTCAAAGTGGCGCAATTTGTTTCCCGATTATCTTTCATTCAAGTATAATTATCTTACATATTTAAATGAAAATTCTAACTCCCATTAAAAAAAGAATAGATAATAATTTGACAAGTAAAAGCTGCGCATTATAATTTAGTGAAGTGCTTCAAAAAAATTTAGTGAAGTGTATCAAAAGAATAATAAGTAGTAATAATTTGATAAATAAAGACAAAAATGTAAATTTGTCAACAATGAGAGTTGAACCCAATTGTAAATATATAAAATAAACCTATTAATAAAAATATGTAGATAAACCTATCGAAAAATATATTTTAGGGACGGGCTGCAGCCCTGCACCTAGCTCCGCCCCTGCCCCATCCTCTAAACCCATTTTTTTGTCAAGCTCATAGATTTTGAATAATGGGATTAATTGAGAAGTTGCATGACCAGCCAAAAAATTTCAAGAAAGAAAAATGAAGTTTTAACAATTGACAAAAAATATCAGGGATGAAAGGTGAAGTTTTAATTGAGATTGGTGGAGAATTGTAGAAGATGAAGAAAGGATTTTGGGCTCAATAGAAATTAGGGTTCTTCCAATTTTCTTTTATCAAAAAAGTTTTTTCTATTTAATTTTATTATTTAATCACTTAATTTTAAATGAGATGAAAATTAATTAATGACATGGAATTTTTTTTCTTAATCATCCTTGCCACATAGAAAAATGTTGACTTTTAAATTGAGGGACCAAAAAATTGGTTTTAAAAAAAGGGAACTAAAAGTTTAAAAATATCAAAATAGGGGACTAAAAGTGTATTTAAGCCTTACTATTTTTTTGGTACATCAGAAAGATAAATGCTCCCACCATACCATACCATGAACCTCTCCTTACTCAACCCATTTCCCCTATCCCTTACCACTTGAGATATTCTACGGGAACTTAAGGCTTACTATTATTACAAGTTAAAACCGTTAAACGTATTTTTTTTTTTTTTGATATTCCAAAACCATTAACCTTATTTTACCAAAATAAATTATTGAATTTATTGGCATAATTAATCCTCTAGTTTTATTTTGACACAATTAATCCTCTAGTATTAACGAAGTGAAAAATTGAATTTAAAGGCATTAAAGGTTGGTTTGTTATTATTTTTTATAAAACTGAAGCTTTTTTTTATGAAACGAAGTGGAAAATTCAATTTAAAGGCATTAAAGGTAGAATTCAAACGGTAACGTTATTGTCCTTAAATCATATAACTGTTCAATATTGGGAATGGTTTCAATATATTTTATTTGATGTTAATGTGACGTGATATCTAATCTAATATTGTAACATAAAGATTTTTTTCGTAACATAAAGATTTAATATTGTAACAATGAGAATGAATTATATTTTAGTGATAAAGTTTAATATTGTAGTCCAAGAGTTTACATCGTATTATATATGCAGGGGACAGTGGTTCGAACCCCGGTTATTCAATTTCTCCACTTTAAAAATGGAATTTTTAGCCACACTACTTGACCAAAAAAAAAAGTTTAATATTGTAACATAAAGAGATATTTTAAATCCAATTGATACATTTGTCAAATAGTCACCTATTTATAATTAATAATAATTTCACATTTTTCAGTTGAAAAGAAAATGTATTTTGCAAGGTGTAAACCTATACAAGATATTCAAATTCAAATAGTATAAATATATAAATTCTATAAGCCCAAGACATCACACACCTTTATGCTACAGTATTTGATAAAGATTTACTCCTTGTAAAGCCACTTGAAAAAAATAGGAAATCTTTGCATTCTACCACATCATATTACATGTTGTTCAAAGCACGTATGAGGCAGAGTGGAATACGACATAGATCTCAAAAATTTACAGCTTTAAAATTTTGAAAATCTTAAAATAATAATTATATATTGTCAATGTTTATAAATTATTACTATATTTTTATCAATGATTTAGCTAGAGGTAGATAATGATGTTTATGCCGACTATGATTGAGTGGAGTCAATGATTACTAACTGCACTGCATTCTAATACATATGAAGTGTTCAATATATAAGATCGAACGACTAGATTTAAGACTTCATTTTATATTTAAAATATAAACTTAAAATTGTAATTGTCTGATCTAAAATGAACGGTCTATATTTAACTACCGCATACAATCGACTACGCTTAATCTATTTCCTGTTTGTGCGCGCATGGTCCTTGGTTTAATTCATAGCATTCTTACAAATCTAACGACTTGGTAAAAAAATTTGACAATCTAACTACGACTTGGTAATTAATTTGCAAAATTAATGCATTAACACCTCACATTACAACCTAAGATTGTTTTTATTGGTTGATATAACGCCGTAACCTAAATAGATTGTTCATAACAACTTTGTTCAAAGGAATTTACATTAATTCAATAACTTGAAAGTCAGTGTTAAAGAGAGTATTGAAAACATAATACTCCTAGCACTCCTCTTAAAATAGAGAGATAATTATGTATTTATATATTTTTTGAAGTAGAAAAAAAAGATATGACACTTTATATATATATATATATATATATATATATATATATATATATATATATATATTAATTTTTTTGGATCATTTGTTTTTAAATTTTTTATTACTCACAATAGTGAATATCGAATAATTTTTAGATAAAATGTAAAAAATTAATAAAATGCTCTTTTAAATCATTTAGTTCGGTCTAGTGATGAAGTTTGAGTAGTATGCATGAGTCATGCGTTCGATCCTCTGATCTTTAGTAAACTAAAAAAAAAAAACTCTTTAAATTTTATCCCCATAGGATAGCTCAAGTGGTAATAGCTGAGGACATATGGGTTAGGTATGGGGAGATCGAAGATTCGATCCTTGGCGGGAACAATTTAAATTTCCAATGTACCAAAAAAAAATCTTTTTTTATAATAAAAATTAGTAAAATGCTTTAAGAAATATAATACTACCTTTGTTTCTTACTATAAAAGACAAATGATTTTTTAAGTTTATTGAATAGTCAATATATTTTATCAAAATATAGACCAAATACATTAATTGATTACACAAGTTTCAAAAAAATTTCTCTATTTGATTGCTTAACATGTGTCATTTGCCCTTAAGGCACATGTTAACTTTTTCTAATTATTTAATAAATTTAAAAAATGATTTGTCTCATATAAATAACAAATGTATTAATATTTTTTCTTATATGAAATGACTTTTCTTAAAGTACAAAGTTTATATATAGTTAGTTGATTCGTGAAATTAGTTGTTAATTTATTGGGTTTGAAAAATATACGTAGCCACTATAATTTGTTCATGTACCCCTTATTTTTTTTGTGTACAATATTACTCTTATTTTTATTTGGTCATGAACTTGTTTCTAAACTAGACTTCTGAAGAATCGGAATATATTTTCTATATTCTGCATATGCATAATAATATGAATATTGTCCTTATCTATATACCTATAGTATTTTTTTCCATTGACACTAGAAGTATATTTCATAAACAGAAACACTTAAGATGCATGCATAATAAATACTAGACATAAATATGATTAAATGTATTTGTAAATTCCTTTGTTCACAAAACGGGCATGTTTTTAAATCACATAGACCAAGAAATCAATACCATCATTGATAATTACAATTTTTCTCAATAACCGGTCCTCTTACAATAATATAAATACTCATTCTTTCTCAAATTCTAATACACAATCAATCTTAATCTCTTACCACTCTTTTTACTTTTTTTTATCACTTCTTTAGCTAATATTAGTTGTTTCCTAATCTCTTTTTTTAAAGATGAAATTCTTGTTTTTTCTTCTTTTGGTATTTGTCATTGCTTCATCTAGTTTGTGCTCTATAGCAGGAAAGCCTAGACACTCAAATGCTTTCAATGTTCTTAAGTATGGTGCTAAGGGTGACGGTCATACTGATGATTCAAAAGTATAGTATTCGTTATTATTTATTTTTTCATGCAATTATATATATATATATATATATATATATATATATATATATATATATATATATTATGCACGAGGCAATTTCTTTTTTCAAATCTAATACAATTTTTAAACTTTTTTTTATTTTATAAAAAAGGCTTTCTTAAGAGCATTTCAAGATGCGTGTAGTTCAACTCAAGGCACCCCGACAATCTTCGTACCCACGGGCAAAATATTCATGACGCAACCTTTGTTGTTCAAAGGTCCATGTAAATCTGCAACCATTAATTTTATGGTAAGTTCTTTTTTTTGACACATTTTTATGGTAAATTATAAATAATCGAATCAATTACGCATATTTGCATGCATTATGACTATGGTGAATGTCTCACTTTCTATTTATGTGTACCTTACTCCATCTATTTTGTCATTCTTACTTTTTATCTCGTGCATTTATCATATAATAAATAAATAACTAAATAATTTTCATTTAATATATGGTTAATTTTTTTTGTTTAACTAGTATTTATTTATATTATTATGATCAAATTAATATTATGTAATTTGATAGATTAGAGGAACAATAACTGCTCCACAAGAACGTGAAGATTGGAAATGGTCCACCAATCATGGTCATAAGGATACATGGATCACATTCAATCACATAAAAGGACTTGTTGTCAATGGAGGAGGAACACTTAATGGTCAAGGTGCTTCATGGTGGGAGAAAGATAACAGACCAACGGTAAGTTAATTTTATATAAACTATATACTATATAACATATCATATGAAAATCAATTAAAATAATTATTTGACATAACATGTATATTTGTGTAGGCCCTTCGTTTTCTTGAATGTGATAATGTAAAACATGGTCCAATAACACATATGAACAGCCCAAAAAATCATATAAGCATAACTGGATGCAATGGTGCTTTAGTCACCCATGTTCGTATAATTGCACCTGAATCTAGTCCTAACACCGATGGAGTTGATATTTCATCATCAAGCAACATTGTCATTGACCATTCAACCATCTCTACTGGTTCAACTCTTGATTTATTCTCTTTCATTGTACATTTTTATTAATCATAGGGTCAAATTTTTATTCAATTAATCATACTTTCTAATTTATTGTTTATTATAGGTGACGATTGTGTTGCCATTAACTCGGGTTCCAAACTCATTAGAATATCTAATGTAAATTGTGGACCTGGTCATGGAATTAGGTTAGTTGTTCAATTTAAATAATGATAAGATTTAAATTTTGGTATTATGTTATTATTTTGTCAATATTAATGAATCACTAACCTCTTTTGGGTGAATATATAGTGTTGGAAGTCTTGGAAAAGATGGAAAATTTGCTAGAGTAGAAGGGGTACATGTGTCAAACATAACCTTCACTAGAACAACAAATGGTGCTAGAATCAAGACATGGCAGGTAAGAATCGATTATAGTTAATTGGATAATTAATTAAATTAATTATCGCGATTTACTAATGATAATAGTAGTTCTAATTTTTGTTTTTGTTTTTTGAATTAGGGAGGATCTGGGTATGCGAGGAATATAACTTATGAAAATGTTAAACTTGTTGACGTGAAAAATTCTATAATTATTGATCAAAAATATGACGCCGCTTTATTGAAAGGCGGAGGCAGAGCAGTGAAAGTTAGCGATGTTACTTTCCGCAACTTTCGGGGAACCTCAAAAAATGAACTTGCAATTGAACTGAATTGTGCCGTTATTGGTTGCAGTAACATCGTACTTGACAAAATTGACATAACTGGTTTTAACGGAGAGAAAACATCTTCATCATGCATTAATGCACGAGGGACAAGCTCTTCATGCAGTCCAACTGTTGGATGCCTTCGCCATTTATGAAAAAATTGAAGAAGAAGAAGAAGAAAATAAAAATATTGTGATCCTTAAAATATCAAATGTGGGTCAAGTTAGTTTTTTTTAATGCATTAGTATAAGTTACCCAGGCTAAGCAGGGGTAATATTCATCATTAATTTGTATTGTGATGAGAGACTCAAATTTTGTATAAATTTTAAAATAAATAGTAGAATAAAAGTACTACGATCTATTGATAGAGTTATATAATTTACCTTTACCAATAAAAAAATGTGTTATATGTGTCAAAATTATCAGTTTTGGGTGCATTTGTTTGAGATTAAAAAAAAATAATTAAAAAATCTAAGATATTTTATTTAGAGATTTTTTTAAAAAATTTAAAGGTACTTTCCGTTTGTTTACCATCAAAAAAATCATTTTTATAAAATAGGAAAGCTTCTGCACTTAGATTGTTTAGTTTTAAAAAAATAAAATAGAATCTTTTTAATAGCTTTTTATTTTGGAGCAAAAAATGATTTTATTTTAACAAAATGATTTTTTAAAAAATCTATAACAAACACTTTTAAAATGATAAAATAAAAAAAATCCTTAACAAACGCACTCTATATTTGTTTGAAGAAAGATAAACATAAAAAGTAGATACTGGACCCAACATTGAATGGGTCCCGTTATTGTTATTATGTAGACTCCAACACTATTTTTTTTGTATCAATCTCTCTCTAAATAAAATTTTCCATTACTTTTAAGAAATGAAGTGAATCTTAATCAAGGATTTGATTTGTTTATCTTAATGACAAACTTTAGTACTCTAAAGCTATTATACTAAAAATTCAAATTAAAAAAAATGTATATCCAATTAACCTTTTATAAAAGAGTGAAAATGAAATTCAGCCCATAAGTAATAAAAAATAACAAATAAAATGAAAGAAAGAAGCAAACAAAATGAGATCCGAAGATTAGATTGAAGGTGTGAAAAACACAAGAAGGATGGTTGAATTGTGATTTTGATTTTTAAAACCTTTTCTAACTTAACACAAATGATCAAAAGATGCAGCGGATAACAACACAAAAACGTAACACAAAGAGATTAGAGAGAGAGAGACATAGAAAAAATTATATTGGTTTCCCTCATAAAATGAGAGTACTCATGTTCCCTTGTACTTCAAAGGGCGTTCAATATAATCACTAATGATTATAAATGTTCAAGCACACAAGCACAAGACTTCACTAATGTTACAAAAGAAATAAGATAGTATAAGTATTTGAACACTTGATATATAATCAGTGGTGCTCTCAAAATACAACTCAAATCACAAGACTTAACACTTAATTCTAAGATACAAAGAATATATTAGAGGATCAAAGCTTGTTTGTCTTTTGGATATATGATTTATCAATTTTTAGAGCAGTTGTGAATCCTTAAAATGAAGTTCTCTATTTATAAGTGAATGAATAAATACGTTTGGAAGATGATCGTTGTATAGCCATTTTCAGCTGAGATAGTACAATTGTTTGTGTAACATGGGTGTATTACCAAATCAGGTAATAGTTATCCAATCATTGTCCTTGTTGAGAATATTCGCCCATATATATCAAGTAAAGATAGCACAATATTACTAACGTTTCAATCCTTAAAGAGTAAAGAAACTGTACTATGTGTTGGGTCAATGAGGGGGCAGTCTTGGGGATCATCCATAATGGGTCTAGAACATCGATATAAGTGAGTCGGACACCACATTCTTACCCAAAACCTTAAGGCATTGGTTTTAGGGTCATCACACTTATAAAGGGTTCAACCTCCACTTCTCTGAGCAATGCGAGACTTAACTCACACTTACCACAACACTATGATTATTCTTCAATCATTTTTAATTATCAGAGGAACAAGAACATTCTCCAATCATTGGTGATCAGAAAATTATCTTTTGAGAAAGATTGTCTAAACTGACCTTTCAGAGTTAGTTTGAGTACCTAACTCATCCTCTAAGTTTTCATCTTCTGAAACTTTTTTTCCTGATGACTTGATAATCTCTGAAATTCATTAGAGCTTGATAAATTTATATCTTTTGATAGTCTTCAGAACTCGACATCATATGTTTCAGAAGTTCAAAACTTGACTCTTGCTCTATGTGATCATATAAATTTTATCTTGTGATCATGCACACTAGAACAATTTTTTGTATACCCCAATTGTACATTAATACTTTGTTATCATCAAACTTTAAAAAGGTTGTGTCATAATCACTCTTGTTCCAACAATCTTTCCCTTTTTGATGACGACAAACCAAATATTAATTTACATGGTTATTGATTTAATTTATCATGTTTCCATGAGGTTTAAAAGGTATGTAAGCTCCCCCTAAATTCAACAGTGATTAATTTGAATCAGTTTAAGAAAAAATTATTAAACTTGAATTAAATTTTCATACTTGACTCTCAGAAGATGAAGTTTGCAAGCTCTACTCTTAAGTCTGATAAATATAATCTTATTTAGCTCATCACATTTAAAAGAATCAGGTTAAGATCTACAAATTAATAACTCTTACCCCCCCCCCCCCCCCCCCCCTCCTCCATTTTTCATTAACAAAAATGTTATCATCAAAGCTCAAAAAGTTGTGTCAAATCACTCTTGTTGTAACAATCTCCCCATTTTTTATGCTGACAAATAAATTATTAATATACATGATTATTGATTTAACTTATCACTTTTGTAAGCTGACGTCAAAAAAAAAAAAAAAAGGTTTGTAAGCTCCCCTAAATTTAACGGTGATTAACTTAAATCAATTTAAGAATAAATTATTAAACTTGAATTAATTTTTCATACTTGACTCCCAAAAGATGAGGTATGCAAGCTATTCGTCTAAGTCTCATAAGTATAATAAAAAATTGTAATTAGCTTTTACCCCCGTAAAATACACCAAAGTTGCAAAACTCCCCTGTAAAATTATTTTGTTGCTTTATCCTCCTGTAATATTAGATTCTGCATTTTACCCCCTTAGTCAAAGTCAAAAAATCTGACGTGGCAGAATAATGATGCGGCAGGTGACGTGGCGTGCCACATGAATTTTTTTTTTTTTTTAATTTTTTTTTTCAAAAAAAAATGCCAACTAAGTTTTTTTTTTAAATTTTATTTTTATTTTTACTTTTTTTTAGATTTTTTATTTAGGGGCAGTTTTTAGTATAATTTACGGTGGTTTTATTATATTTAGCGGAGGTTCTGTTACGGCGGTTTTAAAATATTTATAGATATAATTTTATTTTGCGGCGGTTTAATAAACCTCGCAAATTAAGAATTTATTATGCAAAGGTTTAATAACCTCACAAATTTTATTTTGCGGCAGTTATATTATAGTTAAATAAACTTGTGCACTTTGCATAATAAATTCTTAATTTGCGAGGTTTATTAAACCGCAGCAAAATAAAATTTTCGTTAAATATTATAAAACCGCCGCAAATTATACTAGAAACCGCCGCTAAATAATAAATCTATAAAAAAAAATTAAAAGAGTTTAGTGGCCAATTTCTGTTAAAAATTATTAAAAAAAAAAAGAAAAACCGAGTTACCAGTTTCTAGTATAAATTTTTATTTTGCATCAACATTATTTATCATCAATTTTTAGTATAATTTAACGGCGGTTATAAACCCTCGCTAAATAAGCTATGCACTTTGCATAATAAATTCTTAATTTACGAGGTTATTAAACCGCCGCAAAATAAATTTTTCGTTAAATATTATAAAACCGCCGTAACAAAACCTCCGCTAAATATAATAAATCCGCCGTAAATTATACTAAAAACCGTTGATAAATAAAAAAATCGAAAAAAAAAGTTTAAAAAAAAAAAATATGAGTTGGCATTTTTTTTTGAAAAATAAAATAAAACAAATTAAAAAAAATCCATGTGGCACGCCACGTCACTTGCCACATCATTATTCTGCGACGTCAGATTTTTTTGACTTTGACCAGAGAGGTAAAATGCAGAATCTAATATTACAGGGGGTAAAGCAACAAAATAATTTTACAGAGGGTTTTACAACTTTGGTGTATTTTACAAGGGGTTAAAAACTAATTAACCCTTTCTTAAAATATCAAATGTAAAATTTATAACTCATATAATGTTATCCGTTTCAAATAAATCAAGAAAAATAATAAAACCAATATAAATGATTCATTTTTAATAGTCTCATACTAAACTTATAACATTTAAAAGAAGGCAAATGCTAAAGAGTGTATCAGGTGCATTTTTTAAGCCCCTTAAATAGTATTTTTTCTGGTCACATTTATAAGTAAAAAAATCACTTACGCGGTGTTTAAGAAGGATTTAGTTAAGTGTAGTTAATTTTCTTGATTTAATATAAAAAATAGTTAAGTTTACTATATTGCCCTTTTGATTCTTCTTAGAAATCATATGCTTTTGTAAAAGTGAAATAAATGCATTAAAATAGGTAAAATTAAATAAGGGTATATTAGAAATAATAATATTAATGTCCTCATGAGCTTAGCTCAATTGGTAAAGGACATTGCACATTTGTGCAGGGACCGGGGTTCGAACCCGGTATGCCCACTTATTTCACCTTTAAAGGGTGAATTTCAAGCCGCTAGGCTACCTGACCAAAAAAAAAAAGAAATAATAATATTAATTAGTTTAAAAATTGTAAACTTTTGCTTATGATAGTGACAAAAATTTGAAGTGTTTTTTTTTGCTTATAAATGTCTTTTCTCATGTCCGGTTTTAAACTCCATGTGAATTAATTTTACCCTTCAACTTTGGCCAAAACTGTCAGGATTAAAGAACGGAACTTTAAGACGGCCAAAACCATCTGAATATAAAAACGAACTAGAGAGATCAGTACTGTTTGGAACTTTGGGACGGTCAATGCCGTCTGAAAGTTGAAGTAGATTAAAAGAAGAAAAATTGGCATGGCCAGGCTGCAACAGTAGCACTTCACATTTCTTCTATAAATCAATTCACACTCACACAAATTTCACACTTCACATTTCATATTCTTCACTTTTTTCTGTCTTAAATTTCTCTAACTCTTAAAATTTATCTTCTCTCAGTTATATTTCTAAACCTTTTCAACCTATTTCTCTATTTTTATCATGTAAATATTATTCATGTAAATATTATTCATCATCACTTTATTTTTATCATGTAAAAAGTGCAAAAGTGTAAAGAATCAAGGATCAAAATAGAGAAAAAAGAAACAAAGCAAGATAAGATGTCTCTTTCTCCAATTAGTCCAACAACCTCACCCACCAACTTCTATAAAATATTTAATAATTAAAATAATTCAAAAGCTAATTAGTTTCATGCATATATAAAATAAATAGTAAAAAAAACATGGTGAGGAGAGAGGAGAGAGAAGCTCTGCTAGGGTTTACCGCTGTTCCAAACAGGAGTCGTTTTCCATACCGGGAAACGCCTTCTAAAGGTAGACGTTACCAGGGCTTTGGTGAGGTAAACACTGGGGGGGTGAGGGAATTTCCGGGGGAGAGAGATACACATGAGGGTTTTGAAATCACAGAGAAATGGATTGAGGTGAGAAATAGGAAAAGGAAAGCGAATCAACCGGTTCTTCAGAGGCGAGACGACTGCGGGAGATCAAGACAAGGTTACGATAATAGATTTCTAGGTTATTCAGCAGGGAGAGATGGTTATCAACGACAGGGTTCTGACGGAACATCTTCTTTTTATTTCACCAATTTTCCAGAGGAATTGCACCAAGAGGTTCTAAGGACAAAGTTTCAACAGGTGTGGAAGGTTTATGATCTTTATATTGCGCAGAAGAGGAACGCTCGTGGGAAGTTGTTTGGGTTTGTGCAGTTTGAAAATGTCAGGAATGAGAACAAAATGGTGGCTGCACTGAACAACATGTGATTTGGCACGTACAAGTTATGGGCTAATGTGGCACGTTTCCATAGAATGAGTGCGCCAAAGGTTGACGATAAGAAACAGCAGATAGGGGGAGGCGTGAAAGAGGTGAATGGGGAGAAGGTCAGTTATACGAAGGAAGCGTTGGCTAGGGTTGATAGCCCTCGCCATGGTGGAGGTAAATCTTTTGCGGAGGTCACCAAGGGTAGGGTCATAATGGAGCAAGTGAGGAGTATGAAGGGGTTAACTGTTGCGAGGTCTGATACTGGGCAAATTACATATAGCTCAAAGAAGGAAGATATGGAGTGGGTGAAGAAGGGATTGGTGGCCACTGTGGTAACACCATCTATGGTTTATGCATTACAACAAACAATTCAAGTTGCTGGGTTTACATCTATCCGTGTCATTGTCATGGGTGGGGATAAAGTCTTTCTTTATTCTATTGTTCCGGAGGAAGATATTAAAATTGTGTTGGCGGGAGCTTTGGTATTTTTTGAACAGTTTTTCCAAAATGTTGCGATGTGGAAGCCAAATTTGTGTCAGCTAGCTAGGTATGTGTGGTTGCGGGTGACAGGGACTCCGATGCATGCTTGGACTATTGATTTCTTTACAAAACTAGCTGAAGAGTATGGTACTTTCATTTGTGTTGATCATGCTACGGAACAAAGGCTGAGGTTGGATTTTGCACGAGTGCTTATTTGTTGTCCGCCTAATGTGGAGTTTACCAAGTTCTTGGAGGTAAAGGTTGATGAGGAGGTATTTTGTTTACGTGTTGAGGAGGATTGCCAATATGATCCCAAGCTGGAGTATGATATGTTGAGGGCTCAAAATGTCAATTCCGGATCATCTTCACCGGGGTCAAGTGTGTTTTATAATTCGAACTTGTCCGTTGATTGTAAAGACTTGAGTAGCGACGAAAATATTCAAGGCCTTGTCAAGGATCTAAATGAGGAGTGGGAGAAATTACAAGTAGAAGAGCAACTGATTGGGCAGAGTGGAAATTTGGTGGCTAATGCAGTGACAAATGTGGGTGGAGTACATCAGTTGGGGGGTAATTCAGCAAAGGAGGGTGTGTGTGATAGCAATGCAATTGGGGCTGATTGTGGGGAGGATAGGCTTGTTAATGCAATGGCCATGCAAGTGGAGGGGTGTGGGGGAGGGAAGGGTGTTGTACGTAATATGGTAACACATGTGACAGGTGGGTGTGATGAGGTAGAGGTTTTGGCATTTAGTGGAAGAATGGGACCACAAAAGTCATACAACCCATGTGATAAGAGTAGTGGGCTGTCCAAACCAACAAATTTTGTTTCAGAAAATACTTCATTAATTAGACAAGGGAGGGTTGAAGATATCTTATTGATGCAATATCCAGTTTCACCATTGCAAAAAGCAGATTTACAAGGTCACAAATCAGCTTCGAATACTTGTAATTTCATGTCTTTGGAGGAGCTATGTGCTTCGGTTGAGGTGGTGGCCACTACACCACGTCAAACCGCGCCGACGAAGGGGGTGGTGGACGCTGTGGCACATGTTGTGGGTGCTTCATCGTGTGTTCTACCTCCCGGAAAGGGTCCTCGTGAAAAACAACGAAGGAGAGGGCGGACGTGTCTTACTTTTAAATCACTAGCTCGCCTACCAGAGCAGAAGCGAGGGGAAGTATGGAGAAAGATGGAAAACACAAAACAAAAAATTGCTGGTAAGAGTTCAGTGGCGCAGTCGACGGATGACATTAGTTCATCGACGGTGTCTGGTTCGGTAAAGAATTGTGATGACTGGAAGTCCTTGATGCTTTTGCAAAGTAAATCAGGGGATTATGCTTCTGGAGTAATAGCTTTTGGTGATAAGGTTAAACTGAATTTTAAGGGGCATCATCAAGAGGTGGTGAGGCATATTGATTTAATTAATTCTACATCAAACATTAAAGATACAGGGGAAGGAGGTTCTGCAAGACAGTGAGCAAGTAGGGGAGGTTCTTGTTCTGTTAGGTGTTGTGATTATTTTTTCTATGAAGATGCTTTCTTACAATATAAGGGGATTGGGGGGTGCTTTCAAAAAAAATGAGGTTCCTAAATTAATTCGTACATTATGTCCAGATGTGGTGTGTATACAGGAAACGGAAATGGAGTTTATTGACAGATCTGTTTGTGAGGTTGTATGGGGAGGAAATGAAGTTGATTTCTCGTTTAGACCATCGATCGGAGCGTCGGGCGGTATTCTTACTTTATGGAATACGAGGTCGGTTTCTATGGTATCGACTTCTTCATTCACAAATGCTTTGATGGTTAGAGGATTGTGTGTTTCTTCAGGTGAGTACTTTGGTGTTATAAATGTTTATGCGCCTTGTGATTGGAAGGGTAAGGCGAATTTGTGGCAGAGGCTGGAGGGACTGATTCTGATGGGCAGGGGGGAGAGTTGGTGTGTCTGCGGTGATTTTAATTCGGTCCGGGAAGGGGCTGAAAGAAGAGGAAGAGGGGTGGTGGAGGTTGAGTCTGATGTGACGCGTTTTAATGACTTTATTTCTAATTCTGAGCTTGTCGATCTACCTCTTTTTGGTCGGCAATTTACATGGTATCGGGCAGATGGCTCGGCAATGAGTAGGTTAGATCGATTTCTTTTGTCAGAAAAGTGGATATTTGTTTGGCCTAATTGTGTACATGTGGCTATGATAAGAGGTGTGTCGGACCACTGTCCGTTGGTTTTGCGTCAGGAAGAGGATGATTGGGGGCCGAGGCCAGGACGTATGTTGAAATGTTGGTCTTTGCTTCCGGGTTATCAGGTGTTTGTTAGAGATAAATTGAATTCGAGTGTTGTCACTGGATGGGCTGGTTATGTTCTTAAAGAAAAGTTAAAATATGTGAAAGGGGCTCTAAAGGATTGGCATTTTTACCATGGTCGAAATATCCCAGCGCGAATATTAGAGGCAAAGGAAAAATTGGCTGAGTTGGATCTGAAAGGGGCAGATACTAGTTTGACTGAAATAGAGATTGTGCAACGAAGAGAGTTGTCGGTTAGCTTGTTTTCTTTGGCTAGAGCAGAATGCAGCATAGCATGGCATCAATCTCGAGTTAGGTGGCTCCGTGAGGGGGATGCAAATTCAAAAAAAATTCATGCTTTGGCTTCTCATAGGCGTAGGAAACAGATGATTGTTATTCTTCATGTTGATAATGCTCAAATTGAAGGAGTTCAGCCCATCCGAACGACAATCTTTGAGCACTTCTCGTCTCATTTTAAGTCTGATAAGCGCAGTAGGCCAGAGGTGGGTGGTTTACCATTTCAATCTCTTTCGGAGGCAGAGGCAAATTCTTTAGTGGTACCGTTCGGAGAGGATGAAATTAAAAGAGCAGTGTGGGATTGTGATAGCTTTAAGAGCCCGGGACCGGACGGTGTACATTTGGGGTTTATAAAGGACTTTTGGCCTGATTTGAAAGCTGATCTAGTACGTTTTTTTGCCGAATTTCATCGTGATGGGCGTCTGACTAAAGGGATTAATTGTACCTTCATTGTTCTGATACCGAAGATAGAGTCTCCTCAACGAGTTTCGGACTATCGTCCTATTTCTTTGGTTGGTTGTGTGTATAAAATTTTATCTAAAGTGTTGGCAAATCGATTGAGCTTGGTTATAGGGAGTGTTATTGCAGAATATCAATCGGCGTTTGTTAAAGGGCGGCAGATTTTAGATGGGATTTTAGTTGCAAATGAACTAGTGGATGATGCAAAAAAACGAAAAAAAGAATTGTTATTGTTTAAGGTCGACTTCGAAAAAGCCTATGATTCCGTGGAGTGGGACTATCTATTTTCTGTTATGAAGAAAATGTGTTTTCCTGAGCAATGGTGTAAATGGATATCTGAGTGTGTTAGATCTGCTTCTGCATCTGTGCTGGTAAATGGAAGTTCAACTGATGAATTCTTCTTTGAGAGAGGACTTCGGCAAGGGGATCCATTGTCTCCTTTTTTGTTTTTGATAGCAGCAGAGGGTCTTAGTTCGATGATGTCTGAGGCGTTGCGTTCTGACTTGTTCTCTGGCTTCCCTGTGGGGCGGTTAGGTACTATGCGTGTGTCTCACTTGCAGTTTGCAGATGATACTTTACTGATTGGTTCTAAAACTTGGGAAAATGTGCATTCTATTAAGGCTACTTTGGTGCTTTTTGAATTGATGTCAGGTCTTAAGGTTAACTTCCACAAGAGCTTACTGGTGGGGGTGAATGTCCCGGTGTCTTGGTTGGCGGAGGCAGCTCAGTTATTGTGTTGTAAGGTTGGCTCAACTCCTTTTAATTACCTTGGTATTCCGATTGGTGGTAATCATAGAAGAATTTCCTTCTGGAAACCTGTCGTTGATAAAATTAAATCTCGGTTAACTGCTTGGAAATGTCGAAATCTATCTATGGGTGGCCGATTGGTTCTTCTCAAAGCCATCTTATCCTCAGTTCCGGTTTATTATCTTTCTTTTTTCAAAGCTCCCTCAGGTATTGTTTCTCTTCTTGAATCTTTTTTCAAATCTTTTTTGTGGGGTGGGGATGGGGAGGCGCGTAAGGTCCATTGGGTTATGTGGGATAAAGTGTGCTTAGATCGGAGGCAGGGTGGGTTGGGGGTGAGGAAATTGAGGGAGTTTAATATAGCATTGTTGGGTAAATGGTGTTGGAGGGTAACAATGGAGGGAGGAGGGTTGTGGTGGCGAGTTTTATTTAATAAGTATGGTGCGGAGAGGGGTATGTTGAAAGATGGGGGAGCTAATGCGTCGGCGTGGTGGAAGGATGTGGTGGGGGTTTTGAAGGGGGAGTTTAATGGTATTGATAGGTGGTTTCAGAGGAGGTTGCGTCGAATAGTTGGTGATGGGGAAAAAACATTGTTTTGGCATGATCCATGGTGGGGTGATGGGGTGTCTTTGAAGGATCGGTTTCCTCGGTTAGCAGGTCTTGCTGAGGAACAGGATGTGTCGGTTGGGGAGTTTTGTCGTAGGGGGTGGGGGGTGGTGGTTGGGTGTGGAGGAGACCTCTGTTTGTGTGGGAGGAGAATTTATTGCGGGAATGCTGTGCTTTGTTACCTAATATTACTATGCAGGCAAATGTGTCAGACAGGTGGAGTTGGCAGTGTGGGACTTCTACTTGCTATGCGGTTAAAGAGGCATATCAATCGTTGGTTACTCAGGGTCTTGGTGTAGTTCCAGTGGATAATGTGTTTGCTCTACCGTGGCACAAAACTGTTCCTTTAAAAGTTTCGGTTTTTGCATGGCGGTTCTTACAGAATAGGTTACCGACGCGGGACATTTTAATTCATCGGGGTATTATTCCAGCAGGTTCTCATATGTGTGTATTTGGGTGCTCAACGCCTGAATCCCTCTCTCATTTGTTTTTTGTGTGCGAGTTTGCACAAATGGTATGGAATGGCTTACTACAATGGCTGGGTGTTCAAAGTGCGTTTCATTCAGATCCGATTGGGCATGCTCGTCAGTTTATTGGACTCCAGGTGCATTTTGTGAAGATCAAAGGGTTTTATCAGTTATTGTGGTTAGCCTCTATTTGGTGGATTTGGAAAGCTCGCAACCAATTTTTCTTTCGGCAACAACCTCTTACGGCGGCTCAGGTGGTGGATCAGATTCGTCTTCATGTGTGGTGGTGGTTGAGGGCCAAAAGGACTGATTTTATAGTAGACTTTAGTTTTTGGCTTTCTAATCCAATGTTGTGTTTAGGGGTGCCAATGACTTGAATTTTAGACTTTTTAGCATTTGTGTCGCAGATGTCTTACCAAATTCATGGGCATAAATACTGTAACTTTGTAAATGATTTCTTTGTCATGCTAGATGTGCACATCTTGTGCTAGTCTACCATGCTATTTAATGCAATTTTTTTGGCGGTTTCAAAAAATATATATATAAAATAAATAAAAAAGGTTAACAGTTGCAAAAAATCAATTAGGCCGGACGTAATAAAAAAGGTTAACAGTTGCAAAAAAGGTCAAGTTCCGTCATTTAATTTAGTTGGCGACGACATGGAATCTATGGCGTATGCATAATAATGTGGTGTTCAATGGAGGTTCTGCTAACTTGACTAGTTTAGTGGAACAAATTGTATCTATTTCTTGGTTTTGGTTTTTAGATCGAATAGGAGGTCACGTTAACTTTTCTTATTCAGATTGGTGTAATAATCCTTTAGAATGCCTTAATAGCTTTTAAAGGATTTTGGTGTTGATTTGTAAGGGTTGAGTACCTCTTGTACTCCTTATAAATCAAATTTTGCTTATCAAAAAAAAAAATTAGGCCGGACGTGTTTCTCTACACTTCGTAATTTTAACAGTTGCAAAAACTTTCTCTACATTATAAAACTCAATTATTATTTGTTATATATATAAAAAAAAATTATTATTTTAAAATAAGGGAAGTTCCGGAAAGTCTGGACCGTCCCACAATATAATAGATTGTACAATTATTTATTGAAGGTTTAGGCCGTCAGGAAATGTGTGGTCATGTCAGAGACAATTTCCTAATGGCCATAGACGTCTGGAAATTCACTTACGTACTTTTAGGCAGTTTTGGCCTTCTAAAAGTGTGTCAGTTTCAACTGGTCCAATTACAAAGGGTTTAGACTGTCTGGAAATTTTTCAACACCCAATTTCCCAACGGATTTTGGCCGTCTGTGGGCCGTCTGGAAATATTTATTTTGAAACGGTTTTTGCAAGTTTGGAAAAGCTTTTAACCTTCACTAATTAATGTTTTTCTTGTAGTAAATGTAGTAACTTTTTAATATATTTGAGACTTTCAATTTTATTTTATTTATATATGAGATCGGAGAGGTATCTAATAATAATACTATCAAATAACAAAACATATTAAAATTAATTCTAAAATTTACAAGGAGATGTCAAATGAAACTATATTTTTAATTCTAGAAAACACACGCACACACACACACAAACTTCAGATCTTCACAAGTCTAGAAGGAGATGTCTAATGGAACTATATTTTCTAAAGGGGGCTGCTAACATCCTCCCACCTAAAATCATGTGGGAGGAAGTTAGCAAGCATCCTCCCACTACAAATTGACTATAAAACCCCTATAATTACTCACGCGCGCCCCCCATATTTACTTTTCGCCCCCCCCCCCACACAACCCTTTCTCACACGCGCCCCCCAGTTACTTCGCGCCCCCCCCCACCCTTTTTACTGCGCGCGCCTCCCTAATTGCTGGGCGCGCCCCCCATACCACCCCTCCCCCCCCCCACCCCCACCCCCCCCACCCCAATTTAATTTTATGTTTTTTTTTTTTTTAAAAATTTTTTAATAGTTTTTTTAGTTATTTAAAATACATTCCTCTCCACCTTCATTTTTTTTTATAATCTTTTTTTAAAAAAAATTTGTAAAATTTTTTATTTAATTAAATTTTAATTAAATAGATCTTTGAAACCATAAACATTGTTTAATGGTTTTAAGACGTTATAAACTGAAATCATTAGTATGGTCTAATGGTTTCGATACCCTAAATAAATAAAATTATAGTCAAATATTAAAATAAGATGATATGGTTTCTAATAAAGATAAAATGACAATAAAATTATTATTGTTAAATGGTTTTAAATAATTATTATGACTGAAATCATAAAATAAATCTTTAAAACCATAAACATTGTTAAATGGTTTCAAGACGTTATAAACTGAAACCATTAGTATGGTCTAATGGTTTCGTTATCCAAAAATAGAAAAAAATTGAGTAAAATTTTAAAACAAGATGATATGGTTTATAATAAAGTAAAAGAACAATGAAATTATTATTATAAAATATTTTTAAATAATGATTATGACTGAAATCATAAAATAAATCTTTGAAACCATAAACATTGTTAAATGGTTTCAAGACGTTATAAAGTGAAACCATTAGTATGGTCTAATGGTTTCGTTATCTTAAAATAGAAAAAATTTGAGTAAAATTTTAAAACAAGATTATATGGTTTATAATAAAGTAAAAGAACAATGAAATTATTATTATAAAATATTTTTAAATAATGATTATGACTGAAATCATAAAATAAACCTTTGAAACCATAAATATGATTAAATAGTTTCAAGATGTTATAAACCGAAACCATTAGTATGGTCTAATGGTTTCCATACATAAAATAATTTTTGTGGAGTTTTTTACTTAATTAAATTTTAATAAATAGATGTTTGAAACCATTAATATGATTAAATGGTTTCAAGATGTTATAAAGTGAAACCATTAGTATGGTCTAATGGTTTCGTTATCCTAAAATAGAAAAAATTTGAGTCAAATTTTAAAACAAGATGATATGGTTTATAATAAATTAAAAGAACAATGAAAATATTATAGTAAAATAGTTTTAAATAATGATTATGACTGAAATCATAAAATAGATCTTTGAAACCATTAATGTTGTTAAATGGTTTCAAGACATTATAAACTGAAACCATTAGTATGGTCTAATGGTTTCGTTACCCTAAAATAGAAAAAAAAAATTGAGTCAAATATTAAAACAAGATGATATGGTTTCTAAAGATAAAAGGACAATGAATTTATTATTGTTAAATGGTTTTAAATTATGATTATGACTGACATCATAAAATAAATCTTTGAAACCATAAACATTGTTTAATGGTTTTAAGACGTTATAAACTGAAATCATTAGTATGGTCTAATGGTTTCGTTACCCTCAAATAGAAAAGACCATTTTATTGTTAAATTATTATTAGTATGTCAAAACCATTTTTACTCCACTAAATAATTTTTATGTTAAAGTACATGTTTTAGTATATAATTTTAAATTAAAATAAAGATATATAAACAACGAAAAGCTAAAAAAAAAATTGCACTTCAAATGAACAAAAAAAATATGTACTTCAAATGAACAAAAAAATAAGTATACAATTTCCTATAATATGTACTTCAAATTGCCTAAAAAAAAATTACTTCAAATGAACAAAAAAAAACTACAAAGCTAAGTTTTTAAAAAACATCAAAAAAAAAAAAAAAGGGTTGGGGGGGGTGTGGTTGGGGGGCGCGCACAGTAATGGGGGGTGGGTAGGGGGCGCGCACAGTGGGGGGCGCGCAGAGCAACTGAAGTTTGGGGGGGGGGGGGGCGCGCGAGTAACTGGGGGGCGCGCGCGAGTAATGGGGGTGGTGGGGGGCGCGCGCAGTAATTTTTGGGTGGAGGTTTGCTAACTTCCTCCCACATGGGAGGAAGTTAGCAAACCCCTTTTCTAAAAAGTAAACACTGATTAATTTATACAAACACTACTCTATTCTATTTTGTTGCTGCCACTTCTTTTTAACTTGTCTTGTTTTCTTCTACTGAATATTACTAATCACAATTGTATGTAACTCTTCATCCATGTTTGATTGACTCTTCATTGCTGCTGAAAGTGAAGCTACAGCCTCTCCAACTGTCAAGAAAAGATAATCGGTTCTTGCGAATTCGTTATCTTGGTCTGCTATTTTCATCTTGTCAATTACTTCAGCTAGAGGATTCACCAATACAAACTGTCATAACTTATTCCAATTAGTCATAGTTGATATATCATATGAAAAATATCATATAAATTTGTCATAATTCTGCAATGTTACCTCAATTCCCTTCATTGTTAATGCTACTTTTAACTCCTTGAAAAGTGAGACTCCACTTGTGTCTATGGAACTCACAGCTGAAAATTCAAACTTTTCATCATTGATACAAATGTGACAAAATATATCATTTATGATTGCTTGTGTATGAAGTTACCTGACATTTCCAGAATAACATATCGAAGGCCTAACTTTTCTGTTCTGGTAACCTCGTCTTCTTCTTCTTCTTCTTCTATCCATCGCAATATCCTATAATAACAAATGTTAATGGTTTATTAATAAATTAATGCAGCTAAAAATTTTATACAAAATTGATAAATTTGGTAAGATAAAACCAACCTCTCGTGAAGATATGTGATGTTAGCAAAATTGATTGAAGCTTCTATACTTAGAATAAGAAAACCAGGTACTCTTGTAGCTTCTTTATAATGGTGAAGATTTCTATATATGTTTGTCGCTGGTATGTTCCCCAACATCACTGTCTTAGGCCTTGTAATTTGCAGTAGGATCCTAAAAATTGACAATCCGACCTGATCAACAAGATGATCACCTATCCTTGTCAATCATAACGATTTGCAAAGAAATGCGCTGAAAGCTTCCTCATATCAAATATTCTCTATGTTATAGACATTATTAGCTACATTAGTTAGAAGTTAGTCACGGCTATTTAAGCCTCGTTGTAGTCAACATTCTCATTATCACTATTTATGATGAATTAGAACTCATGACATGAATGAACTTACTGCGATAGCGAGGCCGTACTGGACAGAGAGGAAGATAACACCAAAGAATGCAGTCAACAACACAACGAAATCGAATTTGTCGAGCTTCCAAATGAGACAAGCAGCAGAGATATCAATGAGACCAATTACAGCTGTTATAATGATTGCACTCAATACAACATTAGGCATGTACTCAAACAATGGCATAAGAAACAGGAGTGTCATCAAGACTGTCACGGACATTACTACGTTCGACATTGCTGTTCTTCCACCCGCGTTATGATTTACAGCGGACCGAGAAAAAGATCCTGAAATTTTAATCATTAAAATGAGAAATATATGTTTTGAAACACCTTCATGGTTCATTAATTTTACTGGTTTCTTGGACTACAAACAAGAACCTGTAGTGACATAGCAAGATGTGGTAGAGCCAACGATATTCATGAGCCCGATTGCCATCATTTCTTTATTTCCATCCACTTTGTAGTTTCTGAGAGCTGCAAATGTTCTCCCAACTGCAATTCCTTCCTGTTTCATATTTTATCACAGCTTAAACATTGTTTAATACTTCGACACATTGTTTAATACTTCGACACTAAGTAAAACAAAAAATAAACTTAATCATTGTTCATCATACAAATAAAAGAGCAGTTATTACATACCATGTAATTAATTCTTTTGTTAAATATAATTTTTTTTTGACAAATTAAATATATTTTTAATTCTTATAAAATACTTAGCGAAAAAGAGTGAAACTTACGGTGAGTGCTAAAATGCCAATGACGATTCCGGTTTTGATGGTTAGACCAAGATAATTTCTATGAAAAAGCAGCAGGTGTACTGAAGAAGGATTTATTCCTTCTTGCAATTTCCCAATCTAGCAAGAAACATGACATTTGTTTTTAGTTAAGAAACAGACTCATATAGCCGAAGCATCAGTTAGTTAGTTAGTTAGTTAGTTAGGCGGGAGTCACTTACTACACTGATGCCGTGATGTTGACCCTTGATTACAAAAGTGATGATTGTAGAAATTATGACACAGACAAGAGGAGCTCCGGCCGATACCCAAAATAGTTCTGGCTTCCTTATGGACTGCACACATTTTTTATTATCAACAAGATACTTAATGTAAGTCAATATGTCCAAGATATTGCAACTATAATTATATTAATCACAAAAAAGACATCGAACAATCTATTTCATACATCGATAGAATTGAATCGACAAAAGTTTAACAATTTCGAACAAAAAGGGCAGAAGAAGAAAAAAAAACTTACAATCTGTCTTGCAGTCAGGAGTATCACCAAGAAGGAAACTCCCATCACTATTGTTTCCCATGACCACTGCACAAAAAGCATCAAAATAACATTATTAAAAATACAATATATTTGTTCCTTAATAAGCCACTTTAGAAAGAAAGAAAAAGTGCTTAAATTAAATTATATAAGCTCTATTTTAAATTGTTAACCTCATCAATATGTTCAAAAACAGACTGCATGACAGGAATAATGCTCATCTCTTTAGTAAAATGTGTGATTCCAAGTAAAGTCTTTAACTGTTGCAGGGCCACAATAATTGCAGCTCCCGCCATAAATCCAATTAGGATCGCCTTTGATAGAAAATCAATGATAAATCCAAGCCTGTATAATACAATCATTTAACATCACACTTCTAAAAAAAAATTAAGCTCAGATTTGGTCTCTTAGGTTTATTTTAAGTTTAAATTTTCTTTCTATGTTTACCCCCCGGACTCAAGTCAAACATAATACAACCGCCGCAAAATATAATTTTAGCGAGAGTTTTAAACCGTCACAAAACAAAACCACCGCAATTTATATTATAGTTGATTGAGTCCGGGGAGTAAAACACAAAATCTTATATTACAGGGTGTCAGGGGGTAAAGCAACAAAAATTTTTTACAAGAGAGTAAGACAATTTTGACCTATTTTACAGGGGGTAAAAGGTAATTAACCTTAGTCAGTTCATCCATTTTGTTAAATTTTGAATTAATTTCGTCTTACTTTCCATTCAATTTTGAGTTAATTTAGTCAAAAACTTTCACGTTGCACCCTCTCCTTTTATACAAATATGTTAGTCACGTGGCGCTTAAACAAAAAATTGATTAAAATAACCAACGTCGAAATTGAAACCTAAAGTAAACATAAAAGACCAAACATACATCCTAAAACGAAATGAAATGTAAGAAAGTGATATTGTTATTACCTTAGAAATCCAAGAACAGCTTGAAAAATACCAGCAAAAAAAGTTGATGTAAAAGCTAAATGATAAAAGAGAATAGGTTGTGTTTTTGAAGATACTTGTTGTGAAAGCATAGATCTTAAAACAAGAGAGGCAATAGAAACAGGTCCTACAGCAAGATCCTTTGAACTTCCAAGAACAAAATAAACTAGTGGTGGAACAAAACTAGAATCTGAAAGACATATTTAGTTATATACAACAAAAAAAAAACTATAGTTAGAATAACATACATTAATTTTCACTCACATTGTCATTTTTGAACTCGTATAAGCTACTAGAATTGATTAACATACTCACAGAGACCCACAATTGGAGGTAGATCTGCAAGTTGGGCATAACTAATTCCCTGAATAACAAGTTCCATAATTAAAAATGATGAGAATTAGGCAAGTTAAGTTCCATATTTAACACTTATGATACATCAACATCCATTTTTTGTACACACGTGCAACAACTGGTTAATCACGTTTGAAAATATGGTTAATTCGTTTAAGTAGATGATCAATGCATTTCACTTTAAAATTGGGATTAATTCGGCTACATGAATTAATCACAATTTTTAATATGAATTGAATTAACCATCTATTCAGCTGAACTGACCACAATTTTAAACGTGATTAACTAGATGTCACAGATGTATAAACAACTTGGTGTACATGAAACATTTTTTATTAATTAATTAATAAACTAATTAAGAGACAAATAGATTGATGAAAAACCTGTGGGATGGCCAAGCTAGCAATGGTGAGGCCAGAGATAAGATCAGATTTTAAGAGATTGAAGCTGTAATGAGGTAACCATTGAAGAATAGGGAAAAAATAATGAGCACCAAGGATAAATTTTTTATTAAGTGGTTGTCCTTTGAATTGGCGCAAAGGATCATCAGGGAAAAATGTTTCCTTAAATTTGGTCTTTATTCTTTGTACAGTGCTCATGTGTGGTGGTTGAACAACTTGATGTACATCCATTACTATTTCCACACAATTTGAATCTATAACATTGCTTCTAGTACTAGGTTCCATATTGGAATTTTATTTATATATATCTTCTACTCTAGATAGGTTCTTTTGATTTGAGCAATGTTGGTGTTAATTTTGTGTTAAATTCTTATTGAACTTCTCCATTAATCAACACTTCAATGACCACTGTAAAATAAAATAAAATAAAAGCCCAATTAGCAATATAATAAAGTATACATGTAATTAAAATAGGGAAAATATTATGCATACATAATGTATCAAAGAGTGGTTTGTGACACAATGGTTATGTGTGTTCAGTCATATAGTTTGTTGCATCATACTATACTATACTATACAAAGCACTATAGTATATATAGTACTTATTGAAATTATAAAGTGATTTAACATAGGGAATGAACTGCATGATTAGAGAGCATTGCATATGAGAAGGGGTAGGGGGTACTTGATTTGCAGATAAAAATCTCTTGCTATCAACAACCATGACAAAATAAAATATATATAGTTACAAAGTATTTTAATGCTCTTGAGGGAGATTTTTGTCATCTATTATAATCTTATAAGTTATATGTCGAGAAATTATAGTTTATGAAGAAGATGGATACGAAATGCCGATGATCCAAATCATATGTACAAGTTTTGGACTCACCTTCTTCATTGTGTATGTCTTCATCACAACCATTTTTTCGAATGTCTTCACAATCATTTTTTCGAATTAGCTATCACGCAGCGGTGACCATTGATATCCACATCTTATTTACACTTATTGTAAGAATACCCAATGGGCATAAGAATATGGGACAAAGAGGAAAGAAAATGAAGAGGACACAAAGTGAATGAGAGAGCTAGCTAGGGAGAGAAGAGTTTTGGGAGAAAGAATGAACAAGAGGATGATGGATGATGATGAAGGTGTACTTGGAATAGGTTAGGGAAAAGGAGATATTGTGTAACAATTTCTTGACACATGAGAGTAATGGTGAATGCCATACATAATTTCTTTAAAATTGCACTACGTAATATTCTGAGTTGAGAGGAGGAGAAGTGAGGGAAAATTTGAGGGAGAGAGAATTTCGAGGGATTTTAAATTATTGTTATTACTTTTTGTTAACTCCAAAAAATATGCAATAGGTTAAAACTAAAAATAAATATATTTGTTAAGAAGTTATATATCGAATGTGAGATGATATGAATATGAGTTTATAAGTAAGAGGCAACAGTCACTTTACAAGTCGATTTTGTAAGATTAAATTAGGCTTAATTATGGAGCTTAATATGATATTTGAGTCTTTTTAAAATTTGTTAGGCCACCTGCTATTGGATCACCCAACGTTTATGTTAAGAATTCACACGATTTATAAGTAACCGTTGAAATATTTATTTATAAATGTTGTAATTAAGACCTAATTTAATTGATAATGTTAATATTATTAAATTGGACACTTTTATTCATATTTGAAGTAACAATTTCTTAGTTTTATTCATATAATAACTATGAAGATAATGAAATTTGGGGCTTAATTAGTAGCCCCTGAATAAAATATGCTGACGAAGTTTATAATAAATATTGGAGCCATTTTATATACCAAATTGAAAATATTAAAATACTTATTTTAAGATTTTATTTTGGCGTTCAGAAATCATAGCCGAATTAGTAGAAAATGCCGAAATGGCTTGGTATATTAAAAAAAAATTCATTTTAGTTATTTAATTGAGTTGCTTGTGAATTAATCCAAACATCTCGCTTTTATGTTAGTTCCCAAGTTTCTAATCAATGATCATCGTATTAAACTTATTATATATTATGAATGAAATGCACTAACAACGCCAACCCCTCTCAAACTTTAACTTAGTAGCTCTTCTTCTCCAACCAACAAGGGGTGACTCGGAGTCAATTTTTGATTCGAAATCACCTTTCTAATTTTTTATTTTCATTTTTTATTTATTCAAATAAGTGATTTTCACATATATTTAGTTTTTTTGATAATTTCGTCGTCTTAGTGCGACATTGTGTTGATTTCGTCGTCTTTGTGCAGGGTTTTATTTTCCCATCTTCTTGTACAATGTTTGTTAATTTCAGATTGACTGATTAGATTCGATCAAGTGCATAGTCAACCAATTATTTTAGTGTCTTCAATGTTAGAGGTTCAGATTTGGTAAAGAGAGACATAGGTATTCCGAACACTTCAATTTTATCATATATGTAAATTTTGTCACACTTGTAGACATATTGCCATTGTTCGAAGAATTATCCTTTTTAAATTTTATCGATTTTAAATTTGTATTGTTTCATATATTCTATCAATTTAAATGAATGTCAAAATTACTATAAAAAAAATGAATGAAATGCACTAGATTTTGTTTTGTAAAAAAGCCAAAAAATTAAATTTCACAAGAAACTTTGTAAATTTCTTTTTGACTGCACCAAAAGTCCAAAACTTTGTAAATGTAATTATAAAAAAAATCATATAATGGGAAGGAAAAAAACGGTTAAACGACGTCGTTGATGAGTAGCAATCTCTCTATCTATCCTCTTCTTTGTCTTCTCATCTTCACTCTCACTTCAGTTCAGTCAGTCACTCCACTCCTCCGTCTCTCCTCCCACCTAACAACCCTTTTCTGGTAACATTTCATTTTTCTTATTTCTCTTCTGCATCTCCTTTATGTCTTTCTTAGAATTTTTTATATATTGTCCTGTGAGCTTATATCAATTGGTAGGACATATTGTTTTATGCAGAGACCGGGGTTTGAACCTGATACGTCCACTTATTCAAATTCTAGCCACTAGGCTATCATACCATAAAAATAAAAATCATATATTGTGTATTTTATAAATTCTGTATTTGTCATTTTATCTGAGTTAACTCTAATCATATGAAATTATGTAAGCTAAATGTTTGTATTTTCAATGAAATATTTGTAGAGTGAAATGGAAATTAGCAGCGGCAATAACAGTAGCAACATGATGTGGTTTTTCAAAGATAGAGGCTTTGATGATACCATCATACAAGGAATGTTCAAAAAATGCAAGCGTCTCGAGACGGTGCATCGCGAAAGAGCCGATGAAAATTGGGAGTATTTGAAAACCATTGGCATTTTAGAAAGGAAAATTCCTTCAATTGTTTCAAAATGCCCCAAAATTCTTGTACTTGGTCTTAATGAGAAGATTGTTCCCATGGTTGAATGTCTCAACACATTGGCAACAAAACCTAATGAAGTTGCATCTGCCATAGCTAAATTCCCTCACATACTGTCTTATAGTGTGGAGGAGAAGCTTTGTCCTCTTTTGGCGTTTTTTCAGGCGTTGGGTGTACCCGAAAAGCAACTCGGGAAAATTTTATTGCTAAACCCTAGGCTTATTAGTTACAGCATTGAGTCGAAGATGGGGGAGATTGTGAAATTTCTTGCTAGTATTGGTCTTGATAAAGATGGAATGATTGGAAAAATTATGGTTAAGGACCCGTTTATTATGGGTTATAGTGTTGATAAAAGGCTTCGCCCTACTTCGGAGTTTTTGAAGTCAATTGGTTTGACGGAGGAGGATCTTCAAGTGTTGGCCTTGAACTTCCCGTCGATTTTGAGTAGAGACGTGAACAAGGTTTTGGTACACAATTACGATTATTTAAAGAACCGTGGATTTCATGGGCGGCAGATAGTTGATTTGGTGGTTGGTTTTCCTCCTGTTTTGATCAAGAGCATACGGAATTCTTTAGAACCGAGGATCAAGTTTTTAGTAGATGTAATGGGGAGAGACGTTGATGAAATCATTGGTTATCCGTGCTTCTTTCGTCATGGCCTGAAGAAAAAATTAGTGTCGCGGCACAAAGTCTTACAGAAGAGGAATTTAAATTGCAGCTTGAGTGAAATGCTGGACTGTAATGAGAAGAAGTTCCACTTGAAGTTTGGCTTGTTAGAAGGACATGCTTTGAGTAACTAAGTCTCATCCCTATTTTAGCTTGTTTATGATTTTTCGTAATTAATTTATTAGTTGACTCGTTTTTTTTTCCTCTGATGTGGAGTACCTTCTGTATTGAAATTATTGTGATTTTGTATGTGTCTGATCTTTTGTTGAAATTCATGATCTGTTGTTGTAACTAAAGATGATAGGTTAGCCGGTTATATTTGGATCTACGATTGAGGCGTGTTTGCATGGCAAGGATGCCAAAGGGTTCCTCTGCCATCATATGACGCCGTTAATAAGGTCCGGCAACTTCTGTTGTCTTTCCTACATTGTTTCCCATCTTGATTAGTTTCTTCAACAATCAAGCAAGATTTGGGTAAATTCCAACAATATCTGATTGAGCATCATCAAATAAATCTGGTGCTAAACCTTCACGACTGATGCGTATAAAGTTATATATGTCTACCCTAAGTACAATCGAGGTCATAATGCTTTGTTTCTGATACTCAAAGTAATAGGACTAGTTGTAATGACTGTAAACATAATTATTTTTTTGCAAAAGCTTTATATTAACAATGTCATTAAATATGTTGTATACAAAGAGAAAAATAAAATACAATGTTGTTTAAAGCACAAATATATGGTTGTTTGCAGATAACTCATGAGAGTAGATAGATAGGTAGTGTAGATGCACACATTTTGCCTTCAATCTTACTGATGCTATCAGAAAACACTGCTTGTTGTTTATTTTATCAATCTAAGTTATTATCTTAAATAATTTCGGTTTAGAACAATACATCCATTGGCATTAAGGTTCAAAATTTCAATCGCTATTGTAGAATAAGCTGCTCACTGCAATAATAAGAAACCTTTTGAGTGGAAATTATATGATCTATGTGCCGAAGAGTGCATGTAAATCAACGTGAATGCTTGAATTAAAAAGCATCAAGTTGTTGCCATTATGAACAAAATCCTTGTGAGGCATATCTAATAAGCAGCAACACAACTGATAAAGTTACATTTGACTTCAATTGTTTAAACTATATAGTGTAGAATTTTACAATAATTGATTTGATACAAATTCTATGCGGCCTGTTTCTGCCGCGTCTACTTCTTTTTAATCTTGGTATGTTTATCCTCCAATCTTGATTAATTAATCAGTAATGTGGCACTATTGTATGTGCTTCTTCTGTCGTGGTTGATTGACTCTTCATTGTTGATGAAAGTGAAGCCACAGCCTCTCCAACTGTCAAGAAAAGGTTGTCTGCTCGTATGAAAGTATTAGATTCATCTGCTTTTTTCAGCTTTTCAATGACCTCGGCAAGAGGATTCACCAACACAAGCTGTCACAACTCACGTGAATTAGTCGCCGTTGAGATTTGAGACATATCTATTCAGGTGTGTAAACAAATCAAAGTATATTTCAGAGTTAAATATTCTTACCTCAACACCCTTTTTTTCCATTGTTGCCTTTAACTCCTTGAAAAGTGAGATTCCACTTGTGTCAATGGCGCTCACAGCTAACAATTTCAAATAAATATGATGTAAGATGGAATCGGAAATATGTTCTGTGATATGCTTGAACATAAATGGTAAAACTTAGTGCATGCAATAACTTTTAGATTAAGTTTCATCAATAGAATAGTTATACTCAGCAATTTTGAAGAGAATGATAGTACTATATACATTATGGAATTCCGCATTAGCTGTATCAAAAACTGACATTAATTACCTGACATATCCAGGATTAAAAATTGAAGACTTGAGTGTTCCTTTACGTTATCTTCTTCTTCCTCTTCAATCCATCGTAATGTCCTAATACGAAATGCCAATACTAAATAGTTAAGTTACAGAGGAAACAAAACAATAATGCACAATAAAACTCACATACTTGATAAACTTTGCTAAGCTGAAGCTAACCTGTCATTGAGATATGTGATGTTTGCAAAATTGATTGGAGCCTCGATGCTTAAAATAATAAAGCCTGGTATTCTTGTAGCTTCTTTGTATTGATGAAGATTTCTATATATGTCTGTTCCTGGTATGTTCCCCATCATTACTGTTTTAGGCCTTGTAATTTGCAGGAGTATCCTAAAAGTTGATAATCCAACCTGATCAACAGCATTGTTAAAAGGATCTGAAGAAAGGAAACATATATGCAAATCGACAAAATCTGTTCACAAAGTGAAGATTATGAGCTTAAATGAACTTACTGCAAAGGCAAGGCCTTCCTGGACTGAGATAAAAATAACACCCAAGAAAGCAGTTAACATCACAAGGAAGTCGAATTTGTCTATCTTCCAAATGTGGCAAGCAGAAGGGATATCGATGAGTCCAATCACTGCTGTGACTATGATTGCACCCAATACAACATTAGGTGTGTATTGAAACAATGGCATAAGAAAAAGGAGTGTCACCATCACTGTCACAGACATTACTATATTTGAAGCTGCTGTTTTTGCTCCTGCGTTATTATTAACAGCCGAACGAGAGAAAGCACCTGAAATTGATAGATTAAATGAGGTAAATATGTGCTTCTAACACCATGAATCAATCTTGTGTTTCATAAGAGTGAAAACCAATATAGACAATTCAGTCTCTTAAATTAACGAAATTTGAAATTAATCGTTGAAATTGAAAATTCTCAAATACATTAGTCTTTCGAGACAATTTCAGGGATTAAATAACTAATGTGATCGAGAATTCTCAATTTCACGACTTCTTCAGAATTTTGTTCATTTTAGAGCCAAATTGCTCGTGATTTATAATAATGGAAGTCTTTTATATTAAAGTGACAAACAAGAACCTGTTGTAACATAGCAGGAAGTAGAGGAGCCAACCATATTCATAAACCCAATTGCCATCATTTCCTTATTTCCATCAACTTTGTAGTTTCCCAGAGCTGCAAATGTCCTTCCTACTGCAATACCTTCCTGTTTTTTGCAGTTATAAAACCAACTATGTAAACATTGTTATTATGCTTCTACTTCATCTATGTGTGTGTATACATATAGATATATATACGAAATGACATAAAATTAAAAAGAAAAATAGAGAATATATAGGAAGAAAGAGGGAAAATAATATTGTTAAACTTACAGTGAGGGACAAAATGCCAGTGATAAGGCCAGTTTTCATGACTAGACCTAGGTGACTTCCATGAAATTTCAACATATTCCATGAAGAAGGATTTATTCCTTCATGTAATTTTCCAATCTAGCAACCACAAAAGACACGAGTAACTTTGCTTAGTAATAATCTATAAAACACTGACACAGACATGAACACTGAACATGTCGTTGATCTGAAGTCTCAGTACTATATACGTAATAATTAATATCATGGTGATATGTACTTAAAACCAAAACTAAATAGTAAGAGTTGAGGGGATGAGAGCAGTGGCTTACTACACTGATGCCATGATTTTGAGCCTTGATTGCAAAACATAGAAGAGTAGAGATGATGACACACATAAGAGGAGCACCTGCAGAAATCCAGAATAGCTTTGGTTTCCTTATGCTCTGCATAAATTTATGTATTTGGATGAGTTACTCAATAGTACAAGTATACTACCCTGCAATCTATGCTAGAGAAGTTGTATGTATATCTATATGCATGCAAGGAATTTAGTTTGCTTGCTGAAACATGGATATGCCATTTTAAATTTTAATCATTCTTTAAGACCAAATATACTAGGTACCTATTGGATTTTAAGCATGGAATTGAACAAAGAAATAATGATTTAAGTTTTAGATAAATAATAATTAAATATATTTTTAATCTCTGTAATATGAATAAATATTTATATAAAAAACATAAATATATTTAATTCTAATAATTATAAATTATATTTAAAAAGTTTTAATATGATATTTATATCTATATATTTCTTCAAATATAATTGAAGTTTGTTTTGCATCTAGTAATAATTAAAGTTTGTGATTCTCAATCAATTTAAATTGTATAAAAATGTAAAATTAATAATTAAATTTTGAGTTATACAATACTTGTTCTATATCAAAGAACCTTAATCTACAAGTCTTAGTTCAACTGATAAAAAAATGTACCATAAAAAACTTAAAAAATTAACCACTGTAAAATAAATAACATGAGGTACTACATATGTGAAAGCTACAAAAGTAATTTTTGAGATAGCAAAATCCATCTTGATACCTTCATTTACTTATTATACTCAGACATAGTTCTTTAAAATGTCAAGCCATTTTAACATAGCAATTCAACGAAAAAAACAAATCATGACAACCTTGTTAAGTTTTGACTTATATACTCTCATGTGACAAACATGGTTGATGATTATTCCCTCTAAATTATAAAATTGAATAATCATGTGCAGAGTTGCAAACAAATCTTCACCATTCTGTTTATTCTTTTCAAGGAAATCTTCACACGTACACATACAATTTTTTAAGGGGGGACATTTACAATTATTTTTGTATAAATTTAAGACAAGTTTTGTTTAGTATGACAGAATTGTGAGATTCTAGATTTGATTTTGAATTGAACGCGTTCAATCTATCAATATCAGCATTATCAATTGAACTTAAAATTTTGGACGTACTCGTCTTCTATGTAAACAGATATAACATACTTTTATTTTTCTTTTTTTGCTAGAATATATATAACTTACACTTTAATTCTATTTAATGTTGTTTAGTAAAATTTATTTTTGAGTAAACTATAAAGTACAAAAATCAAACCACGGGTAATCTACAATAAGACATTTCTTGGCTATTCTAGGCCACATCCCACAGATTGAAAACTCAGGTAAAAAGAATAACCTTAGGTAAATGAAATCCCAAAAACAAAACATATTACTACTATATGAATCAAACAGTGTCAGTGTGTGTCCATGAGGCTCATCCATGTGTTTTATTCTTGATACACTCAGAAAATTAATAGAGGATGTAAAAAGAAAATTCTAGACTTATAGTAAGACATAAAAATGATAAAAACAATAAATTAAAAATGTATGGTTGAAGAGAATAATGTAACGTACAACGTGTCTTGCTATTAGTAGTAGCACCAAGAAGCAAATTCCCATCACTATTGTTTGCCATGACCACTGCACACAAAAATACATAGATAAGCACTCTTTTATATAAGAACAGTGTAGAGATAAATTTAATTCATGATCTTAGCCTATGGAGAACAATTGTGGTACGTGCAAATGGACTTATGAATGTGTCAGTGTATTTGGATCACGATGAATATCTAATAATCATAATGATTTATTATAATTTTGCAAAAGTTGCAAACCAACAATATTTTTTTAAAAGTTACGGTATGTAGTTTCCATAAATTACAGTGAATCATTATAATTATGACATATTTACAGTAATACTATGGTGAAATATGAATAACTAATACGGACATAAACATTAGTACGTTACTATATTAGATATTAGACACGACATAAATACGGGCACGGACATGTAGATATGGTAAAATATTAAAAGGATTAAGGGTATGTTTGAATGACTTCTCAAAAACTATTTTTTAATTTTTAAAAATTTGAAAAGAGAAAACATGTTTGAAAAACCTCTTTTCAAAAATTATTTTTAAAAATTATTTCTAATTTTATAGTTTTAAAAACTAAAAAACAGAAACAAATTTTATATGTTTTGCTTTCAAAGAATTATTTTTGAAAATTAATTTATAAAATATATTTTAAAAACTAAAAATTAAAATTGTTTCAAACAGACTATAATTAATTTAATCACACATCATGGTTTACCAAAAAAATCACACATCATACTAACCTCATGTATATTGTGAAAAACAGAACTCATAACAGAAACAAGACCCATCTCTTTAGTAAAATGTGTAATTCCAAGTAAACTCTTAAGTTGTTGCAAAGACACAATTATAGCAGCTCCAGCCATGAATCCAATTAAGATTGCCTTTGATAAAAAATCAATGATAAATCCTAACCTGCAATCATTACTCATTAATCATTAATATATAATAAAACTTTATCTTTTCTTACACCTTTTACAAAAGGAGGTTCAAATAGCAAAAAAAAATATAGGACTAGTGATTATTACTATTTTACTACCTTAGAATTCCTAGTGAAGCTTGAAATAAACCAGCAAAGAAAGTTGAAGTAAGAGCAAGTTGAAGAAACAGAACAGGTTCTTGTGAAGGAGACACTTCTTGTCTAAGCATGGAACCTAAAACAAGTGATGCTATTGAAACAGGTCCTACAGCAAGATCCCTTGAACTTCCAAGAACAGCATAAATAAGTGGAGGAACAAAACTAGAATCTGAAAAATAAATAAAAAATTATTAGCACAATCTATATTAAGAAAAAAAAAAAATTATGTATACACTTATATACACTCACATAGTCCAACAATTGGAGGAAGATTTGCAAGCTTAGCATAACTAATCCCCTGAATAACAAGTTCCATAATTAAATATAATAAGAATTAAATTAACTAATTAAGCAAGCTAAGTTCAAAAGGGTGGCGATAATTTTTTTTCACTACCAGTATCTGGTCTACTGAACTGACTAATCTAGTTCAGGACGAGTCATGACTTCAAGTGATTAATTGTTTTCATTAGTACTAATTAATTAAGAGGAGTAGTGAATTTGACAAACCTGTGGTATGGCTAAGCTAGCAATAGTGAGACCAGAAATAAGATCAGATTTAAAGAGTGTGAAGCTATAATTAGAACCCCATTGAAGAATAGGGAAAAAATATTTAGCTCCTAAGATAATTTTTGTCTTAAGTGATTTTCCTTTGAATTGGCGTAGAGGGTCATCAGGGAAAAGAGTTTCTTTAAGTCTAAGTTTGAGTTTGTGTAAAGTGCTTTTGTGAGGTGGTGGAACAACTTGATGAATTTCTAAGTGTATACAATGTGAATGTGAATGCATGGTATTAGGATCCATTGAAGAGAAGAGAAGAGAAGAGAAGAGAATAATAGAAGTAATGGAATGTGTTATGTGTATATATAATAGTAATAGCTAAGGTTCTTGTGTTGATTTGATGCAATGGTTGTGTTTGCTTTTTTGTGTTAGAATCCCCATAATCAACACATCTACAAGACCGCTATAAAACAAGACTATGCCTATGTCAACTAAAGTACAAAAACTGAAAAACAATAAATAAATGATAGGCAAATTTTTTTTTTTTCTTTCTCATTTCATTCTGATCTCTTATTCACGTTTTGTTTTACTCATTGTTAGAAGTCTTACATAAACTAGTGATATGACATAGATAATCTTTACAAATATAATATAAATTTCAACTCACAAATTAACTTTTGCGATTGAGTATAGGGTTTCTAAATTCTAATATGATATTAGAGTCTATCTCAGATTCATTTGTTGTTTGTTGTGGAGACATCTTATATTTGAACCACCTATTATTGTTGATTCTACGTTCCACCTTGTTCAATTCTGAACGTGAGGATGTGTATTAGAAGTCTCACATTAACTAGTGATATGACATAGATAGTCTTTATAAATGTAGTGCAAACTTCAACTATTAAGATAACTTTTGTGATTGAGTATATGTCTCCTAAATTCTAATATTTTTTTTTTCATTTTTGTTGTATATCAATTTGTAAGATTCAAATTTATGGTTTTTTTTTTTAAAATATAACAGATATTTATTATTAAAAATATATAAGAAAATTGATATAAAAAAATACTCCTATAATATAATATAATATAACTTTTTTTTTGGCGTAATTCAGAATTTGGAGCAAATTCTAAAATCAAGTGGTCCTTCTTACCATAACGTCAATCTTCACTGGACCAATTAACGTTTGATAATTTATAACATAATTTTGGCTATGATAAATTTGTTGCGAGACTTTATGAACTCATTCATCATTATTATTTTTAATTCGACTTGATACCATTTTATAGTTGCCATGTACTCCTAATTCATAAAAGAACTACTACGTCATATAATGGTGTGAAATATGTGCCAAAAATCGTTTTACTCATGATGATCCTCTTGAGTCTTGATGTAAGTAGTTCTAAAATGAGAGTTGAATGACCGTAAGTAACCAACAAAAAAATGTGCGAGTTGAATGTTGTCAATGATGATTTCACTCCTACTTCTTTTAGTAGGTATTTACCGTCAATATAAAGCCAAAAAAGTTGTGCTAGAATTTGCCTCTTGTGTAGAAAGTAGAAACAGAGCTAAAAATTTCTAGCACATATTTATTGGATTATATGTAGAGCATTTGCTACTTTTTTCACCGCCTTTGCTACTATTTTTTGGTTACATAATATCCTTCTAATTTATTTGATTTCTGAAAAAGAAAAAAAATATTTGTCTCATATTATTTTAATCAATTATCTTATATATTTTTTTTGATCAATTTTCTTATACTTTTTCTATTTCTTTTGAAGTGTCACAAACGACAGATTTAACGTTTCTATTTAAATGTCATTTTTGTATTTTAAATGTATGAATTGATTTTCTTATACTCTTTTTTAAATTGCAATTCAAAAAGGAGTAGCGACGCAGCTTGTTGCCCGTTTACCTTCGACGCATATATAATTATTTTATATATAAATATATAATTGATCAAAAACAAAAATGTATGACTTGTCCGTTATATCTTCTATCAATTGCTCTTCTATTTTTCAATAAAATACTATCTTAGTTGTTTCTTGTTATATTCAAATATAAACAAAATTTTCTTAACTTTTGATTAATGGGAAGTTGGAATAATTTTTATATTGACTTAAAATATTAAAGATATGTACAGAATATTTAAAAAATCAACTTATAGTAACTAACAATTATTTGTTACGAGAAAAATATAACTTTAATTTTTTGTACATTATAACATATTAATTTCTTAAAATCGAGCCCAATAATACCATACCAGAAAAAAATAAATTAATTTCTTAAAAAAACATTTTAATTCTTTTTTTGGTACATCATAACATAATAAATTTATTGGAAAAAGAAAGTGTGAGCAGAAAAATAAAAATTTATTGGTGGATTAAAATAATGGTATAATATAGAAGAAAAAAAAATGCAAAAATTCACTTTCTTCAATTAATGTTATTATTTCAAAACGACATTTAAAAAGAAATGGAGGGAGTAGTTACAAGAGAATATACAAAAAATCCAAATGGACTAGACTATATCAACTTGAAAAGCCCAATAAAAAAAGTCCAATAATCTAACACTTCCCCTTAAACATACGATGAAATACAATGGAGCATATCGAAAGCATATCTAAAGCTCACTAAGCTTTAAACTTATTACAAATTTAACTTTAAAAGTAATTCAAACCAATTAATACCGCAACCAACAGAGAGCGGCCACTAACAATTAGAGGAAAATAAATCATAATAAATCATCAGAGAGACGCGAACCAAATCAAACCAATCCAGTCAAACAAATACAAACTAAGTCAAACTAAACCAATAATAGATAAGAAGAATCGACCAAGAGAGAGAGAAATAACCAAACAGAAGAGTTAATATGAGAGAAGCGCAATCAATTAGAAGAATCAATAAGGATAATTGCAATCAAATAGAAAAATCGATAGAGAGAAGTACAATCAATTACAAGAATCAATAAAGAGAAGTGCAATCAAACTAAAAAATTGACTGAAAAAAGTGCAATCAATTAGAATCATTAAAAGGTAGAAGTGCACTCAATAAGAAGAATAAAAAGAAGAAAAAAAGGCACACAGTGATAATTAACTATCCAATTCAAGTGGGGGTAATTTTAAAAAATCATCATTTTACTATTTTTATTCTATTAATCATCCATAAATGTAGTAATTAAATATAAACAAAAAACTATTTAGATTATGATAGAATTTTACAATAGAAGGGCAAGTGATAAAGTCAATTCTACTGTCTAACCAAATAGTTAGAAATAAGGGAAGAATTGTCATTTTACAAAGCCTACAATTAGATAGAACAAGAAAGAAAAGTAAGTTGGGTCAATCGTTTGATGAAAAAGGTCGGTACCTTTGCAAAGGATAAGCAAAGGGTGGTGATAGACATCTTTTTTAATTACTCTAATGGTTGGGACCAAACATGTAACACCATGTGGCCTAAAACAGTAACATGCCAAAATAAAAGAGCTCAATCATTAACTAACTTCATCCCTAGAAGACCCACGTCTAGCTATGACAATTAAAATTTCATATGTTAGGTTATTTTTTATAAAAATATGGGAGGTAGAGAAATAAAGAAATGATCTCTTTTGTAAGTTCAAGAGAGAACAAAGAACATGTCACGGACTGTGTCTTACTATATAGTGGTTATTTAATAAGGGCTAGCACCCAAAAATACCTTATGTTGTTCCTATTGGAGACATCCTATATGTGTATAACTTATATATGTGCATATATTCCATGCCACCTAAACTCATGTGGCATTTGTGGCTGTCCCTCTAGGGCTTGGTCAGCCTCTAACATTGTGTTCATCGACGGATATCCAAACAGTTTTGGTTCAACCAACTCAAATAATGTTAGCATGCAACTTAGATAATCTTTGGTTCCTCACAAATTGACAAAATCGATTTAAAATTTGTACACACACAACTACAAAGTTTTAAAATAAAACTCGCGTAAATGTGTTCAGCGCAGTAACATCGACAATATTAGTTGAACTATACTTTGAGATATAGTATTCAATTGTTAAAGTTTTTTGTTAGACCTTGATCCATAGCATTGAATGGTGACAAAGTGACCTTCTTCTTTTATGACTCATGGAGACAAGTGAGATAAAGTTACAATTGTGGGGTATGTTTGATACTTTCCCGTAGCATTTCTTTAACCGAACCTCGAAAATGTTGTGGGCTTGTGGCTTACATTTCTTGAAGATAACTATGCATTGATTAATTCTATTTTCGATTGACACTGCATTATCCATTACATTCATACATATGAGACATATATGAACACATTAATGAATAGTGCAAATAAAATGCATACACAAATATGGAAAGACCTCATAGAAATCTATACATTAATGAGGTTTGATCGGTTTCGGTTATTCCATGAAGAAATAACTTTTTTTTTGAAGCATGAAGAAATAACTAGAAGAAGAAAAATACGAAGGAAATGATATAATGTCACTTATATGGATCAATGCGTTGTAGTATAGTACATTGATAGAGGATAATTAGTGATTATTATATAGTAGTTAGTTAATTAATTTAGGTATTAGTAAGAATAATATTTATATTATAATTAAGTTATGCTTTTATGTATGGATTGTTTAGTTGGGCATGTCTTTAGGCCCATTAGAATATATATATATATGTTTATTGTAACCTCTTGATAACCTAAGAAATGAAATGAAGAAAATTTATGTTTGTTTTTTTAGATAATTCTTTAATGTCTTTTATTAGGAATAATTTAGTTATTCATAGTTTTTAGTTCGGTAAGATTTAGCTTCCTATCATACATGCATGGAGATATTTAATTTTGTTCTGTTTTCCTCTGTTTACGGCATTTTTTGTTAGTTTAAAATCTACAAAATTTTAAAAAAAATAAAATTGTACAGAGAATGACACATTTTAGTGTTGCGTTTTCGCATTAAATGTCAAGATATAAAAAATTGCAAATTTGAATATATCAAACATCTTTGCAATTTTTTTCCTATCTGAATTGTATTTACGAAACATTTAGTATTAAGTTTTTTCTCAATTGATGAAAGGTACGACCTGAAATTAATTTGCATGCTCATATGACATAGTTGACCAACATTAGGTCCACAACATAACTAAGTAATTTTTTTTTAGACAACATAACTAAGTACTAGTATATATCAAATGGTAACATTTGAAAGATAATTCTTAGATACAGTTGAAGAGACAAGATACCAATGGCAATGATTATTTTGGTAATATCAATCAAGATGTTTGTGCATTCAAAGAAAGAGGGGGGAAAAGTAATGAATGATAGAAAGTTTTGGCAGCAATATTAAGCTATAGATGAGTTTCAATTCACATATTTATAAAGTAAAGGGAAAGGAATCTAAGATATAGAGCCCACTGATAAGTCTTTTTATGGTTGTATATATACATCAACTTTATATGTTTCTGGTGTTTTTAACGTACTATGAGTTTGTGAATAAGAAAAAAAGATAGTATGGTGAAAATATAAAGCCACTTTATAGTGGGCCGGTTGGTGAGAAATGTCCTAATACCATCAATAATTGTCTTTGCTATTGACTTATGAATATGAAGAATCCACAAAAGAGTTATGGAACTGAACTGAGGTGAAGGATCAGAAGTTTTGAAATGACCTTAAAATCAAAAGAGTGATCCACTTGTTAATTGGATGTAACAACATTATAAACAAGGTGGAATTAAATCAGATGATAGTCTTGGCTATATATATGCTATAGCACCAAGTGCTGCATAATTCATGGTTGTCATTTTTTATGTGAATAATAATAAACTATGAAGCACAGACAGACACTGACACAACATGAATATTAATACAATGACCTTTAATAAAAATTCTAGAAAATGATATAATTATGTTTAATATAATTATATATGTTGGTGTAATGTTAAGGTCAGACACACATATCTCACACCCGGTCATGTTTAATGTGATGAGTGTTTGTGCTTCAATAGCGATAAGCCAATAACAATTGGAAAGGTCTAAGTGAATTGTATTAGAGTAAATTCATTAGTTTTGTGGTTGTTAATTGATTGTTATAGTTGAACTCCCATTAGGAACAGTAACATGATCATGAGGTCGAAAGAATAAAATACAACATCATCGTATTGTGTAATATTATGTCACACACAACTGCTTAACTAATTACTAGTTCTTAGTACTAAGATTACCAACTCAATAATTGCCCTCAAACAAAACCAAAATTATATGTAGTATGAAAGAAGAAAAACATGAACGTACGAAAAAACAAGGAAAAATGAAAAATCGTGGACGGCAGGATTCGAACCTGCGCGGGCAGAGCCCACATGATTTCTAGTCATGCCCGATAACCACTCCGGCACGTCTACTTGTTGATATTTATTTGTTGCTATCTATTTACTTTACTTTTATAGTTTTATTCATAATAAATATAAGGTGTAATAATAATTTAACTCTCTCTTCATTCAAAAAAACAATAATAATTTAACTCTCGTATATTCATACTCCAATGGTAAAAAAACTACTTGCACGGTATTTCAATGCCCCATTTTTTTACACTTGCCTGATATCATATTAAAAAATATGGTTAATTTAATTTACAATCAAAATTAAATTTAATTCAATTACATAAGTCAATCATAAATTTCGAAGTAAAATAAATTTATCATCTACTCAAGATAGTTTCAAGGTCCAAGCGAGTTAAGTTAGGACTTTAGACCTCAAAAGTTTTGGATCAAGAAAACATCTCAAAAAAATTCAATTTGATTTTTGTTTTCTAGGCAGGTAACTTAATGGCTAGAATTTCTCTTTGGCTGACTTATTTAGTTCTGAGTTGTGCGATCAAGGATTTGAGAGGTTTCAATTCTCTCTCTCAATTGCAATTGCGCATAATCGAACCATAATTCTTCTTATTAAGTCAAACATTAATCACCATTAAAACAATTAACATAACATTTTATAAAGTAATTTTTCTCTTAAAGATCTCTAAACACATTAGATCAGCCTGCAACTGCTCAACTGAATTAACCAAATATATATGCATGATTAACTAAGTGACGCAAATATATGAAAAAATGAGCATCAATAAAACTTTCTGAAAAGAGAATATCATAGAAGGCAACTAGTTTAAGAAGCAGAACCACATTTCGTGTAAACTAAAACCATTCCACTCATAAGCAGATCATAATGAAACAACGATGTTGAAGCTAAGGACATGCTTCTTTTCTTTCAACGTTGTTTTGAACCTCATATTACAAACCGCAAAAAGTTGTTGTGGTGCCTAAATGTATTCGGTATAAATTAATGGAAATTGTGGTCCTTAGAATGTCAACCATGCAACCAAAAGATAGCTTCTAAGATTGTGTAAAAAGATTCCTGCGTGTGCTACATGAATAACTAGACTCCAACCACATGTTAGCATCTTGATTGATTACTAAATATATGTGATTTATTTTGGCCATAGCCAAAAAATATGTTGGCATGTTAGGATTATGTCTTTGATTCTATCTAGTCAAAAGTGAATCTTAAATTGTGGTCGTCCCTTTCATGGTCTTTTGTTGGGTTGGACTAGGTCCTTAAATGGTGGCAAAGCGGACGACCCAATGTGCTTAAGTACGTTTAAAAGTATAGACAAGTCAATTTAGTGATATGAGTTAAACGTTCAAGTACACTTATGTTACTAACGACTTGACTGGTCGGCTCACTGAATAATTTATTTCTTTTGCTTATTATTTTAATTTCTACGGAGAAATTTCTATTACCTTATTTTTATTTTTATTTGCTCATGTGTTCAAAATTCTATTGCAACTCATTTCTAATTTTTGTAGCAATACACATTCACATACAAAGTCTTTAAAATTCATATAAATTAAAACAAGTAATTCTTCAACATCAAACTAAACATCCTCTAAATTGTGTGTGTTTGGAGCAGAAGAAGCATAAAATAGGGATAATGAATGGAGCAAACTTTATAGTGACATCGTCGTGCATGACTGGGGCAACTGTGGCTTGGTTGTGTGTGATTTTGACAGCATGCAGGAAGGAATAATGGACTTCTCAATTTTCTATAAAATATAAGTTCATTTTCTACTAGTATCTGTAAAGAGAAAAAAGTTTTAAAAATGGACTTCTCAATTTCAATCTCAATATAGAAAAAAAAAATTGCAGGTCAATCAGCCTCATTTCTTAAGCAAGTTAGACAAAAGGGATCAACATATCCAAAAAAAATATTCAATCTATTTATCCATTTGTGCAAATAGCAAATTAAAGAAAAAAAATTTGCCACTCCTAATTCCATCTTTGTTGGAGTTGTATGAATCTAGAAAAATTTGACTATAAATATTTGTATATACAAATTAAGTTTTCTACCAAAAAACCGTTATTGTTCCGTGCAAAAGAAATATATTTGATTATAACCACAAAATTGGCCCAATCAAAAACTATAAACAATAACTTGAGCTAAAGAAAAATTCCATTTTGCAACCTGAAAAGTTCTTTAAGAATTAGTCCTGATAAAAAAGTTCTTTTAGAAACTTTTTCCTTTGTGCAATCAAACATAGCACCATAACTTTATTTCTTTCCACAATCGACGATTCTACTTTAATAATATCAAATGATACTTCATCCTCTTAGGTTCAAAAATCATACAGATTAATCAAAAAAACATAAGGAATATTCATCACCTCCCTTCTTATCAAAAAAAGAAGAAGGAATATTCATTGTTTTGAAAAAAAACAATAATTGAACTCCCTGATTTTTAATCATGTCGGTAAAAAGTTCATGAAATTTATCTCATACCCTCCCATATATTCCTATTTTGCTTTATCTTCAATTTATATATGTATATCTACCAATAATGAACTAGTCTAACTGGTAAAAATCTTGAGTTTTTTAAACAGGTGAACAGAAATTTGATTATTGACTCATCTTGTCTGTCTCATAAATTCTCCGACGAATATTAGTTATTCTTAACAGAGGTGAAATTTTTTATTTTTTTTTACTTTTACTCTTTGGTTCTTAGGGAAAGGGGTTCTAGTAGTCCAGAGTTTAGGACGAATTCTAACATCAAGTGGTTTAAATCCCCTTCTAAACGCAACTTCGGGGATCAACGATGGTTCAAATTTTGTATCTATAGTAACCAAAAAAATTTGTATATCTACTCACCATTAATGCAATAATTTGATTGAGAAGGGTGTATTAGAAACAATAGAGGGTGCGGATAGTTTCTACCCCAAATAAACTAGAAAAGTGAAGTACCCAAAATCAACAAGTGTCCTTTATGGGCCAAATAAATTTTCAAATTTGGCCCAATTCCAAAACCCTAAGAACCCTACTTCGGATTTCGATCAAACATAGTCCCTACTCCCTAGAACCTTCCATCCTCATCTAGAACCACTGCTTCTAGAGGAAATGCCATTAAAGATTGGATTAAAAATAACTTTAATTTAGTGTTTAATGTAATTTGATGCAAATATTTTAGAGGGATTTTTATTTTTCTGAAAAATATTATGATGATTTATGCCTCTTTTGTATTCCGAAATATGGCAATGTGAATAGTACTTTTTCTTTCAGTGGTTATGGTTTTATTGTTTTTTGTTGCTCTAGATGTGTTTGTTGCTGACCTTGTTATTCTGGTTTTCATGTTAGTAATTGTGTAATATAGGACAGGAGATGAAGAGATATGATAGCACATGAACATGGTTTTGACAATACAATATTTGCCAATGACCAATCACTTGGTTAAGGTGAATGTGAGTAGAACTAGTGGTTGAACTTGAACTGAATTAGCTCAATAGTATAGGAATATTTTGTTTCAATACATAACTCAATCATTGTCACATGCTTAGATTAAGGAGTAACCAACATAAGATGTGCTCAAAAATGGTTTAAATTGTATCTTTGAAGTAGCCCAAACCAACTGAGGTTTGTTCAGAGAATTCATTTATTTCTGAATAAAAGAACAACATTCTCATATGATGGTTATGTTAACCTAACTAAGGATCAACTGCATAAAAATGATAATGGGGAACTTTCGAGCTCAACTTTTGATTTGAACAAAGCTTGAGGAGCTTGTAATTTAGTCTTTTAATCATAATAGTAACATAATATAACGTAATCAGGTAAAAGACTAATATCAGCAAACATTCAAATCAAATTTGAGTACTAATTCTATTTCCAGTTCCAATCAAATAAAAACACCACATATCTACATAATTCAGTAATCAAATAAATTAAGCAGCTTAATTCATTCAACAATGTCAACACTATATCTTACAGTATCCTTACATATTACATAATACTCTCTCTTGCATATAAGTTCCAGAAATAGTAAACTAACAATAAACCTATGCGTACCAATACATTACAACAGGTTCACAATTAAAAACCTAAAACCCTCATTAAAAATATATCTTTGGTTCATAATTCTCATTCTTAGTATAATTACCAATTTCAAATTTCACTTGTACTCAAAATTAGGTACAGGAGGAGCATCAAAACTCTCCAAAACCTTAGTCTCACTTCCACCACCAGAAACAGTTTCATCTTTTTTCTTATCTTCCCCAAACCACCCACCACCAAACCACGGTTTACCTTCCGAATCAACCGCCGGCTTCGCCTGTTGCCCCGGCAAACCACCGCTAGGTAAACCAGGTCCATGTTCATCCATAATCATAGGCACCTGCTGCTGAGCACTAAGCACCTTATTCAACATAATTCCAGCTCCCTCAATAAGAGCCAACAAAACACCGCCAAACGCAGCAGAACGACCTGAAGCAACTAACCCTTGTCGCATGGAAAGGAACCCACCGGTGGCGGCGCCGGCGAAGATTGAGTTCCAAGGATCTTCCTTCTGGCGGAGGTAGACCATGGTGCAGTCGAAGGAAGAGAAGAGACCACCCCAAACGGCGAAGCTTCCGCCGACGCGGGGAGCGTTGAGACGAACGGCTTGGGAAGCGCCGATGAGGCGGGAACCTTGGGGGGAATTGTAGAGAGCTTTGAGGAAGTGGAAGGCGGAGCCTCCTACTGCTCCCATGCCGAAAGCGCCGCCTATGTCGTCGATGATTCGATCAGGACATGGTTCTCTTGAAGTTTCTGGTGTTCCCATGGTTGCGTTGAGTCTCTTTCTCAAGGGATGAGATTTCTCTCTTTATCTTTGGCTTTCTTTTTTTTGCTTATAGGTTTATCTGTCTGTGTTCTAGTAGTTGTCTAAACAAGATAACAAATATTATTTTATTTACTTTTTATTTTATTTTTTGATAAACAACTAAGGTATATTTTTATCATAAAATTTAGTTTTTATAATTTACCAATTTTCCGTCAAAAAAAATAATTTATTTTAATTCATTCAGTTGGTAGAATGTTGCATTAGTAAGATATTATATTATTACATGTAATATAATTGGAAATGTAGAAATTAGACTTTTTGACCAACAAAAAGATTTATAGTTTTATCTAATGTATTGGTTAAAAAAAATTATATTTAATACTATCGCCGGCTAACGGTAGATGTCTATTTTAATATATTTTTTTTTTTAGTCAACTAAAAAATGAAATATATTAAGGCTATTCAAGAATAGTTCAAGAAGTGGTTAGTCTAAAAGTAAACTAAAGCAATAGAACTACACTTTGATTTCTTGCAATTGTTCTTGAAAGATAGTTAAATAATTTGATGTCAGAATTATTTTAAATTGGATTAGTTAGTCTGCTGAATTGGAGATAGATGGTTAAAAAAAGAAGTAAACCAACACAATTCAATTACAACAAAATACTTATAGAGATAAGCAAAAATATCACCCTCTCAACCCCATACAAATTAAATTGTTGGAGTACCACAAAATAAAAATTCAATCTCAAATTCTTCAAATAAAAAAAAATCTTCAAATTTCACCTTAAACCAACTTGAAACATGAATTTTTATTTGATCAATTATCGAAACCACTTCAAAATCAACATTATTGAAAAACACGTATGCGCTTCTCACATCATTCAAATTATTGTCAACCATATGCCTTAAAAGAAGAATTTATACATTAAATATTGCATCTGTAAATTATATTCATCATTTGATAAAATTAAATTGAGTATCCATTTTACAACTTTATAATAACTAATTGGGTCGGAGTTTTTTTTTACGATAACTTGAGTTGGTTTGTGCGTTATCAAATGGGTCGGTTTATTATGGCCGAAACTACTTGGTTGGATGTGAATTGTTCCATTGCGGAAGGGAAAGTCATTGCCTTAATTGAAGCTTTGAAAGGAATGGGAATTGTTCCAAAAGTGTTGTGGAAACAATTCATCATTCTCATGGCAGTACTGTTAGCCAATATTTTGGCTAATTAAAATAATAAAGTTTAAATATTTTTCTGAATATATTTAAATATGCCTTTAATTATGGGAATGTGTTTTCCCAGTTATTATTTAATTTCAAAGGTCAAAATTAAATATATTTTGGCGAAAGTCAAATCAGATAAATATTCATAACTTTAAGAAATACACAAGTTACAAAGACTTTTTACTCGAGTTAACGCTATTCGAATGGCTCGAACTCGAATTAAGATTTTTTAACTTGTAGAAATGATCAAGAATTGGCAGAAGATTCAAATTCAAATTTAAACCATTGCAAAGCTTCATTCGAAACTGATATCTGATGGCATTTTGGATAAGGATGAAGTGGCTGTACACTTGGCAAATGGATGTTAGTTAGTCGTTACTAATTAGCCTTAGTTTTTATCTATAAATACTAGTTCATTTGTTGTAATTAGGATCACAATCTCTCATACTACAAACCTTACACATTCTGAGTATCCAAGCGTTCGAGTGAAAGGAATAGACAAGGCAACAATGTATGATCTTGTGATCAAACTCCTTTAAATTCAATGCAATTTACATTTCATGCAATTTACATGCTTTCATTTACATTCTTTGCCTTTTAATTCATTGAATTATTTACTTTTCTTGTCAATACGTACTCATTCTGAGTATTTTTACATTTCTTGTCAAGCAAGTCACATTTTATTTACTTTCTTTTACTTTTTCAAATCAAACTTGTTCATTTACATTAATGAACATTGCTATTTTCAAACTTGAACAATAAATGCACAAACATGTCCCGAGATTCTCTAGTTGGTCTCTCAAGCATTGCAAACTAGCGGTTGTTTACCAAAAATCAGCGTAAACAAATTGGCACGCCCAGTGGGACTGGTTTTGTGCGTTTTATTTTCAAAGTTTTCTCAAAAAAATTTCTTGAAAATTTTCTTTTGTTTTGGAAAGTTCTGTGTGTTGTTTTCAAAGAAATTACATTGTTTAGTGCATGCAATTGAGAAGCGGTAGAATAAAACCAGAGATGGTGAGACCTAGAGGCAGTAACGCTAGTACTAGTAACAACAACAACAACAACAATGGTAATGACAATAATAATGTCAATAACCAAAACAATTAAGATCCTGATGATGTTAACCCATTATTTGGGCATATAGACGCTTCGAGCGCTCTGACAACATCAGCCACAGATGCAACATCTGTGGGGGCAACGCAGGCAATTCCTGTGTCCTCCTCTATGCCCTCATTAACATCCAATGCTGCAACCACAATGGCTGAGAACACTTCGAGCATGCCTTTGCAAAATATTGGTGGGGTTCCTCCCCCATTTTCAGGATCTTCATTTGACTTTCGAAGTCAATCAGGGGGTTTGTATCAATCCCAAAGATCTTATCCATATGGAATGCCTACAGCCATGATGCACAATGTGTATTCACACCCTGCATTACAATCTGATAGGATAACAGTGAGGTCTCCCTTTCCACAAGGGCAAAATTCTAATAATACTAGAGTTCGAATGAACCAACCAACCCTCACCACAGATTCCCTTTTGTCTATGAGGCAACAAATGGATGAGAGTAATTATGATATGGTGAATTTACTCACTGAACAAATGGGTACAATAATTAACCCATTAATTCGAGATACAAATCAGACTTACCAAACCTTGGCTACCCAAATGGGTAGAATTGCTGATTTCTTTGGAGGGGCACAAGTGCCCATCCAACAGCCACTTCAACCATTACAGGCCCCTAGACCAAGGCCTAGACAAGTTGCTGACAATCGAATCGAAGAGGCTCGAGGTCAGCAGCAAGAACCACAAGTTGTGAACCAACCTGTACAAAGGAATGTTGAACCTGAAGTGGTGCTTGTTCATCGAAACCAAAATGCTGATGAGGTGTTGGGAAATGTTCAACATAATGATTTTGGGCAGAATAACTTAGCCAATTTGGTAGAAACCATCCTTGCCCAAAATGGCCTAAATGTAGGTTTACATAGACCCAACTTTGTGTCACCATTATCTGAATTTGTTTTGCAAACAGAAATACCAAGGGGTTGGAAAACCCCAAAATTTACCAAGTTTGCTGGTGATACAACAGAGTCTACAGTCGAGCACATTGCTAGGTATTTGACTGAGGCTGGGGACATAGCAAATAATGAGAATTTGAGGATGAAGTATTTTCCCAATTCTCTAACAAAAAATGCTTTTACTTGGTTCACAACCTTACCCCCACATTCTGTATTTACTTGGACCCAACTCGAAAGGCTCTTTCATGAGCAATTCTACATGGGCCAAACAAAGATAAGTCTCAAAGAACTAGCAAGTGTTAGGCGCAAAACACCAGAATCTATTGATGATTATCTCAATAGGTTTAGGCTTCTTAAAGCCAGATGCTTCACTCAAGTTCCTGAACATGAATTGGTAGAAATGGCTGCTGGTGGCCTAGACTACTCGATTCGAAAGAAATTAGATACTCAACATCTTAGAGACATGGCTCAACTGGCTGATAGGGTTAGACAGGTTGAAAGACTTAAGAATGAAAATGCCAGGAATAGCAAGTTTCATAAGAAGGAGAAAGTAGCTTATGTAGGGAACTATGAAAGTGAAAATGAATATGATCTAGAATTCGAGGAGGTTGATCAAAGTGAGATAGACTTGGCTGAATTAAAGCCAGGGCCTCCTTACACTTGTAAATTGTTAAAGCCCTCGAATGGCAAGAACCCCAATGAACCAAAGAATGATAAATATGTTGCTAAAACCTACACATTTGATGTTACCAAGTGTGATGAAATCTTTGATTTATTGGTCACTGATGGCCAAATAATTGTTCAAAAAGGATTAAAAGTTCCCTCATTAGAACAAAAAAAGAAAAGAGGTTACTGCAAATTTCATAATTTTTTGGGTCATAAAACTTCACATTGTGTTGTTTTCAGGGATTTGGTGCAGAAGGCATTGGATGAAGGGAGGCTGAAGTTTGACGAAAAAGCTAAGCAACCCATGAAAGTAGACACAGATCCCCTTCAAGTGGCTGAGACATCTTACGTTGAGCCATTCGAATGTTTGATGATAGACGCAATGGAAGCATCCCCGGTTCGAGCCGTTACTGAAAGGGAGTATGCTGAGAAAATTAAAGTAGTTTATCCTCGAGCTGAAGAGGAACTCATTGATTTTCTCACCAGGTGCAAGCTGAGCAACAAGGAAGTTATGCTGTGTCCTCGTTGCAGCGCTGTGTGTGACAAAGAGGCTACTACAGGCCTTAAGAATGTTATGCCATATGTGGCTAACAAAAACAAATGGTCTACTGAGAGACCAAACAAGGGCAAGGCCATAAACCAAGGCCCTACCATTCATGACAGGCTTGGAAGGAAACAAACATATGTTCCTTCTAATAGAGTACCTGTTAACCAATGGTCATCTGGCCAACATCAGGCTTACAAGAAGAGAAGGATGGATGTTGGTGGCTCGAGTCAAGTTGCTTCGAGAAACAATGCTGAAAATAGAAAATTTTCCTATAATAACAACTATAAGGGAAAGAATCCTATGACTCGAACTCAATGGCGTAGATATCAACGCCTTAAGAAGTTGGAAAGAGAGAATGCCCATGCTGGGGGCAGCTCCAACTCAATTGCCCATGCTGGGGGCAATAACAAAGTTGTTCATGCTGGGAACAACACCAAAATTGCTCATGCTGGGGGCAATCGAAATAATGCAGGGAACAAGCAAGAATATGTTCCTAAGAAGGCTGAAAAAGCCTTAATTATTGATGAAGGCTCTTCCTCGAAGAGGCCTGTTAAGGAAAGGATATCATTCCCTGATGATAATATGGAGGATGATATTCCTGATGAAGATTTGTTGGAATCTGGTTCTGAGCCAGATTATGATGTCCTGGTAAATGTGGTGTCAATATTACCACACGAATATGATATGAGGTCCACCTCTGACCCTGAAGAAGAATTTGTGGAGCCCGAGTTAGAAGATTATACCCCTATGTAATGAACAATGGGTGCATCGAACAACAGAAGGCTGTATTCGAATAGCCTCATGAAGGGATGAAAAACCATCTCAAGCCTTTATACATCAAGGCTAAAGTGGGTGGTATTGGAGTAAACAAAGTCCTGGTAGATGGGGGTGCTGCAGTAAATCTGATGCCCCATTTCATGCTCAGGAAGTGGCAAGTCTTTAGGAGCCATACAAATGGATGTTGCAGTAGGCAGCACCATAAGGCCAACTCTCTTTATAGTTGTGCCTTCGAGGGCTAGCTTCAATCTACTCCTTGGAAGGGAATGGATTCATGGAGTAGGGGCAGTTCCTTCTACTTGCCATCAAAGGTTGATATTATGGAGGGAGGATAACATAGTAGAAAATATAGAAGCTGATCAGAGTTTCTATATGTCAGAGGTTGACCACATCACTAAGGCAACTTTTGATAAGCACTTAGCCTCCATAGCACCTTGTGGAGAAAGAGATAGTGACTTTCGAGGAGCCAGCAATAATGTCTATCATTCAGTTAGACTCCATCCTACTCATGGATTCTGTTGGGAGAGGGAAGAAATTGATGACAACCCTCCTGAAGATGGAGTTATTCCACCATCTGGGTGGGATATAGAATACCTTGATGATGTCTAAGCCCTCTGCTTGGGCTAAAATAACGGCATATGTTGCCGAAAGAAAGCTCGAAACGGCCTTAGAGGCTGTCAAGGAACAAAATATGGTTGAAGAAACCATTAAAGAAGACAATGGCAATATGTTGCCAAATGAGCAAAGGTTAGACTGCATCTATGATGATGAACCTTTGGGATTCGAGAAAGATCCTGTGAACTCGAATCCAAAGATGCAGGCTCAAGATCCTTTGCAAGAGGTAGATATTGGTGATGACTTAATTAAAAGGCCAACTTACATAAGTGCCAATCTTGACCTCGAATTTGAAGCTAAAATGATTAGCCTGCTTAAAGAATTTAAAGATTGTTTTGCATGGGATTACAATGAAATCCCAGGTTTAAGCAGGGAAATGGTGGAACATAGACTACCACTCAAGCCAGGGAAGAAGCCAATAAAGCAACTGCCAAGGAGATTCAACCCAGAGATTTTATCAAAAATCAAGAGTGAGATCGAAAGGCTATTAAAGAGTAAATTCATTCGAACTACAAGGTATGTTGAATGGTTAGCTAATATAGTCCCTGTTATTAAGAAAAATGGTAGCCTGAGGGTATGCATAGACTTTAGAGATTTAAATAATGCAACACCTAAGGATGAATACCCCATGCTAGTAGCAGAAATGCTAATTGATTCAGCAGCAGGTTTCGAATACTTGAGCATGTTAGATGGCTATTCTGGCTATAATCAAATTTTTATTGCTGAAGAGGATGTGGCTAAAACAGCGTTTCGATGCCCTGGGGCATTAGGGACTTATGAATGGGTTGTTATGCCATTTGGCCTAAAAAATGCTGGAGCCACATATCAAAGAGCAATGAATCTTATTTTTCATGATTTTATTGATGCCTTTATGCAAGTATATATTGATGATAATGTTGTAAAATCCTCATCTAGTGACGATCATTTAAATCATCTTAGAAAATCATTCGAAAGAATGAGGAAATGTGGATTAAAAATGAATCCACTAAAATGTGCTTTTGGTGTACATGCAGGGGATTTCCTTGGTTTTGTGGTGCATAAAAAAGGCATTGAAATCAACCAAAATAAGACAAAGGCTATTATGGAGACTCAACCTCCAAGAACAAAGAAACAACTTCAATCTCTATTGGGAAAGATCAACTTTTTGAGAAGATTCATTTTGAATCTAAGTGGAAAAGCTCATCCCTTTTCTCCACTACTTAGAAAACAAAAAGGTGATCAATTTCATTGGGGGCAGGAGCAACAGCAAGCGTTCGAGGACATCAAGAACTATTTGTCACATCCACCAACGCTAATGCCTCCTATTCGAAACAAAGCAATGAAGTTGTACATTTCAGCATCTGATTCAACTATTGGTAGCATGCTTGCCCAAGAAGATGAAAATGGTGTTGAAAATGCTGTATATTATCTAAGTAGAGTATTAAATGATGCTGAAACTAGATATAGTGCTATAGAAAAGTTATGTTTGTGTTTATATTTCTCTTGTAACAAACTTAAGCATTATATTAAGCCTATTGAAGTTTATGTTTATTCTCATTTCGATATTATTAAACATATGCTTCAGAAACCTATTTTACATAGTAGAATTGGTAAATGGGCTTTGGCTCTAACTGAATACTCATTAACCTATAAACCCTTAAGAGATAGAAAGGGTCAAATAGTGGCATATTTCCTTGTTGATCATTCAATGATTGAAATGCCACTAAGTTATGTAGAAACCCAGCCTTGGATTTTATATTTCGATGGTTCCAAACATAAACATGGAACTGGAATTGGGATTTTGATAATTTCTCCAATCCAAATTCCTACTAAGTTTAATTATAAAATCAATGGGTTTTGTTCCAACAATGAGGCTGAATATGAAGCCTTGATTGCAGGTCTTGCCCTTTTAATTGACTTAGGGGCAAGAAATATTATTGTTAGAGGTGATTCAGAATTAGTGATTAAACAGTTGACAAAAGAATACAAATGTATCAAAGAACATTTGGCTAAGTACTTTGTAATTGCCACTAATCTGTTGGATCAGTTCGAATCAGTGCAATTCGAGCATATACCTAGATTACAAAATCAAGAAGCCAATGACTTGGCTCAAATAGCTTCTGGCTATAAAGTAACTCCTGAAAATCTTAACAAATTAATTGAGATTAGGGAAAAATTGGTTTTTAATGAACCTTTGTCTTCAAGCTTGTCAATGGCAAAACTTGTGGGGGCAGATTCACCACCTAGTGACAAAAATGACTCGAACAAGGTCTTAGATGAAGAAAATGCTAACATTTTTACCATTGACAACTTGATAGATGGAGATTGGAGGAAACCAATTGTGGAATATTTACAAGACCCTAATGGTCAGTATGATAGGAAGACCAAGTATAGGGCCTTAAGCTATGTTATAGTTGGAAATGAATTGTTCAAAAAGACAAGTGAAGGTGTTTTATTAAAATGCCTAAGTGAAGCAGAAGCTTTAATAGCTATTTCTGACATACATAGTGGAGCATGTGGTTCTCATCAAGCAGACCACAAGATGAAATGGTTATTGTTTAGACAAGGCCTATATTGGCCTTCTATGTTAAAAAATTGCATAGATTTTGCCAAAGGATGCCAAGAATGCCAAAGGCATGCAGGAATACAACATGTACCTGCAAGTGAGTTACATTCTATAATAAAGCCATGGCCATTTAGGGGCTGGGCATTGGATTTGATTGGTGAGATTAAACCTGCCTCTTTTAAGAATCAACGTTACATTTTGGTAGGTATTGATTACTTTACAAAATGGATCGAAGCAGTGCCTCTACCTAATGTAGATCAAGAGGCAGTAATTAACTTCATTCAGAATCATATTATCTATAGATTTGGCATTCCAGAAACAATTACCACAGATCAAGGATCAGTGTTCACAGGAAGAAAAATGCAAGAATTCGCTAGTGAAACTGGTTTTAGATTGCATACTTCAACACCATATTATGCCCAAGCAAATGGTCAAGTTGAAGCAGCTAACAAAATAATCATTAATTTGATTAAAAAACACATTGCTCAAAAGCCAAGAAATTGGCATAAAACTTTGGATCAAATTTTATGGGCATGTAGGAATTCCCCTAAAGAGTCAACTAACTCTACACCATTTCGATTGACATATGGTCATGATGCTATTTTGCTTGTGGAAATTCATATGCAATCATTTCGAGTACAGAGGCAAATGGAAATACCAAGTGATAAATATTGGGAAATGATGTTAGATGAATTGGTTGATTTGGATGAAGAAAGGTTACAAGCTTTAGAATATATGACTAGGCAAAAAGAAAGAGTTGCCAAAGCCTATAATAAAAGGGTAAAGTCAAAAGTTTTTAACTTAGGGGATTTAGTTTGGAAAGTTATTTTGCCTATGGATAAAAAAGATAGATTCTTAGGCAAATGGTCCCCTCAATGGGAAGGTCCATTCAAAATTGTTCAAGTTTTTTCAAATGGTGCTTATGAAATCGAAGAGTTAAGTCCTGAAAAACATGTGTTAGGAATAAATGGTAAATATTTGAAGAAATACAAACCAGCTTTACTCGAATTAAACATAAGCGCAGAATAAAACTTAGAATGAATAGAGATATGGCAAATATAAAATAATAAATTTTGCCACAAAAGGGCATTGTCAAGTTACAAACCAAAATAGCATAAACATTTGTCTCGAGCAGATAATAAAATCGAATTACAAAGTACTGGCTACTTCTTGATACAAGGCCTTAATGGAAATTTTCTCAGTCTCAATCACTTGCTGGGCGTCTTCGAGCTCATGTACTTCAGCAGCAATAACTGCAGAATCGTCAAAGGCTCGAATCCCCTCTCTCCCTTTGGCATCAATGTCAGCTTGAAAGGATTGAGAAATTTCCTCCTCTATGGCCGCTTGGGCAGATTTTTCTACAGCAATTTTGGCTTGATATTCCTCGATTTGGCGTTGAAGCTCGGCTACATTAGCCTCCCAAGCAGCAATGTTATTTCTGCAAGTAATGAGTCTTGGGGTTTCAACTTTAGCAGCTTCCTCTCGAATTCTAGTAACCTCGAGGTGTGCCTCTTTAGCCTTGGTTAATAAAGCAGCATGAGCATGCTTTTGGATATTCAGCTTAGCCAAGTTACCTTTCTCCCGTTGTATCACCTTTGCATACTGATCAATCATGTTCTCTATTTGTATAACCTTGCAAAGGGTCAAAGGGTCAGTATGAGGGTTATGGAATTTTCGAAGGAATGCTAAGTGGCTAAAAGCATTCGAGGGATTTTCTTCGAGGTCTGCCAACACATTCTGCAAGCCATATTCAACCTTGAGCCTGGTTAACAAGGAGTCTTGCTTGACATTGGCTTTGGCAGTAGAGCTGGAGGGATAAGTAGAACTATCAGTCTTGTCACTCGAAGAGCAGGATTTTGATGATTGGATGAGAAGGTCCAAAGCAGCAGCTGGGTTGGTCTTGTGCATATTAGCAAACTCCATTTCTGGAACGCCAGCACTAGTTGAGAGCCTCGAAGTAGAGGAAACTGATAATAGTTCTGGACCACCAGCTTTTGCTTCCTTGATGATGCTGTCATCTTCATCCTCGTCCATATCTTCACCCTCCTCAATGGACTCCTCTTCCGCAGAATCACTCGAAGCTATACTTGGGGTTGGAGTTGGCAGCTTTGTCTCAACCTGGTTAGTCCAATCGACTGGTCCTATTTCCTTGTCGAATATAATGTTGGCTTCAGCTTGAGTCATATACACAGGGGGACCAATGTCAGGTTGAAGATCGGGTTGAACATTCGAATTAACTTGAAATAAGAATACTTATACCATTAAACAGGACCAAGATCTAAATGCTAAATATATTAGCAATGATATAAAGAATGGTTACCTGGCCATACTTAGCGCCAATATATTTCTCCATTGGAGAAGGACTCCTATTCTTCCCAGCAGAAGGCTCATTAGCAGCTTTATTCTAAAAAAAAGAATGTACAATGTATAAAGGTTGAGAAAATTGGTTAACAGGTGCATTCGAGCATATGAGCCAAGAAAGGACTTACCTTGTCATTTTCAACCTTGGTTAATTTTTCTGTTTCTTCGAGAGCAGGCGTTGGGGAAATTTGCTCTAACACTGGAGAAAGCGGAGGATTGCTTTGATGTGTTGTTTCTGCATTGATTACTCTTGCAGCATTATCCTCATTTTCCATAGTGAGGTCATGATCCACTCGAGCAGTGCTGGTGGTATCAGACTTAGAAGATCTAGAAGGTTTAGAATGTCCTTGATTCTTTTTCTTCTTCTTCTTCAATTCCTTCACTGTGGAGTTTCCTGATGCTTTCTCAACGCCTTTTTCTTCTTGTTCCTTGCTCGACTCAACATTCGAGGAGCTAGTCTTCTTACTATTATGGCCCTTGTGTTTTTTGAGTGGTTGGGGGGCAGGATCTATTGCAACTGTATTGTTTGGAGCACTATTACCCTCTGAGGTAATATGCTTATGTTTCCTTTTCAAGGGTTTCTCAGGTTCAGTTCCCTACAATAAAAGTGAGACATATAAAGAATAATAAATAGAGAAAAGAAAAGCTTAGTAAGACAATAGGTCTTTGAGTGACTGACTTCATCTTCATGAACTATTATGTGTGGAAGTTGGTTTTCCTTAGAAGGCCCAACAAGGTTAGCAGTATGTTTCTCTCTCATTATCTAGCATGAGCATAGAAGACAGAATGTTTAGGCATGACTCGAATCAAAGAAAGAGTTGAGAAACTTTACCTTGTACGTTCTTGCTTTGGTTCTGGTCTCTTCTTTTCTTCTTTCTTCTGTATCAGCTTGTTCTCTGTCTTCATCATCAGCCAGGTGAATGCCTCTATTACTTTTAGGCTTTATCGTTCGAGGAGCAGGCTGTGATGGTCCTCCAGTTATTTCTTTCCCTAAAAAGATAACAGATTAGAATTCGAATAAGGGAAATGTAAGACAAACTATTTGGCATCAATGACTAAAACAACGTACCTTTGTTTTTGTGTTGTTCTTGTATATCATGAATTTGTTGCCTTATAAACCCACTGTTCAGCCTAATGATGTTAGCTCAAACGTCACCAACGATATGCTTATTATAGTGATTGCCCCACCAATTGAAGAATTTTTCAGTACAGTAGTATGAATGGTTGAATTCGATAGGGTTCACATTATAAGCAACGTTGCCAAGGATGTTAAGGTATTTCTCAAACAAGTCCTTGGAAACTTCGTTTCCTATCACCATGTTCTTGGCACTTTTGAATAAGCATTTGGGGTAGACTTGAGACAATCCAAACTGCCTCGAGACTAGGTTAGGCTGATACCCAACCAGGATACGGTGGTTCGAGTTGCTACCAATTCTACAGGACAGAACAGTTGGATGCAAGTAGTGCTGCCATAATTCATTTACCTCATCAGCGTTGTCAGGATTAGTAGTTGGAAATTCATCTTGTAGCCAAGCTGGTCCTATTTCTCTCCTTACAAAGGGGGCATGATGAGGTAGGAATTGGTTGAAATTCAGAAAAACTTTCATGTACTTAATGAAAAGTTTTTGTGGATCAGACTCATTCGAGCTAGGGGCTAATACAGCCAGTCTAACTCCTTCGATTGAGCGGTTAGTCACTACAGTCTGAAGTTTGGTGGGGATTGATAATCCCATTTCCCTTGTGAAGGTGGCATTGAGCCATAATTGTAACAGCCATAGTGGTCCTGATACTGGAAAAGAAGCCCCCATCTTTTGCTTTCTTGAGGCTATCGCAGAATTCACCCATGGATTCATACAATACCCCAAGAAGCAAACGCCCAAGTGCTAATGGTTGGCCTGCATGAATTTGGATAGCTAAAGGAATATACATTTGAGCCACTTGTAATGACTTCGAGCAGAAAATATAAAGGGCTAACCAGAAAGTAAGGAATGCCACATGCTCCTCTTCAGAAACTTCGCCTTCACCATGATGCTCCTGAATAAACTTATAAAAAGTTTTTTCATTAAGCTTGAAGAAAGTATTTTTGCCAGATTTCGAGGGATCGAATGTTTCCCCACTAGGCCTCAAGCCAGTAATAGCAGCTACATCTAGCAATGTGGGAGTCATCATTCCACAAGGGAATTGGAAAGTGTGGGTACTTCTTTCATAAAACATTAGCGCAGCGGTCAGCATTTCTTGTTGGTAAGGAGGGCCATACCTCGAAATCTGAATTATGTCAAAAATCCCTATGTTCTTCCAATAATCTCCCCAAGATTCCTCGACTCGATCAAGCCATTTCACATACATAGGATTTTCACAATTGGGAGCAGATCTCCACATATTGTGAGGCTTTCGAATAAAAGTAAAATTAAAAGGGTCAGTACTAAAGATTTTTGGTTCACAAGTTTCTCGAATCGGAAAAAACTCAGAAATTGAGGGTTTTAGGGTGTTTTCATCTGGGAATGGACCTCCAAACGCAAACACGTCATCAACAATTGAGAAAGGAATTATCAATTCATCCTCCCAACGTGTTTGTTCGTATTTGGTTCCATGTGGTTCAGGAACCACCTCAATACCATTAGCCTTGCGAATCGATTGATTCCATTTACCAGCAAAGGGAACGAGGATTAATTCTTGTTGTTCAGCCATTGAAATATGACGGGGAAGATGAACAGTGTAGTGAAAGATTTGATTTTTTGACGGGTCTGGTACAGAAAAAGGATCTGAAATTTGTTGGTTTGAATCAAACGCAAGTTCAGTGTTCTAATCAAACGAACAGATTGCAAAATGATTTATGAAAAATTGAGAACGAGATCTGAGAAGTGAGGAGAGAGTATGAAGAAGCTGAGTTAAGAAAAGTTGCAGAAAAATGTTGAAGTGGTAACCTATTGCTATTTATAGGGTTCGTTTTCAGCAGAATAAAATAATTGAAAAAGAAATTCGAAATTTCTTTCAACTTCCGCACTCGCCACGTGTCCCATGATGACTGAAAAGGCGCCGTAGTGTCAGTAGTGGGAAAGTGCGCTGACGGTTATTATTATCATTGCTGTCACGTGCTATTAATTATGGAATAAAAAACGCCAAATTCTTCATTCGAATTACTCGAATCGAAATTGGCATTTTTTGGGGGCAATTTGTTAGCCAATATTTTGGCTAATTAAAATAATAAAGTTTAATTATTTTTCTGAATATATTTAAATATGCCTTTAATTATGGGAATGTGTTTTCCCAGTTATTATTTAATTCTAAAGGTCAAAATTAAATATATTTTGGCGAAAGTCAAATCAGATAAATATTCATAACTTTAGGAAATACACAAGTTACAAAGACTTTTTACTCGAGTTAACGCTATTCGAATGACTCGAACTCGAATTAAGATTTTTTAACTTGTAGAAATGATCAAGAATTGGCAGAAGATTCAAATTCAAATTTAAACCATTGCAAAGCTTCATTCGAAACTGATATCTGAAGGCATTTTGGATAAGGATGAAGTGGCTGTACACTTGGCAAATGGATGTTAGTTAGTCGTTACTAATTAGCCTTAGTTTTTATCTTTAAATACTAGTTCATTTGTTGTAATTAGGATCACAATCTCTCATACTACAAACCTTACACATTCTGAGTATCCAAGCGTTCGAGTGAAAGGAATAGACAAGGCAACAATGTATGATCTTGTGATCAAACTCCTTTAAATTCAATGCAATTTACATTTCATGCAATTTACATGCTTTCATTTACATTCTTTGCCTTTTAATTCATTGAATTATTTACTTTTCTTGTCAATACGTACTCATTCTGAGTATTTTTACATTTCTTGTCAAGCAAGTCACATTTTATTTACTTTCTTTTACTTTTTCAAATCAAACTTGTTCATTTACATTAATGAACATTGCTATTTTCAAACTTGAACAATAAATGCACAAACATGTCCCGAGATTCTCTAGTTGGTCTCTCAAGCATTGCAAACTAGCGGTTGTTTACCAAAAATCAGCGTAAACAAGTACATCCGAGTTTAACTTTATTATTTACAATATTAATAATATTATGTCCTGTAATCCACATTTCAAGGTTAAGCTTATCAAGCAGCAAGCGAATATGGTTGCTCATACTCTTGATAGGGCGGTCTTTCATGATCTCGTCACTATATTTTTGAGATTATACCTCTTTGTATTACTAATTTATTGCATAATGAACTGATATGAGTTCATGTTTGTGAAAAAAAATTAACTATATGTTATTGATAAATGTTATCTATTAATTTTATGAACAACTTATATCCGTCGTTGAATTTGGTTGGTAGGAGTCTCTCTTTATATAATCATATTTTTTTTCATGCAAAATACTTGAGTGAGAAAACATATCGAGATTAATTCATTTTGAATTAAAATCTACAAATAACATAATTCAAAACTCTACAATCTTGGTGAGTTTAAATAAGTTGGTTGGGACATTGTATTATTTATGCTAGGATCGAAGTCGAATATCTGACACCCTATTTATTCATCTTAAAGGTCCTTTGATCTACAAAATATAAATACTGGATGAAACAGTACATCACAGCATAAGACAAATGTTTAAGGTATTAAACAAATTTTTCTTGGACGATGTTTGAAAGAATAAATGTTGTTCTGAACTGGCAAAATTGAACAACTCTGGTAGGAAAAAGGTGCGATCTGGGTGGTTGATTTGTGGTGGCTTGGTATTCCAAATCGGTGAGAGGGGGAGGTAACTTTATAACACGTTAGTACTTTGACGCAAAAGTCAATATTGGTCGAAGGAAAGTGTTAAGAGATGGATAAGAATGTGTGTACCTTGAGAACTAGAGTTTCAAGGCTATATACAGGACAAATGAGAGTGGCCTTGCATGAGCATGATAGGTCTTCTGGCAGGGAACATTGCCTCCACAGTACAATGAGTCATCGGATCTGTTACGAGTGGGAGCAACACTATAACACCCCAATATTTGAAGTATGAATATGTTAATAATTTTAATGCATTTTATATTTAGAGAGTTTAAGAAAAACTGTATCACCTTTATCTTAATTAGTTTATTATAACTTAATGTTTATTTGTTTTTATTGATAATTATACTACTCTCTAATTTTAATTAATTAGAACCCTTATCTTACTATTTATTTATTATTTATTTTAATTAAGCAAATTAGTAGGTAGATAATAATTAAAGATGAAACAAAAAAAAAACATGTACTAACTAATAGGAAGAATAATGGGTTTATGGTTACTACCTACTACAATTTAGGGATAGTTGATTAACATGAGTTCCTCACTCCATAAACTATATCGGCAGCTTCTCATATATGTGTGCCGCCACTATCTTTCTTTTTCTTATATTTTTAATATTTTTCATTTATCGGATTATACTATATATGTTCCCTATCATCTCAACTCCAATTTTAAAATTATTCACCAATCATTCTCTACTCATAAACTTAGTCCTCAAAAGTTACTCATCACTATAATCATCTATCTTACTTTCCACTAAAGCACATTCCGATGCAATGCTTAGTCGTATCAAAGAAATCTTAAGTACCGGATCGTGATCGAGCAGTCAATTGTGGGATATTATAATCTGTTATTTGAAGGAAAGCGTCTAAGGTAAGGGCTTATATTCCGTTATTATCATATTGACCATGAAATTATAAAGTAGGATGATGGTAGAGTTCTTATCAAATATTAGATATAAACAATAGTACAAATAAAAATAATAATTAAGAACATACTTTTATTTTATTATGATATAATTTATGTTTATGGTTGATTGTAGACTCAATTTTGTGATTTTGTGTGTGTTTGATTGTGGATTTGAGTAAACTGATGATTTTGTTGTTGTCGCGTTGATTTTGTTTGATGAGTTGAGAATTTGCATTTGTGATTTTGTGAAATGTTCGAAAGTGATTTGATCGGAATTTCAAATTTGTTGTCGCGTTGATTTTGTTTGATGATTTAATTTGAGAATTTGCATTTTTGTGGATAACATTGTCATGCATTCATTCATATGTCAAGTCCTTTGTTGTCGTGCTGTGGAATGCTCGAAAGTGATTTGATCGGCATACCAAATTTGTTGTCGTGTTGAGAAGTGTTTTCAGGAATATAACTCTGACCTTCGACCCTTGGTACCACATGCATTTAGGGAGTCTTAGACCTTCATGTGACCATATGCATTTGTGACTTGATTTGAGACTTGATTTTGGTTCTATCTTTCTTTGTTATTTTGTTCATCTTTTGATCTTATCATTTTGTTTCTAGATTCCTTAGTTATTACTTTCTTTGTGTTAATTGATTTTATCTTTTATGTGGTGAGTGTTTTGCTATTATTCTTATTTTATGCTTCTATGTTCTTTATGATCGTACTTGTGGTTTAGGAATATTGACCCTTGGAACCAACATTTTAGGTACCAAAATTGATGCAGTGAATGATGATTATTGAAGCTTGCATGCGGGGGAAAAAAAATAAATTGGGTTTTACCATTTGTATTTTTGAAACAGTTATTCTGACCAATGTATTTTATTATTGAAATAATTAGTGGAATAGTTTTATTTAAAGTAGCAATTTGATTATAATTTATATTTATGAAGGAAAACAACTACATTTTCTAACTATAAATAAACATTTTTAAATAATATTCAGGTTAAAATTTCGGGCTGTTACATGAGCTTTGATGGAGGTGAACAATACTTTATGCCATTTTGTCTCCTTATGAGGAATTGGTCCTTTTGACGGTGGATTGGGTTTTAGTCTAGTTCAAAACAAATCCTATTATGATGTTTTAGGCAACTTGTATTGAGGACAAATTGTTGTCATCTGATTCAGTGAGGGACAAAAATATATGTGTTTGTCGAGTCCTTTGACCCCTAATTTGTTCACTCTAAGAATAGTTTTAAAATTAAACACACTACAATTAGAGTTGTCTTATCCAGTCTCTTATTTTTTAGGAGATAAAACATACATTTTAAAAGTAAAATTTCTAATCAACAAACCATAGATGTAGTATTTAAAAGAATTCAAATAGGATAGCAAACCATAAATGTAATATTTAAAAGAATTCAAATAGGATAGCAAAACAACTTGTTGTGTGTTTACCTACTATTCACATGTAATATGTACTAATAAACTACTCCCAAACAAAAAAATTCCAAGAAAAAAAAAAGATTAATCTTTCCGTCTCGGAACTTTAGTCTTTTTTGACTTGAACACAAAGCTTAAGAAATAATGAATTTTAATACTTATGGACTCACTTGCCCTCATTTTATTTATTTATTTATTCACAAGCATTACTTTAAAACTACAAACAAATTCAAATCTATAAATAAAAGAATACGTGTAATTGTTTCTTAATTTAATAAAAAAATTATTATTTTAGGGCAAAAATAAAATTGCAAAAGGATTAAAACTCGGGACGAATGAAATAATATCTTTTAACCAAAATCAGAATATTAATGTTGACAAATCAATCTAGATATTTGTCAAAATAAAGTCAATTAAGACATCATTACTTGAATATCTAGACAAATATTTTATAAGAATTAAAAAAAAACAGAATCTCTCCACTAATAAAAAAAATCCGTATCAGTAGTATAGAAGGAAATAGAATATTTTATGATGATCAAATATAAAAGAAAAAAAAGCTTAAATGCAGTTTTAACTATTTTATTTTGACGGTTTTAGATTTTCAACCTCCCTATTTTAAAATTCGAAATTTCACCCCACGTATTATGATTTTTTCAAAAAAAATTCACCCCAATCACATTTGACTTATTTTTGCTTATGTGGCAATGGTGATGTTTTGACACATGTGTATTATCTTTATCTATTATTTTCTTTATAAATTACTAGAAAATTCTTAAAAAAAGCCATAAAATTAGAAAAAAATTATATAAATTTATAAATAAATTACTATAAAAATAATAATAAATCAAGATAAATACTAGAAAACAAGAAAAATATTATAAAAGGACATTTAAATATATTGAAAAAATTATGAATACACTCCGACATACTCCTTAAATGAAAGTGTAGGAGCTGATTGCTTTAGCCATTAAAAAATGGAGTGTTGTCACATGAGAAACAAATTTTTTGATATATTTTTATGGTACTTTTATTGATTTTTTAAAATATTTTATATAGTAATTTATTTCTAGATTTTTATTTATTTTTTCCTTAATTTTATGGCATTTTAAAGAATTTTCTAGTAATTTTAAAAAAAATAATTAAGTGGAAAGATAATACACATGTGTCAAAATAATGTACACATCATCATTGTCATATAAGTAAAAATAAGCTAAATGTGTTTGGGGTGAATTTTTTTTTTTTGAAAAATCTAAAATAGGGGGGTGAAATTCCGAATTTTAAAATAGATGGGTTGAAAATTCGAATGCGTCAAAATAAGATGGCTAAAACTGAATTTAAGAAAAAGAAAAAAAAAAAGAAAGATAATTTTAGAAAAAGAAAAAGAAAATTCGGTGAAGAAATGAAATTGGCTAACTGGAGACATGACATGAGTGATCCAACTGCAATTCATGTTTTTTTTTTTTTTTTTTTGTCGAAAGGTCAAAATCTAAAATCATGGTCTTGTTCGGTCTTTTTCTGAAAGCGATACATTAAGAAATTCCAAACATCATCAGAATCAGATGATGTTTTTCTTACTATATTCATACATAACTTCAATTTGTTGCAACACACATTCATTTCATTTCATCTCAAAAATCATAAATAAAAACACACACAATCCCTTTCTTCACGCATCCAAATCTAAATTATTCAATTCAATAATAATTATATAGTAATTATAATTATAATTATTTTATTTAAAATTAAAAATATACCTTCCTTTTGAATTCATTCACCATTATAACTTGATCGCATTGCATAAGAATAAGAATTATTTTCACGTGCAAGTTCTCTTTCATCAAAACGTCACCGTTTTGATAGAGAACGAAGAACAAAGAGCGTGTGTGTTTCGATGATGATGATGGTAGAGAGGTTTTGATCTGAAATGGTAGAGAGGTTCAATCGGTTACCGAGCAGCGGGCATTCTACGCCGTCATCACCGCAGTCGCCGCTTAGGTCACCGAGGCTCCGGCAAGGTAGGTCTAAGGCGGGGAAATTATCTACCGGAGGAGGAGGAGGAGGGAGGAGTTTAGCGCAGAGGTTGAGTTGGATGTTGCTTTCGGTGCTTCTCCGGCGACAGGGAATTTTCCTGTTTGCTCCTTTGATTTATATTTCTGGTATGCTTTTGTATATGGGAACGGCGTCGTATGAGGTTGTTCCGGTTATTAAACACCGTGCTGCTCCTGGTTCGCTTTATCGTAGTCCTCAGGTTTATGCTAATCTTCAACATGATATGGATTCCGATAATTCTTCTACTGATGCGGTTTGTTTCTTTTTCCCTTTTTCTTTTCTTAAATTCATTTCAAATCTGTTGTTTTCAGGTCAATTTTGATAATGTATGGTTATTACATTGTATCACGGTGGATGTGTCAGGATCACCGTGATTTTGCAGAAGCTACAACTTGCTGCTCCTGGAAAATCATTGTGAATCACTGTGATTCTGGCATATTCGTTGTGATACTAAACATGTACTTAGAATATTTGGAATGTTTGAAATTATGTGCCAATTCTCTTTGCCTATTCTGATGTAGGTTTTTCAAATTAAGCTTCTGAAAGTTTGGATTTATGTCTTAATTTCAAATATAGCTTGCTTTTGTTGGGCAATTTTTTTGTGTTGAAATATATGTTTGTGCTAGAGTGGTAATAATGCAATGTGGGATCATAGATTTTTAGTAGAGGAAGTTGATTTTGATTTCCCGGTAGCTTTGTATGCGCCGTTGACTTTAGCTACTAGAAAGTCGTCGAATTAATAATCTGGGTTATGATTATTACATGTGTAGAGAATTAGGGCTTTGGAGTGTGTTTGTATGAGTTGGACTATATATACGTTTGTAGTCGACCTTAGGTTATTGTTATAGTAAAATAGGCGTTTCTCGCTTTTTCTCTTATCCAATACAATTCCCGAATTTCGACAATATGTATAAGAAAAGTACAATGATTATGCAAAAAGTTGATTGGAATTGGCAATACTTGCTTGTTGTCGTATTTGCCACGTGGATGATTTTTTCCCCGGGAAAATTGTTCTCGTGTTCTCTAGCTTGTTACTTTTGGAGAAGTGGGAACGAAAAGATTTGGCTACATTCATGTACTAGCAACAAAGTTTCTTCATTTTTTTCGTTTACAAGGGAGTTTGTAAGCCCTTTTGATTCGATTGGATAGGATGAGTTAAGTGTGATATTAAGACTTGTAGGGGTTGAAACCTGATAAGAGTTGCTTGGTAAGGAACTTGGCTGTCCATAAGAGAAAAATCTATTGACAAAAGCATCAGATTGAAATTTCTTGTAGCCAGTTTATCCTGTGTTATAATTGTAGCTATTTTCTTTTTATAATTACAAGTTGTATAGGTGTAATTTTCAGCTTCTGTAAAGATAATTTTAATTTTTTTTTTTCATTATCACTTTGAGTCTTTTTGTTGGTATCTTCCGCCGTACTTTGTATTTCCTTACACTTTTCCAAGTTTTTTCGGAAATAAAATTGGCTACTGTCAATAACATGATGCTAAATTTCCTTTCAGATATCTACAATATGGAAGAGTCCATATAGAGGTGGTGAATGGAAACCATGTGTAAACAGATCTTCAGAAGGTATAGTATTATTTGTATTTATTTTACATGATTTTTTTTTTGAATAAATGATGATATTATCTTTATTTTACATTTAATCATTTAATTCATCACAAAATTATCTCTCATGTCTTCATTGCACTTATCGGTTTTTACTCTCTCACCATTATTTCTTCAACAAAAGATTCCCAGCATTACAAACCCCAATCAATCCTTGTATAATTCAGGATACGTTGAAGAAGAATTAAGAATCCATTTTGATTCTTCTTCCGAAGTTTCACAAATAAACTTTCTGTAATATTTTAGCACACTAGTCCGACTAATTTCTTTAAAGGAAATTATTGCCCAATTATTTTCATTCAACATCGCAATGATGAAATTGTAATTTTTTTTTTCCTCAAGATGAAATTGTAATTACAATCCGATATATTCTGCATAATATTGAAAAAATTTAAAAGCTTGACCTATTTATCCTACTCTTGTATTCTTTAATTTCATGAAAAGTCATCATTTTCCTCAATTATGAAACTTCACATGCTTTAACAACATACAGGATAATACTCGAGAGTACTGTAGATATTAATTTACAATGTGATTTGTGATTGTCTATTCCTAGTTGGTAGACTGGCCAAGTTTATATACTTACGTGGTTCCTTTGGATGGAGCTGAACACGTGCATTTTTTTGGATATCCCTTTGTCTGCACACTTATGTGTATAGCATCTCTTGGTGCTCAGTTCTCAGTTGTGTCAAGACCTTGATGAGTCTTACTGACATTTAGAGATTGTGTAGCTTTGCTACATTCTTGAGTCTTTACATGCTTTTTGTTGTGTCTAGTGTTTTCTGTTTTAAAGGATATCCTTTCCTCACCATAGTATTTTTCTCCTCTTCTCTCAAATTTAATTTAATTTTTTATCCAAAGGAAAAAAATGGGACATTAAACCTTTTTGTTGATGGCGTTAAATTGCCATTTGATGTATGAAGTGGTCCATTATTGTCGGGATACCTTATGCATGAATTGATGCTCTTGGTTGTTGCTGTATATTTTATTTTTGTATGTTGGAAATCATATCTATACCTTCTGCCACCACTTTGTTTTGCTAATTATTAATTTATATGATGTTGTGTTATTGATAGACCTACCTGAGTCAAATGGATACATATATGTAGAGGCTAATGGTGGCTTAAATCAGCAAAGGACATCGGTTAGTGTTTTCTGTACATTATGTTATGTCAAATATTAAAAGCATATTTAATTTATTCGTACTCATTTATTTTGTTAATGATGTCAATGCCTTATAGGTATGCAATGCCGTTGCTGTGGCCGGCTATCTAAATGCTACCCTTGTGATCCCCAACTTCCATTATCATAGCATATGGAAAGATCCTAGGTTGGTTTGTCTTATTAAATTAAATTTTTGTTTCTGAACTGTTTTTTGGATGGATTATTTTGGATTTATATTAGCAATTGATAATTGCTGAACGCACCCCTGTAATGTTACTGGAAGCACACTTCCAGTAACATTACAGTCCAAACTGAGAAGTTATCTTAATATTTATTAGTTGTGATGCGTTTCTTGGTATCCATGATGGTGTTATTAATTTAGTTTGAAACAGTCCAAACTGATCCATAATATTTCACATGTCCAGCAAATTCAGGGACATTTATGATGAAGAATATTTTCTTGATACCCTTAAAAATGATGTACGGGTGGTTGACAAGGTTCCTGAGTTCCTGTTGGAAAGATTTGGCAGCAACATGACAAACGTACATAATTTTAGGATCAAGGCATGGTCATCCATTCAGTATTATAGAGATGTGGTACTCCCAAAGTTGCTTGAAGAAAAGTGAGTACATGATGTTAGTTGTATGAAACATTTTTATCTTTCATATTGATCTCTAATAGTTATTAGTTAAGCAGTTTGGTGTGATTGGTACATGTGTAAGGTTAGGAGAAGAAAGAAAGGACTGCACAATATAATTGCGTTGTTTTTGTGGCCTTTTGGCTTGTGTATGATGTATGGCTATTATCTGATGATAAGGAGCCTGGAAGTTTTAATTATGTAATGAATCTAATTTATTCATTCATGCAGGGTTATAAGAATTTCACCTTTTGCGAATCGATTGTCCTTTGACGCTCCTCCAGTTGTCCAGCGCCTCAGGTGCTTAGCAAATTATGAGGCTTTACGGTTTTCAAAACCTATATTGACCATAGGTGAATCTTTGGTTGAAAGAATGAGAAATCGTAGTACCATAAATGGTGGTAAATATGTTTCTGTACATCTTCGTTTTGAAGAGGTTAGTTTTGATCAAATACGAAAATCTATCAGTATAAATGATGAACGTTTACATTTCATGTTAATCTTTGCTGTAACCAATGACACATGGTTTCCCCTGTACAGGATATGGTTGCTTTCTCCTGTTGTGTTTTTGATGGTGGAAAACAAGAGAGAGAAGATATGATTGCTGCTAGAGAAAGAGGTTGGAAAGGGAAATTTACGAAACCTGGGCGAGTCATACGTCCCGGAGCAATCAGGATCAACGGAAAGTGCCCCCTCACCCCACTAGAGGTCATTATCTCCTTGAAAATTTCGTGATTTTTTAGCTTTTAAGAAAAGGAATAAAATTTCAGCAATGCTTATTTCTTTTGTAGTTGTTAGTCTAGCTAGAAATTTCGTTGGTTTCCTGAAAGTTCTCTTTATGCAGTAAATGTTATTGTGTGTTGTGTAATTGCATTCATTTTAATTATTGTAAATGCCTCTTCATCCATCTCTTCAGGTTGGCCTAATGCTGAGGGGAATGGGTTTTTCAAAGAACACATCTATCTTTTTGGCATCTGGATTAATATATAACGCTGAGAAAACAATGGCTCCACTACTACAAATGTTTCCTAATTTGCATACTAAGGAGACTCTGGCTTCTGAAGAGGAACTTGCTTCATTTAAGGTACAAATTTTTAATTTTATTTTATTTTATTTTATTTGTTCCCTCCTGGACTTGTTTATTTCTATGATTTTTGACTTGAGTTATTTGTGTTCTAGAATTATTCTTCCAGGATGGCTGCTATCGATTACACTGTTTGTCTTCATAGTGAGGTGTTTGTCACAACTCAGGGGGGTAACTTTCCCCATTTTCTGCTGGGCCACAGAAGATACTTGTATGGTGGACACTCTAAAACAATTAAGCCAGATAAGCGGAAGTTAGCATTGCTGTTTGATAATCCCAATATAGGGTAATGCATCATTACATACTAGCAATCTCGCATTTATCTTCATTTCAAATTTACATAGCTAGAATGATTCATAAAAGTCCTCCCTTCCCGATCGGCACAAAAAAAAGGGAAAAAAAAATTCCCCCTCCCCTTAGCACCTCTTGTTAAAGTAATTATGGTTACAATTAATGCATCATTACATACTAGCAATCTAGCATTTTATCTTGTTCAAACTTACATATCTAGAATGATTCCGAAAAGTCCTCCCCTCGACGAGCATAGAAAAAAGGGAAAAAAAACCCTTAGCCTTGCTCTTTATAGAATATATCCTTAGTTCCTAGATATTTTTCTAGAGCTTGGTTATTGTACTGATAACTTCTTATGACATTGTTTTACAATAATGTTTTTCTTAATAGAAAGTATCTAAAGCCTCCCTCCTCTAATTTATTACTTTCCAGATGGAGAAGTTTCAAACGTCAACTTCTGACCATGAGATCACACAGCGATTCCAAGGGAGTTGAGCTCAAAAGACCAAATGACTCTATATACAGCGTTCCATGCCCAGATTGTATGTGCCGTGCCAATAGAATCAGTGCCAATAGAACCGACGATTCAAAATCTTCATCAGCAGCTTGATCTACTCACAGAACTTGATGGGTGTTTCTGTTACCTATGATTTTGTGAGAATGCCTTGCCGCTGACCACATTGCTGATACCATGATTGTTTCATTTTCTCTCACCTTCCCATCTGGCGAGAAGGCATACCTGCCATTTTTGAAGATCAAAATATTTTGTTGGAGGTGTCAATGTTCTAAATTATATATTTGGATTAAATTTCAAGGGAGTGGCATGGTTTTATGATGTGATGCCAATTCAGAACAGAATGGTAAATGTTCCTTTGCAGGAATCTCTCCCAGAACATTGAGTGAGCTATGTTTTGCACATGATTTAGCAGCTGCAGTATCGAACGAGCTGTTTAAAGAGTCAAAGGACGAGCTCACGTTCCTTCACAACCTGCCCGTAGTCCCGTACATTATGTGAAGTATGATACTATTCATGTGTTAAGGCTGTAGAATTCAATAGCTCTCTGTACATTTACAAAATTCAGGGTCCATATAGTTTTCTTTGGTATGATTTAGATTAATTTTCTTTTTTCCTTTGTTCCTGTTATATCAGTTTTGTATTTTATTTTCCCTCAGGGTCTAGTTTTGTTAGTTATATGACTGTATCTTAGCACATTTGTTATTCTTTTACATTGGTGCTCCATTGTTTTATCAATGATACCAGTGTATGTAACTATTTCACCATTCATAACAAGCAAGCAATTGCGAAAGTTTGTTCGACATTGTTGTGAAGAAATTGAGTCTAAGAGTGGAAATATCCAAGAGAAACTTGTCAAAATATGTTCTCAATATATGGGAAGAGATCCTTTGTCCACTCTATTAGAAGTTAGAACTTAGAAATACAAGAGTAGAATATTTTAAAGTATGATGTTGATTTTAGTGAAGGGAATTAGGTAACTTCACAAGATTAGACAAGCATATCAAAGCTGGAAATCACCATGGTGACAAGATTGACAAGGGTACTTCAACTGCTCAACCTAATACATGTCCTTAGGTTAGTGAGTCTAGATTATTATCAGGATATGTCCATTGCTGTCATAATCTCTACATAATTTTACACCATTCTGAAGTAATTAATGACTCATACTAAATCCAAACTGGTGCTTGCCCCCTAGATCCACCTATTTGTATGCAAACTTTCATGCTTTAAGCATTAGCTTCACTTAACATACTTTTTATTAAGCCACTAAGTTTGGTCTAGTGGTGATGAGTTTGAGTAGTATGCTCCTCTGCTCTTTTGTAAAAAAATAATATACCGTTTTTTATTACCTACTGAAATATTATAGTAACATACATTATTTTACCTTTTTACTCTAAGGACAACTCAAAATTTAAGTGTGTCTACGTAACTGCTTTTTGTGATGTTCCTAAATTACAATACACTTTTGTCATATAGTAAGCTTTGAAAAATTTATTGATTTGAGAAAATGATGATAGTTTTTTTTCTTGTCAAGGAAAATGCTAATAGTTGTAAATATTTGAAGTTAAGAACAACTGAATCATTTGATATCTTTATAATTCTTTTATAGAGATAAAGTTATACAACTGAATCATTTGATTAGATTTAATCATGTGGTTTGATCAATAATTCAGTCGTTCAACAAGTGACTCAATCCAAAACAACAAATGCTTACGATTATACTCTCTCCGTTCCAATTTTTAAGAAAAAATAATTAATTTTTTTTGTCCCAAATTATAAGTAAAAAAAATTAACTTTTACCATTTTCAAAATTTAATTTTACTTATTCTCATAAAATTAAATAAAAATTGCTTATAATATGTTTTCTCTCTCATTTTTTCCATAGTCAATTACCAATAGAAATTAGTTCTACATCTTTTCTTATGAAACTTATTTTAAAGAAAACACAAAATCAACACTTTTTTTTTTTACAAAAAATAACGCTTGAAATTATTATGTTTTCTTTTTTTTTAATAAATGTGATTTTTTTTTCTTCTTGTAATGGAATATTAAATAAATTTAAAAGTTAGCAACTTTGAAATTCATCGAGTGCGTTTGATCTGCTAAAAAACAGGTACTGGACAAGATAACTTGTACCCTAATTGATTTAAAAATTGGTTATGAGACTGCACAAAACAAGTAGCAAATGACAGGACAAAATCAAGAATCTTTGTCCTTCGCTAAATCACAGCACAATTTTTTGTCTACAATACAATTAAAAAATATACGAAAATACTTTTTTTATTTTCAAATATATAGAAAATTATCTTCTTATTTTTCTTCGATACAATTTTATCCTGCTCTGTACTATCTTACAAATGAAATACGGTCATCATGTCAATCTTTTAGACTTTGGAGTATATTTATTTATAACAACATATTTATTACGTTACCTAGGCAAAAAATACAGAGAAGAGAACATTGAACATTTGACATTGTGTGAGGCAAAAACACAAGACCAGCGATGGGTTTGCTTAGTTCGGATCAGCTTCAATCCTTCAACTCTCAAGGTAACTAACTAACCCTTTCACTTCAATTAATCCAATCCAATTCAATTCAATTCTAGTCCTAAGTTCTCAATGAATCAATCATACACGCAGGTTATATTGTGATTGAATCTTTTGCTAGTGACGATGAAATTCAGAGCATGACTAAGAGGATGGAACAATTAGTCGATGAATTTGATCCTTCCTCCACCGCCTCTATTTTCTCCACCAAAAACCAGGTTAGTTAGTTATTTATTTAGTTAGTTAGTTAGTTAGTTAGTTAGTTCCTGATGGTCTAGTAATCCGGAATTCGGTCTGGAGAAGTAAAGTCTGACAAAAAATTGTTAGTTAGTTAGTAATTAATTACTTCAGAGTCCTAGTAATCCAGAGTTCGTTCACGAGAAAATTGTTACAAGGTTCTCTCGAACAGAGAAACTCATTAACTAATTGAGTCCAATCATTTGGTTACCTGCTACTTTTCATTTTAATGTAGAAAAGTGTTGTTTTTAATCTGTTCTTATTCTCTTTCTCTTTTGCAGCAACAGTCCACTGATGATTATTTTTTCGAGAGTGCAGAAAAAGTTTCGTTCTTCTTCGAGGGTATTGATAAAAATTCAGTTTTTTTTTTGTTTTAGTATTAGAATCTGGGTTCTTTTTAAGTTTAATTAATCTCTTTTATGTTTTTTTGTTTGGGTTAGAGAAAGCATTTGGAGATGATGGTAATTTAAAGCAGCCAAAGCAATTGTCTCTCAATAAAGTTGGTCACGGTAAGCTTAATCCTTCTGATTTTGGTTGGAATCGCAGAGTTTGACTCTGTGATTGTGTTGAAACTTCAGAGTGTAGCTTTTATTGAAATCATAGTGACATTGTGATTTTGTCAAACTCACTGCTAATCCAAACATGCACATAGTAATTGTTCACATTTACAATAGATGTAGTTGAATTATTTTGTTTAGGCAAATGTGAGAAAGGTATTGAATTTGAAGGCAATGCTTTACTTAGTTTGTTTGAGTACTATGTTGGAGTAGAATTATTCGGTGTAAATTGATTCAGTTTGGTTAGAATCTAACTTTTTGTTTTTGTGGACTGGGATTGTGTTGTGATTTTGTGCAGCACTTCATGAGATTGAGCCTGCATTTAAGAAGTTTTCTTCTTCTGAGAAGGCTTCAAGTTTGATGAGCTCCTTAGGTTACAAGAGACCGGTGGTTATGCAGTCTATGTATATATTTAAGGTACGTTCTGTTTGTCTCTTTTGTGTGTTTTGTTGCTGATTATACAGTTGCAAGAAATGAAGTTCAGCGTTTTTTTATGTCTTTATCAGCAATCTTGTGTTTTTTTTTTCTTTTTCTGTTTTATTTCCTGGAGGGTGTTGGGGGAAGGGGTTGTATGATTTTGATCTTTCAATTTTTGTACTTAATTTATTTTCTGATTGAGCGAATACACTTTCCTCACCCGAATATTGCTACCTGTGTGCTTCTTTAATTTGCAATCAAACTGGTGTGTGTTTGAATGCTGCTTGAAAAACTGTGTAATATGGTTCTTTAATTTGCAATCAAACTGGTGTGTGTTTGAATGCTGCTTGATAAACTGTGCAATATGGTTGCTTTGATTTACTGTGTTTGTTTTTGAATTTTATTGTCTTTTTGATACACCGTAGATATATTTTCCGTTAGTTATTTCAATATTGCTGTTGTTTGGGCTTGAAGACTCACCCACCCATCTCTTTATAAGCAGATGATATATTAAGGCTGATTGAATGAATGTCCATTTTCAATCATTCATCAATTAGTATTTCGTGCTCCAACCTGTTTTTACTGGAGTTTCAGAAAACATGCTATGAATTTTCTTTTTGTTGCTATAGTCTTGCCTTAACTACATTTATATACTTTACTGATTGAAAATTTATAACTATGGACATGGTTGTGCGAACTTTCAAAATTCCCATGTGGAGTGTCTTAGTATAGATGCATTTGATGTTTGATCATTTTTATAACTGCATTACAAAAAATTTAATGGCAGCAACCTGGAATTGGAGGTGAAGTAGTGCCACACCAAGATAACTCGTTTATTTATACTGAACCACAAACATGCACGGGGCTGTGGCTAGCTTTAGAAGATGCCACCATATTAAATGGCTGCCTTTGGGCAATTCCTGGATCTCACAAAAGTAACGTTTATTTGTTAGCCAGATAATTTATCCATTGGCTTGGTTGATCAGATTTAATCATTTTTCTCTTCTGTTTTATTCTATGGTTGATGTAGACGGGCTTCGTAGAAGGTTCGTAAGAGATGAAGATGGTGTCAAATTTGATAGACCATCACCATCTTATGATCAAAAAGATTTTGTTCCTATTGAAGTAAAAGCTGGAGATTTGGTTGTCATCCATGGCGATCTTATCCACCAAAGGTTTGTTAAGACAATTCTCTCCATATGATGTATTTCATTTCATGAAGTAGAAGGAAAGTTTCCTTTGAAGCCGAGTTACTGATAATTCATCATTGACTGATTTTCTGTGTGGATGGCAGCTTTGAAAACCAGTCCACAAAATCAAGACATGCCTACAGTTTGCACGTGGTAGATACAGAAGGCTGCAAATGGGCACCAGAAAATTGGTGAGTTTGGATCATAGCCACAGTTTTGTTACTTGCTCTTTTTTCACTTTTAGAAGCTCAATCATCAGCAAAAAGTTTATTTGCTAAAAGATATGTGGAAGACTCACATGGTCATATTATATTAGATAATACACAATTAAGAAAGAGAATACCTCATGTGATTTAGGTATGTATGAATATGAAGAGGATCCATAGAACGGTAGAGCTCCCAATTTGAGAGTAAATTATATGGAGTGTATACAATTGTTAGCGAGAGACCAACTTTTTTTTAGTGGCACCGTTAAAAAAGATTTGACATTAAATGATTTTGTGAATGAATAGACATGATTTCGAAAAATCTATTATGACATATTCGCATGTAATTGACTCCACCCAGTGGGAAAAGACTTATGTTGTTATGTTAATAGTGATACATGATATGATTCACCTATGCTTTACTTGAATTTCTTGGATACTGACCAATTTAGTCCTATGTCTTTATATAACTCTATTTACGAGCTCTTCCCTTATTGTTTAGCATCTTTGCCTACAACTTTTGTTATGGCTTGCATTATTTCGTAGATATATGTTTTTCATCGTCTTTCTGAATCCCAGTACTGTGAGTTTCTTGTGCTGCACAATTGTACTTCTCTAATGTTTCATAGACAAATCAGTACACTAACTCTTTGGATGGCTATGCTAAACACTTCTGTCAATTTTTGTTTCAGGATCAGACGGAAAGTGGAGCCAGAACCACTCTATGTAAACTAACCATCTTTGCAAATTAAGAAAAACCTTAGAGTCTAATGTTTACTTGGTAAATTTGTACTAAGACTAGATATTTTTCATATTTTGTTAAAGCGTTGTAATAATTTCAACCAATACTTGCTACCGAATGAATACATTTGATTTATTTGGCTGTGTTATGAATAAAGGGGAAGAATGAGGTGCACAACATAATGTCTGGTTTGAGTATACAATTTAGTCTAAACTGAGGTATACATGATAAAAAAATTGACTACTCTGCTCTAAAATATATTGTTTATTCAAACATTAGGTGACTAAAACTGTTTTTGAATGTTCGCCATTAATATGAACTTATCACATGCTGAACACACACAACAGTAACAAACAGTAAAAAAGCTCGGGGATGGGATGTACTACTGCATACTGTCCTTAAGGATACAACAAATTCTTCTTGGAAGCATTGAGGAATTACAATAGTTCAAACTTTGAATGTTTTGATCAACGATGAATTGACAAAATGATGTTGAACCACTTTTTTTTTTTTGGTACATTGATGTTGAACCACTTTAATTTTGGCAAAAACTACACAATTCACAAGTTATAGTGTCAGTTTGATTTTACCGAGTTCATTGTCATCCTAACATAAATAGAATATGTAAATGACACTGATGAGAATAGATTGAATTTTGATGTAGTTTTTGTATTCACAAGTCCGAACATGTGTTTATAAGTGAAGACAATTTTCACTTACAAGTCGTTTTTTGTAAGGTTTGAGTTAGGTTCAACTAAAATCCTAAAATGGCATCAAATCTTTTCTAAGATTTATTAGATCGCATGCTATTAGGTCATCGTTGTTGAGCTACTCGGCTCACACTCCATATGTCCAATCCTATGTATAAAGAGGTGTGTTAAGAGTTCGGTCGTGAGGTAAGTAAAGTCTGGCCTCGAGTTCTTCCAAAATCCGATATTTAGTTAAACTCATTAACCATTTAAGTCCGATTGAAATACTATATGATTATATGAACATGTTTTTGTAATGCAAAGCAAATGATTATTATATTATTATTGTTGGAAAAAGAAGTGTGATTACAATACAATACAAGAGTCAAAAAGGTATGTTGTTCTTGTAGTTCTATGATGAGCTTTCAACATCATTTATAATTGAAGTGTTAAAAGACAAAGAGATGACAAATTATGATAAAAGAATAAAAACAAAAAATGATTTGTGCAATGCAATATGAATAATGATGTGATATAGCCATGAAGGTGGAAGAGACAGAGAGACAAGAAAGTCTAAAGCTAGCTAAGGGCAAGATAGCATATAATAGCTAGCATAGTAGTCTCTCTCTCTCTCTCTTGAATGCAATGCAAATGCAATTGCATTGATGATGGATCCACATCCACTATTCACTATCTTCTACTACTAAACAGTGGTCATTGTTGTCTTTTTCCTTTGACACATAGTTTTGTTTGGGCTATGCAGACATGCAGGGGCAGTGATGACAAATGCAAGTTTTTCTATCTAGTTTTGCATAATGGTAGACAAACCCTTGTTTGTTTCACTCTTCAATTATGAATGCCTTTTTTGAACATCAAATTGGGTCATTCAGTATTGTTTTCTAAACATTTGTACGACCATATTTTGTGGTCAGGGGGGCTGCTTCATCATCTTTCACTTCTCTACACTCTTGCATGCTGGGTCAACGTCACCCCAGGCCCACATCTCTTTTTTTTAATTATTTTATTTGCTACAATTTTTTATTTTTTTATTAGTAGTATTATTTTACAATTTCATGTACCGTTATAGTGGTTTGTCAAAAAATATATATGAACCGTTATAGTTGCATAGTGACTGACTAGCTAGTTCTTTGTTGCACATTCTATAAAATAAAATTACTGTTGCATAGTCACACAAAAATTTACTGTTGCACAAATATATTACCTTTTTTTGACGATATTTAAATATAGTACTCAAGTTTTAAGACTCTCATATATATTTTTTTTATGCCTCATATTTATTTTTTGAACTTTATTTATTGAACTATTATTATTTGGATTAAGTTCTTCTTATTTATTTGAGCCCTGACACTAATTGTTTTCCCTTCTTTCCAACAAAACACAAATTATTAACACTAATCACATGAAAATAGTCAAATAATTCAAAAATTAGTCATATAGGTGGAACAATTCGATAACTTCAAATTTTTTAAGATGAAAACTCTTGTTAGTTGGTGATTGAAGATTCGGAAGGGCTCTGGTTATAATTTGAATATGTGATAGTTATATCCCTTGACTTGTTTAGAGATGCGACATGGTTAGTATTTTGTTTTATTGCACGCGTTTTGGTTTTTCTGTACATTCTTGTTATTCGGCCACTGATTTTTTCGGTGACAATTTTTAAGTGACAATTTTTTCTCTTCACCCTTTAGTTCTTAGGGGACGAGGACACTAATAGTTTAGAGTTAAATGCGAGTTCTGACATCAAGTGGTTTCAGTCTCCTCTCAAGTGTAGTTGAAGAGAATTGAACCGTTGTCCTCGCCATACCAAATCTGACGGCAATCATCACTGGATCAACTAATATTTGATAAGTGACCACAATTTTTGTTTCTCAATTGCATTTTGACAATTGAAGTACATTACACTCACTGTTAATTGGTCAATCTTCCATTAGAGAGCAATGCACTTAAACATTAATTTACACGTTTGTTTGCAAGAAAATTATTTATGCAACTTTTCACCAAGGTTCTCACTCACTCTATATCATTTTTTCTCTCTTCAAATTTGCCATATACCGTGGACACTTGGTATTGCATCTGGCAAATTGAACACCACATAAATGAATGAAACAACCGGCTATAGTAATTACTTGTTTGGTAAGTTATTTGGTTATGCAAGTTTTGTTTTTATGATTATTGTGCAAGTTTTGTTTTTATGAATATTGTGCAAGTTGTGTGGGCTGTATAACTATCTAATTAATTTCAAGTTTTTTCTTCTTCTTAAGATCAACAAGGATTGATTGTTGGTAGTCATCATTCTCAACGGGACCACCATGAGGAAGATTTATAGTTGTGAAAATATGACACCAGTGGGGTGTACTTGGTTAGTTTGGAGTACTATGTGTTCTAAAAAATCCTCCCAAGTTGAGAGAGACTATTTAGAGGAGGAATTGAACTTCAAATATTGGTTAATGTTTGGAAGAGTTGGACCTCTTTTGAGGTCAATGTCTTCAGATAGGTTTTCTACTCGCCACAATCTTTTTAAGATGAAGGTTATTGTTGGTCTAGTGGTAAGTCACTATGAAGCCCGGACAAGGACACGGATACGGGACATGACACGGACACGGACACCGGATGCGGGACAATATAAAAAAACTTAGGACACAAACACGGCTATATATACTTTATATATTAATAAAATAAAGCAATTTGTGAGCACAATTTATAAATAGTCTAATGAAAAGCATAATTTATGTTTATTTAAACTTAATACTTTCAATCAACTATAGAAAGAATTCATCAAAACAGTTTGAGTACTTTCAATTTAGAAAAATTATCTAAAATGTTCCGGATACGTGTCGTCCGGGTGTCGTACGAGTGTCGGTGTCCGATACGTGTCCTGCACGGCGACACACCCTACTTAAGCTGTGTCGGAGCTTCATAGGTAAGTCATGTTGAATTTCAAATGACAGCGTGATTAAGTCTCACATCGACTATAAATGAGAAAAATGTTGGATTTATAAAAGAGGTGACTCATTAACGTAATATCTTAAGGTTTTTGGTAGAGATATGACGTCTCTCTCTTATGGTCCTGGAACATTTGACCTGTTATTTCTTCCGACGCTCCTTCAGACCCCCTAACTTGTGAGTTATAATAATTTTATGTGGATAGAAGAGAAAGAGTTAGTGATGTGATGTCCCCTAATTGTTAGATTTGTTTGCAATTTTTGAGGCTCTTGAGAATGTGGCTAGAGTTGGGCTAATTCTAATTTTAATTTTAGATTCAGTTATTTGATTAATTTAGAAGACCCTAAATAAATTTGTTTTTTTCTAAAAAAGGTGATGGTTGTTGAACAATTAATTGACAAGGTGTATGTTTGGTTTGGCCAAAATCAATTTTATAGGAATAGAATTGATTTTAAAGTGTTTGATTCTTTTAAAGTAGAATTGATTCTATCTCCAGAATTGATTATATTAGAAGCTAAGATAGATTTGTAGCTTCTGAGTTTAAATATTATTTTTATATTGAAATTTGTTGTTCAACTCATTTTTAGATAAATGTTTTTAAACATAAATCAATTATGTTAAACTCAATTTTGTTAAAATCAATTCTACCTATCTCAATTCTATCAAAATCAATTATGTCGTCCACCACCAAACCAAATAAACACAAAGATAAAATTTCCATCATGGAAGTGATTTTACAATTTGGTTATTCCTTTACTTTCTAGTGTTTATGTTTTGTGTTTTCTTGCTCTTTGTTGTTTCATGCTAGTATTCTTATTCTTTTCCCTTTTCAACTTTGTTGTTTAATTTCAAGTACTCCTTGCACTATGAGCTCTCCTTTTCTTGCTCTATAATCATTAATATAAGATAATTTTTTGAGCTCTCCTTTTCTTGCTCTATAATCATTATTAATTAAGATTTTTTTTTTATCATTAAAGCGAAATGTGTATAAGTTGCATAATGACTTATGATTGTAAGAATTATTAATTAGTAGTGTACGTAATTCATAATAAGTTCCATACAAAAAATGACGATTTAAAGTGGTAAGGAATTTTGACTGTTTAAACAAGTTTTCAGGATTTCATCTCTGATTCTTGCGTATGAAGAAAAATCAATTGCGATTAGAGAATCACCCAAACTTTCGTATAACCAATAAAAAAAACAATAGACATGCATAATATATATTTATATTATTCATTACCGACACATCAAATAAATTAATTGACTTAATAACAACTACATATGATATGTATTCTAAAATGAAATGATTATTGGCTTCCCTTCAATTTCTTAAAGGAAGAAATTCAAAAAACTGGCTGGAAGAGATGATTTCATGAGTGTCCATAGAAGAAGCATTAATTGTTGAAATTCCATCTTGTTCAACCTCCTTAATTGGAAAAAGATCAAGTGTCCTAGGATAATAATCTTCATTTTCTTGTTCATAATTGTTGAAATTTTCTTTGTTTGATGGTAATAAGTCATAATTTGAAATCTTCTTCATACTACATGTTTTGTATGCAGCTGAAGAAGTTTTACTAAAAGGAATTTCAATATTTTGGCACTTTCCTTGCCTTTCTGCAGCTATGTTTTTCCTCAAAACTTGTATTAATCCCTTTTCTGCTATATCCTGCTAAATTACAACACATAATAAAGTTAAATGCTACGAAGTACCGACACTCTTTGAATTAGACGTGTCCTGACGTTGAACCAAAACTTACGATTATATTAAATTATATATATTTTTTAATTTTAATCTAAGTCAACGTGTTAGTGTCCGTGTCGTGTCTGTGTCCGTATTTCATACGTTAAATTTAAAAGTTTATAAAAAAAATTAAAATTTAAAAAGAAAGTGAAGAATGACAAAGTTAAAGAGAGAGAGTGATGATAAGTGATTGAGAGAATTCATTTGTGAGATTGAGTTCACAAAAAGTCCAAGAAAGTTTGAAGTGTAGCATAAAACAGACCCAACAGAAAGTTAAGAAAAACAGCTTTTGAAGACCCTCTTTTTTTCCAACATACAAAAGCTCTTGTTGTTTTTTTATTATAAAAATCTTTTGGGTATCTTTGATTAACAAAGGTGAATAAAATGTTATAAATGTACCATGAACAAAGACAAGAGTAATTACAGACCTCTGTTTCTTCACTGCAGTTTGAAGTGGTTGCCCACTTCTTTGTCTCTTTAACTCTACCACACGTCTCTTTCAATCCTGTACTCAAAATCAAACCACCTCATATTCAACTCAAAGATCATTCATCATTCATATATACATAAAAAATGAGTAAATCATCATTCTAATCTTTAAGGATATATATTTGGCATTACGGTGAATATATCAGAATCACGATGATTCATAATGATTTTGTAGAAACTATAGACCGTAACATCTGAAAAATGACGGTGAATCACTGTGATTCAGGCATACCCACTCTGATATCAAACATACACTAAAATTATAAGAGTCGGTCAATTGAGTCCTTCAAATTTACAAACAATGTAACAATTTCATCACTTAAATTGAATAATGTCGGTCAATTTAGTCGTTTTTTCATATTTAGCCCCACAATTTAAGGATCGTAGGTTAACTTCATGCAGAAAGAGACTATTGTCGCATCAACATCAACATAAACCTAAAATCTTTAAAATTGTAGGGCTAATCATTGATCGATAACTAAATTGACCGACATTGTTCACTTGAAAGGACTGAATTGATATTTCATAAATTTGAGAAACTAAATTTATCGACTCTTACAATTTTACGAAATAGAATGGTGATTTAATCTAAAAAAACCTTCATCTTTCTCTCTCTATTTGTTGTAACTTGTAGTGTCATGAATGAAATATGATATAGGAATCTTTTGACCAGTAAAAAAACCTTGAATAGCCCTAAAGATAATATCTAGCTGTATATACCTGCATCTTCTTGCTTTTCTGAATTTTCCATAAGGTACTTTTCTTTCTCTTTTTTCTCTTCAGTTGAAGAACCACTTGTTTCCTCCATCTCTCTGCGACGACGCTTCTGTCGCTCTCTCGCCTTATGATTTTGGAACCAGTAGAACACATTTTTCCCTTCGATCTTCCCGAATTGTCGAAGCTGCGAAGCTATTTGTTGGATTTGTTCAGCTGATGGTGTTTTCATGCCTTGCCTATACAATTCTTCAAGGACTAGTAATTGAACTGGTGTTGGACTCCATCTTGAGCTTTGTTGTGGCTGCATATTGTTGCTTGTAGTTGTACCTTGTTCTGCTACATTACCTGTAGAATTATATATTATATATTATATACAAAACACATGAAAAAAAAAAGTTTCCTTAATTAGTGTGCGTAATATTTGTTTTGAATTGCAGTCTGCAGCTGCAATTGAGCTAAAACATTTTTTGAAGATCTTAGCAGACGCAATATTAGTCACATCATGATGTGACTGATTAATTTTTGCGCCTGCTATAATAATCACACCATGATGTGACTATATTTGTTTTTAATTTCTAGCATTACCAACGATCACAGTATGCAACCGCAATTTAAATATAAGAATTGCAGTGTAATAATAACTGCAATTTAAAATCGCCGTGTATATATATAGCTGAAAATCAAATTACTTTAGTGTATGTATATATGACCATATGAAAAAATGACCAATGATGACCATATGAGATATATAGTTAAGAAAATATTTAGAAAGGTGAAAGAGTTAAGAAGCGAAGTAATAAGAAGATCGAATGTTGGACTCCAACGCCGGCATATATAATATTATTGATATTTACATTTGCGCGCGGTTAAATAAAAGAAGATATATAAGAAAACTAAACTTGGCTTACCAACATGGTGATTGAAGGGAAGAAGATTGTTGCAATGGGTGCAAATACAATAAGGTTGGACAATTGAGGAGATAGTAGAGAGTTTTGGAGGTGCATGGGAATTATGGTTGGAATTTGGAGCAACAGAGAGAAAACTACAGAATGAATCAGACATGATGTGAAGGATGATTACTTTTCTACAAACTACAAGGTTATTTTTTCATATATTACTACTATTTCACATTGGAAAACTAAGGTCTCTGAAAATTTCCTCTGTTTTAAAATAGGGTGTTAATTAGTGTGAGTGAAGATAGAATGAGGAAGACACAGTGTATTTATAGGAAATAAAAGAACGTTGTAGTAAAAGCATTAGGTGGAACAGCAAGCTAACATTAAGAGTTGACCAATACTAGTAAAAATAATTCAAAAATAGTTTCTGCGAACTTAGTTCAATTGGTAGAAAGATTGTATTTTATATGCAGATGTCGGGGTTCAAACTCCATACACTCCATTTATTTATCTTTAAAGCTGAAATTTTAATCAATAAACTAATATTGATGACATTCAAACGCGCGCACATTTTTTTCTACATTTGTGGCACGTGATTACTTATGTCTTATGTTAGAAAGTAAGGTTAAATATACATGATAATTTTACAATTTTAAATGTGATTAAAATTAAGCGTCTTGCACATATTAAATAATCTAAATATAAAATTTTACATTAAAAAAAATAATATTTTTTATTTTTATAAAGTTGAATATACAACTTTTTAGACGAATATTTCTTGATTAAGTTTCTTAACATATACTTTTAGAGTACATGTTAACTTTCGCCTAAAATTAATCATTTACTCAATCAACTGAACTAGAACTAGTGATCATGATTTTACATATGATTAACTAGGTGTCACAACTATAGAAAAAGTTTGCTGGCCCAGAACAATTTTTGTATTCTATACTCAAATTTATGAGAGAGAGATGGAAAGTGTAGAATTATGAGAGTTAAGGTGTTTGTTTAAAAGTACAACAGTTACACCATGATGATGATGGTACTAATATGTCGTGTGTTTTTAAAGTTTGCTTCTTCTCCATATGATGATGATGGTAAATTAAAAGTGATAACTATGTAACAAAAGAATAACAAAGTTGTGTATCTACATATTATTAGGTCAAATAATTTATTTGATATTTCAATTATTTAAAATATCATGTTTTTACTAATTAAATGTAATAGATTTTTTGAACCTCTATCTACTAATTTTATTTCGTACAAATCTACTAAATTTTATTAACAATATACTTTGATCGAGCAAATAATAACAAATCAATAGTCCACACTCCACATGATATTGATGTCAACTATTTTTATTTTGGCAAATGTGAAATTAATTTGTTGCTTTGGCTTGTATCTGACACTTGACACTGTTCATGCACACTACACTAAAGGACGTGACAACTTTAACGTCTAAATTTGGAAAAAGGAATTATCTAAAAATTGCTAAACAATAAACAACTCCAACCATATTGTGATCTAAGGTGTGGTTTCTTTTACAAAGATTCCCCTTTAAATAGGTAAACAAAACCAATCAAGTGTTCCAGTGTATAGTCTAAGAAAAAATCTTTAATTTTGCCCAATTTTATTCCAACTCATTCAAATTATGTCCTTTCTCTAAAAAAGAACACTTTTCAGCTAACACAACACTCTTAATGTTTTTTTTTTGACATAATAATACAACTCTTGATATTGAAATTTGAAAGTACATGATTGCTGAAACTTGGACAGAAAACATCTATGTTATTTAAAAACAAATTTTTTGACACTTTAATATTTGATATCATATAGTTTTATATGTATATTTAATATTTATGAATTTATTTACAAGGCAAAATACTATTCAAGACAAAATATATTAAAAGAAAGGTTATGTTATTTATTTTTTAACTCGTTAAGACACAAGGCTATTCTTTTCTTGGTATAACTTTTCAAGCTTCTTGCTTGTCATTTTCTGAATCTAATGAATCTATCTATTTTATTATATTATATGTGAAATTATGAGGGGAATGTTGATCTTTGGATTGGAAATAGACCCCACCGACGCGCCCCGCTGGTGTTGTTGACTCTCATATATATTTGCTTTAGCTTAATAGCTTTTTATTAGGTAAAACTAATTCATAATAAAACACAAAAAAACACATTGGGGGTAAGATTGTGATATAGATGCTCTAATAAGATTAGTTGGTACACAAACGAAATGACAAAGTCATTATAAACTTACACAAAGAAATGGAGTGATCGAAGATCGAACTCCGATCATGGACGTTTAACCTAACAATTTCGATATTTTCTACCAAATTGAGCTAAGATTTCCACACAAATTAGAGTTAGTGGCGATGTCAGAAAATTATGGAGCCCGGACAATATTTTAGTTTTGAAAATAATAATTTAATTTTACCTTAAACTAACTCTTAAAAATCTTAATTTTGCCCTAAACTTACCCACAAAAATATTAATTTAAAACAAAAAATCTCAGTTATGAACAAAAAGGTCTCAATTTTACCTTAAATATACCAAAAAAAATTAACAAGAGCCCTAGCAGATGCCTTGGCTAGCAGGGCCTAAGATCTGTTGAAACTCAAGAAGTGTCAAGTGTGAGTAGTATGGGGAAGAAGTCCCACATTGGAAAAATGTGTGGAGAGTTGAGCATTTATAAGTGAGAGGACCCATAAACCCATTGCCTTAAGGTTTTGGGTAAGAGTGTGGTGTCCAACTCACTTGTACTTGACTCTTGATCATCAAGTGTGGATGATCCCCCAGCTGCCCCCTCGGTGTTCTAACAGTGGTATCAGAGCCTCCTTTCAGGAGAAAGGGACCGGCGAGGTAATGACCCCGTTGACCATGTGAAATGCGTAACAGCGGTATGAGTTGACCATGTGAAATGGATCAACAGAGACTCACACTTGAGGGGGGAGTGTTGAAACTCAAGAAGTGTCAAGTGTGAGTAGTATGGAGAAGAAGTCCCACATTGGAAAAATGTGTGGAGAGTTGAGCATTTATAAGTGAGAGGACCCATAAACCCATTGCCTTAAGGTTTTTGGGTAAGAGTGTGGTGTCCAACTCACTTGTACTTGATTCTTGATCATCAAATGTGGATGATCCCCCAGCTGCCCCCTCGGTGTTCTAACAAGATCCGCCTATAATTACTGCGATTCTATTATAATTTGCCTTAGAATAAAAGTTAGATTGTAGTTAGTATTATTAGTTTGTCATAAATAAGATGCTAGAAATGCTGCACTTTTAAAGGATTTTAGTCATTTTTGAGGAGTTTTATCTCTAGGAAAGTAACAAATTTTCTTTTGTAGTTTGAGGGAGCGTTAGAAGTAATAACAAGACCAATTTATGTTTCAGCGCCACTAAAAGATTAGGACACTACATCACAACAAAAACTTATAAGACATTATGCATGCTCATTCCGATCCCCATCGAGTTGGATGATGACTCTAATACCACTACTGAATTTTGAGAGAAGCTTAAGAATGTGTTTGGATGGAGAATTTCCAAATTCAAGGGATTTTAAGATTTCATGGAATTCAAATGCTTTAATTTGAATTCCCTTCATTTCAAAAATTTTTGTTTGGATAAAATATTTGAATTCCCTTCATTTCAAATTTCTTTGTTTGGATAAAGTAATGATTGACAAAGTAATTCATTTTTCATTTTTTTTTTATTTCAAGAAAAAAGTTCTCTATTTTTTTTGATAAAAAAAGTCTTCGAAATTTTTTTGAAATTTTGTAAAACAAAATCTCGATTTTTTTTCCGATTCCGAGAAAAAAGTTTACGATATTTTTTCGAATTCAAGAAAAAAAAGTGTTTAAAAGTTTTCCGATTTTTCAAAAATTGTCGGTTTTTTTCTCGAATTCGAGAATAAAATCTCGAGTATTTTTTTTTATTTCGAGAAAAAGTCCTCATATTAGGGGTTTCGGCCGATTTTAGAGTTTATAGCTGATTTAAGGGTTTTGGTCGAGTTTATGGTCGATTTTAGGGTTTATGGCCGATTTTAGGGTTTAAATGGGGTTTATTGGTTTTTGATCGATTTTAGGATTTTTTACCGATTTTAGGGTTTTCAGCCAATTTAAAGGTTTTAGGCCAACTTTAGGGTTTATAGCCGATTTCAAATTTTTTGATCAATTTTAAGGTTTATAACCGATTTTAGTATTTTTGACCGATTTCAGGATTTAGGTCTGATTTGTAGTTGATTTTAGGATTTTTTAACCGCTTTTACGGTTTTCAGCCGATTTTTAGGTTTTTGACCAATTTTAGGATTTAGGTCTGATTGGTAGTTGATATTAGGATTTTTGACCGCTTTTACGGTTTTCAGCCGATTATTTGGTTTATAGTTGATTTTTAAGTTTTTGACCGATTTCAGGATTTAGGTTTGATTTATAGTTGATTTTAGGATTTTTGACCGATTTTACGTGTTTTGGGTTTATAGCCGATTTTTGGGGTTTTGACCGATTTAAGGATTTAGGTCTGATTTATAGTTGATTTTAGGATTTTTGCCCGATTTTACAGTTTTCAGCCGATTTTTGGGTTTATGGCCGATTTTGGGGTTTTTGACCGATTTTAGAATTTCGGTATGGTTTATAGTTAATTTTAAGATTTTTGGTCAATTTTAGGATTTTTAACCGATTGTATGGTTTTCGGCCGATTTTTGGGTTTATGTCGGGTTTGTTGTCGATTCTAGGTTTTTAGGCCGATTTTAGGGTTCATGTCGGATTTATGGTCAATTATATATTTTTATACTGATTTTAAGGTTATGCTCAGGTTAGGGGTCAAGTTTAGGGTTTTCAGCCGATTTTATGTTTTTCGACCGATTTGACGGTTTACGTCAGATTTACGGTCGAATTTAGGTTTTTGACCGATTTTGAGATTGAGGTCGGGTTTAGAATCAATTTTGGAGTTTCGGATCAATTTTAGATTTTTCTACCAATTCTCTCTCTTTTTTTCGATTTTGAGAAAAAAGTCGTCGGAATTTTTTTCAATTTCAAGAAAAAATGTTTTCGGCATTTTTTTTTCGATTTCGAGAAAATAAGACTTTTGCTTTCTTTGCGATATAAAAAAAAATATTTTCAATTTTTTTTTTCTTTTTTCGATTTGGAATAAAAAGTTTTCAGAATTTTAGAATAACATGAAAAATTAATGTGTAGAGAATTTCACAATTCTCTCCTTTTAGGTGGAATTGTAATTCCCTCAATATTGGTCTTCTTAAAATAACCTCCAAAATGATGTTATTTTAACAATTCCCTCCTTTTTTTATCCAAACAAGAGATTTTGACCCAAACCATTTTAATTCCCTCAAAACATTACTTTTTCTCAAAAAATTCCTCCATCCAAACACACTCTAAACATTGATGATCATTATTACAATGGCCTTTGAGAAATTAAATCACATGACAAGAGTTGGATACCTTATCTTCACCCAAAATCTAAGATTTTGATAAAAATATGGTGTTTTGATCTCTTGTTGGTCTTGAAAGCATTACTTCGTGCTTAGCATTTCAAAAAAAGAAAGCATTAGTTTATTATATTGTTACTCTCGTTGCTCTCCAAAACTCCTAAATAACTGGCATGATCAAATAAAAGAGTGCTTGTGGAGTAGATGAACTTTAACAAGCACACTCTACGCAGGTTCCACAAGTGTTTAATATTAAAATAAATGAATGTTCTATTCCACTTTCAAGTACGTCAGACTGCATGCGTTCAAAAATATTGTCCACTTAATTTGAGCTATCACGGTTTTATCTTTTGTAAAAGGCGTCTCGTTGAATTGAGGAGTATGAGTGTTGTATATAAAGTATCCTTAATCTCGATTCACAAGCGACGTGAGATATTTTAAATGTACTACCATAACAGTTGCCCAGACGAGGCTAAGGGATATAGGCATATAGTGTATGCACCCTCCTTCTGCTCCAATATGTTTTGTTCCACCCTCAAAATACGTCACACCACATTCTATTGTCCACTTTGAACTGCGTTTGAACCCTCACGATTTTGTAATTCTTTGTAAAAAGTGTCTCGTTAGTTTCGATTCTCAAGTGATATGATGTGAGATTTTTTAAATGTACCAGAATAATAATAACGTCAAGTTATTGGTGAATCCATTTGATAATTATTTTTTTTTTGATAAATTTTTGATAATGTTTTTAAAGGTATTAAGTTGGAGAACGAGATTGAATATTTATTAAATATAATTAATATTAAAAATTTATAAATAAATAATGTGCAAACGTCATATTTAGTTTATTTTTTACACAACACGTCATATTTAGTTAAGTACCTACAAGCAAATAACTCTATTGAGTTAAATGAAAGAGTGACGACCTCCAACATTGCACGAACATACTATAATGAAATGATTTGATAGCATTCGGGGCCTCCATCTTAATTATAGTGAGATTATTCCCACACGTTTGCGTGTATAGCACATTTGATAAATTAAAGATCGTACTATACTAGTGCATGTATGCATGTTTGTTGAATGTATAACCAAAAACCTTGTTATAATTAAAACATGGCTTCATATTTCACATGCATGTAGAATAAATACGATCACAACTTGCACCGTAAAAGTGAGTATAATATATATATATATATATATATATATATATATATATATCTATCTAGCCACCATCAAACACATACAATAATCTGTTGCCTAATGTGTTTCATGTTTGGAAGCTGATTAACTGCTGAATGAATAATCGGTAGGTGTTTGTCCCCAGACCATTTCCTACAAAATAAATAATATTGCATTATTATGTTCTTTGATTCAATTATATTTACACGTACAAAATAATTAGTAGCCTAGCTCACGTGTTACGCTACAACTCTTCAAATTATTTAAAAACTTTATTGTAACATGACACATCTATATATATATTTGGAGAAAGAAAGACAACTTGTTGGCTTACGTATTTGACATGACCTCATAACTTTTCTTAATTTCTGGCTCAAACATTACGACCTCGTATTTAATTTGATGGCTCAGAAAAAGCCATAAAGGTATGCATTATTAATTATATTCTTATCTTCTAATTACATTTTGTAAACTTAAGGGGCAGATGCATGTATCCCCATCTAGGGCTCGAGCCCCTGCCAAGTTCAACTGCCCATAGAACCGTAATATACTTCACGTAGCAATCAATTGATGGTTGTCAACTTGTTGAGACTTTTTTTTAATAGTACAATTATAAAACTTCAATTATGTATGTACAATGATGGTGGGACGATATTTTGCCAGAACCTTTATTAAACTCATTTGATATAGAAGAGTTATAACATGTTCACAATGTTGGATCACGAGGGGGAGACAGACAAATCATCCGTTAAAAACTACACAATGTCTTATATAAGGAGTCAGACATCACATCTTTAACCAAAATAAATATTAAAATATAAAATTTATGAGTCTTATCACTTATAAAGTATTGTTCAACCTCCATTTTTTTAAGTAATGTGAGACTAATTAACGCACCTCACATTTGTCCTAGCCTATCAATTTCTCCCACAAATATGTGTCATATTCAATTCGTTATGCTCTCCCTCACATGAAAACTTTTTTTAAGCTACATTTTCAACACAATAATGCCTGTTAAGACTTCACATTAAATTGAATGAGATACGAAATCAGTTAGGCCACCTACTATCATATCATTACTATTAGATCATTCGAGTCACGCTCCAGACGTTTGGGCATGAGATGCGTATTAAAAGTCTCATATTCTAAAATATTTGATATAACCATAAATTTATAAGTGAGGATACTAATACTCTCTTACAAACATGTTTTGTAAGGATTAAATTAGTCTCAATAACTAGCCTAGTTGGGCTTCAAACGACTTGATTAGTACTTCATTTTAATTATATTTGTATTTTTATGTCATAAATATTCCTAACAATAATATGGAAATATGAAAACAGACATGAAACCTATGAAATGCTGTAGGAACTGCAGATTATGAATGTACAAGCTGGTTTCCTTAACGTTCTTGTTATGTAGTAGCAGCTAAAAGTTGAGACAAAAAATCATGTGGCAAAATAAACAGAATGATAGTGTTTTAGCAACATGCAATTGTGTACGTAATTCCAAATTCGAGTACCAGCAGAATGAGCTGCATCCTTGCTAAATAAGAATTAATTTTAATTTATCTTATGATTATTAAAAAAATTTATAGTACATTAATGAAATTAAGAGAAGAAAAGGGAACAAATACAGTACAATCTCTTTAAATTAATACTCGGTAAATTAATAAACTCTCTAAGATAATAAAGTTGTCCGATCCCGACTTGGGCCAGTGTAAAAAATTGAAAAAATCGATAAAATAATAAGATAATAATTTTTCGGGAGATCCCTTTGTAATTTTCGGTCCCAAGAAAATCATAAATTAATAATTCATAGAAATTGAAAAAAAATATATTATACTCTATTAAAATATAATTCAATAGTTGTTTGTTTTCCTTTAAAGTTCAAGTCAATTTGGAGTTCATCTCTAACTTTTCTTATTGCATCCAATAGCTCAGATGTTGTATTTTTGTATTGTATCATAAAGTTGTGAAAAGTGTTTGACGCCATAAGTGCTTTCTTTCGTGTAACGCCAAAAGTCATTTAAAACTCTTTAAATTAATAATTATTAATTTATAGATAAATTAATAACTCTCTAAATTAATAAATTTTTCTAGTCCCGACTCTATTAATTTATAGAATTTTTACTGTATTTAATTTAAATAAATAATATTAATCAAGTAATTGAGCTAAATTTTGGTTAAAGACGACTAGTTTTAGAGAATTCTAGTTCGATTTTGAGTGAAATAATGTTTAATCCGATATTTTTTTTTGGTGACAACTTGTGTACCCCCACAAGATTTGGGGGTATATACCCTCAACTACTATAAAATGTTTTAATCGATATAATTTTTTATAAAATACACCGTTGGATTGAAAGTTTATATCATATAGATCATTTGTGTAAAATTTCAGATAAATCTAAAATCATTTGATATGTTATTGAGACACACAAGGATTAACGGTGTTGAAGATATCACAGAAACTGTTAATTTTGATGCGTCTCAATAACATATCAAATGATTTTAAATTTGTCTGAAATTTTACACAAATGATCTATATGATATAAATTTTTAATCTAACGGTGTATTTTATAAAAATTTATATCAGTTAAATTTTTTTTAAGTGATTGGGGGTATATACCCCTAAATCTTGAGGGAGTAGACAAAAAAAAGTTTCTTTTTTTGACAACTTAATCCGATATTATTTATGTTTTGGAGAATTGTGGAATTACCAGATTTTTTTTCTTTGAGAATTGAAGAGTTAAATGTCCAAACTCCAAATAAAGCTGCTAGTGGCCTTTTAGGGTTGGGTTTCAATTCTTATGTGGGTTGGGTTTAGGTTAGTGAGGTTTTGAAAAATTACTCTTTAGATCCCTTTAATTGCTCCTAGCCTCCCAAATTACCTAAAATGCCTTTCATATCATAGAATACGAATTAAATTAATTTTGTATTGTAAGATATGAAAACAAAATACACACTCCAAAAGAAGAGGCACAATAACATGAATCTTCCTAACACAGGTTTTGCATTGTATCTTACGATCACAATTTCGTGTCATATCTTCCGAATCAACTACGCTTAGAATCGCTTCGTAATGTATCTTGCAAAAATACAATAATTTTAGGACAGAGAGAATATTTGTTGAAAAAACAATAAAAAAAAATCTCCACACAAAAAACAAAAATAAATAAAATACATCACAGTAAAAATTTACTATTCATTCTACAATAAATTGCAAATATCTCAAACCTTCACATAATTGCAATTTTTACAAAGACAAGATTAAAAAATCCTCTCCACTTAGCATGAAAAATTAACAAACTCTCTCAAGACACATAACCACCAAAATTATAATACACTCAAGTGTCTGATAATAAGTCATGTGTCTAATAATAAGTTGAGTTCGGTTGCGGTTATGTGTGAGTTAGGGTGGGAGGAAGGACGGCTTGGTAGTGGCGCCGTCAATTTTAGACGTAGGAGGAAGATATGTTAGGGGAATTTAAGAGTCTTCTTTATGATATTTTTTTACAGACTAATATTTCAGATAAGTGAATGTGGAGGAATGACTCAAGTGGTGGTTACTCTATAAGGATTGCGTATCTTTTGCTTACTAGTCAGGATTCTCAAGCTGTGGAAACAACTTTAGATTTAATTTGGCACAAATATGTTCCTCTCAAGGTCTCTGTTTTGACTTTGAGGCTCATTCGCAACAAGTTACTGACTAAGGACAATTGGGCAACGCGTCGTATCATTTCTCACGACTCTTAATTGTGTGGGGTTGGCTGCGGTGGTTTGGAAACAACTCGTTATTTGTTTCTGTCTTGCCCCGTATTTGCCCCTTTGTGGTGTATGATGGGTCTTGGATTGGTATATCTACAGCCGATCCATATTTATTACAGAATCACTTTGTCCAGATTATTCATTCTTCTGGAGGAATATGAGCTCGTCGTTTGTTTATGCAGCTTATATGGTTATGTTGTGTTTGAGTTATGTGGACTGAACGAAATAACAAAGTTTTCTCAGATTTTTTCTGACACATTTTGTGCTAGGAAGGATCATGAATTGTTGTTATATAATATAGCTCCATATAAATTTCTATAGCTTTCAATATTGATAATAATTTTTTCTCTCTTCGTCAAAAAAAAGAATTTTTCTCTTGTTTTTCTTCCGACTATTCCGTATGTAACTTGAATCAATAATGTTAGAACATCAGGGGGCATCCTTGGGGGATCATCCACATGATGACCAAGAGCAATGTACAAGTGAGTAGGACACCGCACTCTTACCCAAAACCTTAAGGTATTGGGTTTATGGGTCCTCTCACTTATAAATGCTCAACTCTCCACACATTTTTCCAATGTGGGACTTCTTCCCCATACTACTCACACTTGCACTTTTCTTTTCTTGTGTTTTCACAACACTCCCCCTCAAGTGTGAGTCTCTATTGATCCATTTCACATGGTCAACTCATACCGCCGTTACACATTTCACATGGTCAACGGGGTCATTATTTCGCCGGTCCCTTTCTCCTGAACCGAGGCTCTGATACCACTGTTAGAACATCAGAGGATGACCAAGAACAATGTACAAGTGAGTTGGACACCACACTCTTACCCAAAACCTTAAGGCATTGGGTTTATGGGTCCTCTCACTTATAAATGCTCAACTCTCCACACATTTTTCCAATGTGGGACTTCTTCCCTATACTACTCACACTTACACTTTTCTTTTCTTGTGTTTTAACAACAAATAATACCCACCTTGACACATTGTTTATTTAGCTTATGATTCATTTAAATCAAAAACCTTATTAAAGCAACTATTTTTATTTGTACTAAAATGCTACTGTTCATTGCTCTAAGCCATTTGCCTTGAACTTGCAATTGATACAAAGATTCCACGTATGATCAAAAATTTTATAGGGGATGTCCCACTTATGATCTATGCCACCCCTATTTTTATTTTAAAACAATCCATAAAAAACAAAGACATTATAGGGGATGTCCCACATTAAATACTATGACAAAATTAAAAAATAAATGGTAATTATTCGAGTACCGCAGGCAGCATGTGTTTGTTGTACTTCCTCCGTCCCAAATTTTAAGGGAAATATCCTCACTTTTTTTTGTCTCAAATTATAAAAAAAAAATTATTTATTTTTTGACGCAAGTAAAATAAAATTAAAGATTTTTTTTCTTTATTATCATAAAATAAAATGCAAATTGGATTTAATTTTCTTTCTTTCTCATTTTCTCAATAAACAATAAACAACAATCAATAAAAATATAGTTTAATGTTTTACTTTTTCTAATAAGTATAATTTTTTATTTTCCCTTATAATTTGGGACGGATGAAGTACTTGCTTAAGTGTGACAATAAATTTTAATAGTTTATTATATTAAACTTTTATGTCTTAAAGACATATTTATAGTTTATTATTAAGAGTGTTTTTTGTTTTTTTGAATGGTTTAAGAGTATTTTTTGAATGTATGAAACAACTTTAAATCATTATATCAGCTGTCTCATCTTTTGAAGAGCCTCCAATCCAACGGGGAATTAGCACTGTGTTCGGCGGTGGATATCCAATCTCAATAATTATTATTATTTTGAAATTATGAATATCAGTTTTAATCTATTGTATAATAAATTAACAATTGATATAAATCTATTTGAATTGCAAAATTCAATTGAACTACCAAACGTTAATTTTGTCATGATAGAAACGACTATAATTCAATCTTCGCAACTGAAGATTAAAACGACTTAAATTCACCCCAAACCACATTAGAATATCTAAAAATAAAAATAAAAAATAAAAAACAAAAAAAATTAATTGAACCGTGCATCACACGGAACGAACACTAGTATGAGTACATATGAGCTTGGTTCCCAATGCCCTCTAAATTTGAATATGTTCCGAAGACAGCGGTTATTAATACCGGGCAGTAACACACCCTTATCAAGTAAACACATAAGTGAAGGTTTTTTCTAGAAAAAATAAAAAACATGGAACTTGAAAGTGTAAACAAAACCAAAGGAAAAATCTCTTTAATCCTGTAATTTTTTATAATCATTTCTCCTAATAAATTGAGGTTTTGTCCCGGTGTTTTGTTTTCTACTATTGCTTCAATTTCATTTAGGCATATATATATATATATATATACATATATATATATATATATATATATATATGAGAGGAGGGATCCGTTGATTCAAGAATAATTCTGAGATGAGTTACTTTGTTTAATATCACATTATTTACGATGAATTTTACCAATTCAACTGTCCAATATAAAGTTCTTATTGAATAGATCAACTTACAAGTTTTTATGAAATTCTAAAATTATATGATACATCATTAAGAAATTTTAAATGAACGTATAATAAGTTTTCAAACAACATGAGTAAATGTCAATGCTTAGATGACATAACTACAAATTTCATATTTATATAAAAATGTGGGTACTAATCATTGACATGTATCAACGGTTGGATTAGTGAAATTCATTTTGAATAATATGAAATATTAAGCAGAGTAACTCATCTCAGAGTTACTCCTGGAGTCGACGGATCCCTCTCTCTTCTTTCTTTATTTTATATATATATAAGCGATTATGAACTTTATGAATTAAATACTGTAGTAAAAAGTGTTTGAGTTTTGTTTAATTAGTAGAAACATTGTACATAAAATACAAGGACAAAATTGGAATCCTGTAACGTCCACTTATTCATCTTTAAAAATGAAATTCTAGCCACTAAATTATCAAATAAAAAAAATATTAAATATTTTTCACAGAAATACAGTAAGGGTATTTTTGTCCTTAACAGATGAAAAACAAAAAATCTTCAATGAGGTGTTTTTAATCCATTGCTTATTTAGCAAGAATTGAAACAGATGCATATTCTGAATTGGACCCTGGCATGGGTTCCATATATAAAAACCATTTTGGTTGGGTTTTGTCATAAAGAACCAGATATTTTTTCCATGCAATAACTCTGGTTCATTTCCAACACGCCACAAACAAAGCTAGAAAATTTAGACTACAAGACTAAAATCAAATTAAAGAACAAAAAAAAACTAGAAAAGAAAAAGGGTTGCATGTTTCTGGATTGAGATCAGCTGCTGTAGTTACATGTAGTTGAACGAAGTAGTTAATTTGGTTGTTAATTTTTGATCAAATGATTTTTTGAAATGGTAAAATTTTATTAAGCAACTCTATAATAATGGGTATAAGTAAAGTTGGGTATATGGACTGAGATCCGCGGGTCAACCCATTTAACCCGTAATCTGAGGAATTTAAGTCCAATTTCTTTTGACTCATTTATATTTTGTGTGGGTTGAACTATTAAAACCGCGGGTTATATACAGGTTAAATCCGCAGGTTCGCGGATTGGTCCATATTTACACGCCTTTATTTATTTATTTTAAAATTAGTTAATCATATACAATATATTAATACAGTACAATTTTATTTTTGAATCGATTGATATAGAAATTTTGTTGTACTTTTAATATTGGTTTGGACTATTAAAGTTATTTTCATTAATTATTTTAACAAGACTATTGAAGTTTTTATTAAATAGCATTTGTGTTCATCTTATGGATTTGAGAACTATGGTATGGAGAGAAAGAATGATAATTTAAAACTGTTGAATTTGATTTTAGTTGTATTACTTGCAAAAAGAAGATAGAGAAATTTAAAAATGTCACAAAAATTTTATAATGTCAAATATTTTAGTTTTATTTTTAAAAAAGTGATTTTTGTTTAAAATGTAATAGTCCGCTGGTTTATGCGGAGCGTACTCATGCCAATAATTATAACTCGTTTATATTTGGTGACGGACTTGTTCGCCCTGTTTAATATGTGGACTTATGCGGGGCGGTCTAGCCCGCATACCCAACTATAGGTACAAGAGAAGTCAAGGCATATAAAAGGGACTAAGGGAGCTCCCAAACGATACAACACCACCCAAGGTAAAAGAAACCCCGCCCTAACCAAACCAAATTCAAACCAAACAAAGCAAAAAACACCCCACCTGGAACAAACGCCTAACACACTCACCCGGATAAACATTCTCCCGAATTCTAATTTCATTCATAAAACAAACAAGGAGGCATAATTAATTTTGCTAAACTCCACTTCCAACTCGACACTTTAATAACACCGACCAATTCCTTTGGATTAAAAACATAATTCGCAAAAATAGTTCCGTTTCTAGCCTTCCAAATTAACCAAAGGGAAGCATGCCAAATCAACATGAATCATTTGCACACCTTGTTATTTTCCGCCACATTTCTTAACAAAGACCACAAACAAATTATGACAGATCACAATAACCACTCCCAACTACCTAAAGATCTCGTACCAAATCGAAATATCACTAGAGCAATGTAAGAAGAGATGGGTGAAAGATTCTATAAAGTCCACACAACCAATGCAATTCCTTGGCGCATCGGGAGCAACCCTTCCGAATCCGGAGCCCATTTCCAAGAATCCTCCTCAACCAACAAATACACCGGCTCCAATATCTCTAGCAACTCCCCAAGAAGATCAAATTTCCATTGGAATAAACACCAACGCCAAGAGAAAGCCCAATTTCCACCAACTCCGTTTCTCACAAACAACTCTTCAACCACACTATACTTTTGGTTAGTAAGAGAAAATCAATGGGGGAAACGGGAATATAAGGGAGAATTCCCAATCCACTTCGACATCCAAAATGAGGTTGATCTACCATTTCCCACTTTCTGGACAAACGAATTCGCAAGCCAATTTTTAGATGTCACCAGATTGTCTAAAGCGCAAATGTCCTTCCATAACAAGGAAGACGAAGTCAGAATCCTACAGTTACTCCAATCCACTAACTCAACAATGTGGTTCCCGTATATCGCAACAAGTACCTCATTCCATAGGGGCATCCTAGGTTATTGAAGGACCGCCAACACCACTTAGTCAAAAGGCTAAGATTAACAATTCTAACATCTTTCACCCCAAGCCCACGTTGACTTTTCTCTTTACAAACGACTAACCACTTCACCCAATTAACCTTATTTCCACCTCTCACCCCTCCCCAAAGAAATTATCGTTGAATTCTAACCACTTTCTTCCAGACACTTGTCAGTATCTTCATAAAAGAAAGAAAGAATATCGGAATGACATTTAACACTGAAACAATCCTCCCAAGATTAATATGTTATTCCGCCCAAAAGAGGATCCCACCTTTTAATATGATCAAATGCTTTAGGTTTATGCTGTATAAATTTAATAATTTAATATACTATATATTGATCTCGACATTTTATTTTGGCTAACAATACAATCTTCTTGGCACTAAATACTACTGTACTAATAATATTTGGCTGGTTGCTACCAATAGGACAATATAATTTGAGGTAATAAATTCATAACGGTATTGTCATACTCACTAACACCTATTAAGAAATACTCCATTTGGGGTCTATATGAATTCGAATTTTACATATTTATATCCAACAACGTACGTGACTAGCTTCATATTACGATTTATGCAATTCAACAAAGACAGTTGGTATATGGACGACATAATGAATTGTAAACGAATTTTACATATAAATAGTAGGTGAATTCTACTCTTTATTAAGTAATTCGACATAGATTAGTGCTTAAGAATTATAAAAAATTCTAATACTATATTTTTCAAAAATAAGAACTAATGGTTTTTGATGTTCTTACGGTTATAACAGTGACTTGATTGATGTTAGTTTTGCAAATTATATATTTATTTTTTTGTTATTTTTAATTAAATTAATATCAATTAAATCATATTAATTCAATGGTAAAAATATGGAATATCATTGACCTCTTTTCTTTTATTAAAAGATCATTAACCCTATAATATTTGTCTATTGAATTTTAAACATTTTTAATTATTGATCTATGAACCATACCATACTTACATTACATTAAAATTTGCCATACATAGTAAACTAATAAGTCCAACTGCGGGTCCATTCCTTCTATCTTGAAAAACAAAAGTCATTTTTAATTTCACTGACTATACACTTTACAGTTTCCATCAGGATTTTAAATTGAACTTATTATTTTGTTTCTTAGTGCATATGGTTTTCCTATGTTTCCTCATCTTGCCGCTTTGACCATGGTATAATATAATCACATTTTAAAATCCATACTGTCCCATAAGTTGATTTGAGCTACTACTACTAATTACTAACTGCAATTAGAACATTCCGTGGAAGTATGATATTAAGATTTGTTTAGTGAAAAATTAATTTACAAGGGCAAAGCATTTATTTGAAACTAAACTATCATAAAAAAAAGAAAAGCTATCATTGCAAAGTTGTATGAATGTGACCTTATTGAATCACATTTATATAGCCTTTATTTTGGGCAGTTGATATTATCTTTCCAGCTAACATCATATCTATTGTGGGACCTTTATTTTAGTCACGGGGTTTCCACATTAAGGATCAAATTATGCTCTCTTAAGTCTAATTAGGATTTGAAATAAAATAAAAATAAAAAAAACATGGGGGAGAGGGGGGACATGCAGCAAAGAATAGGGTGTTGGAAGCAATAAACTAAGTAAGTTGGAGAAAGAGAGAGATGGGGTAGTTGCAGTAGCATGAGTGGCTCTTTAAAGTCACATTTATGTAGGTGCTCCATCCATAATGACTTCAAGGTCCAACCAGACATTCATTTTATGGGGAAACTCTAGCTCTATTCCCCTAGCTTGTAAAGAGAAAGGGAAAGAAAATTGAAAGCATCTTATTCTTGAACAGAATGTTTAAAATTAATTGGTCACAAATATATTTATATCATGACAAAACTCATTCCAAGGAAGTATCCATAGTTATCTCATAAATTGTCTCATTTGCATATAGTGTACTCTTCATCTCAAATTATAACGAAAGAAATCACACTTGTTAAGAAAATCAAAAGATGAGAATTTGAAGTATATATAATTTTTCGAGGTTTTTCTTGAAATAAGTTGTACTTTTACTTAAATATAAGAGAACTTTTACTTTTTAGGTTCATATCAATTATTCCATGAATTTAAAAAGTAAAATTTATTTTATATTTAGGACCGGAGGAAGTATAATAAGAAAAATAGCATTAAATGTTTCATTGATATTGTAAAATGACTTATATTTTAAGGAAAATGCTAAATAGTGCACTTCATGCACTAGTTAAAGATATTTAATATAGCAAAAGATACATTGGAACTTGTACGGTCAACACTTATAAAATATTAAAAGTGTTGTTTTCAATACAAAACTTACTTATTTTGTATGCTTAACTAGTGTATGGGGTGCACTAACGCATGACCCATATTTTAATACACATTTTTTTCTCAAAGTGATTTATATTTTAGTACGGAGAGAGTAGTAATAAAAACTAAGTTTAGAGATCAAACGTTAGACGATTTAGTGCGGATTGACGCTGGACTTCATAAGAAAGACTACGGATCGATCCCGCAAATGCATTTAAAAAGAGACTAAAATCGTTTGATGTCAGAACTTATCTCGAACTCTAAACTGCTATATAGTCCTCTTTTCTAAAAAACAAAGGTGAATTTTTTTTTAGAGAGTTCATTATGTCTCTTTGATTAATGAGGCATGGAAGAAAGTGATTTCCCAAATACACAAGGATGTTTGTAGGCTCATTGATCAAGTGAAAATGAGGGCCATTTATGTATTTCTCTTAGAAAGAGTGCCTTATTTAAGAAACACAGTAGGCCCACAAAAAAAGCTTCATACAAAATTTTATAATATTGTGCCAAATAAAAACACTCCATATATATTCATTTGGTTATGAATTGCAGTGTCCTACAAAGTTAAACACCTTGAGAAAGCGTGTTGAAGGTTGCATAGAAACAGGCATCCTGTTAGAGAAAAAATAGTGATGCATTTAAGTCAAAAACAGTTGAGGACTTCTAGGAATAATCAATCAAACAACTCCTATTTCCCATCCAATTATTAATGTTTGTTTTACACTTTTACCCAATACATATACACCACGGTAGAACATGTTTTTTTATTACTACTAACCTTAAAATATTCACACTGCCCGTGGACCAGAAGGAAGTATAGTGCATGTTCTATGCTGATCAAATTAATTATGGTTAGATTCTTCTATAAATTTGAATATTTGGCCATTAATTTTTTATTTTATTTTGATATTTAGATGAATGATAAATCATTAAAAACTCAAATACATAAAATATAGTGACCGTCTATCATGGACCGATCCACCTTATATTCTATGAGTGTGTTTGATCTGCTAAAAAATAAGGTACTAGACAGAACAAGTCCAGTTGTACTGCGTTTGATTGTGAAATTGTTTCAGGGACTGGACAACTTAGGTGGCAAGGGACAGCACAAAAACAGAAATTCTTGTCCTCCACTAAACCACAACACAACTTTTTGTCTATAGTACAAGTGGTCTAAAATATCAAAATACATTTTTTTTCACCAAACATCGTATAAAATAAAAAATTATGCAATATCATAAAAGTTTGTCCTGTGTTGTTTTATTTGTGTTGTGTTGTTCTATCTTATGTTGTGTTGTCCAGTACTTAAAGTTTAACAGATCAAACACACCCTATGTGAGTATTGGCCCTCACTTAATTTAAATTCACAAGAAAAAAAATATATGCGTTTATTTTATTTTTTGACCATGTGAAGTATTTATAATAATACTCAAAAATATATTTTTTGTAAATCAAATTTGATACCTCCGTTCGTTTTTACTTGTCGTTTTAGAAAAAAAAGACCAAAATAGAAGAGATATATTAGACACACACTATTCAAAATTTCTGCGTCTATTCCTACCGTCCATGTAATTTCGACATTTTTTCCCTAGTTGAACAAAAACTTCTAGATGACCATTAAATTACTAGCTATTACTACTACATTTGTGTATTTAGTCACAATTTTGTTATACTAGTTTACAATTTTGTGAGCTTTTATGCTTCAACAAAAACAAATGTTGGGTCATATTTAGATTACCCTACAACTGTTACACAAACTACTATATTCTTACTCTCAACTCTCAATCACATCTCCATCATAGCTTTAATTTAATACGCCCATCAACATCTCTAACATATTTTTGCTCCTAATCTCTCTTTGCTTCCCTCATTCACAAGTTTATGAAGAAGTTAAGTTGGATTGAAGTCTCTCTGATAGTTTAAAAGTTGAGGAGCGTCTTTTTAAAAATGTGATTAGAAGTGGACCTCTTTTAAGTAATGTAAGTTTTAGTATTTTCATTGGTGTTCTGCTTATATACGGAAACTTTGTTTTGTAACTCTTCTTTTATCAATTTTTGTATGTCTTGTGCAGAGACCGATCTTATTAATACTCCCCCCGTCTCAAAACTATTGTCCTTTTAGAGTTATGCACGTAGATTAATAAACAATAAAGATTGATAAGTTAAGTCTTTTTTACCCTTACTTTATTAAAAAAGAGAAAATATATTTAAATAATACTTTAATTTTTGTAAGAATACAAATTGTAAACTAACTTTAATTTTACATTGGTTTCCAAAAAGGACAATAGTTTTGGGATAAAACTAAAAAGCTAAAAGATAATAGTTTTGGGACGAAGAGAGTAATATATTTTCCGTTCAAAAAAATAATAATTAAAGGGAGTACCTTTTATTTTTCATGACATGCATAAAACTACATTGCAATCGTTTAGAAAACCTATCTAAAAATGCATGGATAATAATAATATATCATATTCAAATGACTACAGGACTCAAGATCTTAGTTTCACAAGTGGCACTCAAAATATGAGTGATGACCAAGCTTTATTAAGCAACTATTCTCACAGCAGTGTCGCTTAAAGTAATCCATACTTCTTCAAAAACTGATTATGCTGATCTATATAGTAAAATAATGTAAAAATTAAAATATCCATATTAGAGTTGTTGAAAGTGATAGTAATGAAATATTTAAGTGGACTACTTAAATTTTTTGTTTGTTTTACAATGACTGTTTTATTTAATGAGGGTACTTTTTTTTTTTTGACAAATTAATGAGGGTACTTATATATTAGTATATTAATATTAAATAATTTATTTTATTTTAAAGTGACAAATAATTTGAGACAAATATGAAATATCATGACATTTTATAATAAGACAAATGAAGTACTATATATAATAAGGGTATTTTGGTCCTCATATTTTACTTCGTTTATAGTTTGGATTCCTCCATTTTAAAATTCATCATTTTGGTCCCTATAAATATTCATAGTATTTTTTTTGAAATGTCTTACATTTTCTCCCATATGTGCATTTTGGATTGAATTTTAATGATGTATATATAGCAATCAACAAGTATGAAATGCTACGCAGCAATAGAGTTTATATAAGCATCTCATGTATGTGGCCGTAAAAAAAAAAAACATATTTCACATCATCAAAATTTAGTCTCAAATGCATGGATGCATGATAAAAACAAAAATTCCTAATTCAAGGACTAAGATTGTAGATTTTTTAAAAGATATTTTAATAGATACTATGTTCTATTAATGTAAGGCGTCTTTGTTTTGTAACTTTTTTTCTTTCGATTCCAATTCATCTTGTGCCAAGATCTGATTTTATTAATAATATATTTATATTGACGTTCAATGAAAATAATATATTTATACCGTTCAAAATAAATAATTTTATACATTAATGATTTCTATCATATGCAATTAAAATAGAGGTATAGTGGAGTGATTTAGCAGAATAAACAATTGTTATCGGTTGACTAAGGTCGAGGTGTAAGTGCATATATTATTTTCTCATAAAAAAATGGGTGTACATTTTGTAATTTTTTTTTTGGTACAATGTACATTTTGTATTTATTAGCCATATTATTTTAAACTTATTGATACAGAAAACATTAGTCGACGGTGAGAATAGTAAATGCAATGTCAGTGATCTACCGTATTTCTTAATGATCATACTTACTTACAGAGCTTTGCATGTGCTTTAACACATTAATAGAATCATTTTCTTAAAATAATATTTTATTTAAAAATTAACGTCAAATAAGGAAACTGCAGACTAAATTTGATCTCCAAATCAATTTTTTAATCAAATATTTTAAAATTCTATCTAATCTCTAATTTAGTTATACAATTGACTCATTATTCCTTACTTTGAATGTTAGAAATTCAGCACAAAATTTTCACACTCAGTCACTGAATCAATGTTATTGCAGTGTTGAGCAGAAAGCTCAATATGTATCTGTATGTTACTGTAAAATTAGCGTACTTTGTACTTTTTTGTTAGCTGCGTAATTGCATAGCATTGACCACACAAAGATTCAGTACCAGAACAAGAAGAAAAAGAAGAAGATGAATAGTAGATGAAGTAATTGTTAAACAAAGATATCATATATTCGCAACCGCAAAGAGTTAACTGCAATTCATTTAAGGTATACATATTGACCAGAGGTCGAACTCTATATCAAATAATTAAGAGACTCGAAATTCTACCACATATATCGCATTAAAAACTAAGTACTACCTTCACGCATAAGCGCAAAGAGTTAATAACAAAAAACCTGCAATTCATTCAAGATATATATATGTATTGACCAGAGGTCGAACTCTGTATCAATTATCAAATACCTATCACTTGTGGCACATTATGTTGGTAGATGAATAATGAATTAATTAAGACTAATTAAGTACTTAAATTAATTTATCAAACACTCTGTGATTTGATTTGATATGATATGGTTTGAACATAGAAAAAAGAGGGTACAGAAGAAAGAAAGAAATTCATTAATACTGCAAAAGAAAGGAGAGCATTAACACTAGCCTCTTCATATTTTTCATCCACACACATCACCTAATTAATTCCTTTTCCATTTACTACTACATACTCACAACCCCACTGAAAAGGCTAATGCTATGCTCTCATTCTTCTCAGATCCAAAACAAATGTAACAAACAAACAAACAAACAAACATAAAGACTGATATTACATCATATGCACTAATTAATGCAGTAATAATTAATTAAAACTAACTAACATACAAAATTAAAATCCTCCTACCATATGCAGCATATAGCTATAGCTAGCTAGTTATGAAGAGGATTTGGACCAGTGTGAATTAATCTTTTATCATCACCATAAACTGTACTTTTTTCTGGAACATCACTACCTTGAACAACATGATGAGTTGTAGTTCTTGTTCTTGTTCTTGAAGGTGCTGCATGAAACAGTAGTGCTTTGTTGAAACTACCTTGTTGATGTTGATGTTGTTGTTGTCTGAGTAACCGGTGGTTGATGTTGTTTTTGTTGGTTTGATTATTGTTGAAGGAGAAAAACAATGTTATAATAAGAGAAAAAACTAACATGACCCACAACAACAAGATTGAAACTTTTGCTAAACAAAGTCTTTTTTCTCTTGTCCTTTCTTTTTCTCTGAAACCTATCATTGCACTTTCTGTTAGTAGATTTTGTCACAAACAATTTAGAAGCTTCAGAAATCCACCATGAAAATTGTGCACAGAAAGTTATGTTTTTTACTCTTGATTTTGACTTGATATACCACAAAGGTGTAGCTGAGAGAGTGTAGAAAGAAAGAAAGAAATAGAAAGTGTTGATTTGGATAATTCAGGTATAGTAGATTAGAAAGAGGTGAAAGAAAGAAAGAAAGAAAGACACAAGAAGAAAAAGAACCTCAAAGTTTGGGTTATTTCCTTGTCTTATGGGTCTAGTCACATGATCTGGACCCTTGATTCCTGGAACCTTCTTATAATTCTTATATATATTTCAATTCATAGTCCTTTTTCTTTGGTTTTTGTTTCAACCTACCGTTACATACGGGTTTTGTCATCCCATTTTTTATTTTTAAACTAAGTTATAGACTAAATTTTACTATCTCCTACCAAAATATACTCCCTTCGACTCAAAATATAAGCAAAAATTAGTCAAAAATAATAATGTATTTAGTTAAAATTTAGTCTAGATAGATACATCAATTTTCTTTGACCATTTTTCTCTTATATTTTAGAACGGAGGGAGTATGTCGTTTTGACCATATTACATAAGTTAATGAATGTAATTAATGTTGTTTGTAAAAGAAAAATTATGAGTTAGTTACAAAATTATCCTTTATTAATGATATGAGAAAGATAAATTGTAGAATTAAAAAAAAAAAAAGAGAGAAACAAATAGTCAAGGGTATTGATGACACTGTATCATTACATAATTTTTATTGTATTTCTATGAATTTATGAGTTCAAAGCAAGATTATACAGCAAGATAAAGCAGAAAAAGAGACAAGTTTGCGTGCAGAGCAAAATCGTGTCACGATTAGGAATAGAAACATGAGCTAGAAATTAAACAAAATTGTGTCACGATTTTTAGGGTTCGAAATTTTGGAGAGAGAAAAGTACACGTTCTTGCGACTGAAGACTGAAGAGAAAGGCAATTTCATCACCTTTTATTCTATGCTTTAATTCTTTCTTTGATTATGTTATTTGTAATCTCTATTATGAGTAGGTAAATCTCTCTGAGATTAGGTCTGAGATGAATCTGATGTAACCCTAATTAAACCATGTTGCTGTAAAACTCTATTTCAAGTGAATAACAATTTAGTTTTATTCAGTTCAATTGTTCTTAATGCTTTTTATATACTGGCCATATATAACATGATTTCGTGAGAATGAATGACTACTAACCATAGCTTTCTACTTAGACCAAATTGAATTGTTCAAATAAATAAGGTTAGTGTAGGAATGGATAATCTTTTTTTATTTGTGATAAGAAGTTAACGTTCTTAAAACCTTCAAATAATATTAAATCACTTAAGAAATTAGAGACAGTAATCTGAGAAGCGGGTCCCCTAATTCAATGGATTGATTAGGACTATTTTTAACTATTGTCAAATTAAAAAAAAATATTCATAGGATATAGGTGCAGTGTACCAATTAGAGTAACTTAGAGGAATCAAAAAATCTGATCTCATCTCTCCATATATTTTACAAACAAGTTCTATTTTCTGATAATCGAACATTTTATGCAAACAACCCCCCTTGCTTTTACATACATTTACATCTTAAATTCTATACAATTGCTTTGTCAATATTAAAACAACTCCTGCGGATACGACATATATTTTGTTACGGAAAGAGGGAGTATATGAGAACACTTTGAAAAATAATTGTTATTGTTTTCTTTCTTTTATTTATATAGTTACTCTAACTCAACTTCTTAATTTTTTTTGAGTTGGAATAACTTAACTTACAAAATTGGTATAGTATGCAAAGTGAAAACTTTGAGACAACTAAACTATGATCTGAGTGACATGATAACGGAAATTTTATTGAAGAACGTTCAAGAAATTTTTGATAAAACTCTAATACTATTGTAAAAATATTTAGTTGGATCCAACTCGACCTTGTAAAATTGAATAATAAAGTGAGAATGTCTCTATTTAGTAACTTATGTTTGGGCATATATTTCATTCAATATGAAACTCTTAACACAACTTTTACAAAATTAATTTTTAAAGTGAAAATTATGTCATTTAGAAACTTATTATTTCATCAAGTATGAGATTCTTTACACCTCCCTCGAAGGCACCAATGACCAAACAAACCTAAAGGCCTAAACTATTTTAAAATTAATTGGTTTTTATTTTTTTATTTTTTGGTAAATATTAATTAGTTTTTATAATATTAAATAAAATAATATTCACTTATTATAAATAAATTTAAATTTGTACCAAAAAAAAATTAATTTTTTTGTAAATCAATTATCAAATGTATCAAAAAAAATTAAATTTACTTATAATAATAACCGAAGAAGAGAAATACTCAAATATGTTATATTTTGGAAGCTTGGTTTTAAAAATGATGACAGAAAAAATAACACAGTAATCTTAAATTTTGTACCGACATTCAATCAATAGCATTGCTGTAAAAGATAATAATGTAAACTTATTTTATACCGACATCCAATCAATAATTCAACTGTAAAGTTTGAGAGCAAATCCATTTCACTTGTAACAATAACAACCCAATTGCACCAACGATAAATACAGAACCTGTCGGACATAACTAGACTCTAGGAACTATGCTAGCAAGTACATGTCTACTTTGCAAAAGTTATAATTTGTGTATATTTGGTTGGCTGTAAAAAAAATTGATTTTGATTGAATTGATTTTGTAAATTTAATTACAACAAAAATCGAATTGGATATAAAGTGATATAAGTTTAATTATATTTATGTAAAAGTGAGTTGAACGAAAAAAATTAAGTGCATGTATAATCAATTTTAGAATTAGACATTTTTAGTTTCAAACAAAATCAATTCTATTTTAGACAAATCAAACATGTCAAAATCAAGCGGAGTTAGAATCAATTTTATTTCCTCAAGATTTAAAACTAAACATACCTTTTCTAATATCAAATTTAGGATTTGTTTACCAAACGTTAGTTGATCCAGTGGTGATTGATGTTTGACTTGGTAGAGAGGACCACAGTTTGATCTCTACAATTGTATTTGGGAGGGGAGGACTAGAACCACAGTGGATCACTTTTCTACTTATAACTGTGTTTGGGAAGCGAGACTTATAAGATGTCAAAACTCACTTCAAACTGGATTAGTCGACCCAATGAATCGGATACTTGATGAAAACCAAAGGATTCGTTTGTGCTTAAAGGTAAAAACTAGTGCATAACTTTTCTACTTATAACTGAACATTGTTTTTGCCTTAAAGAATCAACAAGGAACTGATTTATGAATGAATGCAAAATAAAGCAACCTACTTCTAGAACAACCAATTATGTGGTCTGACAATTTAAATGCTAATTAAGGCTGTTGTTTCCAGTCACTGTTATATGCAAGGTCTAATCACATTAAAGTTATGATCATTCTAATAGATCAACTATGATTAATAACTAATTATAAGGTCATTTGAAATATTAAAACTATTTGTATGTTGGGATTACTAGTTTTAGGCCATATCATTGGGTGTGTTTGTTTGAGATTAAAATAAAATAGATTTTTTGAAAAAAATCTATTTTTAAAAAATGATTTATTTTGTAGAGATTTTGAAAAAAATCTAAAGTTGTTTTGTGTTTGTTTATAATTAGAAAAATCATTTTTGAGAACAAACACATGGTTCATGTTCTTAAAAAAATAGATTTTGAAAAAAGCTATTCAAAATAGCTTTTCATTTTGAAGAGAAAAATGATTTTTTTAAAAAAATGATTTTTATAAAATCTGAAACAAACACAAATAAAATGAAAAAAATGATTTTTTTATCAAAAAAATAGATTTTTTTGAAAAAAAAGGAAACAAACACACTCATTAGCTATAAGCATTAATCTATTTGCATCAGAATGTTGTATATATACATGTTCATGTAGAGAAAGAAATAATAATAGCACAAAATCATTTTTCTTTCATTTCTTTCTTAATGAAGCTGATAATTGGAAATAATCATTCTGATTCTAAATTTTCTAAGCTTGCTTAATGTAAATCAGGCTAATGGGCCATTTTGAACAAACTTATCAACTTGAGCAATGTCTAGGAATGTATCAACTCCACTTGCTTTGAGAAAACTGCAATGATTGAAGAAAAAGATAAATCAGTTACAAAATCATAGCTCTAATAAGTGCTTTTAGAATAATAAATCATAGTGGAACCAATGTGACATACTCATCTCTGAAATCTCTTGCCATAACCAAGCAACCTCCTTGAACAGATGATTGTAGGTTCACTGCAATGTTTGGGTTGTGAATACTTTGCCTCACATGCACCCAACCATGTTGTCCATGTTCATTGTTTACTTTTGCCCTGAATTTGCCACAATAAAGTCAAATTTGTCAAACTGCTAGAATACTTCTCCTTCGCTTTTATAAGTCTCGGCCAATTTTCACATAGATTAAGAAAAGTTGGTACCGTAATTAACGAGTACATATGACTATAATTATATTATTCTTTCTGTATAAATGTATTCAATATTGAATTTTCATCTTCCTAGATGACAAATTAGTAGTATTGATTAGGGATATATTTGTTCCGTAGTAGGTTGGTTATCACCTGTACATTTGAGCATCAATGTGAGTTGGAGTATCATTTGTATCAACAAGACACCCTTCACTCACCCAACAATGACCACATGAGTCTAACTCCCACCCTTTAAGTTTCCCTTCCTGTATAGCAGCAAAAATACTCCACATATTTTAATAACCATGATGTGCTAAAATTTGTAGGAATACGGTTAGAATTAAAGTAAGCAACGTCAACTATCAATCATTTATATCATGTACTCCCTCCGTGACACAATATAAGAAAAATTCACCTTTCCAGGTTCATTGTATAATTAATGTATCTGATCTAAATATAGTTGGTTCTAAGAAATATACCTCGATGTAGTTTCGAAATGTTTCAATGGCCTCCGATCCTTTTGCTTTAGCATATCGAGGTTCAGAAACGATATTTATCCTTAGTTCTATTGATTCATAAGGCTCTTCAAGATCTTTTATAAGACTACCAATTCCTTCATCTGATCCACCAAGCTTCATTCTTACCATTTCAATTATAATTTTCACCACCATATAGGCCCCTTGAGTACATAAACACAGGAACATAATCAATGTAATGATCTATAAAACATTCAACTTACAAAACATGCATGAACATGAGTTTTAACTAACCATCATCAAGGAAATGGTTTTCTTTCAAAGCGCCGTGACCAGATGTTTCCATCATAAGATGTGTTTCAATTCCATCTTTATTAAGCTGAACTCCTTTGTCAATAACATTTCGGTAACCGACACGATATAAGCAATGGTGACCACCTCTATCAGTTATAAATTTAGTAAGCGACATACTCGTACGAGCATCAGTCACTATGGTTGATCCTGGATTTTCTTTCAATACAATGGCAGACATGAGTGCAATGAGCTTGTCACCATTTATTGCGTTCCCTTTGTTATCAACTACGCCGCTCCTGTCTACATCAGTATCAAAGACTATTCCAAGATCGGCCGAGTTTTCTAACACTGCTGCTCTTGTCATTGCCATGGCAACTTTGTCCTCAGGATTAGGAATGTGATTGGGAAACATTCCATCAGGTTTGAGATGAAGAGATCCAAAGGTATCTGCACCAAGTTTGTCTAAGACATCCCATGTGAAAAATCCTCCTGAACCGTTTCCAGCATTCACAATTATCTGTAGAAGATTCTATTTCATTAGTTTCAATTAAATGTTGGTTTTTCCTCTCTACAAAATTGGAGCTAGGCCTTAGTTTATATTAGCTTCTAACTTACGTCAACTTATCAGTTAACATATGTTTATAGTTCTTAACTTGCAAATATCCATACTCCTATAAGTTAATGAGAGAGCTCCTAAATAATGTTTTAAAAATAAAACCGAACATTGAACCAGTGAGACCTCCAGATCATGGTTAACCTACTTTAAACCGTTTGACCTAGAACGATACTTTATAGTTTATATTGATCGAACCGCTCAAATAACCTAATAGTAGACAGTCAGGCTTCATGGTTCAACTGGTTGAACGGTTAGGTGTATACAACATTAGTGCTATATGTTGTAGTTACTAAGAGCTTAATATAGTGAATATTGATATAACAAGGGTGAGTTAGAAAATACTAAACAGAATCATGTGTAGAAACCAAACAATAAATATGTAGATGTATTAGTCAAACCTGAAATCCCTCGAGCGGAGTTTCATAATGCAAAGGATGGTTTATTCTCTCCTTGATGATTTCTCGTAGGTGCTTCGAATAAGCACTCATGAAATCAACTTTTGTTGGAAGAACTTTAAGCAGAGTAGACACTTTGGCCATCCTGTTTGCGTATTTACGAGCAGCTTTGTCACATACTTCTTCTACCTCTAATGATGTCAGCCCCCCTCTCTTTGTGAAAAATTTCAGACCGTTACGTGTGTAAGGCAAATGAGACGCTGTCATCTGTTGAATAAACAACTTAATTAAACGTTTATCCAATAAGTGCTTGTTATATAGCATATTTTTGAAGTAACAAGTTTTATGTAACATACCATTATTGAAGCATCATAGACAAATGGAGGCAACAATGTACTCATAAAACAAGCTGGTGTGGTAGCTAGTCCCATATCAAAAATCATACAACCAGCACGAGCAAGACCAGCAAACACTGCAACGCTCAATTTTGACCCTGTAATTCGAGGGTCGCGACCAAGAGACACGCTCACATTCTCTATCGGATATCCTTTTTCCTTCTCTAAACCATTGATAACCCACTCGCCAAAACTCTCTGATATCGCCTCCACAGCAGGTGGAGTGAGGTCAACCGTTCTTCCTTTCTCGCCTTCCAATGCAATTCCTCTAACATCTGAACCATTCTGAAGTCTCCTAATTTTGTCCAATTCTTCATCTACAACCACTTCATCATACTTGGCAGTGCCATAAGGTTTTATACTTATTACAGATTTATTGAATTGCAAAGAAGATGAAAAACCAAGTTTTGTGTGCAAAGGTATATTTCCTAGCAAAGAATGATAGTAGTTTGTTTTCTTTGTATTTCTGTTCAAAGATGTTGAAAAGTTCGAAGAAGTAGAAGCAGCCATTGTTTACCTTTTTTGCCGCTCTTGCTTTATTTGAATGAAAACCAAGTTTTAAAGAGATAAGGTGAATGCAGTAGCATTAAACCAGAACCTCAGAAACCCTATATCTCAGGAACAAAAAATATCTCTAAGATTTTTGTTGTTCTTTTTGTCTATATGCCAATTATTTTTGTCATTAGCTCCAAGTGATGCTTTCTGAGTAAAATGAGTGTGTGGTATATTCTTGCAGATTATTTCTGCATCTAAAACGTGACAAAAAACATATAGCTAATTTTTGTCATTATACTCATTAGATTGATCAAACATAATTGACCATGTTTGTGGCTAGTGTCAGTTGAAGAACCAAAACAACTTCTACCAGAAAGGTGAGCTAGCAGTGTCTGAAGTCACAAGAAATTTGAGTGTTTCTGGAGAACCACATAATATCTGCTAGGTAGTGGACCCAAGAAATTCATAGAATCGAAGCAACTTATACAAAAATAAATTTAAAATTTTCGATAAATTTATACTACTATTTAACAATTCAAGACACGTTATGCAGATTGAAGACACGCTAGTTGGTGCGAGTGGTAAAAATTTTTGAACTTTCTAGGATAATGTTTCGACATTCAAGTTTGGAAACGGTGAATAAGGAAAATAATGCTAGCAAAAATGTAATATATTTATTTCATGAACCTTTTCTGCTACCTGCATTATCTTTGATATGAACAGAATTCAGACAATATAGGGGAATTTGACATCAGTATCAAACTAAGATTAACGAGACAGAGTTACATAGTAACCTCGGCTTTTAAGCATCATAATACAGCGTTACATAGTAAGCTTGTCATAAATATGATGATTTAGTGCATAACAATATAGCATCATAATACAAGTAGTAATGCATAATGTTAAGGAAGCCAATGAAACCTAAAACTCAACCTCTGATAAGCCTTTAGAATCTGTAACATCGATCCACTCAATTTCAACGAGTACTTCACCAGACTTAACATTTCGCAATCTTAAACTCATTTCTTGTATGACTTTTCCATTTCTCCATATGCAGCTACTCTCTTCAGCTAAACAGTTAGTCCCATCTGGTTCAATCACCTTAACTACATGTCCATCCGGAAGATCATTCAACCCCATCTTCACACAATGAAGATATGGTTTTATGTCTATGTCCGCTTCGCCCATTTTGTCGTCCACAGTGAAAGTGTCTTTGTCGCAAACCGTCTGTAGAGAAAACCAAAATTCAAACCCACCAACAAATTAACATTAGTCTCACTCACAGTTCAAATATTACAATGCGAACAATATTGATCAGACAATATACTCTTTCTAACCATATTTATAAGCAAAAACTCATTTCCCACGTAATGAAATAACTGATGTATCTGGTCTATATTCTATAATATAAATATAAGTCAGATACATAAATTATTCAACAAATCTAAAAAGTAGAATTTTGTTTATAAATGTAATCGGATGAAATATTAGAGAGTTTGATTAAATACTAACGATTTTTATTGGCGTGTTAATATCTTTATCTTGAAGACAAAGTGTCAATTCTTCATTCCATTCAGGATGTAAGTCATCTTTGACAACACCAGTTTTCAGTGTCTGCAACAATTAAAGTAACATATATTCAGTGGCAAAAAATTAAAATAAATAGCTCAATCGGTAGTGGGAATAGATTGAACATGTACATGTACATGTACGTAAAGATCATGAGGTAAAGCCGGATCATCGACTATATAAGAGTGAGACCCGGGCAGTTAAATATGAATGAGAGTAAGGAAATAAAAAAATAAAAAAAAAGTAACTAACTAACTAACAAACCTGTTCGGCCATGGTGACAACAACATAAGGGTCACTGGTACGAGAATCACGAGGTATGAGATTAGTGCCTTTTTTGATACGAAGTCTGATAAGACCTAAAATGTTCTCCATTGAAACCAATTAACCAAACAAACCTTGTACGTAGTTGCAGAAAATGTTCTCCTTAAGTGTTGAGTAATTCTTCTTCTCTTGTTTAGCTGTTTTTTGAAGCAATAACCATAGAATATTATGATTAATTATTTTGTTGTTAATTACAGAACCAAAAAAACAAAGATTGGATGTAATTTTTTGTGATTGAATGAAAGCCACAAAAGAGAATATTTACATTATTACAGGGTCAAATATAATTTTTGGCATCTAGTGGATCACCGGTATTCACTCTTCACACTTGCAGGATCGCATATATAATATCCCACAATTTTATTACACTATTATTTTCATTTTTAATAGGTTAATTAATACAAGTCATATTTTATCCTACGAGCTTAGTTCAATTGGTTGGATATATAGCACGAAAGTGCAGAGATTCTGGTTCGAATCGGATACACCCACTTATTTTATTTTTAATGTAAATTTTTAACCACTAAACTACTTGACAAAAATCAATACAAGTCATATTTTATAAAAAAAATTAATATATTACCCAACAGCACTATGTAAAATGGCGGTGGGTGGTCTCTTCTAGCATAACCGGTGTCTTGAATTACGTTTCTGACATATAGAAGCGTTATTATCTATTTGGATTCCATTTTCAGTTGTGCGTAAAAGATATTATAAATGTATGAATTTTAGAATAACTTAAATTTAATTTTTTTATGGCTTTTTTTTGACGTAGTTGAATTTTAAACTACATATGATAGAATATTTGCAAGTGCACAAATTATCGCCAAATAGTAAAATATCGAATCCACAGGAATTGTGATTAATCTAAACGAAGACAACTAAACAAGTACTTAAGAGAAAATAAAAGACAAATAGGGGGGTTTGCATAACAATTGGTTTGACAATTTTAAAGGAAAGAAAATTGGTTTTTCAACAAAATATGAGAACGATTGGATTTCACATGATTCCCTAGCATGTCACTATGATGTTAGTGATTAATCTCCTAGCATGATTCATTCAATTACCACGACGATTTAACACATCCGTTATACCCACTCTCATGGTCATATAACTCACTATGTTACACTCCAATCACCTAATCTCTTAGTTCAATTGCAAGTTAACATAGGCATACAAGTTTGTTAAATCATTAGTCACAACCCCTAATTTCCTATCTCTAGGCAAATTACAAGATTTAACCATTAATCTAATTCCAATTCATACATCTAATCTCTTAGTAAGCATGAATTTAAAATCATCACAAACATTTGTCAACATTCATGAAGCATAAAGCACAAGATTAATGGAATAGTAATTGAATCAATCATGAGATAATTAATACAAAACTAACATTTACTCCATAGATTCATACTAGTTCATCGTACAAAATTCAATCTAAAGAGTTTAGCAACTCATTATTACAAGAAGTGCAAAAGAGATAGAAATGAAATACATGAAGAAATGAGTAGAATTAGGACTTCCATCTTGTACCCAAGCTTTAATCCATGTTTTCCAATCTTCAATCCATGTTCTTCAAGCTCCAACAATGAGAATTTTACCCTTTTTGATCTCCAATTTCGTAACCCCATCAAAGGAATAGAAAGTCTCTATTTATAGGCTAGAAGAAAATCTGAATCTGGCGCGCCGCACAACTATCTGCGCGCCGCGCCCATACACAAGATCAAAAGCTGCGCGCCGCGCCACTGGCAGGGAGTACTTGCAGTTTTTAGCAAAACATTGCGTGCCGCACAACCTATCTTGCGCGCCGTGCCCACACACAAGTTCAAATGATGAAATTTTCCTTTCTTCTTGAGGTTTAAGCTATCTCCAATCCTAACTCTTTCCCACTTCAACTATGATCAAAAACACATCAAAATACCTCTAAAACACCATTGAAATGATCTTAAAATGTAACCATGACGAGAGTTATCACAACCCCAAACTTATCTCGTTACTTGTCCTCAAGGAACACACTTATCAAATGAACAACTACAAAGTTTTGATAACCTTCTTAAATCACTTCAATACACAATTCACTTACTCATTTCATCAAGCACTTCAATTGATCAAACCATTCATGCAACTTTGCCTCACGAAGATTTCAATTCACGCAAGCATAAGGACACATTCACAAAATTTGAAAACTAATGATCACTTCACACGCTCACATTCACTCAATTATATAGTAAGCTAGTCACTCAATCAACACAATCTAAACTCTTCTACCATAAGCTTGCAAGCACTTTAATGATAAATCAAATAGCATATGAAACACACACTTTAGAGGACTTTCAAGGTTGTAACGGGGCTTAGGGTAAGGTGGATATTTTTGGGAAAGTGAGTTAAAAACTTGGAGTTAAGGACAACTTTTTCTCAAAATTTTCAACACAAAACTTCCATATTTTTTTATAGAGATACTAGAGCAACTTATTTCCACATAAATATCAACTAATCACACAATCACAAACTATTTTTTTTTTTTTTGATCTTTTCTTTCTTTCTTTTTCACAATTTTTTTTTTCTAGAGGTCAATTCTTTTTCCTTTGAACCTCTTTTTCACACATTTCACAATCATATTCTTTTTTTCTTTTTCAACATCTTTCACACAAATTTTTTTTTTCATATTTCATTTCAACTTCCAACACTTTTCAAAACAACAATGTGGTTGCTCTAGTATACCCACCCTAAACTTAATTTGTTGCTAGTTCCAAAAGCAACCCCAAACTTAATCATTAGCCATAAGCATAAACATAAACAATCAACTTAACTCCAAAAAAACTATTTTTTTAACAATAACAAGGGTTAAGAGACAATCAACCAATAAAATTTGTTTTTAAGGCTCAAAAGTGGGTTAGCAAAGAATATCTCATGCAAGGGTGGCTACAAAGGCTCAAGATACCAACAAATTGCCTCATGTGCTAATCAATGCTACTCAATAAACCAAGAGAATCCAAGCAAGTTCTAGAGAATGAGAATAGAAGTGGACTCACATATATGAAGCAAAGATAGTGTTTAGGCTCAAAGTCCTCACGGTTTAAACGGCCGGATCATTAAGCCATCAAATTTTGTGAATGCCCTCTAGCTTGTGCTTCAATCAATACATTGCAAGCATCCGTTGCACTACAAGAATCACAAATCCATGCTCAAATCAAGAACAAGCAAATCATATAGCAAAGTAATCAAAAATGATATCAAAACTTTGGAATTTCCCAAAAGATAAAAATATTCCTAAACAACAATTAACAATGCAAGTCTAAGATTATGCAACATTCAAGATCAAATCAACTTATTTCAATAAGAGGGATAGAAAAACCAAACCCATGGGTTGCCTCCCATGAAGCGCTTCTTTACGGTCATTAGCTTGACACTTCACCACCATTATTAAGGAGGATACTTCATCTTTGATGCAACCCGGTTCCTCTTGATCTCCTCTTTCAAAAGAATAGAATCTTGAACAACAGATAACACCTTCTCAAGAACCGGATGACTCATGAACTCCTTCCACTTGTTCTTCCCTTTCTTTCTTGTCTTCTTTTTAGCTTTTGGAAGAACATACTCGGTCTTGTTCACACTATCTTCCTTCTTTTGGACAACTTGAACCGAATTCATCGCGCCGGTTTCAACAAGCTTCATTACCTTTTTCTTCACCAATTCCACCAAAGTTGTAGAAGGAATCTCCAATGGCACCACACCCGGATTGAGCTCTTCTTTCTTTGTCATTTTATGAAAGCAAATTACCGGAATAATACCATCCATGTCTAATCCTATGGCACCTTGGTTTTCCCTCACTTCTTTAAACAATTCTTCTTCTTCCAAAGGAGTTAGAGAGCTACTAATGATGACCGGATGCTTGGAGTTTTCTCCCGAAAATATATACTTCCACTTAGAAGGAAATTCTTTCAATTCCGGAGGACTTAATTTTGGTGCTTCCTTCTTTTGGCTCTTCTTCACGTCTTCATTCGGCTTCACAACTTCAACTAAATTTTCAATGACATCCACTTTGAAATATTGAGGCATCTCAAGACTCTTTTCCTTCTTTGATGCACGAGGGTAAGGCAACTTTGCATAAGGTGAGTTTTCTTGCGGATCGGTCATGTTCATGAGTTGCTTCTTAGTTGGCCTCTTCATCCGAGACTTATGATCAACAAACCACTCATTCTCACTTTTCTTCTTTTCTCCCTCACTCTCATATTCAACTTCTCCCTCAAACTCTTTATCACTACACTTATTTTCAACTTCTCCCTCTAATTCTTTTTCACTCTTCTCTTTCACCCTCTCTTTAGAAACTTCATTAGATGTCTCCTTTTTAGTCTTTCCACCAACTTCCGGTGAAGGCACTACCCTACTTCTCAAGTTAATTGCCATACAAGTCTCTTTTTGAGGAGTATCTCTTGTAGTTCCCTCAAAACTACTATGTTGTGTAGCCGCAAATTTCCTCGATAATTGTCCGATTTGAGTTTCAAGATTTTCTATTGAGGCCTCATGATTTTTGTGTGAGAGTTCTTGACTAGTCTTAATAACCTCAAAATTTTCTTGGGTCATCTTCATGAATTGCATAAGAGTATCTTCTAAAAGTGAAGGTTCTCTTGGTTGAGTATTTTGATAAGCTTGTGAATAGGGGTTTTTCAAGTAATTCACTTTTTCCGAGCCTTGAGGAACGCACTCACCATTAGCATGGCCTTGACCGCAAAATTTGCAACGAAGTGCTTGAACTTGTTTGACTTGAACAAGAGTGGCGTTGGTCAAATGTTTAAGTAAGGTCTCCATTTGTGTGTTCATAAGCTTCGATTGGACTAGCAATGCGGTTTGAATATCAAACTCTAGCATACCAGATCTCTTCTTTGCTCCTCGGTCTTTGAGGACTCTATATTCATTGTGTGACATTGCTTCCACAAGCTCTTTAGCCTCATTTGCATCTTTATTCATCATGGAGCCACCCGCGGATACATCAAGTAACATGCGAGTTTGTGCCCTTAGGCCTTGAGTGAAGTATTGCATTTGAGCCAAGTTATCCACACCATGATCGGGACATTTCTTCAAAAGAAGTTTGAACCTTTCCCAAGCATCATAAAGAGACTCGGAATCCCCTTGTTCAAAGTTTGCAATATCGGCTCTTTTTTCTAGGAACTTGAAAATTGGGAAAAAGCGTTCCAAGAATTTCATTCTCAATTGGTTCCATGTGTTGATAGTCCCGCTAGGAAAGGTATCTAGCCAATCCTTGGCTCTTCCGGTCAATGAGAACTTGAAAAGTCTCAACCTCTTGGCACACTCCGAGACACCCGGTGGATCGGTGTAATCACACACATCTAAGAAGTGACACAAATGCAAGTTTGGACATTCCACATCTTCCCCGGAAAACTTGTTTTCCATGAGAGCTTTTAGGACGATACTTTTGATCTCAAATGCTACCGGATTTGCCGGTTGAAATCCTCGAAACTCTTGACCTCCATTTGCTCCTCTACCATAATCTCCCAAAGTTCTCCTTAGTGGTGGCGGTGGTAGAATTACCGCCATGTCAATTTTACCTGAGCAAACACAAACAAACAAATACCCAAGTAGCACAACAATATAAAAGAAAAACTAATAAAGCTAAATAATAGAAGGGAAAAATAATTATATACAAAATCCTAAGTAAAGATAATTGCCTTGTTGAAATTAATCAACAATCCCCGGCAATGGCGCCAAAAACTTGATAGAATATTTGCAAGTGCACAAATTATCGCCAAATAGTAAAATATCGAATCCACAGGGATTGTGATTAATCTAAACGAAGACAACTAAACAAGTACTTAAGAGAAAATAAAAGACAAATAGGGGGGTTTGCATAACAATTGGTTTGACAATTTTAAAGGAAAGAAAATTGGTTTTTCAACAAAATATGAGAACGATTGGATTTCACATGATTCCCTAGCATGTCACTATGGTGTTAGTGATTAATCTCCTAGCATGATTCATTCAATTACCACGACGATTTAACACATCCGTTATACCCACTCTCATGGTCATATAACTCACTATGTTACACTCCAATCCCCCCTAATCTCTTAGTTCAATTGCAAGTTAACATAGGCATACAAGTTTGTTAAATCATTAGTCACAACCCCTGATTTCCTATCTCTAGGCAAATTACAAGATTTAACCATTAATCTAATTCCAATTCATACATCTAATCTCTTAGTAAGCATGAATTTAAAATCATCACAAACATTTGTCAACATTCATGAAGCATAAAGCACAAGATTAATGGAATAGTAATTGAATCAATCATGAGATAATTAATACAAAACTAACATTTACTCCATAGATTCATACTAGTTCATCGTACAAAATTCAATCTAAAGAGTTTAGCAACTCATTATTACAAGAAGTGCAAAAGAGATAGAAATGAAATACATGAAGAAATGAGTAGAATTAGGACTTCCATCTTGTACCCAAGCTTTAATCCATGTTTTTCAATCTTCAATCCATGTTCTTCAAGCTCCAACAATGAGAATTTTACCCTTTTTGATCTCCAATTTCGTAACCCCATCAAAGGAATAGAAAGTCTCTATTTATAGGCTAGAAGAAAATCTGAATCTGGCGCGCCGCACAACTATCTGCGCGCCGCGCACACAAAACTGGCCATAAGCTGGCGCGCCGCACAACTATCTGCGCGCCGCGCCCATACACAAGATCAAAAGCTGCGCGCCGCGCCACTGGCAGGGAGTACTTGCAGTTTTTAGCAAAACATTGCGCGCCGCGCCCACACACAAGTTCAAATGATGAAATTTTCCTTTCTTCTTGAGGTTTAAGCTATCTCCAATCCTAACTCTTTCCCACTTCAACTATGATCAAAAACACATCAAAATACCTCTAAAACACCATTGAAATGATCTTAAAATGTAACCATGACGAGAGTTATCAACATACATCATTTCTTCAGAAAATCAGAGGGTTAATACTACTATAAAAAGAAAATTTTTAACACATTCATGGAACATAATAAATTTACTCACATTCTCACTAATAATGGTTCAAATCTAGCTTAGGAGAAATAGTGTTTCCGCAACTTGAGAGTGTAAACACTTGCTTCAATGCTCTAAATAATGATGAATCATTAGTTCTATTGCATAATTTATTTATTTTTGGCCGAACATCATGCATATTGTTCAAACCCTTTTAAATTTAATGACTTAGTTCTATTGCCTAATTTATCTAAACATGTTTTAAAAAAGGTAAATTATACTATAAAGATGGAAACACAAAGACTTTTTTTTTTAGGGTTAATTAGCTTTTATTCCCTGTAAAATACACCAAAGTTGCAAAATCCTCCTGTAAAATTATTTTGTTGCTTTACCCCCTGTAATATCAGATTCTGCATTTTATCCCTGGTCAAAGTCAAAAAAATATGACGTGGCAGAATAATGATGTGGCAGGTGACGATGCGTGCCACATGGATTTTTTTATTTTTTTTAAAAAAAAAATGCCAATTCAGATTTTTTTTTAAAATTTTTTTTTTAGATTTTTTATTTATCGATGGTTTTTAGTATAATTTACGGCGGTTTTATTATATTTAGCGGAGGTTCTGTTACAGCGGTTTTATAACCTCGTAAATTAAAAATTTATTATGCAAAGTGCACAGTTTATTTAGCGAGGGTTTATAACCGCCGTTAAATTATACTAAAAATTGATGATAAATAATGTTAATGCAAAATAAAAATTTATACTAGAAACGGGTAACTTAGTTTTTTTTTTAATTTTTAACAGAAATTGCCAATTAAACTCTTTTAACTTTTTTTTATAGATTTATTATTTAGCGGCGGTTTCTAGTATAATTTGCGGCGGTTTTATAATATTTTATGAAAATTTTATTTTGCGGCGGTTTAATAACCTCATAAATTAAGAATTTATTATGAAAAGTGACAGCTTATTTAGCGAGGGTTTATAACCGCCGTTAAATTATACTAAAAACTGATGATAAATTAAACCGCAGCAAAATAAAATTATATCTATAAATATTTTAAAACTGTCGTAACAGAACTTCCGCTAAATATAATAAAACCGCCGTAAATTATATTAAAAATCGTTGATAAATAAAAAATCTAAAAAAAAATTTAAAAAAAATCTGAGTTAGCGTTTTTTAAAAAAAAAAAAAATCTATGTGGCACGCCACGTCACCTGCCACATCATTATTCTGCCATGTCATATTTTTTTGACTTTGACCAGGGGGCTAAAATGCAGAATCTGATATTACAGGGGGGTAAAGCAACAAAATAATTTTACAGGGGGTTTTGCAACTTTGGTGTATTTTACAGGGGGGTAAAAGCCAATTAACCCTTTTTTTTATAAGCAATGTTATTTGTTAGTAAATAATATATTATAATCTCTTTTGTTAGGATTTGAGCCCTGAGTCCCCGTAGGATAGCTCAAGTGGTAAGAGTTAGGGGATATGGGGTGGGTAGGGGTAGGTCCAGGGTTCGAATCCTGGTAGGAGCATTTATCTTTCCGATGTATCAAAAAAGGATTTGAACCCTGAACCTCCATTAGATCCTTAACCCTTAACTCAACTAGGAAACACAAAGACTGTGGTTGAACGGATTTAGGCTCATCCTTCTTTAACAAAGAGTTTAGAGTTTGATTCTCGTCTTGGCTACAGAGTAGCTTTAAATCTCTGTGCCACCTATCTCATCCTTTGATGTACCTCCAATCTAACGAAGAAATAATCACTGTATTGGTGGTTGATACTCTAAAATGTATTGCTTCAAGTCACTTCTGTTGATTTTCATCTAAAATGTCAACAACAAAAAATCAACAGAAGTGATAATTCAAAAAAAATAATTTTAAACGAGGCAATATAGGAGGTAAAAACTTATTAACTTGTAAATTATTTATAATATAAAGACGGAGATCAATTCTTAAATAACATAACTTATCAAAAAAAAATTCTTAAATAACATAATGACGAATATTCTATTGCATCTAATATTCATATTCTTGTCATTTGCATACGATCATTGGATGTGATAGAATAAAAATTCATGGCAACAAATATTCTATTGCTTAATTTATCTAACATATTTTAAGAAACTAAAATTATTTACAAAAAAAAAAAAGACGGAGATTTAAGGATATTACAATTTACAACAACTAAATCATCATCAATTATTAATCATCTACAACGATTAATTCATAGTAATTACTTTTTTTTTTTACTAAAATTCATAGTAATTACTAGTAACTATATAGTAGTAAATATTTCTTTATGAATAACCAAATTCTATCACAGAGCACCTTTTTACTGAATGTCGACATATATGCACATATTGATCTCATATATTCCTTTAACAAAAGCATACATTAATCTTTATTAATTTTGTACTACAAATTAAATCCACTTTTAAGATGCTTTTCGTATATAATATATCCCATTGGATGTCGGAGAGGAAAAAGATATATATGGCATTGACTATCTAACAAAACATCATGTAGTGATCCCCTGACATTTTAAGATATCACTTTCTTATACTACGTAGTTTTGAGAGGGAACAGTTTACAACTATAATTTCATCATATCTTTTATTTTTTATAAACATCACACAATATAAAAGACACATACTTTTATCCAAAAAAAAAAAAGACACATACTTAAAATCCCATGATTTATGTAACAAACTACTCATTTGTTGATGTACTTTGAGCTAACCATCTTGTAAGTTCTTCAAAATTCAATTCACTTGTTATCATTCTAAAGAGTGTATACGTCTATTGCAAAATTACAGACATATTAAATACAACTATTATTATGCAGTTTTTTACCTTCTAAATTATATATATAGATGAGACTTATAATTCTTCTAATAGAATTTAACTTGCATTGTGAGACTAAAAATGAATTGTCCTCGATCGGTTGTAAATTTTTTAGCATTTAGGCCTTTTAAATAAATTGTGCGAACTCGATTACCAAGTACTCTTGCGAATTGCAACAATTTAGTTAAAAGGAGAGAACTGTTCTTATGTGTCTTACATATGTTCGAAATTAGGATGCATTTGATCTCCTAAAAAAAAAGATTGGATAAAACAACTTTAATTGTACTGTGTTTGATTTTGAAATTGTTCTTATGACTGAATAAACTGGAGGTCAAGGGATTTGACATATACAGATATTTTTGTCCGTTACTAAATCGCAGGACAATTTGTCCCCAACACAAATTGTCTAAAACACAAAAATAACATTTTTTCTATCAAACATCGTACAAGACAAATTTGTTCAATACTTTAAACGTTTTGTGTTGTTGTCTTGTACTGTTCTATTCCGTATTTATATTTTAAATATCAAACGGACCCTAAGTCACTATTAAATAAACTAAACTCAATGCATAAAAAAAAATCTAACTTGTGACTTGTGAGTGAAGTATCAATTTAATACCTATTACCTACCGACCTACTCAATTATTCCAAATTGCAATCGAGTCAAATTAAGACCCTACGCAAACTTTTCACTTTTTTGCTTTGTATTTCTAGTTCATTTGGTTAATTAGAGGTGAAGTAAAAAATCCTCTACGTACGTATAAGAAACATAAGAATCTATATAGATTCCGGATGAAAGATTCAATAAAAGATTCAAAGTGAACTCCAAATTGAAGTACGAACATATAATAAAAGTTGGGCAATTATTGCATACCGCACATATTACACCATCTTTTGATCCACGTACAGCTAGCAAGATATAGTGTATATCCTTATTTATCTTCTTCTTTTTATAATTACAGTTGGTTTAGAAACATATGAATCATGTTCAATGCATTGACAAGACTAAATACAGCTTGATTAATTCGATAAGATGTAGAACATACTGAAAGCAATGTATTGAGATTTTAATCTATCTTTATATTTTTGTCAAAATCATTTTCAAAGTACATTTAAAACATAATATCACCATGATGTGATTTGAGTTGGGCTTAACTCCATTATATCTCTTAGTACAAATAAAAATAGACATTTATCAACAATAAATTATTTTAAATGGTAAGGGTCTTAGACTCCATAAGCATGTGGTTAAAGATTCAATTTTTGGCTCATACGTTTGGAAAGAATTCAATTATTAGGAGGGGAGAATAATCCACTTTGTGTGTCTCACAGGTTCTTCGATGACGGAGATTAGTTATCGCTATCGACGGTGAAAACTTCGTAATTATATCATATTGTAACAAGAAAAAGTAAACATTTAATGTAAGAACCATTTTTTTTTTTTTGACATAAATAATATATGATTTATTCAATTTGATTGAATATAAACACAAATTTTTTTTATACAAATATAAACACAAATTTAACATGAAAAATTCATATTACTCAAATGCCTATAAAAAATATGAAAAACTTAAAGTGGCAGAAATAGTACATGCATAAATTCATTGATTGAATATATAATTGATTGAAGTTGACTTTTTTGAAATAAATTATTTATTCATGTGTACCTACAGCTGTTTTATATTTTCTTTTATTTTTTAAATTGTCTTTTAGTACTGTTTGTATAGAAATTTATCTGGCATGAAATTGACATCCGTTTGAACTTGAACTTTGAAAAATCAATCATATCCACAATCTTATTTGCAATTTGCATCAAATAGTAGGAAAAGCAGAGACAAACCGCTTTTAGTTAGTGTGACTAACAACACTCTTTTAAATATTATTTTTAACACATTTTTAATTAGATACTTTAATTTATTTAGATTTACTCTTATAAAATGAACAATTTACATTAATTTCAATTAATAAGATAAGGAGTATTAAATAGAATGTTCAAAATAAAGTATTGATAGTGCTCCTCAAATAATTAACACGAGTTGGTTTTGCTGTATTTGGACTTGATATTTTCTTTTTATTGTCTAAATTAAGCTAAATTCATAGGACATCGAATTTAATATGTAGGAGTCGTAGTTCGAATCTCAGACATTTTATTTAAACTGCTTGATTAAAAAAAAATAAAAGTTAAACATTTGGACTGATTCAAAGAAAACCAGTATATTACTCGATTAGGAAGCTCCTAAAGCCGGACACAAAAGCATTGATAAAAAAATTATATACATAGAACTGTGGATGAACCCAGAAAAAGTTTTGACAACCACACACACAATTTGAATTCTTAGCAATGACACGCATGTATCGCACTACTACTTTATATTTCAACAACAAATTATGAACATTAATCCAACTCAGACACAGGTAGGTAGATATATATCCTTCTCATTTTCCATCCTTCCTTTTCACCAGAAAGTTTTAATTTCAAGAAACAGAGGATTTTAAAAATAATATTCATATTTAAAAGTTTGTTTTATTTATTTTTTTAACAAAAAAAAGTTTCTTTCATACTATTTGTGGATTTATCAAAATACTTGTGGACTGATATGGAGAACGATATCACCTTTGACTGTTGACCGTCCAGCTCAGTTTGACCGTTCAAGTGGACTGCTCTTATTGGTCTCTCAGCTTGACCATTCAGATCATTAACTTATATTGTCAACTTACTCTGCTCAACCATCAACTACTCTACTCAACTGAGTTAACCTGATATGCTTGTCCATCAGCTTCGCATGGTCCAAACTTCACGTGACCTGCACGGGTAGGGTGACGTAGCAACACATGCCCTCAACTTCACGTGACTTGCACATACTAGTGATGTCAACTTCGCCTGATCCAGCTTTACGTGTCAAGCTCAGACGAGCTACGGATGAATTTTGGAGCCTTAGCTTATTGGACCGAACTTTCAAGAAGAGGCCCATTAAGTCAAGAAAAGTTGAGACTATAAAGGAGCACTTGAGACATGAAGAAAGGGATCTAGAATTTTCAACAGTATTTTGTAGTTTAAGATATTGATCATCTTGCTGAGTACTCTCACCCAAGAGAACAGCTCACTTTCTTTGTATCTAACTTGTGTTTACATGAACAACTTGCTACCTCATTTCAAATAAATAACTATAATATAATCTCCTTGCCGCAGCCAGCAGTACATCATTGATATTTCATTTTGTATACACTTTGAAAGTTTGATGTGTGAATCTATTTTTTATTGGCTATAGATAGTGCTTCAAAATTAGCTAGCTTTTATTTTATTCATGTTCAAATTACAAATGTCACGAAACAATTTAATAGATATATTTGGTAGAGTAGTCAAATGATGTAGTGTAAATATAAGTATATGTAAGTTTTATTGTTATCTGTCCTTTTAAATTTATCAAATATATCGAGAGACACTTCTGATAATACAAATTTTATCAAAAAATATGTTTCGGTAATAGAATTTATTAAGACATTTTTTATAGTGCAAATTTTATCGAAAAATATCTCACGATAATGTTTTTTTAGTGAGCAATGCGCGGGAGTAAGAAACATCTGTTTTTTTTTCAGCAATTATATACACAGATGTATAAGTGTTTATGTGATTTTATTTTTGGGTTACAATTGTTTTTATGTGATATTTTTTGCCTTTAAAAGATTTTTTTTTTAACACAACCTTTAAAAGATTTATAAAATGTGTTTAATACTTTTATATAAAAAAAATTATTGACAAGACAATACGTGAAGTATAATATAAGTCTAAATAAGTTTTTATGTTCAACTCTTCTGTTTAAATAATAAAAGGATTAATTAAAGATATAGTGTGGGGGAAAAGGGATTATATTTAAAGGTATTGATAAAAAAGAAGATAGATATAAGATAAGAACACGTACATCTCATGACCCTCACTTAATAGTTAATACTGTTCCTTATCCATTCACCAAATAAAAACGTCTTTTGCTGCTCTCTTTGGCCATATTACATCACCATATTTAGAAACCATTTGCGCATGTTGCACATTTTGTTTGCCTTTTTTGGACCTTATACATAATCCCTCCTTTTCTTTTCCACCTTTTTCCTCAATCAAATTACCTCTCGTATTAAGGCTAATTACGGTTACACCAGCCTTAATATAAGATTATACGCTATGTAAATCAAAAATATTAAAGTAAATAAATATCAAAGGTTAAATTGGTTTAGTGATAAATGTTTTTGAAAGTTCGATTGGTTCAGTGATAATTGACAATGGACTTAGTAGGAAGAAGTACAGTTCGATCATCTCAACAATATTTGGGAGAGAATGAAACAGCAATGCTACATGGCACGACGGCCATGTCGTGCAAATTGAACGACTGCGCTAGTTAGCTTATATCATATGTTATAACTTTTATAAAAGTAGTTTAAATATATTTTTGGTTCAATAACATAAGGTTTAAATACACTTTTGGTCCTCTAACTATTTTCCATGTTTCACTTTGGTCCTCTAACTATTTTTTGCTCCGTTTTGGTCCTGTAACTCTTATTCCGTTAACTATTTTGGTACTCTCCGTCAGAAAAATTCTATAGACGTTAGTTTTTGCGTACGTGGCAGGAGATGTCTTGATTGGCTTGGGGTGACATGGCATAATCAAATTGAGGCTGAAAACAAGAGAGATGGAAGAGAAGATAAATTAGGGTTCTTCTTTAATTCCCAAATTGATTTTAGAGTTCTTCCTAAATTTAGAGTTCAAAATCACAATTGTAGCTCATTTCTTCCTTACAAATGGCAACTTTGCTCTTTTGCCTTTATCCACTGCAGTAGCAGAAGTAGTTGCAGGCTGAGAAGATGAAGATGATGTTTTTCTTTTCTTGTTTGTCTCAATTTAGGAAGAAAAGGTTAGAGCAATTTAGGAAGAACTTTAAAATCAATTTGGGAATTAAAGAAGAACCCTAATTTATCTTCTCTTCCATCTCTCTTGTTTTCAGCCTCAATTTAATTATGCCATGTCACCCCAAGCCAATCAAGACATCTCCTGCTACGTACGCTGATTTTAACGTCCATAGCATTTTTCTGACGGAGAGGACCAAAATAGTTAACGGAATAAGAGTTACAGGACCAAAACGGAGCAAAAAATAGTTAGATGACCAAAGTGAAACCTGGAAAATAGTTAGAGGACCAAAAGTGTATTTAAGCCATAACATAATATTTTAACCGATATAAATTTTTATAAAATACACTGTTATGTTGAAAGTTTATATCATATAGATTATTGTGTAAAATTTTAAACAAATTTAAAATTATTTGATATGTTATTGAAATAATAAAGATTAACGACGTTTAAAAAATCACACAAACCGGTAATTTTTGCACATAGTGTGTTTTTTTGCTTTCTCCCACTAGTTCGTAGGAAAAAGGGACCCTAGTAGTCCAGAGTTCGGGGCAAGTTCTGACATTGAGTGGTTCAAGTCTCCTCTCAAACGACGGTAATTTTTGCACATAGTGTGTTTTTTTGCTTTCACCCTCTGGTTCGTAGGAAAAAGGGACCCTAATAGTCCAGAGTTCGGGGCAAGTTCTGACATCGAGTGGTTCCAGTCTCCTTCCAAACGCAACTGCGATATATCGAACCGCGGTCCTCCCTACCAAGTTCATCGTCAATCACTACTGAACCAACTAATATTTAATTATTTTTACACATAATTTTAATCTCTACTAAAATTATATTTATTTAGTTATAATTAAATTGTTGAGTCTTTTTGAATTATTTTATCAAGTGTTTAGATTAGAGAACTTAAAATAGCCCATATGAGATAAATGATAATATAAAGAAAAACAAAAAAAAATTGCCCATATGTGCCTTCGTGTATTTGTCGTGGAATTTAATGCCGTGCTTCTAATCATTTTTCAGAATGAAATCACTTGAAGCCATAACTCTTTCCGAATTTTGAAATATTAAAAGTCGTTTCTAGCAACCGGAAGATAAAAAAAATACGGAAGTAAATGATTATTTTTAAATATAATATTAGTTATTAATTATTAATTCACCCTTATTATTTTTAAGCTTAATTAGACATTTGGTCCCAAAAGTTTGTTTTAGGTTTTAATTTGATCCCAAACATTTTAAAAGTTTTCATATTGATCTTAAACGTTTGTTTTAAGTTTCAATTTGATTTTTCCGTAAAATTTTTCATTAACACCATTTCAATTGGACATGTGTCTAAGTTTCTAAGTGTCAACGTGTCTGTTCACATGTGCAAACCGTTTGTCACATGGAACAAAATTGGTGGAAAGAACCAAATTGAAACTTAAAATAAACGTTTTGGATTAATATGAAACTTTTAAAACATTTAGAACCAAATTAAAATTTAAAATAAAAATTTGAGACCAAATATATAATTAAATCTTATTATTATTATTATTTTCAATTGTAGTGTTTATGGTGCTTGCCCTTTATTTAGCAATTTATAATTACTTTTTACACAAAGATGTGAAATACCGTCACTCCAAATTAAAGTTCAAACTAGCTCCAGATCAATGTAAAAATCTCACAATTCTGCATTAAGAGCATCATAAACATTATGCCCGAAATCTTTGAGTCATCAACCATCAGCATCCCAAGAAGACCGCCACACAACTCCCACAATTTCCTTTATTTAATTTTGATTTGTTAATCATTAATTTATAGACTATACAAAATGTCAGTCGATTCGGTAATAATTAATAATGAAAATATAATAAAATCTCTGGTAATTATAATATAACTGCTACAAATTATACTAAAAACCTCTGCTTAATAACAAATTTATATAAAAAAAATTGAGTTGGTAGAAATTTTAAAAATATTAAAAAAAAAATTTACGTATCATGCCACGTCACAGATTCTTCTGTTTATTCATATTTAGTTGACTTTAACTAGGGGCAAAGTACATAATCTTATACTACATGGGGTAAAGCAACAAATTTTTTTTACAAGGGTGATAAAGCAAATTTGACCTATTTTACAGGAGTAAAAAGTAATTAATCCTTTCTTTTATGATCAATTTTGTACAAGTACTACTTCAAAATTATTTATAGATTATTTTAAGTCACTTAATACATTTAAATATTATCTTGTGATATACAATTTAATTTTTTTAATGACCAGCTTTCTTTTTTTACGCGAACAAACTTACGATATTTCATTCCAAATGATCTACTTTGCATTTATTACAACTAGGGTGTGGGAATAGGTCAGGCTACTCGATGGGGTCCTATGGCCCGGCCTTAAAGCCCAATTCGGCTCGGCCTTTTTTGTAAAAATACAAGGATCAGACTTTTAAAAAAGCCTATTTAATTAAATATATAGGTTAGGTTTAGGCTCGTTAAAAAACCTAAAAAGCCCATCAGGGCGGCCAGTTTATAATATATATATGACTTTAATTATATTTTTGTTTATGCATTTTAATTAGTTCTAACTACTAACTACTAGGGGTGAAAGCGGATCGGACAAAACCAATGAAACCGGTGATCCAAACCGATCCAAACCGGAAAAAATCCAATCTTTTTTGGTTCGGATCAAAAACCGAACCGAACCAAGCTAAACCGAACTAGTTTGGTTCGGATCTCGGATTTTATTTTTGAAAACCGATGAACCGGTGAACCGAACCGACCATCTTATAACAATCTATTTGGCTCATATTTTGACAGTTCCAAACTACATTCACCTTCAAAACAAAACACGTAGGTAGAAGTAGTGCACACAACAGAAGCAAACATAGAAATTATGTTATTTTTTATTTGGTTTATGTTATTATTATAAGTCGTTTGAAAAATAGAGTTTAAAATATATCGTGTTTGAAAAAATAATAGCAAATATTATACCGGAAAACAAAATGTTGCGAACCGAGTATAGTATCCGATCCAAACCGACTAATTCGGATCGGATTCATTTTTAAAAACCGAACCAAACCGACCTAAACCGAACCAACTAAAAGTTCATTGGTTCGGACATCGAATTCACTCAAAACCGATCCAAACCGGTCCAATTTCACCCCTACTAACTACTACCACAATTTCTGTGTTCCGGTATACACCACACGCATGCATAGATACACACCCCTTTAAAATTTCTCTGCAATCCAATCAATAACAAGCATTGTTATCTGTTACATGATGAAGCTGCCGTGGGAACAAACACACTTTCTCCATCTAAAGTGAATCCACGTCATGCCAAAGGGGATTATAAAACAATACACACAACACGTTCATAGCAACAACAGAACACCTAACAAGAAAAACTCTCGATCACATTTGCTTCATAGAACTAACTAACCGGAACAATTTCCAATAGAGTTCCGGTAACAATTTCTTTTTCAAACTAACTATCCGGAGTGTTCCGGTAACAATTTCTCTCACAACTAGAACACATGAAAAAACTATTCCGGTAAACACACAAATTCGGAAGAAAATAATATTACCAGAACAGTATATTGTAAGGTGGACAATGTATCCAGAAAAATTGAAATGAATGATAAAAATAATAGTGTGAAAAAATTATTAATAAAAAGGGTAAAATGGAATTATCAGGTGGTTTGTAGAGGTGAAGGGTTAACTGTAGGGGTGGGAGGACAATTTTTCTAAAAAGACTAGATCATGCTTAAAAAAAGCCCAATATAAGTAATAGGTCAGGCCTTAGGCTTTGTAAATTCAAAAAAGACCAAACTCAGACCTTACAAAACCTGGTCGGGCCTGATATATTCCAACCCCTAATTACAACTTCAATTACTTGGTATTTGATTTCGAGTGATCGACTTTATTTTTTACTCTTACAACTTCAATTATTATATACAATATAATTTCATATTTAATAGATTATAATTTGTTTAGCAGCCCATCCAAATTTATTTTTATGGATCCGCCATTAGGTTTGAACCCCCGCTACTGAGATTAAGAAGAGACTAATGTCAAAACTCGCTTCAAATCAGATTAATCAGCTTAATAAACCGGATAGTGGTGTGGTGAATAAAAAAAATACTATTCTATAATACTCTCTCCGATCTTTAATACTACCTATGATCTTTAATATAAGAAAAGTTTTGTTTTTTAAATTCATTGGGTTTCCGATATATCAAACGTATAATATGAACTAGATACATTGAAAATACATTGAAAACTCAATGAAATTAAAAGGCAAAAAAATTCTTATATTAAATACCGGTGGTAGTTTAAGAAAAATTTTATTTAGATTCAATGAGAATTTAATATATCTAGTCCATATTATTGATTAAATATATTAAATTTTTAATAAATTTAAAAAGTCAAATTTCTTTAATATTAAAAATCAGAGAGTACTAATTAATTTATAAAACGAGTTGTTCATTTTAGAAGAATCTGATCCAATCCATCCAATATACAACAAGTGGCTCATATTTTTGATGAAGTGAGACATGGCCAGGTCAAAAAGAAAAACAGAAGTCAGTTCCAACGTGGCTCAAAATGTTCATTGAAGACTGACTGCCATCGTGAGAAAGTCAAGAAAAATAATTCCGTTACGGCGGCAGCTTAGTCACTACTTATAGCTCTGCCTACACGCCTCTTCACCGCCAACCTATCTCTTTTTTAATTAACAAAAATCAACAACATGTAGAAAAACCATATTACCAAATAGTAGTACTACTATACTATAGTTTTTTTTATCATATATTCTCTTTACACGTGTGGTTCAGTCTATCCAAAATACAATAAGGTAGTGTCAAAGAAATAAAGACTAAGTCAACCAAGGAAAGATATGAGCAGCTACATATATATTTTTTCGTCCTATTTATATGAGTCAGTTTAACAAAACATGCGTATTAAGAAAGTTGATTTTAGTACTATAAAGAAGACTTTTAGAATTGAGTATTAGACCTAATTCAACCTTACAAAACCAGCTTATAAGATGAAGATTGTCTCTGCTTTATAAACACATATTCTGACCATCCCGTAACCAATGTGGAACTTCTTAACACGCACCCTCGCGACTAACATTATTGGGCTTGGTGAGCAGATAATAATGGTGGAAGGCCTGATCAGAAACTTGTTTGCAAGCGGCACGACGAAGTGGCGCGACGAATCGTGGAGAAGCTCGGATATTATATTAGAATTTGGGAGGCCTATACTCAACCGCAAAAGCTAGTTTGATAGTTGAGGTTTGCACTATTTAGAAAATGTTATCTATGTCATATCTCTAGCCAATGTGAGACTTCTAACAATCATAGCTATAGCTAGAACAAGATATTGATTTTTCAACTATATTGATTTTTCAATGTTTACACTTGAAAAGAGAGTAAGTGGAAAGATAATAAGTTGCATGGAGTAGTATTGCAAAAATAAATAAATTTTATGATATTCAAAAAAAATATATAAAGGAAATAAGGTAATTTTGAAAAAGGTAATTAATGTTATTGAGAAATATAAATGAGTCTTGTATAAAACGATAAATATTTGGAAGTAACACTATAAAACGATGAAATCATAAAAATACGAGATAAAACATTGAAAATATATGAAAACCACATTTATTTAATGAAAAAAGTAAGAAAAAACAATTTGGAGGGGTGATTCTAAGTCTAGATTGACCCTAAATCACCTCCTCTTAAAACGGTTAGGGTTGAAAGAGAAGAAAGAAAGATATATATTTCAAAAGTTTTTATTCTTTCTATTCTCATTCTTTTATCTTAATACCCATAACTACATACAACAGCATATATTTGTTGCCATATACATCTAAAAATTTCTGCATGAGTCACCATTCATAAAAAATGACCAAAATAGAATGAAATTCAATTCCAATATTATTCATAAGGTGGCTCCCCTCCAATATTTGACCGACTACAAATTCTTCTTTTACTTTTGATAGTGACTCAATTTAGGGGTATTTATGTAAATAAAAAAAATAGAAGTTGGTGAGTGGGTTGTAAAGATTAAAGATACAACCCTGTCCTAGAGAATATCATTATAAATATAAGACCAAACCATTTACTAACACCAAACCACTCTCTTCAAAAAAAAAAATTAAAGACCAAACCATTTAGTAGTAACACATTACTTACTACTAAGGCAATCCAAAAAACTTAACACTTTTATCAAAACTATACATAAATCTCATCTCATTTCATTTTCTTAAGCCACAAGTAATTAACAATGGCAACATTTACCCAAAAAATGGCCATAAGTTATATTCTTCTAGCATTTTTTCTCTCTGCAGGTACCCTGTTTGTTCTGTTTTTTCACCATGCATTTTATCTAATCTTTGTTACATTCTAATTTTGCAACTTTATTACTAACTTGATTATTGAAAATTTGAAATTACAGGTAGTGGAATATTTGTACATGTTGCATCATTTGGAATCAATTATGGACAAGTAGCTAACAATTTGCCACCACCAGAAAAAGTCCTAGAACTCCTCAGTAATTTAAAGATCACAAAAACAAGAATCTACGACACGAATCCGGAGATTCTTAAAGCGTTCGCCGGTTCAAACGTTGAAATCATCGTAACGATCGAAAATCAAATGCTAAACCAATTAAATGATCCAAACCAAGCACTTCAATGGGTGAACACAAATATCAAACCATATATTCCAGAAACAAAAATCACTGGAATTCAAGTAGGAAATGAAGTGTTCACAGAAATTGACTCAACATTGATTCAATATCTTGTTCCAGCAGTGATCAACATTTACAATGCATTAGTTCAATTAGGTTTGGAATCGAATATCCACGTGTCGACACCGAGTTCATTAGAAGTTCTTGAAGAATCTTACCCTCCTTCAGCTGGTAGTTTCAGAAGTGAAATTTCAGAAATTATGTATCAATTTTTGGACTTTTTGTCAAAAACAAAATCACCCTTTTGGATTAATGCTTATCCTTATTTTGCTTATAAGAATAACCCTAATCAAATATCTTTAGATTATGTATTATTTAAGCCTAATCAAGGAATGATTGATCCTAATACAAATTTTCATTATGATAATATGCTTTATGCTATGGTAGATGCAGTTACATTTGCAATTGGTAAACTAGGGTTTAAGGGTATAGAAGTTAGGGTTTCTGAGACTGGTTGGCCTAGTAAAGGTGATTCTGATGAAATTGGTGCATCATTGGAAAATGCTGAAATTTATAACAAGAATTTGTTGAGAAGACAAATGAAGAATGAAGGGACACCTTTGAATCCTAGAATGAGATTGGAATCATATTTGTTTGCATTGTTTAATGAAGATTTGAAGAATGGACCAACATCAGAAAGAAATTATGGTTTGTTTGAGCCTGATGAAAGTATGACATATAATGTTGGGTTGTCTTCTTTTGCTAAGTCATCAAATCCATCTACTTCAATTTCTCTTACATCTTCTGCCACTAGGATAAAGGTAAGAAAAAAAATGAGTAAAAATATTTTCTTTTTCTTTTACAACAATGCACAAATGTTTTTTATTACGAGTAAGAATCGAATTCGGTACTTTTAGGTTTATAACACTCAAACACACTACGCACCATCTGGTTGTACTAGACCTGACAGTTCGCTTATGCATAAGTTATTTCACGATGCATACATGTGAGTTGTATCTCGATTCGAAACAAAATTGAATTCAATCAATATAAGTGGTTGTGCATATTATTTGATTCAATTTGATAGATTATATTTTTTTGGGATTGAATGCTTGAATTTTGTGAAGCTAGCTAGCTAGATTATGATATTTGCTTATGTCACATGTATTTTTAAAATGTTATATTTTCATTTTTTTATGTTTTTTTTTTTTACTAAATATTTTCATTTTTTATTGTTTATCATATACCTATGATTAATAATAAAATTTTATTCATGATTTATAAAATATGTCTCTTGATACACAATTTGCATCATGATTCAACAACCATGTTTTAGAAAGTTGTAAGAAGTGTATATTAATTTTGAAAAGAAATTTCTATATAATCTAAAGATTGTCTCATTCCTAGCTAGTTATATTATATATTTAGCCAAAATATTTTTTTCAAATAAACTATGACTATATATCTTGCTATTTTTAGTACTTTATTATATGAATCTGATCACAAACAATCTAATCATCTTCTTTTTAAATCAAAATTTACTTTGAAGCAGGCATCACAAAAGGAAAATCAAAGCATGTTCTACTGGATCTTTGTGTATTTGCTGATTTCATCACTTTGTGCCTTTGTTTAAGAAGCTGACTATTATAACACTGGAGTGATTCATTTGTACATACATATTTATTATTAGAAGAAGAAAAAAATATGATGAGATTTTTATATCCTTCAAATTGCAAAATAAAGACCCCTTAAAGTATATTATCAACTACTATATGATAAATATATTTAAAGGTGCCTATATTTTGCAGAAATAAAGAGTAACACACTTTCCAATTGATGGGGGCAACAAAATCAAAATCAAAGGGTACGACGAAGAGACATAGCAATTCAATGAAGATTATTTACTATATTTCTTAATTTGATCGTGTGGCTATTTACTTTAACATGTCACTTTACCCTACCATTAGTCACATTCTAGCAACATGCATGTGGCTATGACGTTACATAACATTGTGCTTATATTTTTTGGTAGATAAGGACCAAGTGCCACCTCATTCTTTTATTGTTTTAGAAGAATGTTTCAATTTTAATTTTATTTAATATAATTGGTCAAAAAGGGAATGTGTTGTTTTGTATATTGTTCATTTTGTAGAATAAATTAATTTCATATTATATAGTAAAAATAATTAAGTTGTTGGCTAGCCTTTGTCTACCTTATACATTATCTTATTGGATTTTATGAAAAGCCCTTCTTTTATGGGACGTGGAATCCATTATTATTTTTCGTGTGTATATATTATTACTCTTCCTTCTTTCTTTTTTCCTTTTCTCAACTTGGTATATTTTAGTTTTAGAAGAAAGTTCACTAAAAATGTGTATTTAATGAAAATGTAGTAATTAATTAAAGTGCACAAAGTTAAGACTTTGTTTGTTTCTTTTTATTATCCTTAAGCAGACAATAGGACGATTTAACTTTATTTCCTGGCCAAATAACTGTCAGCAAATGGTCATCGCCCACACTTTTCCAAAGGTGCCTTTAACAATTTTCATTTTTACTTAAACTTTTTTTATTTCTCTTATCTACTATCAATATAATAAAATAGATTGCATATAACATTACTTTGTTATCCTTCATTCTAATCATTAAAATGAGTATTTTTGAGGATAAAAATGTCATTTTAATTCTTACATTAATTTTTTATTACTTTCTCTTTCTTACTTTTTTGACTTTTTATCTTTCCTTACATTCTCTCTCTTACTTTTTAATTATTTATTTATTGTGTTTTCTTTATTTCTTTTGTCTTTCTTATTTTCTATTTTTTTTTTCTTTCTTTCAACTTTTATTCTTACTCATTTTTTATAATTAAATTTTCTTTCAACTTTTTTAATAATCTAAAATTTCACCTTTTTTTTTCTCCATTAATTGAAAAGTACATAAAATTTCACCTTTTTATTTGAACGTTTATAAGTACATAAAATTTGCAACGAACGCGATGCAAATAATTGATGATTTTCTCATATAAAATAAGCAAATGTTTTTTAGAAATCCTACATTAATGTTGAAATTTTGAAAATACTTACGAGTATCAAATTTTATCATATCGAGACATAAAAAGTTCATGTTGACACTATAAGCAAATAAAATTCACAATGGGAACAGTAATTTATTTAACGGGTTTTTACATATAAAAAGATATTTAACATAAAAATCTAACTTTAAATATTTATTTTCGCATATATAAATACTTAATATTAATTTATAGAAATCTTATATTAGTCTCTTGGTATTTTAAAATACGCAGAAAATGTAGAAATTGATAGGCCAGACGTTCATGACGAGTTTCGATCCCCTGTTCCTACACTTTGAGTGTGTGAGTTTATAATGACTTTGTCATTTCATTTACGTACCAAAAAAAATTCATGTGTTTTTAAATTTTTATCATTTCAGGACATAAAAATTTATTTCAACATGTATAAACAAGTGAAATTTGCAACGAACGCGATGCAAATAATTGACGGATTTTCTCATGTAAAACAAGCAAATATTTTCTAAAAAACTGTACAATAATGTTGAAATATTGAAAAAAATTTGCAACTGGAAAAATACTGAGAGATAAAAAGTTTGTTTTGACATCTATAAACAAATAAAATTTGCAACAGGAAAATTTATATATTTATCTGATTTTTGCATCTAAAAAAATATTTTAGTTTAAACTCTACATAAAAATATTATTTTTTACATATGTATCTAATATTAATTTATAAAAATCCTACATTAATTTGATATATTTTTAATTAATTAAATATTAATTTATTAAATTTACAACAAACCCGTGCGAATGCACGGGTCTTTTGCTAGTGTTTTAAAAAGGAACAATCAAAACCAAATAATTCAGCTCGAGTGATTAATGAATTTTACTTAAAGATGAATATTTAGAAAAATATGAATTTGAATATTGAATGTTACAATTTTCTACAATATAGTACTAAACTTTGAATTACTACTAAACATTTTTCATGTGAGAATTAGAGCTTAAGAAAAAGGAGAATTACACATCATCCTTATGTCAAAATATGATGGGGATTGGCTTAGCTCTTTAAGATCAAATCAATGTGGTAGTGTGCACATGAGCCCCTCAAATTCTAAAGTTGAGACAATGTGAAAAAATAACAATACTTTTTTCTTAGGGTCATAAAATAATTACAAAGGCGATTTGCAAAGCGTATCCCACCAATAATTTTTTTGTGTCAGCAATTAGTATCCTCTTAAGGAATTGAACCTTCTGATTTGAAATTACTACTTCCTCTAGACAAATCTAGTGGCATTATTGTGACCTTTATTCATTTTTATCACAAGTTTAATATGACAACATCCGAGACCAATCCTACTATGATTTATTAAAACATCTTTTCAATAGAAATATCTAATTAAAACATTCTAGTAGAATGAGTTGTTGTTGAAGAATCTGTTCTTGAACATTAAAAATATTTTTAAAAAGTGAAGTGATAAGAAGGTTGATAGAATTCTATCAAATTTAAAAAGAAAATAAAAATGTTGATAGTATTCAAACACATATTTACAGTGTATGGCCCAAAATATATTGATAATGTGGAACTCAAATGCAACTTCAACCATATGTTATATGATATAGGTTTAATGTCAAGTTCATTTAACATAATATTAGAACTAAGTTTTGAAGGCGTGTGGAAATTATCTCAAGCCATACACTATGATGGTGAATATTAAAGTTGTACTTGAGTCTCATTCTCATTTTACAATGTGTGTATGTATTTGAAAACCATCATCAATGAATTATTATCACCAATTAATTACTAACTTTAAGATTGAGAACTAAGCACGTTTCATAATTATTTTTATAGCAATAAGGAACAAGACAACACCGGGAGATGAAATGGCAGTCAGAATTTGATCTGTGATTATGCATCAGTTCTAAATTTGACCTATGTCACAACAAACTATTTATTCAGGCGAACATAAATCGCACAGGCAACGCCGAAAATGTTGTTAATTTTTCGAAAAGATAACAAATGTAGCATCAATATCCAGACGCAAACAGCTTCAAAAACCTCCTTCGGTCTTCCTTTTCCACCACTCCAGAAACTTGGCCTCAGAAGCCAATGTGTCTACCCTGTAGAGTTGAAGCGAATGATTTGCGATTTCATGCCCAAATGTCCACCCAAAGACACCTCCAGCTAAAAAAGACAGTCCAGCACCTGTTCAATAGTAAAACATTAACATCGGAGTACATGAAATACTTTCATGCTGCCAGCATCACAAAAACCTACATGAAACTTCACGTAGAAAATTAAACAAACTATAAAAGGTTTCAATAGTATTAAAAGTAACCGATTACCATGCAAACTTCGTGAATATTTCCAGGCAAAACCTGCAGTGAATAATGCTCCCAAAGCACTTCCTGTAAGGCCATATTGCACTGCTTCTCTAGCAGTCTTCAGCTGAAATGGGAAAAGGATGTTACCCAAGCAGCACTTCAGATAACAGTTAATATGAAGAAAAAAAATTAAATTTAAAGTAAAACCACAATATCAACAATGGTAAAGGTATTTTATATTTTTCAAAGAGGAAACACAAAAGGATGAAGAAAATAATATCTTCAACTTTTGTTGCCACAAACAGCTACTGGGAAAGAAAGGGGGTAGCAAATGTTTAAATATGCTATCATTTGCATTAATTAAAATACAAAGTTCCAATATGAATAATTCAATATGTCCGTTATGATTTTGGTTTAATTTTCTCATTTCGAAGAGTCGGGGTGTTTCAAGGCGAACACCAATCACCATATTAGTACTGAAAACATGTTCAGTTTGTTGATCATTTTGTATTAGAATTAAGAATCATAACCACCAAGAAATAGCTAAAGTTGTCATGTCTAGTGAGTGATAGAGTGACAAGTTCACAACTACTGTGAGAAGTGATAACACAAAGTCATAGATAAGATTTCCCTACAACGGTATATGTGCACTATGGGTCAAATTGGATCACTTATTTTCTTTATCTTAGTTCTAGACGTGCTTATTGAAGCATACTCGCAGGTGACATTGTTTTAATAGGAGAAGGTATTAGAGAGAGAAAAAAAATGTAAAGTTAGAAATATGGAGATAAACCTTAGACGCATATATGGCTTCCACTTAAGTAAGTGTAAAACAGAGTAATATGGAACACAAATTTAACAAGCAAAACAAAAATCATATATTAGATATGAAAATTGAAGAACATACATTACAATAAGCCATATTTTTTATAAGTAAATTAAGTCCATCATCAAAAAATGATGGAGAGATAGATGAAAATGTTAACCATTCTATTCAAGCAAAGTTGATGAAAGGAAGGATTGTTTCAAGTGTGATGCATAGGAATACAACTATTAAAGAAAATACTGAAACAGCTAACACTATAAAAAAGTCGCTAAATAGTAATTTTATTTAATTTTTGAAACAGCCAGAGTTAGTTTTAGACTTTGAGTTGTTAGGTTAGTATTTTTTTCCTCCTTCACCAAGGTTTGACCTGTGACCTCCAACTCCTTAAACCCATAGCTCAAATCAGTTGAGCTACCCAACCTTCCATCGTTAAATAGTAAATTATTGTCATAGGTGGTTTGAACATGTAAAAAGAAGACTCCCACAGGCACCAATGAGGAGGATTGACCAAATGAAAAATCGTCCAATACTCCATCTATTCCTTAAACAGAGATTTTTTTGCTTATAATAAGGAACTGAGAGAGTAGTTAGAAATAGATGGAGAGCAATGATAAACTAGGAATATATGTCAGTGAAACCAGGAATGATGGAAAGAGATGACATCCATGGGTTAAATAATTACCCAGATCAAAATTGAGTAATTACAACTGGAGCATCCAAAATCCAAATATCTCCAAGGAAGCCAAAATTCAGTGACTCTGCTTCGTTAAGTGGTCCATTTATTTAAGCTTAGAAAAAGTAATTCTATGATATAGCTTTGTTTTAGAGATTTTTTCAAGAGCTCTTTTAGTTCTAACTTCTAAGAAAAGCACAGTGAAACACTTCTTTTACGGCTTTTAATCTTTTCCCCACAAACTTACATAATCATCATAATTCTTTTCAACATACATTTTAATTAAAACAGAGATGTTTTTCCCTTCAAAAAAAGGACAACCAAACAGGTCGACTCTATCTAAAAGTGCCACTTGCATCTTTTTGTGAGCGATTGATTACACACATAAGAAGTCGTCAAAGACTGTAGTAAGTCAGCGACTTAATATTTAATCATGCAGAAAACACTGAAAGAATGAATGATACGAAACCAACTGAAGCGACATGCAGCATGCCTGACATGACAAATAAATGTAAGGAAAAAATAACACATAATAACATCTCATTTTACATGGGTGTGATGTCTATTTTATCAGTCAAAGGTAGCAGAAGAGCTTCCACAAGAAATTTAGATATTGAAGGAAACATGGTCTGTCTGAATTCACAGTAACTCAACTGTTGCAAATACTATCCCGGCAGCAAGACATCAAACACATGAGAGAGTCTAGGAAGGTACCTAACTGGTATGTACTCTAAATCTTAGACTAATCAAGAACACATCACAAGAGATGGCCTTTCTTCCAATCACTACAACATACTGTTATACACTAGTATATTTAAATAAGCCAGCTAACAACAATAATAACTAAAGCCGATAATATTTAAATAAGCATCCCACACTACAACATAATGTTATGCACTTATACAATGCATAAGTTATGTAGAAGTTCACGATATAATGCAAGTATGCAACAATTAGCGAGAACAAAAGGCAACATAAAAACTCAATCAAAACACACAAACAGCGTGAAAAGACAAAAATGAAGTTGAAAAAGTGAAAGAATCATTACCACAGGTCCATGAACAGGATCAGAAGCGATGAATTCCTCAACATCAGAGTTAGACCAGGAAGGGAGGGGTTTATCACGCTTGATGAATTTGGAATAATTGTTCATAAAGGAAAATCTTTCACTCCAAAACTCTTTGTAGCCTTCCCAAAATGACTGGGATGAATCTTGTGTGTTACCTGCCATCACCACTAAGGGTATGCATGGGGTGGTTAACCAAACCATATCAGAAAAACCATTTCTAAATTCAATCTGAACTGGTTTCAAACCAATTTAGAACTAGGTCGACTTTTATGACCAGTTTACAAATGGATCAAAATGAAAAACCAGTTTCAAAAACCATTTTTAACCAGGTTTTTATAATACTATATCGTTAACTGGTTTAAACCAGTGCAATTTATTCGTAAAATCAACAGAATAACCTCAGATAGGTAAAATCATTGAAAAAACTGGAAAACATAACACAAAGTTTAGCCATTCAAAAACGGCACATCATCAAAATTCTCTACTAAATCATATACATAATTCAATCACAAAAGCATATCGCAAGTTCACAAGAACAGTGTTGGTCCAAATTTCTGGGTCGGGCTGAGGTCTCTTTGGTGGTCTGGAAGCTGAGTGTCTTTTTAAGAATGAGATTAGAAGTTGACCTCTTTTAGGTAGTGTAGGTCTTGGTATTTAAATTGGTGTTCCGCTTATATACGGCGCCTTTGTTTTGTAGCTCCTTTTTACCGGTCTCTGTTCGTCTTGTACAGAGACTCGGTCTTATTAATAATATATTTTCCGTTAAAAAAAAAAAGTTAGCCAATTTATTAAATATGCTAATTACCAATAATTTAGGGTTGTTTAACAGAGTGCACAATTTGCCAGCTACAAACCTAAAATGGTTAAGAAAAAGAGAAATGCCATAACCAATTTTCAGAAATTTTACCAATTTGACCAATTTAAGCAATTTATTGGTAAAGCCAAATCAAATCAAATCAAAATTAGGATGAGTACAATTTGACAATTATTAATCTTATTCTCTATAAGCAATTCATTCATCCTGTAAATGGTAACTAACCGGATGCAGTGCTTTATTAGTGTTGAAATTATACATATCGGAAAAATGAAAACAAACAATACGAAAAATCATGAATCGAATTTCATAATTTTCCACCGAGAAAAATCACAACAAAAAATCAGAGAAGATTAGAAGAATACTTCATAGAACAAAATGGAGAGAGAGAGAGAGAGAGAGAGAGAGAGAGAGATTTGCACTTACAGTGATGAGATTGAGAAATGGTATTTTCAGTAGCGGAGAGGGAAATCGTGGACAGAGAGAAGTTGTATTTTCGCTTATTGCAATTTGCAGCTGTGCGAGTTCTTCCGAGTGATCTAACAGAATATCACTTTTTTTCCCTAAATATTTCCTATGAATTATTTTGGCCAAATGTATTCAAATGTATTCATAAGTCTTTTAAGTTTTTGGTTTGTATCGCATAGGCTATTTAAGTTATTTTGGTAACACATAGGTTCTTTAAATTTTTTGTTTGTAACACATAGGTCATTTAAGTTTTTTATGTAACACATAGGTCCTTTAAGTTTTAAAACTGTAACACTTAGGTCCTTTAAGTTTTTTTTTGCATAACATGATGAGTATAATTTGAAAGGACCTATGTGTTACATTTTTAAAACTTAAAGGACCTAGGTGTTACAAAAAAAACTTAAAGGACTTATGTGTTACAAACTGAAAACTTAAAGGATCTATGTGTTACAAAAAATACTTAAAGGATTTATGTGTTACAAATCAAAAATTTAAAGGGCCTATGGATGTATTTGGCCATTTTTTTAATCAACCTGTCAAAAAAAAGTTTTAATCAATAGTTTAATAGATAGACGTTAAAATTTATTTTTACACATTCGACCCATGAACTTTTGGACACCGTATAATATATGCAGGGGCGGGAGTTCGAACTCCAAACATCCCACTTCTTCATTTTAAAAGTAGAATTTCTAACCACTAAACTATTTGACCAAAAAAAATTATTTTTACACAAAAATCTAATAAGATTAATTTAAATCTCAATTATATTAAAAAAGTCAGGTGAACCGTGAACTAAGATAATGTGCCAAAATATACAAGGTTTTTTTTTTTGACCGTGAACCGTGAACTAAGATAACCGTGAACTAATTATTTTCTATTATTAGTTTTTAAAATTAAAAAAGTAAATCAAGTTTAAGGAGTTTTGTTTTTTCATTTTAAAAACCGTTTTTGAAAACACATTTTAAAAACTAAAAATTAAATTTTTTTCAAACAGATCCTTAATATTTTTTTACTAAAAATTTTAAAAATATTTATAACATTATAAGAATCTCTCCCTTTAGTCAAAAAAAAAAAAAATCTCTCCCAAAATAAATTAGAATTTTTGACAAAACTTGATTTAAATATAATTTTTTTATGTTTTTGTACTTAAAAATTATATTTAGGTAATGTTTTGTTAAAAAGTTCTAATTTTTGAGAGGGATATTCTTATAATGCTTTAAATATTTCTAGAAATTTCATTCAAAACTATAAATTTACACTTGAGTTGACTTATCTATACTATTATTATTTAGGACCATTTTTTCAAAGAAAATTGTACACGTGGCAGTCTCAGAATGATTCTCCTCTCATATTGTTTTAGCAATTAATGTTTTCAAAAAAATTTCACATATTTATATGTAATTCATGGTATAATAATGGAGTATTATTTTTTTGGGTACAAATGGTATAATTTCAAAATTCAAATAGTTATTTGCAATTGCTTTAATTGCATTCTAATCTGAAAAAGTATTAGAAATAGTTTTCAATTCAATTTGAAAAAGTATTTCACGGCACATTTATATATATATAAAGATATAAAGATACATTGTAACATAAATGGCAACATATAGATATTTTTTTACTAATTTTTAATAATTGAATATTTGAATTGAATATGTACATATTTTATTTCTAATTCAAATATAAGTGGCTGGTATTTCCATTTTTGCAGCATTGTCATTCTCATGACTTTGCCTATAAATAATTCTTCTTAGACTCACTTTCTACACCAATTTTAAACTACAACGCGATGTTTTTGTAAGTCTTCTCTAACCTCCCTCTATTATTCTTTGTTTTCTTATTTCTTATTCTTATATTCTTAGATATTATTTTCTTGCAATCTATTTCAAATCATGCCAACCTATTTTTAGCTGAATATATGATGCTTATTTTTTTTTTTTGACAAGAATATGATGCTTATTTTTTATTTGTAAGTACTAACAGAATTTTACAATTTTGTCGATATGATATTTTGTTGACTTTAATTATTTATTATATTATTTCATTTGTATGTGTGTAAATGGACTATGAAAGAGATGAATTAAGATCAAGATAGTTGCAATTGAACTTGATAGATAAGTGATATATTCTTTTTTAAATCAATGTGTATGATTGATTATAAAAAAAATGATCTGTATGTACAATTGTTTTAATCATAATAGTTACAAATTTATTTTATTGTATTTTAGTTTTATATTATGAAATCTACTTCGATTAAATTGATATAATTGTAATAATTTTTTTAATAAACACGGCTATATGTATAAAAATATATTTAATTTATCAATAATTTTAATAAATTAATTAATTTTTTATATACTTATTTTACTTAACATACGATAGAAATGTCTAAATTATTATACAAATTAAGTTGACATAAAAGTCCAGATCTAAAAATAATATGAAATGATAAGTACTAATTAATTTTAAAATGTTTTGTATTATCCTTTTAAAATAATTTTAGAAGAATATTACTCTTTTAATGGTTAGTAGTACTACGGCATATTCTTTTCTGCCATTGATAATTTCCGTTTGTAGACGAAATGATTAAGGCAATATATGTCATTTAAGAAAGAAAATATATTCCATAAAAATATATATGTGCCTTGAGCAGAATTATTATATATCTTTTTTCTTTTAGACGTACAACAATTTTTTGTATTTAATATTTTTTAATTTTAATTTAATAAAATTCAATTTTCTTATTATAAAAAATTGTACAGTTTTTATATAAAAAATTGGTTAAGATGTATTTTTTAATTTAAATGACTAAAAATATGATTTTTTTTCTATATATTATTTTCGAGTTTCAGAATTTTTAATTTTTTGGTTAATATGATTTTTTAATTTAAATGACAAAAAATATGATTTTTTTTTTAATATTTACAATTTATAACATTGTTTTTTCTTATTTTATCCCTTATTACTTCAATAGTACAATGATTAGGAGAGAAATAAAATAACTAAAAAACTACTTTGTTATAAATAACATTGTTTTTCCTTAATTTATAACATTGTTTTTCCTTATTTTATCCCTTATTTTTTCTCTTTCATTTACAAATTTGTTTTAAAGTGTGTGAAATGATCAACTAAGTTGATTATTTTGGGACAGAGGGATTATTATTTTTGGGACGGACAGAGGGATTATTATTTTGGGGCAAAAAAAAGTGGGTTTTTACCCTTATATATCGGGATGGAGGGAGTATTTTAAAGTTGGCGCTTTTTTTTTGTGTTTTTTTTGTGTTCTTTTGGTAATTTATATGGAACCTGTTTTTTTTAATTTATATGAAGACTATATTTATTTTAAAATTTATACGAGTCTTTTGTAGTTATAATTAATACGGAACCGATACTTTTAAGCATATATTATTATGGAGACTATATTTTTATTCATATATTTACACATAGATATGATTTTTTATTTGAAGGCATTGATGTAGAAATTAAATAATATAAGATATATTAGAGTAATTTTTTATGTTTATTTTTGTTTCATATTTATTTTACTATAGATATTATGAGATTAATTTGACTTTTTTTGTTTTTTTAGGGGGCTTTTTTTGACAAAAATATAATGATGTTCATTCATATTCAAATAGATATAATATATCATATACAAGAACAAATTCATTCAAAGTTGACCGGTCAATCTGAAACAAATAAACACCGCACAAGACGGGAAAACAAAAACACCACACAAGACGGGAAAACAAAAACACCACACACGACGGGAAAACAGAAACAACACACACGACAGTAAAACAAACAATCATCACACTAATACGACGAAACCACAAACAAAAAAACAAAAGAAAATCTTATAGATGTGAAAACCACTTATTTAAAATGAGAAGAAAAAGATGTATGAGTTTTTTTTTATAAAATGTATAAAAGTATATATATATTTTTTTTGTTACCATGATATTGATATGAAGTTTCCACTGCCGTTAGATGACTAATTTTCGTTGGGGAACCTGTGGGATACACAAGGTGGATTCTCCCCTCCCAACCGAATTTTCTGCATATTCATGAGTCAATAACCTCATCCATGACCACGTGCTTAAGAAGACCAACACTCTTACAATTTGGACAAATTCATTATTGCATAAAAATTTTATAAAGTATATTTAAAATTTAATAAATCTACAAACTTATCTTTTTCCCGTGCATTGCACGGGCTCATGCATTGCACGGTCTCATAAACTAGTTAGGGATCAAAAGTGATTATGGAAAATTTTTGAGGGAATAAAAATTGAAGAAAATTTTGACATATTTATAAAGAGCTAGAGTTTTTCAAATCTTTTTATTGACTCAATTAATTATTACTGTATTTTCTGTTTTTTTTTACTCCCTCCGTCTCAAAACTATTGTCCTTTTAGCTTTTTAGTTTTGTCCCAAAATTATTGTCCTTTTCGGAAACCAATGTAAAATTAAAGTTAGTTTACCATTTGTATCCTTACAAAAGTTAAAGCATTAATTAAATATATTTTATCTTTCTTAATAAAGTAAGGGTAAAAGAGACTTAACTTATCAATCTTTATTGTTTCTTAATCTACGTGCATAACTTTAAAAGGACAATAGTTTTGGGACGGAGGAAGTAACAAACTACTGTATTTTCTTAAAATTTGTTTTTGTCTCTTTTTTCTCTCCATCTCTTAAATTACGCTGTTTACTTCTTTCTCCGTCACAAAAAACAAATGAAAGAACAGTCTCAAGAATTTAGTTCAATTAATTAGGCATATTCGACAAGAATACAGAAATTTAAATTCAAATTTAGATACATTTACTTATTCATTTTGGAAGAATGAATTTGCAATCATTAAACTATAAAAAAAAACACGGAGAGTCTTCACATAATTAAGATTTGTTTTCATTTACAATAAAAAAAAAATGGAAACCGAAGAGTTAGCACGTTTGGGCGCGATAACCAGAATCAAGTGAGTGAAATTCGTCCCCAAAACCAAAAGAATCAATCAAGTTCCTCTTCCTTGTGACTCTTCAGCAACAATGGCGATTTCCTCAGCATTCCATGAACGACTCGAACAAATGGACCGTACTCGAATTCAACGTCTCTCCTTACTCCAGGTTCACTTCAAATTCAAATTCAACTCCACTTCCTTCTTTTCCAACAACTACAAATTTCAAATTCATAACCGTTTCAATTTTCAGGCCGAGAAAGAGTTGCAAGCTCACAAATCTCGCATTCTCGCTTCAAAGCTCGCTAATATCAGAGCCATGGAACAGAGATGCTCGCTTTTTGATCGTAGAATTGCTTCGCAGAATTTCAACCTTCTTTCTCTTAAATCTCAAATTGAAAATCTCGAAACCAAATATGATTCCCTTTCGCAAGAATTTAGGTATATAATTATAGCAACTGACGTAGTATTTAACTTAATTTAATTTAATTTAATTTAATTTGTCTTTGTTTCGTTGCATTGAGTTTGAGAATTGAGATATTTTAGTTAGGTTATTGCAGAACGAAGTGGAAGAGATTGAGGAGTTGCAGAAAATGAATGATAGGTTTTACGAGGCGAAGAAGATGGAAATGAAGGAATTTAAGGAAATGGCTGATGAGTTTGTGGTGAAATGTAAATTGGAAGTTGAGAGTTTGAGGAATGGAGTCAATGAGGTAGGAACTGGAAATTCGGAAAAAAAAAATCAAGAACTTAATGCAGCTATTCTGTTTGATTTGGTTTATCTTATGTTTGTTTATGCCTTTTAAAATTAAGTTGAACTTCTAATAATCATGCTTTTCAGGCACCTAGAAATTAAGCTTAATTTATGTTATATATAACGACATATGTAGCACGGACACTCTATATTGGTAAGGCGAATTTGAGTGTCTGATACGCATCATATGTCGGACGCCGACCTGAAATTGACACTTGTAGTTGTTGCATATGATCATTTTTATTTTCTTAAATTGTTATCGGTATATGTGTCGGTGTTGTATCCGATGGCCATATATGTGTGGATGCTTGCTTCATGTATTGTTTATAGCAGCTGTGTGTTTAATGTTATTGTTCATGTCATGATTAAAATTTGAAAATAAAACAGAACTTAACCTGTATGTTTATAGTATGCTATATATGTGCTTCATTTGATCATGATTGAGCATTCCTCTCTGCCAATTTGTATGAAATTAATATTAATATAACAATGTTAGATTATGAGTATGATCAATCTGGTGAATTGCAAAGTGTTTGAAAGGGATTTTTTTTCTTTTCGTATTTTTGGTTTTCAGCTGAGGTCCTCTTTCATGGATCTTAAAAGCAACAAAAGGAACTCATGTCATCCGGAGATAGCTGCTGCTGAAGCGAGAAGGTTGAGATTGTTGGCTGAGAAGGAAAATGTATGTAGAAATGTCGATTCTAACCGCCAAATGAAAGCACAGTTGGAAAAGCACCTTCAAAATATTCTGTGACACAAGCAAGCTCATGATAAGGGAATGGAGTTAAAGACTACCTAGTTGTAGATGTAACTTTTTTACAATTATATTCTGATGACACAGTTCACATGGGTTTAGCTCACACTTCATTCCCAGTTCTTTAGTTTCAGCTTTTAGGGGCTTAGCCATTAGTTCAATAGTATCAGTATGAAAAAAGAAAGTATATTATGACGAAACATGATCGGGAGAGAGACATGTGTATCAGCTAACATATGTGAGCAAGAGTCAAGCAATTGAACTTAGATTATGGTTTGCACAGGTTGTTTTGCTTTTGAAAAGGGTTTGCACAGATTGCTAATTTTATATGACATAACATAACCATGTTTATTGTTTCGGATTATGTAATGGAGTAAGAAATACATTTATCACACAATCTAGTACAGTTTACAAAAACTACAGACCAATACAGAATAGGGTGCTCCTCTATTTAGATTTTAGACGTTGTGAGCTGAGGAATACAGGCAATATGCTCCACTATTTAGCTCACCTATTCTACGTCGCAATACGCTTATCCATCCTACATTCACCTCCAGTCCTTCACTCACTCATTTGCACAACAATTCATCAATGATCCATTTCAAGTTACAACATCCGAGCACATGCACCGTGTATACATCATGATTCTTACCGCCATTAGTGCATATGCTTACCCAACTCCACAATATATTTCCATACAAGTTCACCCCAACAGATATTAATCCCCAGTACAATTAATCATCTCATTTGTTACCGTCCTAACTGTAAGTCTGACTAAAAGCTAATAAAATGCACAGTCTTGGCCATCACTTAAACCTCTAACATCCTGCATGCTGTAGCTTTCTGCTCTGATCTGCATGCAGTGTTTGATAATGCAAAGTTGTTGTCTTTAAGGAAACATGTTGAAATTCACTCTAAAGTAAAAATCAAGTTGTTATTTGAGTTGGAAATAGTTTGAATAAAAATAAATATATAAGATGGAAAGAACAATCAGTATATAGGAAGAAATAAAAGCAAAACCTCTCATTCCCAATTGTCCCACAAAATTCTCTTTTTACCCCTTATTAGTTCTATCAATCCAGTATGTGTGAATATAAGAATAAGTTCCTTAGTCCTCATTGAAATTCAAGTTATTGACAAGCTATACACTACTGAATTTTTCAATCCGGTAGTATAATTCTCTAAAAATAGTAGAAATATATATTACTTAATTTCATTTCTGTCAAAATACATAGTACATCCGACTTATATTTAGGACAAAATTGAGTTAGTGTTTGAATAAAATTTTAAGTTTCAAAATTTCAATCATACTTATACGTCCAATAAGGGGTAAAAATGGAATTATCTATAAGAATACGGGGATCAGAAATTTAAAGAAAAAAATGGAAAATAAAAAAAAGGAAAGCTATTGCCTATTGAGGCCCAACTTACAAATCAACTGAAGCAAGTCCAAATGGAATTACAAACAACCGTCTCCAGAACCTAATAAAGAAATAGTAGCAAAAGCCCCAAATTGCCCCTACTATTCAACGTAACTAACTAGCAGCTTCTTCTTCTTCTAGCACCTTCCACAAATTTCGAATCCGAACAGATATATACATTACACGGAAGTTACGAACAGTTCTATCGTATCGTATCATCGAGAAAGAGAAAGAAAAAATGGCAGAGGAATTAACATTAGATTTGGAAGAACTTCGTCACTTGCACGAAATCGCCAAAAGACCTCGAATCCTCTCTCTTCTCACCTCCGAGATTCGCAATTTAGAAAAGGTTCCATTTCCCTTTTTCAATTCCTTTTTCATTAGTTAATCATTTCCGTTGTTTCGATTAGTGATAATAATTATTGAGTAATTGATTATTATTTTTTTAATTAATCAGTTATCGGCAGAGACATCTTCTGCAGTTGCATCACAGATTCCAGCACCGATTTCTACCGGAACTACGGTGGTTTCACCTGTAATCAAGCACTATTCCCCTCTTGCATCTTTCAGTTGGGATCAGGATAATGACAAAGTCAAGGTATTTAAATCACATTTTCTAAGAAATTTGTTTAATTGTTTCATCTTAAGTAGATAATAACATCAGATAAAGTAATCCAAATATGCGCTAAATTATGACAATAGTCCTATTTGGATAAAAAGTTAATTTGTAGCTTTTAGGTTATGAAGCACTAACACTGACTCGGACACCAGACACGACACAGACACACATCACTGTTTTGTAAGCTATTATGTTGAGCTTATAAAATAAAATAAAGCTGAAAATGGCTCATTGGCATGTGATTAGATGTTTGATGTTCCATGAGTTCATTAAAACAGTCTCTCAAGTGTTTATGCTGAAAGATAAGTTCAAATAAACAAATTTGAACAGGCCCTAAATGACGACAATTTGCGTTATTCGGTTTTATTTTCATTTATCTTAGACTCATCGTTGATGTAAATTCAAACGCTGATAGTGATTTATGTTGTAGTTACTCAGTGAAATAATGCTCTGATTAATTTTTGATTCTTATATTGTAGATATATGTGTCACTGGAGGGAGTTGATGAGAGCAAGATTGAATCTGAGTTTAAGCCAAATTCGTTTGATGTCAAGTTCCATGATATTCAAGGGAAGAACTATCGATGTGCAATAGTGAAATTGCACAAGGAGATTGTACCGGAGAAATGTAAGGTTTTGGTCAAGCCTAAAAGGGTAATCATTACTTTGGTGAAAGCTTCCAAAGCAAATTGGCTAGATTTGCATTTCAAAGAAGATAAGGTAGTATAATGTAGAATTAGATGACAGATTCTTTTGTTGATTTACAAATTGATAATGTAGTAACTTTTTCTGTTGCTGCTGCAGCTGAAGCCAACCATGGATAAAGAGAAAGACCCGATGGCAGGAATCATGGACTTGATGAAGGTCAGATTCTGTTTTACACTTTCGTTCTTTAGTTGGTTGAGGCTACTTTGTTTTTAAAATCTTACATGATATTTACTTGTGTAATCTTAAGAATATCAACTTGACTTATAGTTACTATGCATGTAAATGTAATAAAATGCAGAATATGTACGAGGACGGGGACGAGGAGATGAAGAAAACAATTGCGAAAGCATGGACTGATGCTAGAACTGGAAAAGCAGCTGACCCTTTAAGTAGCTATCGTTGAGCAACTGTCGTTTGTTTAGATGATCAAATTTCTGTTTCTGGAGAGTGATACGAATCATTGGTTTAGAATTAGGTACATGGCTGGCACTGTAGGAGTCTATGTGCAGTTACTGTGGTTGCTTATGGTCTACTTTCTTTGCGAAAGATATGATTTTTGTCCGTGGTTGCTCAAATAATACATCCCTTCTGTTTGTCTTTGTTAACCACATTAATATTGAGTCTTTTGGTAGGTACTATTTGAAGGTAGTTGGAAAACTGGTTTTAATCTTCTGATATGATTTTACTGATATTCTAATTGCTTTTATAATGATGATCTGGGAAGTAAATTTAATCAGAAATATGAACAAACAAATTGCATTTTTTTTTTTTTTTTGAGATAAAAACTGATCTATTATTGATGACAAAGATCCAAAATCAGGATAGGAATAAGGGTTGGGGGTGCCTCTTCAATCCACATCATGTTGGGCTTAGTATGAGCCAAGTTAGCAACAAAGTGAGCTGCTTTATTTGCACCTCTACCCACATGACTAAAAATACAGCTTCTAAATTGGAAACTGATACAATGAATCCCCCAAATCAAATTCCCTAAATACGATCTAGGAAAAGAACGATCTTTCACGAGCTTGATGAGTCTGCTACAATCGCTTTCCACGATCACCTCCCGGAAGCAGCAATCAACGGCGAATCGAATGGCAAGGTAAGCCGCGCACGCTTCCGCCGTGGTCGGGTCGTCAAAACCGGGAGTCTCCCATGTCGCTGCTGCAACGACTTGACCGTTGTAATCACGACAAACAACTCCCATACCCCAGCGCCCTTCTCTGGTCAGGTTAGCATCACTATTGATTTTAATAACTCCTTCTTGTGGTTGTTTCCAATGTTTAATGATAGTCTTAGGTATACTATGTTGATTGTCCTTAGTAGAGTGTTGTCGTGTTGTGTCGTCATCCATCGTATCCTGCTCAGTTTGATTAGCTTGATGGAAAGCATGTAAACTTGCCGTGGCTTGTTCAATGACAGTCCTGGCTGACATATCTATATGTTCAAACACACTCTGATTGCGAGCATACCATATGCCGTAAATGATAGCCGCTATGTAACTGAGATTGTCATTGGTAAGCGTATAGATATTGTGAATAAGCCAATCTATAAAACTGTCATGAGTGGAAGAAAAATTAATTCCCATCTTAGAACCAAACCAAATCATAGTTGTGTAACTACACTCCATAAAGACATGGTTTATAGTTTCTTCTTTTTGTAAACACCTAGGACAAAGAATAGAGCAAGATATTCCTCTTTTACTTAGTTCACTTCTGACGGGGAGAGTTTTATTGATAAGTCTCCATAATAGAACCCTATGTCTTGGTATAGTTTGTAGGTTCCATAACTTTTTCCAAGTCTGAGTTAGAGCATTCGAGCTGGAAGAGTTAGGCATAGCAGAATCATGCCAGTGCCTGAGAATATTGTAACCAGATTTGACGGTGTAGACACCCTCCTTGGTGTGAGGCCACATAATTTGGTCTTCCATGGGTTCTTGAATGAGAGGGATTTGTTTGATTAATTCTGCTTCAAAAGGGAGGAATATTTGATCTATTAGGCTGGTATTCCAGCACTTGTAGGGGTTATAGGTAATTATGTCTTGAACATAAGAAACGTGGTGTTGCTCTAGATGAGGAGATAGAGCCTTATACCCATTCTGAAGCATAATCCAGTTATCATCCCAAATATTGATATGTTGACCATTTCCTATTTTCCAACAACTTCCTTTCTTGATGATCGAAACGGCTTGGTGAATACTTCGCCAAACATAACTAGAATGAGCCCCTTGGTGAGATTGAAGGATATCCGAGTGAGGATAATATTTGGCTTTCAAACATTGTCCTAGGAGAGAATTAGGATTAGTTTGGAGCCTCCAAACTTGCTTGGCTAGCATTGCCATGTTGAAAGAATGCATATCTCTGAAGCCTAGCCCTCCATTCACCTTAGATTTGAAAAGATCGCTTCTAGCCTTCCAATGGATTTTGTGTTGTCCTTCTTTTGCTCCCCACCAGAATTTGCAAATGGCTCTTTCAATTTGCTTACAGATCTCTTTAGGGATCGTGAAACAACTCATTATGTAAGTAGGAATGGTCTGTATAACAGCACTAATGAGTACACCTCTTCCAGCAAAGGAAAGATTCTTCTCTTTCCACCCTTTTAGCTTGCTCCTAACTCTGTCCATGATGAACTTGAAGACACCCTGTTTAGATCTTCCTATATGAGTAGGCATACCTAAGTAATTGGTGATGTTAGTGGTGATTTTTCTAGGCAAGGCTGACTGGAACTCAGTTTTGATATTATGATGAATCTTAGGACTAAATGTCATTTCAGACTTGGCCAAATTAACTTTCTGCCCTGAGATCCTTTGATATTCTTCAAGGGTAGCCATAAGATGAGCCGCTTCCTTTTTGTTGGCTCTACAGAAAATAAGACTATCATCTGCAAAGAAGAGATGAGAAACTTTAGGCGCATTGTTAGCGATAGCTATCCCATTGATGTCATTTTGATCTTGCTTTTGAGTAAGCATTCTAGATAGCACATCAGCACAGAGGATGAAGAGATAGGGAGATAGGGGATCTCCTTGTCAAATCCCTCTCTTAGGAGTAAACGGTGGTGATGGCTGACCATTAACCAAGGTAGAAAGGGTAACAGTAGAAACACATCTCATGATGGTATCAACCATTCTAGGAGGAAATCCCATTGTACTAAGGGTTGTTTCCAGAAAAACCCATTCAATTCTATCATAAGCTTTAGCCATATCCAGCTTAATCCCCACAAACCCTTTTTTCTTGTTTTTGTTGAGATTTAAGTGGTGAAAAGTCTCAAAAGCCATCAGAGTATTGTCGGTAATCAATCTGCCAGGTAAGAAAGCGCTTTGTTGGGGGCTGATGATCTCTGGCCGAATCCCTTTGATTCTGTTAGCTATGGTCTTCGTAATAATTTTTAAGAGGACATTACAAAGGGCAATAGGTCTAAAATCAGAGGGGATAGTGGGAGTTTTATGTTTGGGTATCAAACAGATAAAGGTGTGATTGTAATTTTTTGGGCTACCACCGCTATTTAGAATATTAAGGACAGAGTTAGTAATGTCACTACCTATGATATCCCAGTAGACTTGGAAAAATTTTGCATTCAGGCCATCAGGGCTAGGAGCTGCATTTCCTTTAAGTTGATGAGTAGCATGAGAGACTTCAGCTGCTGTGAAGTCTTGGTTTAGGTAGGCGAACATGCTAGGCGTGATTTTGTCAGAAACTACTTTGAGAGCATCATTCATGTTATCGGGAGAGGAGGAGTTAAATAAATCGGTGAAGTAGTGCATAAACAGGTCTTGAATGTCCTTATTGTCAGTTTTGGATTCCCCTGCAGAGTCTTTAAGAAAGTTAATTCTATTTTTTCTGTGCCGCTGAGTTATTTGATACTAGATTCAAGGGATAGGAATAATGGATAAGGTGTAATAGAAATAAAATTGTGATTTCTTAAATCAAAAATTGTGCATACATTGCACATTTTTTAAGAGCTTGCAAATTTCTTAAAATTAAAAACAGATAGTTAAAACTTAAAACTGACAATTATTCTCCCCTTCTTGTGTATTTCTAGGGATGTCAACGGGGCCGGGATTGACTGGAGGATACTTTACCACGCCTTGCCTCATTCCCGCTTCGGGGAGATTTCTACCTCTATCCCTATCCCCGCAGGAAGATTTCTTCCTCCATCCCCATCCCCACGGATCCCCACAGTATCTACAGAGCTCCACGGACATAAAAAATTAACAAAATTGCTATACATTTTAATCAAAACCACGACGCTAATATCTTGTTTTTTCTTATTTTTTTCTAAAAAAAATACTTATTTTGTATCTTTCATTTTTTTAAAGTAAAAATACATTTTGCATTAATAAAAAAACCTGCAAAAACACTTTTTACTATTTTTTTTTGTAAAAAAAATAAATATTCAATTGAACTTGTTGTCACTATACATAATCATTATCTTATAACGTATTAATTATTATTTTTTATTAAAAAAACATATAAAGTTATATAATTTTATATATTATCTATACTATATATAAAGGGAAAACTTTTTTTGGTATAGCCTTTTTTTATAATTCCTAAAATGCCTTTGATTGTGTTTTTGAAATTATAACTTCTATTCTTAACATCTATAACTTCTGTCTCAATAATTTCTATACATTTTTGTTTTCATCAAACCAAAAATTTATAATCACCTTTAACATATAAATTAATATCATAAAAATTATGTATTACACAAACGGGCAACGTGCCCGTTTGGCCTACTAGTATATATAATTTAAAAAATATGGTCGGGATCGGGGAATCGGCGGTGGCGGAGGGACCTTCCCCATTTCCCGCCCCAAATTATCCACGGGGGAGTTTCTCCCCCCATCCCCATCCCCGCGGGGAAAAAAATCCACGATTTCGGATCTCCGTACAGATAATCCTTACGGATAATCCGTTATCAGATACAAATTGACATCTCTATATATTCCCTTGCTCATTTTCTGATTCATCCCTCACATGATTCATCCCTCACTACATTGAAATCTCCCATTATGCCACTTGAGAGAATTCTCTCCCCTACTTTATCATACTCTCTATTGGACAATTTCTTTCCTCTTATGTTGTTGCTGTCCGTAAACGAAGGATAAGTTTATTAAAATTTACACACAAAATTGTGAGCTTTCATGTTTGAATCCAAATGAAGGTGTTAAGTTTAGCAATATCGCATTGTTAGTTGAATTAAGCTTTACATAATTTTTCTAAAACACACTCTTTTTTTGGGGGGACAACTAAAACACCCTCTTTTATCAATTAAAATTTAGGTTTAAATCCACTTTTAGTTCTCTAGCTATTTTCAAAGAACTATTTTCAAAGTTTTACTGTCTTTAACTATTTTTCGTTCCGAATTGGTCCTTTAACTTTCATTCCGTTAACTAAGTTGGTTCGTTAATTTTTAACATTAAATATATTAGGTGGATCAACATTACAATGGTCCATCATAGATCTCATTAAATCTTTTAATTTAAGCCATTTGATCTTACTGAAAATTAATAGCCATTGAATTTTGATTGTCCATTATATCTAAGAGTGCACCAATATCAACCAATTTTTTTTTCTCTATTTCTTCTTCATCATCATCAAAACATCATCCCAGATACATCACCAACTCTTTTAATCCCAAATCTAAAAACACTCAAATCTAAAAAAAACACAAACACCAAATTCTCAATCTAAAAACACTCAAATCTAATTCCTAAATCCCAAATTTACAAACACTCAAATCTATAAATTAAAAAAACACAAACACTAATAAGTTCAACATATTGAAGATTTGGTGTTTTCGGTGCTGCACAAATATGGTGTTGTTATTGTTCTGTTAAAAATTGAGGATTTGAATTTTAGTTGTTAGTGCTTCAACAATTGATAGAGGATTTAGATTTGGATTTCTGTTAAAAAACAATTGAAGAGGGAAAGAGATATAAGGATGTAAACAATTGAAGAGGGAAAGAGATCTAAGAATCAAAAGGATCTAAGGATTTGGGTTAGGATTTCTGTTAAAAAACAATTGATTTGGATTTGGATTTGGATTTTCGGTGTTGCACATTAGAAGAGGGAAAGAGAAAATCAATTGTTTTGCTTTGTTCTATTCTGTTTTTTTTTTTTAGATTTGTTTGAATTAGTTGGTAGAAAATCTAGGTTTGATGAGTAATTTATGAAGAAAAAAGGAAGAAGGTGAAGAATAAAATGAAGAACAATGTTAAAATAAGAAAGAATAGAAGAATAAAAATGAATTTTAATTTTTTTGAAAAAAAATCTGGATTTGGATGAAGAACAATAAAAGGAAGAAGATGAAGATTCATACATTTACAAGACTTAACATTTTTTTAATTTTTTCTAATGGTTAAGACCAATTTGATTAATGGAATGAAAGTTAAAGGACCAATTTAGAACGAAAAATAATTAGAGGACCAAAATAAAACCTTAAAAATAGTTGGAGGACCAAAAGTGTATTTAAGCCTAAAATTTATATGATTCCCACCAAATTATGTGAGTCTCATAAAAATATGAGAAATTACGGAATCCATATAAACTACATTTATGATTACTATATATATTGTAATATATTAAGACAAAATTCACTTAATGAAAAATTATGGCAGCACTATTTATCACTGGAAAACACTAATTGTGATAAGATAAAAATTTAAATGAACATAATGCAAAACCATTTGTTTATTACTAACAATGAATAATAATCTCAATTAAAAATCCTATCAAAACTACTCAAAAGAACAGCAACTTTTGAACATGGTTAAAATCAATAAAATATCTTCATAAGTTCATAAGAAAATGCATTCCTATTAAAAATGAGTTCTCCTCTTTATCTATGAGTGATGCAATTGGGGAGGGTGATGCAATTGGGTAGGGTAAGGGAAACTAGTTAGGATCACTTAACAAGAGGATTGAGCACTTGTCCCACAAAGAGAATTGTTCCGGTTAAAATGTCTCCAATTAGAAATAAGAAAGGATGGTCAGCTACAAAGTTCACTCTAGTTGAAATAGACATACCCTTAGCTTGCACCATTCCAAAAGTTGCTGCAGCAGCTTCAGTGCCTTCTTCATTTACTTCAATGAAAGATTTGTGAAATATGTCGGAAACATAAAGGCCGCCCTCTTCAACAAAGTCCACCATTTTTGTCAAACCTCCATCAGAGAAAGGTAAAACCACTCCTAACTTCTTCAACATATCAGGAGCTTCAAACCCAAATGAAAATTTAAATTTTGGAATTCTAAAGTCACCTACTTTCACTTTTTTGAAAGGAAGCTTGCAAGAGAGTAAATCAGGGTTAGAAGCTATCTTCTTAACTAAAGTTGACAAACCTTTTTTTCCATCTGGAAGAAAAATGAACATAGAGAATTGACGTTTATCTTTTCCTTGCTTATAAGGAAGACGAAGAACTTTAAAACCATCAAAAGTTTTAATAAATTGATCTGTCTCGCTAGTCATGAAGGGAACCCTGACTGAACTGCCATTTAGAAGGTGAAATTTATAGTGTTTTGTTTCATGAGCATCAAACTTATCCTTCCATGTTCCTTTAAAGTACAGTACATTAGCAAAGATGAGCTTGCTTAAGCTGTCAACCAACCCTGGAGAAATAATTTCTTGAATAAGGCCATTTGTCTCTTTCTTAACCCATAAATTCACTTCTTTAGTCACTTTAACAGCCTTAAAACCATATAAAAATTAAAATTTAGTTAGCAAAGAGATAAGTTGAATTTTCTTCACAAGTATTTGAATGGACAAAATTAATAACTTTTTTGTAAGTCTAATTTGTACATACTATGTATATTGCAAATAATTAGTTGCATGATATAAAACAGTAAAGACATGAAAGTACTATTGTCAAATCAAATTAAAATTTTGGTAGAGACTAAAGTCAAAGCAATTCATATATCCAAATATATTCTAAATACTTCTAAGCGAATACACAAAGATTATCTATGCTTCAAAAGGTGAAATAAAGTACAATGCATTTGTAGAGATGGGCCTGGTTAATTAAGTTGTAGACTAACCCTAGAGAAGAATTTCTTTAACAAGATTATTTGTCTCTCTTTCAACCCATAAATTCACTTTTTATTCACCTCAATAGACTTAAATTTTAAAATCAGTTATTTGAATTCTTTTTTCACAAATATGTCAATAGAAGAAATTAAGTTTTTGCTAGTATAATTTTAAAATATTATGATGCTAAATTAGTTGGATGCTAGAAATTAGTAAAGAAGAGGAAGGTTGCATTCCTCAATTGTTTTCATAGAAGTTGATACTTGTTGCTCTAAAATAATTTTAGTTGAATAGTTGTGTATATGCTGAACTGCTGAAGGAGACAACAATATATTATAGTAATAATCACATATACTCGACATAAACCATATATCATAATAGCAATACTAATAATTTAAGAAACAAAATTATAATTCATCATGCATGATCAAAGAAACCTCTGCAAAAAAAATAGTATATTTCATAAATATCCCTATATTAATTAATTACTTGTAATTTCATCAATTTACTTTATCATATAATTCCATAATCAACATGCATGCATGTATCATAATAAAAGAGCACAACGATGAACTTTAGCACATGCAAGAAACAAACATACCTTTGTTTTGAAATCAACAGAAGCCAAAGTGGCCTTATAATCAGAAGAAACGATTTGTTTGAAGGCAGGTTGAAGAGAAAGGGTTTTTTCAACCCACACACCATTGACAAAAGAGAGGCGAGGTCCGCCAGCACGAGCTGCATCTATGAGGATGACGGAAACAACTTGAGAGAAAAAAGAGTTAAGATCATCGATGGATTTAAAACGGAGAAAGTCGAGAAGCTGTCGTTGTGTGGGACCCTCAGAGCCGGCAGCGATGATGCTGAGAATAACTTGTAGCGAAAGCGGAGAAAACACAATGTTGTTGTTCTTATTGGAATGTTGAGAGAAGAGATGTTCTGCCATGGTTAGGGAAACTTTTGTTTGGTTTGTGCTTGATTTGCGGAGGAAATTCATAGTTTCTGTGAGTGAAACATTCCTTTTCTTCTCCGTTTGGTTGGAGCTTGATGATGCATTCTCTCTTCTCCGTTTTTTGCTTGATTGCATCTCGAGATTCATTGTTCTTCTTCTTTGAATGAATGACGACGGCACAATACAAGAAAGAAAGAAACAAACAAAGAAAGACCTGCGGAGACTGAATAAAGATGATTCTGTGTATTTATAATAATCGATCCATGCTATATTTTATTTTTAAATATAATAAACAAAGATATAGTACTCCCTCTCGTCTTTAATATAAGAAAAAATTTGCTATAGGTTAGATACATTGGAAACCCAATGAATCTAAAAAGTAAATTTTTTCTTAGGACCGGAGGTAGTATTAGTTTATGAGCTCGTGCTCCGTAAGGGAAAAAAATATGTTCGTAGATTTATTAATTTTTTTTTTTTGACTGCCGATTTATTAATTTTTTAAATATATATATTTTGTAAAAATATATTTTATAAAGAAAAACTCCTAAGGAAAAAAAAAAAAGACTCGAATATATTTTATATTATTTATTGTTTACATCAATATGCTTCAAATAAAAAATCATATTTTATATAAGGGTTTGCTAACTTCCTCCCATGTGGGAGTAAGTTAGCAAACCTCTTCCAACTACATATTTACTAAAAACCCAATTTTATATATTTAACCCAAACCCAATTTTATATATTTAACCCAAGGTTAATTTTGTAATTTATATTTTATTTAATTAAAACAAAAACAAAACATTATGTTTTGATCAAACCACCGTCGTCCATTTTGATTTAACTCCCACTACGATTACGATTGCCATACATTCAATCAAACATTATGTTTCAGTTCTACTCAAACAACACTTCAAATTAGCTAAACACACAAAAGGGTTAGAATTGAGGTTCATCTTGGATCTCAATTTACATTAATTTAAGATTTTGGATATGTTTTGTGTTTTACATTTGTTGTTGATATGATTTGCTTAAATAAAAACTGGATCAGGAGAACTAATTAGGAGTTTAATCACTTTGAATTAAATTGAATTATTTTTTTATGTCACTTGAATTGAATTATCTCTGTAGCTTACCAATAATATTGCAAAATCTTTCTTGAAAGGTATTTATGACATAATAAAAGCAAAATCATATATATAAGCTTATCAGAAGAATAGATAAATCAATTTTGAAGAATCATAATAAAAACAAAATCATATAAGCTTGATCGATGATGAAGGTTTTAGGGTGATTTTTTTGTTTTGATGCTTTAACGATGATCTTTGGTGATGTTTTTGTGTTTTGTAACTAATTAAATGTAAGTTACAAAATTATCCTTGCATTTAAAATTGATTTGAATTATTATAAATTGGATTTTTAGTAAATATGTAGTGGGAGAATGCTTGCTAACTTCCTCCTTTTAGGTGGGAGGATGTTAGCAGCCCCCTTTATATAAATATATGAATAAAAATATAATCTTCATATTAATATATGAATAAAAGTATTGGTCTCATATAAATTATATATAACTAAAACAGACTTGTATAAATTTAAGAAAACAAATATAGTCCTCATATAAATAATTACTATAAAAATAGATTCTATATAAATTACAAAAAAATAAAAAAAACAACATAGGGGCCGTAAACAAAATACAAAATATAAACATGTATATTAATATATGAGTGAAAATATAAGATCTCGTATAAATATATATATATATTTCACTTTTTAGTTTTTAGTGAAGAGAACCTACATGGCAATAAGCAACAAAAAAAAGTTACATAAATAAAAGAGTATGTAAGAGAAGCCAAAAAAAAATTAAGCAAAAACATAAACGAGCTACATGTTATCATCTACAATGATTTCAACACTCAATATTAACTTTTTCAACTCCCAACATTCTATATTATTTTCTCTTTATTTCATCTAATAATTCAACACCCATTCCACTTTTACTCTCTCCAATAGTTTTTCATTCAATATTCTATCCCACCACTTTTTATTTCATATTTTTATTCAAATTTATATTTTTGTTTTTATGATTACGTAAAATTACAATTATCGATTAAAATTAAATTAAAATAATAAACACTTAATAAATTATTTTTTAGGATTTTGGTAAGTGTTGGGATTTTGGTATAAAAAAATGTATTAGATGAATTTTGGTTGTTGAAATGATTATTGAGATCCATTTCACTAAAAAAAAATACTAAAACTTCAAAATAAACACAAATAGAAAGGTGATAATAAAATTAAGATAGTGAAAATTTTGTTTTTTTTTCTGTGTCCAAATCAAATGAACCAGGTCTCTATTTATAGAAAAAAAATCATTAATTTTGATAACAAAAATAAAAAATTAATTTGCAATGAAATAATTGAGTTCAAAAGTATTAATAACTCAAAAATCCATACAGCCAATAGAAATTTATCACACGTGCCCCAACGAATTTTTCTTCGAGTTCTCTGACGTGCAACGCGCCCTGTCAACGCGTGTTGTACACGCGATCAACTCCACGAACAGAAACGTGTCACATGTTTGGTTGGGCAACTTTCAACAGCATTGAATCCCTTCATCATTTCTCTCATTCACATCATTCAACACTCATTTTCAACACCCCCTCTCCAATACTTTTTCTACATTCAACATCCATTCAACACTTATTTTCAATACCATTGTAAATGGTTTTAGCAATTATCCATATATATATGATAGAATGACGAAAGTGAATCCGAAAAATAAACAGAAAAGACATAAAATAATAAAAAGAATATGTTGCACTTTCAGTGCCTTCCTTGTTTTTTTTGTTAGTCATTGACATGGTTTATATCTCTTTCATGGTACATTTGATGTAAATTTGATCTAAATAGGGTTGGTATTTAGGAGGCGAACACGCGCAAATGTTTCTTGTATGATTTGGTATGCATGATATCGGTTTATTTTATTGTAATTAGTAATAATTGATGCTTATTTCTCCTCTAAGTGGAGATGAGTTGTGATTAATTGGGGATTTAGGGTTTATATGAATTAATTTTGCAATCAGTCTATTTTTTTGGTTTTGGTCCCTGTCTATTTTTTTTTTGTTTTAGTCCCTATCCCATTTATTAATTCAGTCAGATATATTAGTTAGCCACGTGGCAGGGTCCAAGTGGCAAAACGTTTGCCACTTGGACCAAATTTGACAGAATTGGACGGCAAGGACTAAAGGCAAACAAAAAAGTACGATACGGGGACTATTTTAGCATAAAATCACATACAGGGACTAAAATCAAAATTGGGTGTACATACAGGGACCAAAAGGATATTTAAGCCTTAAATCAAACGTCCTTACCTAAGTTTGAACTTAGAGCAACTCCATCGGTGGTTTTTTCATCCAATTTGCCACCATGTAATCACACAATTTCAACAATTTGTCATTGGAGTCCGCCAACTAGGATTGTGTGTTGCTTCACCAAGTAACGTTCGTGAGCCAAATTATCTGACACATGCTTGGACTTTTTATCTTTTTTTATATTGAACTAGTCGAGTTCCCGTGCGCATACGCACGGGAGTCGCGCTGCGCGCGACTTTTTAAGATATTAAATTACATATTAATTATTCACGCATTTAATAAGATAATATAATTATATTAAAAAGTGAATTTTGGGTCATAATTAAGGACAACCAAAAGCATTATAAGAAAGCATAAACTTTTTAATAAGATAGCATAAACTAATTGTCGGAAGTTTAACATCATCAAAAATCATAACAAAATAATTTTAAGAAAGTTAATATGATCATAATTAAGGACAACAAAAAGATGCTTATTATAAAAATAGACAACTTTATTAATATATGCGTAAAAACATAGATCCCGAAGAAACTACAAAAAAAGTTAGGTCCCCATTATATTATATTGAGTATAAATATAAATTCCGTCAAAATTAACAAAAAATGTACTACTTTCTTTATTAATATATGCGTCAAAAAATAGATTTTAAAGAAATAATAAAAAAAGTTATATGCCCGTAATAACATATGAGTATAAATATACTATACCAAAAAAAAAATATGAGTATAAATATAGACTCCGTAAAAGTCGCCAAAAACAGACAATTATATTAATATATGCGTAACTTAAAATATTAAAATTCTTTTTAAATTTATCTTTATAAGTAGGCTGACGGGTACACAAACGGGCACGTTCCGTGCCCGTTTGTGTACCCGTCAGCCTACTTAACCGGAATGCCAAACATGAATTTCGAATAATGATCATCTTTCATTTCCCTACAAATATTATTTCTTTTTAGTTGTCAGTGAAAAAAGAAAAACAATTAAGTTGCATGAAAAAGAAAGATCAATAATTACATAATTTAAAACTTGATAAGAGTTATACCTTGTAAAATTTTTTGAAGTCTTCATACATCCTTTGATCAATGAGTTTATTTTCTTTTAAAAACTACATATTAAATATAAGAATATATTATTAAAATATTATATAGTGTCCATTATATAAATTATATAAATTAAAATACAAAACTCTTGACATAAAATCCAATACATGATGAATAAATTTGTGAACTTTAGCAAACTCTACACCCAAAAATACCGTAAGAAGTAGAAAAAGAAGAAACAAAAGTATCCAATTGCTTTGTGGATACATGATTGTGATACACATGTGACTATAAAATTGAAAATACACAAAGTCAAATATAACAAATGCAATCAGCCAAAACAGAAATGAAATATAGTTACCTTTTGTTTTCTTAATCTTTGTGGGTGTTTTAATTTCTTAATCTTTGTTCAATTCTATTTTCATCCCTTCTCTTATGCGGGTGTTTTAATTTTAGAAATTTGTTACCTTTTCTTTTTTTGAGATATAGTAACCGACTCTTACTTTATCTTTTTAAATTATCATTTGTTTGGAATCTATAACAATAAGGGAAGGATAAAATAGAAAAAGAAAATAGGCTATCAAATGAATATTTTATCTTTATATATTGTAATAAATTATAGATATAGATTATTCTTTCAATTTCAGAAAGCAAAGAATAATGAAATATCTATGAAATTTCAATGTTATAAACATACAAATGATCCCTTATAAAAGATATGACATTTCTCTTCAACATAATTGAGAATGGCAAGCAAAATATAAAAATATTGAACATTAGAATTGATGAATAAAATAGAATAAATGGAGAAATATGAAAGAAACTATCATTTTCATAAAATAAAATAAAAAGCAAAAGTATAATCTATATCTATACCAAAAAAATTATAATCTCCATTAAAATTAATATGAAAAGAAAAGGAAGAGACTAAATTTTGTACTATGAAACATGCCTCAATTGCAACCGCTCTCACTTTATCCTCTTTCAGTCTCTCTTTATTTGAAATTTAGTGTCACATACATGCAATTGAAAGTAATTTGTGTAATGGTTAGTATGATGTGAGAAGATAGACGTTTTTGTAATGAAGGGAAGAATAGAAAAAAGGGAATTAGTTATTTGAATTGAAAGTTGAGGGCATAATAGGAAAGAAAATAGGCTACACCAAAATAAAGTTTTCCCTTTATTATTGGTATAGAAGTATAATGTGAGAAGATAGACGTTTTTGTTATGAAGGGAGGAATATAAAAAAGGGAATTAGTTATTTGAATTGAAAGTTGAGGGCATAATAGAAAGAAAAAAAAATAGGCTACACTAAAATAAAGTTTTTCTTTTATTATTGGTATAGAAGAAAATAGGCTACACTAAAATAAAGTTTTCCCTTTATTATTGGTATAGATTAAAATACTGTCATATAAATAGAGTTTATAATAGATTAGTGTTCATATTTAAATATCTCATTAACATTTCTTATACATATTATTCAATGTCTCATTTCACTGAGATGCACAAAGTATAAACACAAACACTGAAGAAGAAAGAAAAAACTAACTAAATTGAATTTTTCATAACCATGAGCCTATGACAGTGTATAAACTTGAATGCATAATTTTATATTATTAAATTCTCTTTCTCCCACTACTCTTTTACTCAATTTGTTAGTATGACTATATTATACTACCTTCATTACTTGCTATAAGAGACCAATGCATTTTTTACATTCAATTTGAGATTCAATTTGAGGTAAAAGATGTTGTTGAATAAACTAAGAATAAAAAGTATAAACAAAGTGTAAAATGTCTTATTTTTACCAAAAAATACTATGTGAATAAATTAAGGTATTATCATATGTATGTTTTTTACATATAGATAGATAGATTAGAGTAAATTCCCTTGATTACTAAATGCTAGTGTATGCAGTTCAATATGCGCTTACTTTTCTCACATGTATTTAAAATATTGATTTAATACTTGAAGAATAATGCAAAAACAATGCTTCAAAAATAAAAGTATTAAATCAAATGATGTTAAATCTTGAAATAGTTTTACTAATGGCCTTTTGTTAAATATTGATTTATAATGATGTTAAATTGTGAAGTTTAAAGTTACACATTCTTAAGTTGTAAAATGACAGCATTGTCCTTTAGCTTGGTTTCCTTGCCAAATTAGTCTCGATATCAGAAGGTCTTCTATTTGTTCCATCTCTTTAGCATGGTTAACGATCCTAATACATTAATTCAAGGAAAAAAAAATCATTAAGCATTGATCTGGTAATAAACAACAATCTTATTTGATAGTCAAAGGCAAAGAATATGATGTAAACAAAATGTTACTTGAAGTATAGAGTACAAATAACTATATTCAATCAAATGACAAAATAATCTTTTTTGGTTTCCCCCTCAATTTAGATGGTATATTTCTTAGTTACCCTTAATACTAATCATAATCATGTAGTACAAATAACTATATTCAATAAAATAACAAAATAATGTTGTAGTTTTTCCTCGTCAATTTAGATGACATATTTCATAGTTACTCCTAAGACTTACCGGATGTAGGACAAATCACTATATTCAATCCGACAAAATAATGTTAATTAGTTTTCCCCCTCAACTTAGATGACATATTTCTTAGTTATTCTTAAGACTTACCGGAAATATGTAGAACTTGATCCCTGATATGACAAAATGAAACCATGTACCACTATTGAATGATGAAAGAAAATATAATATGAATATGAAATAGATAAATTCTGAAGATGCATTCATATACTTCAAACCTATAGATTAAATGCTGAAAATGCATTCATACACTTCAAACTCAATAGATGAAAAAATAAAACATTTTTGGTTTGATCATTTCACTAATTAAGCTTCACATTTTAATTTTAATAGATAAAAAGAAATACATGAGCAGCTATTTGTACTTGTGATCAAACCAAAGTATCAAATTGATCTCTTCTATTTATACTCCATAAAATATGGCTAGTAGGGTACTCATGTATCTCATAATTTAATTAATTGTACTCTTCTTCCAATTACTTTTCAGTTGACACTATAACTATTACCACATTGAATATGTCTCAATTTCTTTAGTCGTGTGATTTACAAATAATACCATAAAGCAATTTGTACAGAAATAGATATATACAATACCATGCCTTCAGTACATCCTTGTGCCTCAAAGTCCTCAACCAATGAGAAAACACCCTACAAAAAGTATATTTAACTTGTAAATATTAATACAACAGATTAAACCAAATTAACCAAAGCCAACCACTTCACATTTAAAATACACATGAAACATAATGCCTTTCTCATTACATTCAATCACCCATACATTAAAAAATTTCAATGGCTCATTCAATCACTAAATATGAGTATAAGGAAATTGTACCACTCAAGTCTCAACTCATGAATAGAAGTTGAAGTTTAATTTTACTACCCAAACATTATTAACAAATCAAAGGGAAAGCTTACCTCTATAAAATGCATGTTGTCAAGCAATTTGTGCACACATGAATAGTTAGATCTGAAACCGAAAAATGAAGTGGTTAGGGAAATTAGACCAAAAGTTGATAAATTAATAATATAAACAATGCAATGCAATGCAACACACCTGCCTGGTGTATTGTAAAAAAAACTAAGCATGTGTCGATCAAAACAAAAGTAAATAAAATGGATGTCAATAAAATAGAAAGTAAAACCAAAATCTTTCTTGATAATATTCATCCAAAAAAAAATAATCTTAGTCCAATAAACATCAGTAAAGTATGTCAAACACATACAAAAAAGATACCTTAAAATTTCTCATCAAATTCAAGCATTGCATCCAATATTTAGTAAGAGCATATATTTTCATGACTTTTTTCAATTTAAGATCAGCAACTTGCTCTTAGTTTTCTATTGTCTTTGACTTGTGTCTCTTTGGAGAAAGCTGCCAAAATGACACGAAAAAATCAATGTGAATTATAAACAATAGTGAATTCAATCATCAAATATAGAAGCAAACTAACTACTAAACAATCCAATCACATATTATAGCAACATGGTTATGATAGTCAAATTTAGATAACAATTGAGTAATAAAACAAAGCATTAGCAGCCTATATATGAGACAACTAAAATCAAGTTTAGCAGCCTACAACCTTAGCAGCCTGGGTACTACATCCTTCTTGATAATATTCATCCAAAAAAAAAATAATCTTAGTCCAATAAACATCAATAAAGTATGTCAAATACATACAAAAAAGATACCTTAAAATTTCTCATCAAATTCAAGCATAGTATAGGAAGAAACGTGTCACATGTTTGGTTGGGCAACTTTCAACAGCATTGAATCCCTTCATCATTTCTCTCATTCACATCATTCAACACTCATTTTCAACACCCCCTCTCCAATACTTTTTCTACATTCAACATCCATTCAACACTTATTTTCAATACCATTGTAAATGGTTTTAGCAATTATCCATATATATATATATGATAGAATGACGAAAGTGAATCCGAAAAATAAACAGAAAAGACATAAAATAATAAAAAGAATATGTTGCACTTTCAGTGCCTTCCTTGTTTTTTTTGTTAGTCATTGACATGGTTTATATCTCTTTCATGGTACATTTGATGTAAATTTGATCTAAATAGGGTTGGTATTTAGGAGGCGAACACGCGCAAATGTTTCCTGTTTGATTTGGTATGCATGATATCGGTTTATTTTATTGTAATTAGTAATAATTGATGCTTATTTCTCCTCTAAGTGGAGATGAGTTGTGATTAATTGGGGATTTAGGGTTTATATGAATTAATTTTGCAATCAGTCTATTTTTTTGGTTTTGGTCCCTGTCTATTTTTTTTTTGTTTTAGTCCCTATCCCATTTATTAATTCAGTTAGATATATTAGTTAGCCACGTGGCAGGGTCCAAGTGGCAAAACGTTTGCCACTTGGACCAAATTTGACAGAATTGGACGGCAAGGACTAAAGGCAAACAAAAAAGTACGATACGGGGACTATTTTAGCATAAAATCACATACAGGGACTAAAATCAAAATTGGGTGTACATACAGGGACCAAAAGGATATTTAAGCCTTAAATCAAACGTCCTTACCTAAGTTTGAACTTAGAGCAACTCCATCGGTGGTTTTTTCATCCAATTTGCCACCATGTAATCACACTATTTCAACAATTTGTCATTGGAGTCCGCCAACTAGGATTGTGTGTTGCTTCACCAAGTAACGTTCGTGAGCCAAATTATCTGACACATGCTTGGACTTTTTATCTTTTTTTATATTGAATACAATTAAAATATTAATGTGAGTGTTAAATTGTGGGACCATATATGAGTTTTTTAAGCTCCGTTTGGTTAGAAGGAAAGAAAGTAGGAATGAAGGAAAACACGAAATTCGAGTGATATATTTGGATTATAAAATAGGCCAAATACATGTATTAGTTTCCGTGTTTTCCTTCCTTGCTACTTTTTTTCCTTCAAATCAAACGGAGCCATAGAGTTCAATTGATAGAGTAAAAAATAATTGAGTTATTTTAAAATGATGTGGTTTTAATGGGACCCACAAAATACTATTGATAGAGTTCACCAATAAAAATGCTCTTAGTGAATAGACAAAAGATTTTTTTTTTTTTAATGGTAGAATTTTTTTGTTTAGACAATCAAATAATAATAATCGGTAGCCGTAATATTGCAGAAGTCAGAATTTCCTCTTTACCGAATTACCGACCAACTATACTTCATTCATTTTTACTTTTTTTTCATTTATTCATACGAGAAACAAGAACAACAATCATAAAATGAAATAAAATGAAATTTTTTCAATCATCGTTACTATATCACTATCAATATCAATGGTGTAAGTAACATTAGATGCAGTTATTATTATTAATCACTCATTTCACACCATCATAAAGAACAACAAAAATTGGCGATGCCGTACGCAAAAATCATGGACGAAGAAACAAGTCCAACGAAATCCAAAGGCAAAAAACCTAAAAACACTTTCCAAACACTTTTCACAACGATGACAAGAAAACCCGTTCTTAAACGAACCCTACCAATTTTCTTCATCATCATTGTCCTAATTCTCTATGCTCTTTTCACCTCGTTTTTCAAACCAACCGATTCATCTTCATTCGATTCCCCTTCTTTTCCTTTTAAATCCGCCGTCGCTACCTCCGTCGTTCTCGCCGCCGAAGCTTCTAAATCACCCGCTGTTAAGATTTACCTCTACGATCTTCCTAAGAGATTTACCTATGGTGTTATTCGTCATCATGCTCTCGCGCGTGGCTCACCACGCGCCGATGAAATGGATTTGTCGTTGGTGAAGTATCCCGGTCACCAGCATATGGCGGAGTGGTATCTGTTTTCGGATCTTGCTAGACCGGATTCTGAGCGAGCCGGTTCGCCGGTGGTTCGGGTTTTGGATCCGGAGGATGCTGATTTGTTTTTCGTGCCGTTTTTTTCGTCGTTGAGTTTGGTTGTGAACCCGATCCGGCCGCCTGGTTCGGGTCCTGGACCGGAGAAAATGGCGTATAGCGATGAGGAGAATCAGGAGGCGTTGGTGGTTTGGCTTGAGAAGCAGGAGTATTGGAAGAGGAGTAAAGGGAGGGATCATGTGATTGTGGCTTCTGATCCGAATGCAATGTATCGGGTTGTGGATCGGGTTAAGAATTGTGTGTTGTTGGTTTCGGATTTTGGACGGTTGCTACCGGACCAGGGATCTCTGGTGAAGGATGTGATTGTGCCGTATTCGCATAGGATAAAATCTTATGATGGTGGTGTTGGTGTTGATAAACGCAACACCTTGTTGTTTTTCATGGGAAATCGATATCGGAAAGAGGTAATGCAATGTGATGTTTTCTTTGCTGTTTTTCAAAATTCTAGTTATGATATGAGTATGAGTATGAATTAGGGTTTTGATCATAGCCTGTTGCATGTTAATTTTGATAATTGAGTGATTCAAGCGAACAATTAAGGAAGCTCTCTAGATATGTTATTTCCGATAGCTAAGAGTGTAGTTGTAGGAAGCTAATTAAATGACATGCATTCCTTGCGATTTTAACAATTTAGGAAGCTCTTGAGATATGTTATTTTCGATAGCTTATGGTATCTGTAAACCTGTAATGTATGTGTATTTTTTTACCTAAGCGGTAAAATTTCATCTTTGTTGTCTGTTTGCAAAACTGGATTTTCCTTTTTCTCTGTTACGTAACAAGAGCTTCGCAGACATGGTATCATTATGTTACATCCATTATTTGCAATTAGATGCAGAGCTTCATTGTGCTTAACTGCTTATATATGTTTCCTTTTCTAATTGTTATCCTTCTTACAAATGGTAGATCAACATTAAGAGAAAGGGAATCACAGATTCACGGATATGTTTTTTTTAATGTGACCTATACACCTAGTGGAGTGCTCCTTGTATATACTAATAACCCAAATATTGTTGACCTTGATTCAGACATTTTATTTGTATGCATGTCTTTTTGTTATACTGATGGATTTATGTCTTTGCTGGATTTACAGGGAGGGAAAATTCGTGATACACTCTTTCAAATTCTAGAAAAGGAAGACGATGTTATAATAAAGCATGGAACACAGTCTAGAGAGAGTCGGCGAGCAGCTTCACTAGGAATGCATACCTCAAAGTTCTGCTTACATCCTGCAGGAGATACACCATCAGCGTGCCGACTATTTGATGCTATAGTTAGCTTGTGTGTTCCAGTGATTATCAGTGATAGTATTGAGTTGCCTTTTGAAGATACTATAGACTATAGAAAGATTGCCGTATTTGTGGAAACTGCCTCTGCTATAAAGCCAGGATATTTGGTGTCAATTTTGAGAGCCATTACCCCAGATAGAGTTTTGGAATATCAGAAAGAACTAAAAGAGGTTAGTTATACTGCTGGCATAGTTTCCTTCTGTTATAAATTCTGTGAATTTTTTCCCGCTGTCTTTTACTTCCCTTATTACATTTTTTTTAATCTCTTGGAAAGTATGACCAGATCAATAAGTACAAGTTCGAACGATATATTTGACAGAAATTAGTTAGCATGACTACTTATAGCATATAGTGTTTCTTTTTCTCCCTATTTCTTTTAAGTTTTTTTGCCTTTTAAGTTACATTGTAGTGTAAATCCTTTAATTTTCGAAATTAATCCTTGTTTGCCATCATGAGTATAAGTTTGCTAATTTGTCAGTATGTTAAGCTTGATTTGAATGTGTCTCTTTTGTGTAAAACAAGAATCCTTTTTCCTCATCCGAGCTTCTAATCCTTAATTAATGTATAGCATAAGTACGTCTTTAATCTTTATGCCAAGTGCGATTGACACTGTCATGATTTGTCCTAATTCTACAAATACTTCTTTCCTGTATGTTGCTAAGCATGATCACCCTTGACTCCTTGTATCATGGTGTACTTGGCTTCCGTGCATTTATGCTTCCTTGTAGCTGTACAAGTAGAAATTATACAAAATTCAACTGACTAGTTCACTTTATCTTAATAAAATTTCAATTGACTTTTTGTAGTTAATGATTTTGAATTAAAAAAACAGTGTTGAAGACATTCTAGTTCACTTATTGTTTATTTATTTTTTGGTTTCAGGTGAAGCGATACTTTGAATATGAGGAACCAGATGGAACAGTTAATGAGATTTGGCGCCAAGTTTCAAAAAAACTACCCTTGATCAAATTGATGATCAACCGCGAGAAAAGGCTTTTTACAAAGGAACCAGATTGCTCTTGCGTATGTAGAAACCAGACTGCCGTTTTATAGCATTCATCTAATTGGGGGTTTTGGCATCCCACAAAATCTGGCTCAGTTTTGACGGGTCATTTTGAGGCGAGGAGAAAATTAAGGATAATACTTGTAAATGTAGTTTCTCTCATATGTCTCACAAGGATGGCTTGGTGATAATTGGTGACAATCACGAGTTACTCAACTCACTTCCCAATTAAATTCTTGTCACACACGAGATATGCGAGAAATTATGTGCAACTATCATTATCCATTAGCTACTGTGGGGCTGGCATGAGTGTGATATTTAGATGCTGGACATAGCTTGCTATCTGCTATGTATGTATACCTAATGTATTCTGTCATTGTAGATTTTTCCAGCTAAGAATATATCAATTTGTATTGTGATTGTATTGTACAGAGTATAAACAATAAAATCATAATTACTTTTATTCTTTATAATCGTAGCTTTATCTTTCCCTCTTTGTTATGTTGTTATATATATGCAAGGGTGGTGGCTCTTTTATTGTTGCTCAAATTTATTTATTGTATGGTTAACCTTGATTGTGTTAACTCTGTTAGTAACATGTTGATCATAAGCAGCAGGGAGTGTTTTCCTGGTGTAGTTTTTGATATTAAATCTCAAGCAAACAAGAAAGGTAGATTATGTGAAACTTGCTTAGCGAGTAAGGAACCTTAATACTTAAAGTGTGTTTAAGATGTTTTGTCAACAAAAACAAAAGATAGTGGGTGTGTTGGAATCCAAATGGTTTGATTTTGTTGCGTGAATTATACCATAAGAACTGCGCTGCGCATTTAGCAATCTTGAACTCAAATATAGATATGGAACTTATAGGCATGCCAGAAACAAGTGAGCAGGGATAGTCCGGGATACCTGCAATAAAATATCAGCAAAACATGTTGGAAACTCCTCTAAAAATTAGGCATGCGGCTAGCCGGCTACTACATAACTTTCATCATGACTTCCACTCCACTGTTTCTATGTAACAGCGTCCAGTATTTCATTCTGGGTAATCCCGTACTTCTATACGAGCCTTCTGATGTAGCTTTGCAGAGACAAGATGAATAAGAAATACTCATTCACGTACTTGATTTAGTTTTCTCTCTATTCTCTCTATAGTTATGCTTAGTTTATAACATAACAGTATCAACAGAATTGCTTATTTATAATTTTAGGATAAAAAATCGACAAACACATGCTTATTTTAGAGGATATGATTAGGTTTTTCAATAACAAAAAACATTTCACACTTGCCATTCAACTATTTCTAAGTTCTGCAGGAATCAACACGGACTGACTTTCGACCTTTAACCAGGTGGCCAGTTCATCTGTCTCCCACCTAGAACATGCAAGTGCAGATGATACACACTTTGGCCTAATCAGAATAAGACAATGATATTAGTGAGACAGAGCAAATAAGGAACCATGCCATAATTAACAAGGGAAAAGCTTTGAGAAGAAAAAGGAACCTACATGCACTGGCACCACTGTTGATGACAACACGAAATCCATCAGCAATACCTTCTTTCTCGGCTACTATTTTGGCGGCGTAAAGAAGCTGACCTAGTATCTCCCCATGTCTAGCATCAGCCTGCAAAATCCTCCTTGCTATTACTATGTAAGGAAACGTCCAAAGAACTCGAAGATTACAAAAGAAATCTCACAATCAGCTAGAAAGTGAAGAATAATGTTCTCTTACACCCTTTTTACAATAAATTGATGTATATATAAAAACCAAAAACCTTGAGTTAATGTACATATTAAACAAGATGACTACCTTTCCAAGTTCCGTTAATCCATCTCTGAATTTTGGAATGACCAGAACATGAACTGGAGCTTGTGGACTGATGTCCCGAAAGGCTAGGACCTTTTCGTCTTCATATACAATGCTAGAAGGGATTTCCTTATTTATGATCTTGTCAAATCTGCAGACAAAATTAAAACAGAATCATTGTGCGTCTGTATTATAGAGATAGAGAAAAGGATACTTCAGGTCTTCATCATTGTCTAATGTTTTGGATATTTCTACCTAGCAATTAGATTGGTCCTCTCTTTTACTTTGTGTTTAATATTAACATCCTAATTCTATGCAAGAGAGAAGTAGACCACACATTCAATTTTAAATCTTTCAGTGCTCTTCGATTTGAAATTGTCCGTGAAGTTTGTTAGTGATACTGAATTTCAAAGATACAAAAATTGAAAGTTCCAAACATATTTCAGAAAGATAAGCATTCAGTGAGATTAATGTTGATACATTGTTGGTGCTCCACTATCAGCATTAGCAGCAGCTGCTTTGGCTGCAGCTTGTTCATTGTTTGCAGCACTGACACTAAATGGCAACCTGTAATAATAAGTAAGCAAAATGTCAACAAACCTCAATTTACAATAAGTCAGTAACTAAAGAATAAAGATACTCCAAACAAAAGGAAGACTAAAATATTATGTCAAACAAACAGCATATAACTTCAAAACAGATTCTGCTCATTAACAAGCCCTACCAAAACATAGTTTTTTTTTTAACGGCAAATATATTATTAATAAAATCAGATCTCTGCTCAAGACGAATAGAGATCGGTAAAAGAGGAGTTTACAAAACAAAGGCGCCACCAATGAAAATACCAAAACCTACACTACCTAAAAAAGGTCCACTTCTACCAAAACATAGTGTTGGATAGCGATAAATATGTATATTTTTTGTTACACCTAGCAATTTAAACACTCTCAAAAGATCCAACCAACAGCACATGGCTGATCAAATTGTTGGATTGTCATATTTGAGCTTATTTACTACTAACATAAACACTTGTAAGACTGTTTGTGAGAGCGCTTACTGGAAATACGACATATTCATAAATTGTTTTCAGCTTATTTCCATAAACTCTCCTGTATATTTTACGAAAAACAACCTATAATTAGCTTTTACTATATTTTATCTTTTGTTATAGAAACAGCTACACTACAGAAAATGAAATGCAGTTGATTGTTATATATACAAACAAAGTTCCCAACTTTTATTCTTTTATACACTGCCCATCTAATTAAGAATGCAAATTTGACCTTCAAATGTAAAACATTCAAAACAAAAACAAAAATTACCTGCGACATTGAATAGGAAGAACATAGTTTGAGAAATTGAATTTGTTGTTAGCTTTTACAACCAAAGCTCTAGCTGACACCAATTGCGAGTAGTTCCTATCAACCATTCACAAAACAAAATTCAATATTTCACACAACACACATAAAAATGAATCAAAAGAGTGAACAATGTTACCTAAGAAGAGAAAAAGGAACCGTAGCTGCCATGGTTCCTAGAAGAAACTGAGGTTGTAAATTTTAGATTAATTAATTAATTAAAATTTTCTCTTGTACCCTTTTGTAGAGCTGATTCAGTAAAGACGATACTTCCTACTTTCCTAGAACGCTTGTAAAAAATGAATCTTGGCCGTTGAAAATTGTGGGTCATGATTGTGATGTGATAAGCTATGAAACTCCGACACCGCTTAGATTAGGCGTGTCTCGGATACCCACGCCGACATTTACAATTACATTGAATTATATCATTTTTTTTCAAAAAAATTATTCGTGTCAGTCTGTCCGTATCGTGTACTGTGTCCGTGTCGTGTCAGTGTCTATGTGTCTATGCTTCATAGGATAATAGCTTACCACATAAACCACATTCTCAATATTTCTTTTGTCAAACGAAACAAAATAAAAAATCTAGCAGAGAAGAAGAAAAAAAAATGGCAAATTTTATTCTGCAGGTTCCAATTACTTTGAGGAGTTTCACTGTTTCTGCTTCATCCAACCCTAATGGTGAACCACACTTTATCTTTCATTCTTTTGATTAAAAATTGTATCTTTTAATTTAAAATTGAAGTTAATTATTTTTATAATTTAGGGGCTCTTTCTGGTGGTTCTGGAAGCAATTCTGGTGGTGGTGGGGGTCCAGTGATTCTTGAACTTCCGTTAGATAAGATAAGAAGGCCTCTAATGAGAACTAGAGCAAATGATCCAATCAAAGTTCAAGAACTTATGAATAGTATTAGTGAGATTGGTCTTCAAGTGCCTGTAAGCACTTAATCTCTTTTGCAAATTTATGTTATGAATTTATGTATTGTTTTTTGATTTTATGTATTTGTATGCCTTGGATTTAATGAATTAGAGAAGCCCTTTAGGTTCTAAATTCTAATATACATTATGTTCATTCATATGAACTCTTCATTAGAGTTAATTTTGATAATTGGCCTAGTGTAAATTATATGACTTGTTAGTTTTTTTATTGAGACTTATGCTTAAAGTTGAAGGAACAAGTGTGATCTTTCAGTTTTTGTCTTTTGGTTCATTTGATTCAATTTAGAGTTGAACCGAGTTGTTTGTCAGCACGAACATAGTCAAGTTAGAGTTGGAAAAATGGTTTATGACAAACTTGATTTGAGTTTTCAACTGAAATAATTTTATCAAGTCGAGCTAGATTGAACCATGTCCGACTTAGCTCGACTCATTTCTTTGATAGACATATTTGTTTTCCTGCCTTTTTCTTTGATATTAATCTTTGTAGCAGAGGTTTGGCTGACATGACTAAGAATGTAACATTTAGAATCTTAGATACCAACTCGTACATGTACATTTTCTTTGAATAATTGGTCTTTAATGGTGATGATTTGATACCTTGGATTCAATATTATAATGCTTCTACAATTGTTTTTTGTTTTCTGTGTCGCGGAATTTAACATTTTGTACTCTATGATCTGCTTGCATTCTGTGTAAGTAAAACTTACAAATCCTCCTGTTTCTTGTTAAAATAAATTTCTGATTCATCAAAATATCTTGTTCAGCTGCTAATTGAAGTTCCTTTTAAGTAATGCAGATTGATGTGCTGGAGGTTGATGGAAACTATTATGGTATGTGCTTTTTTGAACTGTGTATGGCATCATATATGACATAATAATATCATGTTTTTCTCATATATATAGCTACATCATGCTTATCCATATAAAGAATTCAAACAGAAAATTGAAGGACTTGAAAGGTCATTGAAGACTAACTTATTTCCAAAATCCATGCTTACAGTGGAATCTCAATATCTTTGGTGGTTTGTAGGTTTCTCTGGCTGTCACCGGTATGAGGCTCACCAACGACTTGGACTCCCCACAATACGCTGCAAAATTCGCCGTGGTACAAAAGACACTCTAAGGTTTGTAAACATATTTTTTTTTTTTGAATCAGTTTGTTAACATATTTGGTTAACTATAAATAATAGCATTTGCGATCAATTGGATTCGTTGTCTCGATTGACTGATTGATTTTTTGTTCTAATCATGTAGGCATCATATGCGCTAAAACATCTGATTGTTTTATCATTCAGAGTAACGACAAGAGTCTTTTGCGCTTGCTTCGTAAAGCATATAGTGATTTCAGTTTGATCATATTGTAGATGATGTATTTTGGGTGTGTCTATATATATATATATATGAAGAATTGAAGATGCACAGTTTCTCTTACTCTCTGTGGTAGTTATGTATTGTATATCTTTCATGCAATTTTCAATTGTGTAGTATCTTTGTAACCCACTGCTCTAATTTTTTATTTTTTTTTTAAAAAAAGGCTGATATGTAAGCAAGATGAAGAAAATAAAAAAGGTAAAACTCAACAAAAAAAGGCAAGGAAAAACTTTTTTTATTTTTAAGAAAATGGCGATCGCCCGTTTTAGTGGGTTAAACGAGGGCGAGCCGACTTGCTTGGCCGATTTCCAAAATTTCAATTGGCTCCCGGATAAAATAGCAGGTTAAACGACCCGACAGACTCGACTTGTTTTTCCATTCATAATGTTAAGTATGTTGTCTTATTAAAAGGCCACATCTATTCTCCAATATAGTCGTATTATGTTAAGAGTCTATCTATCCTACACAAGACATTACTAACTCCATTGTAAACAATAATGGTATTGTGTCACAACTAATTCATGTTGATAGAAAATTACTAACTAAGTTACACTTATATTATGGATCACTCAACAAACTATTGTATGTGTTGTCCTCTTCTTTCTTCTAAAGGACTTTATAACTAATATTATCAATGATTCAATGGTAGCTATGTTCTTCTGATCAAAATCATTTTATCTCTCATATTCATCAAAACTTATTGAAAGACTTTTGGTAGGGTGTTAGTTTGCACCAAAAGTAGCTATGTCCTCAAAAATGATGCAAAGCTTTTGGTAATGAAATCATCTTTTCTTTTTAAAGTGCTTTGATGACTTAGTTTCTTCCCTTCATCATATAATAATGTTATGATTTGTCTTGTGGTTTGGGGTTAGATAGGTCAATCGATTTGAGCTAGAGTTAAAGGAGTTAATGTGCAAATGAATCAGATTTCAAGTTTTGGTGATCAAGGAGAAAATACTAATATTAATATCTAATGATTAATTTTGGCCGTTAAAAATAATAATTTGCCTCGTGGGTGATTTGACCCGAGTCTCCATTTTAATCAAAATTTTCCACCTTTCTCTCAACTGTAGTTGTTCTTGAATTGTTTCACATGCTATGTTCGTTTTGGTTCATAAATCTTGATCTTAAATATTACATCATCCGGTGCGGAAGAAGCATAAATTCTCCAAAGACATTCTTGTGAAACACAAATAGTTGTCATTTTTACTTTCTTTTTCTACTTAACATTTCTCTTGGATTATTTAATCGCGGAGTACATCCTAAACTCGTTTATTTTGATAGAATAATCATTTCCTCACCATTCTCTCATTTTCTCCATAACTTCCTTCATCTAAAGAGTAATATATTGATTTTGTTCAAAATTAGGATAATGTAAATGAGCACAATCAAAATTTAAATAAATCGATTATCGCTAAAAATTGAACTATATCTTATGTATGTGTAGTTTGAGTATATTTATATTTATATATGTAATATTTTGTAAGATTATAACATATCAATATTTAATTTCCATTTGTTTTAAACTTATCTATATTTACTCCCTTGATGTGATGAATAATAATCACAAATATACTTAAAAACCAAATGAAGTTCAACAGATTAAGAAATAATAAATGTAGATTTGTGTATATCTTTATTTGATTTCATGTGTTATAATACACTATGCTAAGGTATTACTTTGTATTAAAATACAATTAAGATAATATATAAAACAAAATAAAAATGTTAAGCTCAGTTTGTAGAGCACATGGCTGCATGCTTTTGGATTCGAATAGACTTTAGTTTTATATGAATCTTTTCAAACAAGGATTGTGAATTCTAACCAAATCAATTATCTGACCTTCTGCCTATAATACTCATTGTCATTATACTCATCATTGTGAGCAATGCGTATAATGCTCATAAAGTCATAACTATGAGCAAAGCGGCAATACTCATAATTGTGAGTAAAGTGGCATTGCATGTTACAAGGAGAAATTCCGGTCATTATACTAAATAACAATTTTGCTTTTCTAACCAAAAATAATATTTTTTCCCTTTGTCAAACTAATCCTCCATGCATATATACCACATTATAGATAAAAATAATTTAGTGATCTGATTTTATTTTTGAAAATTTAGTGATCTGATTTTACTTCTTGATGTTTATATTTTTTTATATTGAGGTATCACAATTATAGTTATTAAGAAAATTAATACTATAAAAATTATGATAGTTTCTTCGGTAAACATTTTTTAAAAATATATATTACTCCAATTATATATTCAATGGTTTCTTCATTAAACATGTTTTAAAAAATAGTTGATCGTAAAGAGTATCAAAATTATTTATTGAAAGCAATTATTTTATATAAAAATTCAGTAATTAAATTTTTGAGAAATAATTCATTCTAAATGTTGGAAAAACAAAACATCCAAATAACACTAATGATCAACATAATGATCAACATGTTTTCCGTCAAACACCCATTTTATGCTTCTTTTTGATGATATTATAATAAGAATTAATTCTTTTTTTAATGCAATATATAATTATTATTATTATTATTATTATGGTCTTTTTAGGTAGAAAAAATTATGATAGTTAAATTGTTATAGATGATTGCGAGTTTTATTAAATTGTCGGATGTATGAAATAACATAAATCTAATTTTTTTTAGTCAAAAAAAAAACTCTAATTTTTTTACCTCTACAATATGTATATTAATATTTACCATTTTTTTGACTAAATATTAATATTACCATTATTTTGCTATTAATAGGTTTTTCTGACAATATATATATACACACACCAATCCATGAAAGTAAAATAGTTAGTTTTCATAAAGTAAATGAAAAATATTATATTTTATATTATTGAGATTTTTGTAAATTTTTAAAATTGAATGTTGTAGGCAAAAATTGAGACTTGTTATTTTGAATTACAAAAAAGAATTGAGACAACAACTACCAATAAAGTAACATTTTATACTCAATAAAACACAAATTATTATTGTCAAAAAAAAAACACAAATTATTTGTTTTTTTATCAAAAATAAATTTATGTATTTTGCGGCCTATTTACTTAGATATATATGTACATGACATGTATAAAATGCGAGTAAACCGAATGCAAGTGTGAAATTCATGAATGTGGATTCTTCATGGTAAAAACATTATAAATCATATGCATCGATCATGAATTTACCACAAAAAATGCATCGATTATGAAACGTATTTTTTGAGCTGAATTGAAAAGCGTTGACAAGATTGGTACTATAATATCTTAAAAATTGTACTGAAACGACAAATTTAATCTTTAATTTGTACTTAGGAATTGGTCAGATTGTTTATTAGCTTGATCACAATTATAAAGTTATAACATAGTAATAACTGAATTCGATATTACAACAGGTTGAACAAATTTCTAGTTTGTGCATTTTTATTTATTTATTTATTTATCATCTAGTTCAATTGTGGTTGAATCAACTGAGACTAATAGAAAGCAATATATGTTTTGTAACAAAAAAAAAATGCTTTTCATTGTGTTTTGTTGTTGCATATGTATTTTATTGTGTATGTGTATATTGTGTATGGTTCATTTTAATTTTGCTTGTTTTAGTTTCATAGTAATATGAATATCTATCTTAATCTAAACTTATCTAAGATACATATAACATATGGGACTAAACACACTCGTAATTCATTCTCCCCTCACCCAAATCATATCAAACGACTCACACATACTCACATTCCCAGCCACTCATCACTCACACTTAAACACCCACCCACCTACTCTACTACTCAAAATAATAAGAATCCCCCAAATACACTATCCACACAGGAGAATAAGATATATTTATGAAAAAAATAATAAATCATTTGCTCCTTGCATTGCATGCTCTACCAATTAAACATTTTCATTCGGGGCCGGTCCAACACTAAGCGAGGTCAAAAACAATTTTTTAAAATGGAGTCTATTGTTTTTTAAAAAATATTTTATTAAAATGATTATTTTTATTTTCTGAAACAAAATTATTATTAAATTATTATAATTAATTTTATGTAACATTTCTTTTTCAATTGGTAATAAAAGCAATACATTTAATCTTTGAGTATTTAAGATAAAATTTTATTAATTTTAGTGTTAATATGCAAAGATTCAAAAGTTATATAGTTTTTTGATTTCTTGAGTAGTTGCAAAGTTATCTCATTTTTAAAATTTTGTTTTTCAAGTACCTTTATATTTTTTGAGGTCTTTTTGGCTATTGACTTATGACTTACATGAGTGTGGATTCTACTATGTACAAGGGCACCATGTTGTTCATGGTGCACAATTTTTACAATTACAAAGTTGCGGCACGAATTTTGTAAAATTTACTATTGGATTGAAAGTTTATACTATATAAATTATTCATGTAAAATTTTAATAAAATTGAAAATCATTCGATATGTTATTGAAAACATTAAGATTAACGGTTTTAATAAAAACTCATAAACTGTTTATTATTATTTTTTAGTTTGTTTTAATTTCAATATTATTAGAATAAGTTAGTGATTATTCTATTAAATATAATAATAATAATAATTTTTTAGATTTAGATTTAAGTTACAATAAAAATAAAAAATTAAAATATTTTAGATTTAGATTTAGATTTGAGTAGAATAAAAAAATTATAGATTGTGAAATTCTGTTTTATTTTAAAACAAATTTGTTTCTATTTTTTTAGCATAGCCATGTGAATTCAATTCAATAATAATAATATTTCAGAGTTTTTTCTTCCTCTTTTTGGTGGATACTAATTTCAAACTCTACTGAATTTCAGTCCTCGTAGGATAACTCAAGTGGTAAGAGCTGGGGGGACATATGGGTTGGGTAGGGGAGGTCTAGGGTTCGATCCTTGGTGGGAGTAATTTATAATTTCCGATGTAAAATAAAAACTCTACTGAATTCTAATTTTATTTAAAGGTTTAGTGTTTGTTATTGTCTTCGTGGTAGATTTCAGGAAAATCTATCTGCATCATTAGATTAAGCAAATGGTTTAATAAAAAAAAGGCTTAAACATACATTTGATCCCTGTATGTACATCAATTTTTCGCTTTAGTCCCTGTATCGAAAATTTTGACATAATAGTCCCTGTATCGCACTTTTTTTTTTTGACATTGGTCCCTGCCGTCCAATTTCATCCAAGTGGCAAACGTTTTGCCACATGGACCCTGCCACGTGGCCAAAAAATGTTGCTGACTAAATTAATGAATGCTAGAGGGATCAAAACCAACAAATTGAACTGAATGCATGGACCAAAACCAAAAAATTGAACTGAATGCTAGAGGGACTAAAACTAAAAAATTAAATTAATTGCAAAATGATCCATTTAAACTCTAAATCCCTAAATTGAAATTTGTTTCTCTACTCTTCTCTTCTCATCAACCTTTCAACAGAGAGACTTATTGCTAAAAATAATTATCATGATGATTTCCTTTTTAACGATCCCGATCAACAACCGCCCAACCGTGATGGTTTTCTCGACGCGCTTTCTGATCACGTTGTCAACATTCGCAATATTGCCTCTCATAATTTCATCAAAAAACTCATCCAAATGAGGCACAATGATCGACACAAAGTTATTTTTGCCATGAAAGTTGGTTTATGAGAAGAGAAGAGAAGAGAAGAGTGGAAAAACAAATTTCAATTTAGAGATTTAGAGTTTAAATGAGTAATTTTGCAATTAGTTTAATTTTTTGCACTTTGCATAATTATAATTTAACGGTGATTATAAACTCTCGCTAAATAAGCTGTGCACTTTGCATAATAAATTCTTAATTTACGAGGTTATTAAACCGCCGCAAAATAAAATTTTCGTTAAATATTATAAAACCGCCGTAACAGAACCTCCGCTAAATATAATAAAACCGCCGTAAATTATACTAAAAACCGTCGATAAATAAAAATTCTTAAAAAAAAAGTTTTAAAAAAAAATCTGAGTTGGCATTTTTTTTGGAAAAAAAAATCCTTGTGGCACGCCACGTCATCTGCCACATCATTATTCTGCCACGTCAGATTTTTTTGACTTTGACCAGGGGTAAAATGCAGAATCTGATGTTGCAGGAGGGTAAAGCAACTAATAATTTTACAGGGGGTTTTGCAACTTTGGTGTATTTTACAGGAGTGTAAAAGCTAATTAACCCATAAAAAAATTATTTATTGTAAAATTCTGTTTTATTTTAAAATAAAATTATTTATATTTATTTTACCATTTAAAGACCTATAACCATGAGAATTCAATAATAATAATATTTTAGATTTTTCTTTGTTTTGGTGGATTCTAATTTCAAACTCTAGTGTATTCCCATTTTTATTTTAATAATTTTAGGATTTGTTAATTGTTATTCTCTTCCCTCTAAATTCTAAGAAATCTATCAACTAAAATTAACACATATTATTCTTTTGTGAATTTGCAATTGCGTTATTTAAAAAAATGGTACAATAAATAAATAAAAATTATTAAAATCGTTAATTTTGATGAATTTAAATAAAATATTAAATTATCTCGATGAAAAAATTTGGAAAATATAAATGAAATGACAATATTATCCCTAAAGGGGTTTTAAGAACCCAAACCCAAACAAACACTCATTTCTTCACTCCTTCATCTTTCTTTCTTTCTGCTCGTTGGGGTTTCTAACAACAACAATGGAAGGAGCATCCTACGCACGCATGCCGAGGGTCAAAATCCGCGAACTCAAAGACGATTACATGAAATTCGAACTTCGCGACACCGACGCAAGCGTAGCCAACGCGCTCCGGCGCGTGATGATTTCCGAAGTTCCAACCATCGCCATTGACCTAGTTGAAATCGAGGTTAACTCGTCCGTTCTGAACGACGAGTTCATTGCTCATAGACTCGGTCTTATTCCACTCACAAGTGAACGTGCTATGGGCATGCGTTTCTCACGTGACTGTGATGCTTGTGATGGTGATGGACAGTGTGAGTATTGTTCTGTTGAGTTTCATCTTAGGGTTAAGTGTATTACTGATCAGACACTTGATGTTACTAGTAAGGATCTTTATAGTTCTGATCATACTGTTGTTCCTGTTGATTTCTCTGGTGGTGATCCTTCTTCTGTTGAATCTTCTGATGGAAGGTGAACCTTCTTACTTTTTTTTTTTTAAACCCTAATGAGAAAATTTACTTTTTTTTATAATGGGTTTTGTTTAATTTCAACTGGGTATTTGTTATTTTGTTTGTCTTTGAAATGGGTCTTCTTTGTTTTGAATTTTTATGAATGTGACTGTATGTATGGATTTTTGTTCTAGGGCAAAATGATTTTGAGAACAGCTTTGTTTTAGACCCTTTGGATGGATAAATGGCTTATAAATCTTTAGAGTGCAAATGTATATTTATATTTCTATAACAAATGATAAAATAGAGTTAAATTGTTTCCGTTTAAGTTAGCTATATTGGAGAGCTTACAGAGATAAGCTGAAAACAGCTTATGATGGACATGTCATAAGTTGTTTCTATAAGCTCGTCCAAAGAGTTACATTACAGCTTAACAACAAGCATTTGTGTAAGCTCTTTCAAAAGAGTTACACAAATGCTTGTTGTTAAGTTGTTTCTATCTTGGAGAGCTTACAGAGATAAGCTGAAAACAGCTTATGATGGACATCTCATAAGTTGTTTCTATAAGCTTGTCGAAAGAGTTACACAAGTGCTTGTATATGTTGATAAGTTCATATAAGGAAATCAAATGGACCATTTATATTATTCTGGATGAGTTTTTCTCTTTTCAATTTTAACATGCAGTTGTTAAGTATTCTGATGTTTTTATTGATGCTGAGAGTTTTGGTTTTGGGTTTGATTGGAGGATATGTGTGAATTGAGTTTTTGTTTGTGTTCAATGTAGGGGGATTATAATTGTGAAGTTGAGGCGAGGTCAGGAGCTGAGGTTGAGGGCAATTGCTAGGAAGGGGATTGGTAAGGATCATGCCAAATGGTCGCCAGCAGCAACTGTCACTTTCATGTATGAACCAGACATTCACATCAATGAGGATTTGATGGAGTCTTTGACACTGGAAGAGAAAAAAGAGTGGATTGACAGCAGCCCTACACGCGTGTTTGACATTGATCCTGTCACTCAACAGGTTTGCTTGTTCTCATTTGTTTTCTTATGGTTTTGGTTATGCACATCACACTGATTTCATCAGTAATGCTGGCATTTATGTTATCTGATACATATGCTCTTTGATTTATATCTTTCCAAATATTTACCTGCCTGTTCTTTCTCGGTTTTGTGCTTAAATGGTTGTTTGATCATTGATGCATGCATTTCCTTTTGAAATTATCTTAATATGTGCAAAATTATTATTATTTCTTAGCAAATTTGTGATTATATTTGCTATTCATGATCATTATTATGCGACTCACTTCAGCTTTTTGAGTTGAAAGTACAATGGATTGTGCAACTAGAGGTGCTTATCCTCCTTCTGTGCTCAATGGTGGACACTAGTGATTTGATGTTTTCATAATGCTTTTTGTGAGCAAAGTAACCTTTACTTTCTTGCAGTGTTGTTAAATAGCGGCTATAGCGCCAATATAGCATTATAGGATACCGAAATTAAAACAAATCGCTATTGTTCTGCAATATGGTATTTATATGTGTTGTTTAATAGCCGCTATAGTGGTGCCCAGTGTTGTCAATTGTGTATAGTGGGAAATAGCGGATTGAAAAGTCTGCTATGTAGTAGTGATATGCCGCCACTATTTGACAACATTTTGTATTAAATAGCGTATAACAGAACAATAGCGGTTTGTCCAAATTCCGCAACGCTAAAGCGGTATAGTGCTCTGCTATAGCGAATATTTAACTACATTGATTTCTTATTATTTTCACTTCACACTGTCATTCTAGAAGGTCTTGACAAGTTGTATTGTACTTCCCAAATAGAAGCATTGAGCAGACAGCCCATAAGACATTACAATGGGATAATGGGATGGCCATATTATATAAAAGATTATAGATTCATCATAAACAAGAAACTATATGTCTGTGTTAGAACTAATGAAAATACCAAAAAGTAGGGTTGGAAAAATAAAAAGTAGGCCCTCTCCCTGAAACATTAGCAGCACAAATAATCGTCTGTTAGTACTTATGGTTTTAGCCGCAAATCATAGTATGACAGAGTGGTTTAAAAACATTTCATGGTCAGAGCTTGGTAGTGGCCAGCAGTTGCAATGTGCCACAGTTGTAGTGTCCGATCAATAAATGTTTGATCTTAGGAGAGACATAATTTAAGATGACAAATGGGAGGGATTTAAGGTAAGTGGAAAAAGTAAAAACAGTGCTAGTAGAACAAATGTGAGGGATTTACTATTACTATACTTGGCATTTCCTGTGCTACCAATTTCATAACAAGGCTTTAAAGGAAGTTACAATAAATATGATATTATTACCGAATTTAAAATCCTGCTTGTGATGGCTGCTTGCCATGTCTAGTATGATTATCTGCAGAAGATATTAATCCTCATTTCTGCTGAAGCAAGTTCTATAAGGAGCTTGAAATTGATATCTGATAAATTGTGACTCTGTCAACCACCAAGTGTTGTACATACTTTTATCTTGTCTGCATTCTAGATAAACGGAGCTTAAAATCTATTATTTAGTTCTGTTTGACCTGTTACTATAAACGGTGCTTAAAATCCATTATTGTTCCTTAAAAATTGCATTCTGGCTTGATTGTGGTCATTTATGATACTGAATTTTGTGTTGATTAGGTAATGGTGGTTGACCCTGAGGCATACAGTTATGATGATGAGGTTATTAAGAAAGCTGAAGCTATGGGAAAGCCTGGGCTTGTGGAAATCATTGCAAAGCAAGATAGCTTCATATTCACTGTGGAGTCTACTGGAGCAGTTAAAGCTTCTCAGTTGTTGCTGAATGCCATTGAAATTCTGAAGCAGAAGCTGGATGCTGTGAGGCTATCTGAAGATACAGTGGAGGCGGATGATCAGTTTGGTGAGCTGGGTGCACATATGCGAGGAGGATGATCGGCTTTCAGATGTTTCTCTCTGAACTTGTTTGTTGCATGCCGTTTTTAACTCAATAGCTGCAAAACTTTGAACTAAATATGCTGCTAATTTTACTATTAGTACCCTTGATGATAAACTTAGGTTTAGTTACTTGATTTGCGGTTACGATGGTTTGCATTTCCAGTATAGCCGATTATATGCACACTATCACAGAAATGGGATTAAGTGATCTATTATAGTCTCCGAAAGAACACGGGAATTTTTTTTATTTTTTTAACGAAAGGAATCAGTTTTATAAACCCAACTCAGTCATCAATTAAGTTGAAGCTATGGATAATTAAAATCACTTGTTGAAAAATCATATCTATATTATATACTTAACCTAAATCCAGAAGATTTTATATAGTTTGAATTTGAAGCATAGACCAATTCCAACGCTGGGTTCATACTCAATTAGAACATGTTTTTGGTGAGTATATAACAAATGGAGGGAGATGTAGTATATCAATACACCTTTTGTATATGAACCGGTTTTTATACATGGAAATAAAATTTCTGCACTTGTATCAGCATTAGATGTTGACAAACTTGTAGTGTAAATAGTTCAACATGGAGTGAAATATCAAATTCCTCCTTGAAATTTCAAAATTTGTCAAATATTCCCTTAAAATTTGAAAAAAGGCAAATACACTCTTGAAATTGTAAAATGTCAATCAAATTGTCCTCTGCTCCGTTTACTCCATCTATTTTGATGACATGAGTTTTAACTGTATACGTGATATCTGCCAACGTGGCACCACGTCACATGAGAGGAGGGTAATTGACTAAAATTTGTAAAATCAGAGGCTAATTGACCAGAATACCATTAAATTTACCCTCCTAATTTTGCAAATTTTAGTCAATTACCCTCCTGTAGGGTGTGTTTGGAACGACAGATTTTGATGCAAGAGAAGTTAAGGGAAGAGAAATACAAGAGAAATGGGCAATTTCTTCTGATTGGCAGAGAGAAGAGATAGGGAAGAGAGAACAAAAATGGTGGGACCCACTAGCTTTTTGTTTCTCCTCTGATATGCGAAGAAACTCGATAGAGAAGACCCATTTTGTGCACTTTCCGAAAATACCCCTGTCTTCCTTACTTCACTTTTTGTCTTATGCTTACTATGGACCAAAAGCTACAACTCAACACAGAACACCAACCTTTACAGAAAAATAAATAAATCAGATCAGCCATCGAAGCCACTACAGATGATGATGTTGGCTTTGTGTTGAGACTTATGGCATACCTTGTATTGTTTCTGCAATCTATAGTCAATAAGATAAATTTGAGAAAGATATACAACACACAAAAAGCCCAATTTACAATTTGTTTTGTGGTGGTAAGAATCAAATGAATCTGACTTAGGTTTGCGTGAGTGAGAGTTGAATAAAATTGATAAACCCATGGATTTATTTTGTAATCAAATAAATAACCCGTGTAAAAATTTGGGTATCGATTTTATTTTTTTGACAAAGCAAATATTAAGGGTATATTGGTCTTTTTATAAAATAATAACACTTCTCTCTTCTCTATTTCTCTTCTCTTTCTCTTATACCAAACAATCATTTAAATCTACTCTATTTCTCTCATATTTCTCTCTTCTTATACTCTCTCTTACATATTTCTCTCTTCTCAATCTCTCTCCACAACCAATCACACCCGTAATGTCTATCCTGATCTATTATTCATCCCTCGTGTGACGTGGTGCCACGTTGATAGGTGCCATGTATGCAGTTAACACCCGGAGTGGTTATGGTACATAAGCTTTTTCCTTATGCACCGTGCATAAACAATGAAAATTGTTTAATACACCTCCTAAATTTTCAGTGCACCCCAACCAAATTGCTTAGTACACCCCCAAATTTCTAGCGCACCCCCCAATTTGGGGGTGTATTAGAATTTTGGGGGTACACTAAACAATATAGTTGGGGGTGTACTAGAAATTTGGGGGGGTGCACTAAGCAATATGGAGTATTTATGCACGGTGTAACACCCATGTCATCGAAATAGGTGGAGTAAACGGAGCAGGGGGCAATTTGATTGATATTTTAAAATTTCAAAGGATGTATTTGCTTATTTTCAAATTTCAAGAGTATTTGTCAAATTTGGAAAATTCAAGGGAAATATTGGTATTTCACTCGTTCAACGTGTGTAAAGAAAGTTGTGAATCACTTTTAGTCTTTGAAATTACATGATCTAGCAATGTAGGCCCTCAAATTTATGAAATGACAAAATATTTTCTCAAAAAGTTAAACACCTCATTGTGTTTACTATTTGAGATGCCCTAAAAATAATGGATCCAACAAAGTGTAATGATACTCTAGTAATGAATCCCTATATATAAAAAAAAGTTTTATATGTTTTCCACAACAGAAAATGTTTTTTTTACAAATTTACATAAGAAAATATTATCACTTCATTCCTCTTTTGATTGTAAAAATAAAGGCTCAGATGATAAGTACTTAATTAAGTACTTAAATTTTTTACGCAAATATATCTCAAAAAAACCTACTCTAACTTGAGCAGCATTATTTGTTATTATTGTTATAATATAAGATAAGATAAGATGAAAGGATCATATTTTTCATTATTATTTTTTTGAACAGACCATATTTTTCATTATTAAATTAAAATGTTTATTTTTTTGACAAAAAATTATTAAATTAAAATGTTAACACTTTTTTTGTCAGGCTGAAAAGAATGCATTTAAAAAATGTTCAGTTTCATTTTTATTTTAAAAACGTGATGTAAGAATAATAGATTTAGCTATATGCAAGAAATAGATTTAGCTATATGCAAATAACATTACAAATTGCAAAAGCAAAAGACATGAAGAAAAAAAAAACCTGGTTCAAACTAAAACAGCAGATACTTCATATGGCATTTGATTTAAACTATCCAGGGACTACAAAACAGTGTGATATACATTTTGCCAAAATTTGTGGGAACCTGCTGGAAGATTTATGGTTATGGACAACTGATCACCAGCAAAAGGTGAATAATTTACTAGCTCATGTTGGTATTTCAAACAACTTACTACTTGTATGCTAATGGACCAGATCTAGATACTGCAAATCTAGGGAGTGGACTGGGTCCAGTACTGCCAGAACCCGAGCTTTCAACAGATTTAACCTTATTTCTGCTTGCACCATAATCCAACGGCCCAGAACGACGAGTGTTCCTTATACTGCTAATATCAGCGTCATATAGGTGCTCTTGGCTATGTGATGATGATCCTTTAAAGTATCCTGACTCGTTGCCATAATATGTTGGTGTGGAGTCCCCACGAGGATGCCTCATGGCAGGAGAAGAATGTGCTTGCGATATAGCAGGTGAATGTCGGGGTGATGCGTTCATTATTGCTAATGGAGTTGATGGAGTATCTGCATAGTATTGACTGTAGACTGAACGGAGAATGGCATAAGGAACATGAGTTTCCAATGAGCTTCGTGGAAGGTATGGTGAAATCTCACAAAGTTGGTCTAGGAAGATCAGCTGTGCTACAAGATGAGATCTGTCCATAAATCCAAATATAAATCGTCTTAGAAAACTATAATATTTATTTTTTATACAAGAAAACTACAAAATGAAAGACTCATGTTTCAGATAAAACAGAACACTGACGCAGAGCCGCTGGTGAATTCTGCCTCGAATAAATGGCAGTATCTTACCTTAACTAGTATGTGTAGTATTCGCTCACAAATAAAAAGATATGATTCAAGCAAAAATATATATAGGTACCTATGTGTTTCACTCCAAGAATCCAGTATCATCTCTGCAGAGAGTTTCACAAATAACTGAAGTGTGGAGCTGATGCTTGCTTCAGCTGACATATGACTTGGTAATTCAGGATCCATTCCCCCGCTAGCATGCCCATTGTTTAAAGAGTGATGCTGATGTTCACGTTCCAATCTAACAAACTCACTTCCAGCAATCACTGCAGAAATACACCTGTCCAGTATTCCATGGATAGAGTGAGACAAATGCTAACATATATCAATGCACAAAGGAATCAAAATATTACTCCCTCCGTCCCAAAACTATTGTCCTTTTAGCCTTTTAGTTTTGTCCCAAAACTATTGTCCTTTTCGGAAATCAATGTAAAATTAAAGTTAGTTCACCACTTATACCCTTACAAAAGTTAAAGCATTAATTAAATATATTTTCTCTTTCTTAATAAAGTAAGGGTAAAAAAGACTTAACATATCAATCTTTGTTGTTTCTTAATCTACGTGCATAACTCTAAAAGGACAATAGTTTTGGGACGGAGGGAGTAATAAATAAATTATTTCCAAACCCCATATATTTATTAGATAGTGGTAAATCCAATGGCATGTGCCAAATTTTAAGCATTCAAATACAAATTTCAAATCATTGTAAAGTATTAAACTCCATAATGTTCAAAGAATAAGTACTTTCAACCAAAACTTAACTATACTGACCTTGCCAGGCAATGGATATTGTTACTAAAACCCTCTGTGTCAACATTAAATGCTGTGGTGGACCAGATATTAGATGTCATGAATGTTGCAAATAAGTATGGTAACAAGCTCCATGAACCATCACTTGCACCACCAACATCCTCTAAAATTGATCTTACCCAAATGGAATCATGATCATTTACAACACCTGCAGTATTTGCCACTGTTCTCATTCTCTTGATCTCTTCCTTTTCTGGTACTCCATCAGGTAGATGTTTAATCACCCCAGTTAGCAGTGAATGTATCAAGGGAGCGCCTTCTTCAAGTATGGCACCAGAAGCCTCGGATAGTAGCCGATCAAAAGCCAGGGCCAGGCCAGCCTGAATACAAAAATCTATCACAGTTTCCAGATCAACTATTTGCTTCATAGAAGCTTCTCTTTCAATTCTATCACCAGCATGAAGACTGGAAGCAACTGCTTCTAGCACATCACGATTTGATCGCAGTGAGGTGTCAATGCAATTTAAAAGTGCAGCAGTATGCTCCTTAAGCAGTCTGTCTAACCTATCTACTCCATAACCACCGAAAATACGTACAAAAGCCTGCAGTTCACTTAGATCTGTAACTGATTCTGCAAAATATCCACCAACAGGCCTTGTACTCCTGAAGCATTTATGAATTGGAACAAACAATATCCCAGCACCTGATACATCCTTGATTATGTTTTCGATATACCAATTGCATACAGATTCAGTGGCCGATCCTGTATGTTGGTCTGTTGGCTTCTCAAACAAGTGCAGAGAAGAAACTGGTCCCGAAAAGGCTTCTGAAAGCAAAACTTCACGAATCCCCTGAGTAATGTCCATGCTGATGTGTTGCTCTGCAAGATGCACAATGCTAACATGTCTCCGAATCAGTGATTCTAGAACAGAAGGACGTTGAAGATCATTATCAGTTTTCAGAACACCAAGCAACCTTCTTCTGAAATTGCCAAGAATGCATTCTCTCATGTACTGCACAAATAGCTTGAGGTGTTAAAATAATAGCAATAGAGTGGGAATGACATATTAGTTGATTCATTACTAGATGAACCGGAGTCGATTTGAATCCTATATGTGAGGGATGGTCATTACTCGGTAAGAGTGAAGTGCAGAATTAATTACAATGATATCAACAACTTCAAATTTGTAAAATTAAGTGACAGTCATAGTAACTTTGTCATTCTCCCCACTTCAGAAGATGTAACTCCAAATAGATTATAATTATAATGTGATAAATCCAAGCAACTATTTATTTATTTATTTATTTATTCATCACCACTTCAATCTAGAAACTGTTTATATGGAAGTTTAGCACATGCACTTGCAAGTCTGCCAATGTGTTGATATCAATTATAACTTCATTTACATTTTCTCTTCAACTAAAAATGCCATAATTATCATCCTTATCGTTAAAAGAAGGGGGAGGTAGACACCAATCCCCTTAATATTGAGGCCCATTACAATTCATTTCACTACAGAACATAATTTGGTTTAAAAGAACAAGATGCATCCCTAACCTCTCTCAGAACAAAGACATGGTTTAAAACACATATGGGCTCCATATCATTTAAAACTGAGCACAAATTGGTCAACCTCTGCATTGCAGCTTCTAACCTGTCATTAGAAAAAGCAGAGACATTAAAAAGCAATAATTATGTGTACACGTATACATTTAGCACAAGATGAGCATGACATACATTTTGATAGAACTATTATTTTCAGGAAAGCTTTCATGTCCAGGTAAAGGAAAGCCAGCAGTCCCTTTTGGAGATTTATATGATGAAACAGACACTCTTGAGGCATAATTAAGATATGAAGCCGCTTGCTCTGGAAGAAGCTGATGACACCTCAACGTTAGATTTTAGAAATGGAGCAAACTTGTTAACCAAAAGTATTTACCTGATTTTCTAAGGCACCAAATCCTCCTTCAGAGTCAAGAATATTTATTAATCCTTCCAATCCCCCCATAATGGATTCAATCAGAGATTCGACGTAGAGAACAGCATCCCTGCCAAATTTTGTAACCTGTTTGAAAATTCAAAATACAGTCACCATTTATATTTTATACTTCTCGAATTTGCTATAACATCTAATGATCAATCAGGCAGCACTGAGAGAGCTTATATGACATTTGAGTCCATATGAGGTTTCATTCTTCAACAAGGTAGTGCCATTCATGATAACTTTAAATTGAACATTTCACTCTCTCAATTGAAAAAAAAAAAATTGGTACAAAAGTTGTATATGAAGTCTCAAATGCAAATCATCCAATTTTAACATATACATATGTGCTACCATGAATTCTGTTTTTCTAATATCATAATTCTCATTTTCCTTGAATAAGAAAATATAAACAAAAATGAAAGATTTCAAATATTTTGCAGACTAAGTCTTCAAGTAAGCTAAACAAAGCAGCAAAGCACCATGACTAAAAGGTAGCAAAGTATAGCATGCAGTTGGTGGCTTTAGAATTTGGTCAGCACTTGAGAATTTACAGCATAAAGCAACTGGGGTAGATTTGTTTTTACCTCTTCTGGAACAACGGGAGATGCACACTCTGGAAAACTACTAGCAATCCCAAGCCATGCACAACAATGTTGAGGACGGCCTTCTGGACCAAACATAGTGTTTCTAAAGACCTATTACAGGAACATAATTTGGCTTTAAAATGAATGTAAATGATAAACAGAATTCAAAATCTGAAACATAAGTCTAAAGTCATAACACAGAACCAACTATCATTCTAGAGAAAATGGATTAGGTGAGGGTGGAACAGGGAACTCACAGCTGTGAGGTGCTGGTGGTAAAAGTACAGCTTCCTAAGACTACCGTGCTTTGAAAGTAGGGATTCCAATTCATCTATGCATCTGCATCAAAATCATGATACCATAATTATCTCTTTAAGTTTTTTACTTTGTTTAATAATATTGTGGAAAGAGAACAATATAGTCAGGCAGCATTAACTCAACTGTCACGTTTTGGTAAATATTTTTACACATTGCACACGATTAATGCATAATACAAACTACAATCTCAAAAACCAACAAATATAAAGGCCCGCTAGTAGTAACGTATATTAAATAATTCCATAAAAGAGAGTACAAGACATCTTCCTAGAACAACAAAAAGACAGACCAGCCTTAACGAATATCAGGCAAACTAACAGTCTATAGAAATCGTACAGTCCCACACGCATGAAGGCTAGAAATTATTGAATTACTCAAGAGTGTCAGAATAACAAAGTAAATGAGGGATGAAAACCTGGACCAATTGTAAGCAGCATTCCCCTCTGATAATAAGCCTTCTTTGCCAGTGGAGACTGTAGCTTTCTCCAAATGCCTAATGTTTATAGATGAACGTGAAGACGTGACCATCAGCAAAATTGATAGCCAATCCTTTCGAAAATCCTGAAGATAAGATCATTAAGTGTTGAGTGTACTCAAACATAACATTTTTTTTCGAAGCAAACATTACATTGTTAATAACTATAAAACAAAAATGATAGCAGGAAGGAGAAAAATTAAAAAGTAAGATTCTGAAACTAAAAGAGATATAGTGAACAAACAATCTCTGCATGCATCAGCACACTAGCACAACTTCATAATTTAGCCTTTTTTAATCTTTATCATACCAATTATTTTGTTAGAAAAATGTCAAGCTCAAGTTATATTGGATAGCATTACTTCTGTCTTCTACAAAAAAAGTGCCAACTTGGATATGATTATTAGCTCAATGCGAGTATATTTATCTCAAAGTTCTATATGTTTGAAAGGGAATATATTTTCCATGTTCAAGATCTTAGAAAAAAGAGGCTAATGATGACCTACATACCGACAGATCACAAGTGATGGCAGATATATTTTCACTTAGTGGTTTTGGCAAGTGTTCCAGGTGGTGGACGATCTGCTGAAGAAGTCCTTTCAAGCTAGCATCTATATCGAGAGCCACCATTCCAGGGGTTCCCAGCAAAAACCTGATTCTTCCGGCACAGGATGAAAGATATGACAACGAGTAACCTCGAATTGCTGCAAACAAATGAAACAGCTGTAAGATTACACAAATATATCTTATAATATCTGGATCCCTAAAGCATGGTAGTACAACAGTTTACAAGTATTGTTGATGTCCTTTTAACATTCTTTGACGATAATTACAAATAGTAATTTAATATCATATCCCTCATCAAGGGAGAGATTAGTATACATAAAGTTAGTCTAACCTGCAATGTATTTCCGGACCAAGCAACACAAATGGTCCATTCCGTCCAACAGAAATCCAATGGTTGGGTCATTCGGGTCCTGTAAACATGATCATAAATTTAAGTCAGGTGAACCACCTTATCAATACATTCAAACAGTATACTAAAAGAAAACTAAAAAAATGCATAATAAGAGTTTTCATCCAATCCAATGACAGCACTTTTTTCACTTTTCTCCTTCCTCACATGTAGTTCATACTCTTTAGTCATTTCCCTTCCTATCTCCCTAGGACCTCCATTTTCTGGCCATTTTAGAACATTCCCACCCATTACCCCACTATTTTCAATCCTAGAGTTCTATCAATTCATTGAATTTCGATTGTGTCAGAAAACATGGAAAAAATATAACGAATCTTAATCATGTGATGAAAACAGCAGCACACTGATAGTGTTAGAAGCCCTAATTTGGTAATTTGATTACAGAAGAGCATCATTAATCTAATAAAAAGCTCATGAAAATAACTCCTTACTATGTCCACTGGCACCACACGAGCAGTTTTAGACTTTGATGATGCAACCCCAACATGTTGAAAATACCAGATCACTTCACATTGTGCTAAAGCCAAGGCAGAAAACACCATCTGGAAAGATACCCTCTCATAATCAAGTTGTTGAAAAGTTAAAGATATGTGAAAATATATATATATATATATATATATATATATATATTAAAACAAAAATAATACACAACAAACTCCACAGCTACAGAAGTATAGTAGGTCAGCCTCCCAAGAAAGAGAGACATATTTTGATAACGAAACAATTGAAGACAAGTTTAAGAATACACATCAAGCGTATTAGAATAGTGCACTGTGCACTAACATTATCTTTTAAGTAAATCTACACATGCACTTAAACTGGCAAAAATGGACTGTAAACAAACAGAACTGTTCACAAACTATTTGGGATCACAATTCTATTCAGTTTGGTTCATTTATAAATTAATGAGCATGAGCATAATATTAGGTTTGTTTAGCTCTCAAACAAATTGGTTAAGCATAAAGGACTATTTTTGTTACACAGTATTCAATATATATAAACATACTTATTTATTTTTCGTCAAAAAAAAATGTGAGTTATTTATTTTTCATTTTTAATTTAGAGGGGATGAAAGCCATTTTTCTTTGGACACACGTCTTTGTTTATTTAAGCTAATTATCACATGTAAATATTGTACTTCAACAAACCACGAACTATCAAAATATAAGAATGAAATGTGTGCTCTTCATGACAAATAAATGATGGGATTCATAATGGTAATTATAAAATAATAAGAATGTTAATTTTAGCTGAGGTTCACCTTAGGACCATGATAAAATAAAATTTGTTAAGAATAAACCACTTGGTCAATTAAGTTGATAATAAGTTACTCATAAACCACCCTTGTAACAATATTCGCTAATTGCTTGATCAATTGTAGTTAAACTATAGAAAAAAACGAGAGTTCCTTTTAGTAATTTGCCTAGAGATTTCCAGTTTCTTACTTAATGAAACAAAATCACAGAAGAGACCTAATAACATGTCCTTTCTGTACATCTGAACCTATAAAGTTTATAAGTGAAAACATGACAAAAAGAAAGAGACCTGAATGTTGGGGGCCAGTAGACTGGGTTGGTCAGTAAAAAACAGCACCATTCTCCCTATCTCTTGTTTCAGTAAAATTCTCCTTTCCCGATGTATGGCATCACAAGATAATAATGCTTGCTCGTGCACTTCACTGAAAAATTCAGTCACTTCAGTTATTACCACTGTACATTGTAATACACATTTTACAAAAACTAAAATGTATAAGGAAGACCAAAGGTCCATATTACAATTTGTGGCCTAGATCTAACTCAACCCAGAAGCTAACTCAACCCTAGAAGCTAACTCAAGATGTAAGGATTGTCCAAGCCTTATAAGGACTACATTGGTTATATCTCTTTTCTTGGCATAAAACAATTCAGTTTACATAGTTATTATTTTGATTCTAGTCACAAATCCACTGAAAACACCAAACTGAATAGTCATGCAAAAGTTCCAAAATTCGACTATCTTGGCCTCACTTGTCACTGTAGACTACAGTACATTAAAATATATTATATTTAAATAAAATTTTCAATTTACCTTATCATTTTCTCAACCTGCTTTGCAACATTATATTCCATATCCGCCTCTTTTTGCTTTGTGCGTCCAGATTTTGCCATCTTCTTAGATTCTAATATTCGAGGTAGAACGTACAGTTGATACTCCTCATGCAAAAGTATGTACTGTATATTGATGATTTGAAATATGTCAACTACTGCATATAAAAGACAATGTTACAATTGACAGGCAAACATTTACCTCATCTCTGAATAATGTGAGGACTAAATTCTCCTTCAATACAACCTGAAATACCATGACCAAACTTGACATAATTCATAATCCACATTTCCCAATTATATAATGATAATCCACAAAATTATCAGGAAGTATGAATCTTGTGATTGGCCTATAATCCACAAAGTTTCTATATAAAACCATTTCTTAATCATCACAGAGTATTTGGATGACTAGTCGGAAAGAGTATCATTTTCATCTTGTAGTCGATAATGGCTATACAAACAATTCTAATAAATTGCGTACAGGGAAAGGAAAAAATCAAATATAAATTTGTTATACAAGCATGGATCATACCAAAGCGATATCAATGCTAGTGACACGGCGCAGCTCATCAGGGCAGACAAGATACCCAAATAACACCCATTCTCGATATGCAGTTACATTAGCAAGATCTTGTGCTCTCTGCAGTGTTGAGTGAAAAAAGTAAATCAGTATCTTCACCCATATTTATTCATGAAGTTAATATCAATATGGGTTAAAAAACAAAAATTAACATTACCAGTGGATGAGCAGAATTTGTAAGTATGTCTGGATACCGGGGATGATATGGACTTAAAAATCCTTCATTTCTAAGTTTCTTTGTGTCTGTTGATAGAAATATAATAGGGCCTACAGCCTCCAAAACCTGAGCAAAGAATATCAAAACCTTTAATAACGGTACATTGCCAAATACAGTCACTCACCTAGAAACAAAATTAACTATGTTTCTTTATCACATGAACATTGCAATTATTTTTATCATACTGATACATAAAAGAACGAGACTAACCTCTCCAATACGAGGGCTCACAAAATTTAGGTCTTCCTGTAAGCCTTTTAGTGGTGGATCATAAGAGTCAATGAACTGAACCAAGCTGTAAAGTAGAGACAGAAACATACAAGGATTGAAATACTTAATATTTGTTTTCTACCAAAACATGTGACTGGTATGGGGTGAAATTATCACAAAAGAATCTTATATTAATGCTAGCATAAAATCAATATTTCATCATCTTTTCATTTTTATCCTCAGCATTTAATTGTCAATTTTAACCTTAGAACTTCAATTCAATAATCTCTCCCTCCAGGCTCCATTCACTTTATCATAACTCTGTCCACAGAAATTGTTTACTTGACTAGTACGTAAACTCTTTATTGTATAACGATGTAAGTACGAAGATAGGAGTTGTATGGTGGGCTGGACAGCAGCACGTAAGTTTTATACTACATTGTCATATACTATATTTCCAATTTCCATGCCTGAATTAATAGATATCTATAAAAATAGAACCCCGGTTCTCTCATTCCTACCTCAACTTCCACTCCTCTTAACCATATTTCTGTAAAGAAATTGTTATCTATCTACTTTCTCCACATTCAGTACTTCACCCAACATGATGCTGCAATCAGACATCTATTCAAGAATGTCATTTGATCCAGCTATCCATCAATGACATTCAACGGAAGGTAAAAGTACATTTTGTCGGCTCATTGTTTAGTGTAGGTGGAATGTGTTTATTATAGCTTACAAAAACCTATGTTTCTCTCCTCATCAAGTTGTTCTTATACAACTAGATTATACAACATGTTATACCTGTGAGTGTATCGAAGGGCACCTATGAATTATTGTTTACCAGAAAGTAGAACAATTTAAGAAAAGTTATCACAACATCTTACCGATGATAAAAATCACAATCCCGCTCATTTCTTGACATTGCATGTAGAAGGTTATAGGTCTGTAGCAACATCTTTCTTGGCATCTGCTATGAATAAATTGGTTTCCAAATTACTACTAATTTATATTTGGCCCAAAAAATATTTCAATGATGATTTTTTTTCTTCATAAAATGAACAAATGTAAGAAAATAAAAGAGGACGTTAGCTTGCCTTCTCGGAGAAAAGATTAACCCGTACAAATGAGCAGAAGAGATCCATAAATGCATGTAGAATAAGAGAATTCTGATGGGGCTGCAAAACACTGTTCCTAGTTATTTGAGAGATGCAGAAAAGATAAAGTAATTATTTATTAGTTTACTAAAATGTAAGAACATCCACTAGAGCTATTTCAATAAAAGAACTCCAGATGAATGGGTTAAAAACGGGGAGAGAATTCACTACGCCCCATTTCTGATTCAATATTTGATATATAGTACAGTAACCCGGGTATACATGGACCAGTCCGCTTTAGAAAGGAAAAAAATTGGAGTATTAAGAAGGGAAAATTCTAGACATTTTCAATAATAATAGAGATGCCACATTTGTAGTTCAGAAACATTCATAAAATTTGAATCATCATTCAAAAAAAAATTGATGTGACTCCCACTTCTGTCTTATTAGCGCAGATGTTTAGCCACTAAACTATTGGCTTGAGTGGAGAAAGAGAAATGGGTGCATAACTGCATATCATATAGTGGTATTTATATGGACAAACCAGTTTTCATGTTTTTGTAACATCAAAGCAATTCACATCATAGGAGAGCAACAATATTGAGACTCACCAACAAGGTAATTACTGTACTACTTAGATCCAATATAAGTCGCAGTGCTTGTTCACGAAAAACCATCAAGTCAAGAAGCAGCTGTTACACACAAAATAATCGTTATCATGTGAGTTCAGGCAACATGCAGCTGAATTGAAAATCTAAAAGATATATCTTTGAATTTGGGTTAGGAATCATTATCATGTGAGTGCAGGCAACATGCAGCTGAATTGAAAATCTAAAAGACATGTCTTAGAATTTGGGTTAGGCATAACTCAAGATTACAAAACCGGGTTGTAAGGTGAAAACTGAGAACAACCCTGACTTATAAACATAGTGTCCGACCGTATCTCATTCAATGTAGGACTCTTAATACACACCCCTCATACCCAAGACTGGATATTTGGAAAATGATTTGAGTGGCCTGATAGCGGAAACCTATTATTAGGTGGCCCAACCGATATTGGATAGGCTCCGACCATCTTATAATTTGGATTGGGCCTAACTCAAACTTACAAAATCGGCTTATAAGGTGAGGACTCATAAGTCTTAAGAATATGCATAAGTGACATAAAATGATAACAACAGATATCTGATATCATATATTGATCAAAATCATAATTACAAAGATAGTGGAGCCTATAATCTATCTCATCAAATATGAGACTCTTAAATCTTAATAATATGCATAAATGGGTAATTTTAGGTGACATAAAATGATAACAACAAATATCATATATTGATCAAAATCATAATTACAAAGATAGTGGAACCAATAATCTATCTTATTGAGATTAACCTAAGAAAATTGGAGAAGCATACAGGTCATTTTTTATGAAAGTTGTAGTTTATTGATGACAAGTGCATCCAATAAATGGCAAATGGGAGAATATAAACCAAAGAATTATCAAATAAAACATCAATTGCAAAGCAATGAAATATAACTTTCATAAGTTAATTATTGTTGTTTTCTTCATGAATTATTAAGCAAATTGTTTAGGTACATAAAACAGAGTTACAAATCCTTGTTTGCGGTACAAGAAACCTTAACAATTAGAATTAGGTACATAAAAGTATTTATATTTTATTATTAAAGTATGATTGTTATAGACTGAGCTTGTGCCAATTTTACTAAACTTGTACCTTAGCCTAGATTATTGGTATAAATAGGGGATAAATTCAGTGTAACTGTTAAATTAAGAATCTTTAGGTATTCCTTTAATTGTACAACTTCCTAGATTGATTGTACATATTCCTAGAGTATACAACTTCCTAGGCTAGTGCTTATTCATTAAGCATTCAATGTATTTATTGTAACACCATTATAAATACAAGTTGTGTGATATGGGTATAGACACACAGAGTTTACGCATTTTACAATAACTATTTGAGAGTAATGGTTATACATATCCATAATGCATTTTTTGAAGAGTAGACATTGCAGTATTGCACTATGGGCTTGAACTTGAAGTGTAGACACTACAGAGGCCTACCCAACTCTTATATGTAGTTTAACTTTTATTACACAAGAATGATTGCAAATCTAACACAACGATCAAGGGCATGCGGCCAAATTGAGAAAACTAAAAAGCTTCAATTAATTGCTTGACGTTTATGAATGGGAGAACATATGAAAAATCAGTAAAAATAAGTTTGAAAAAGCACCTGAACCCATGGTTCCAAGCTCTGTAAATGAAGTTCTGCATGATCTTGCATCGAGTCCCAGGCAATCTTGTCTATCTGCATCCATATTTTTCCCAAAGAATGAAAATCACAGACGACATAACCAACATTCAAAATGAAAAGCACATCAGACATGACTTCTTACACGTTCTAGTTGCAACTTGCTGAAGTGTTCTGGAAATTTCTTGGAGAGCAAAACACAGACTCTAGGATGATTAGGAAATACACCAGCTTTCCAAAACCCATCCGAAAATACATGATTGATGGGGTCTGGATAATCCAAAAGCTGATTTAACCTATACATCTTAGCCATAAGACCCTCTGCAACATCAGTAAGCTGCACAACCCACTGCATGTTAACACCCTTTTGGGGTTGGGACGGCGTAGTACCCTGAGACTGCCCGTCATTAGTGAAATTCCTGGAGCTGGTAGACGACAGTGGAGAAGCCGCATCAGTTCCAAGATAGTCTGCCCATCTAGATGGACCATCCCACTCCCTTGATCTTGTAGCAGTCGGCGACAATGAAGAATCCTGATTTGATAATCTTTGCCTCGACTTCGCCATTAACTAATAAACCGTCTCTGCACATCAAATTTTCCACAGAACAAATTCAAAACCAATTTAGCTAACTCCTCACCTTAACTCACATTAAAGTACCATTATATTCATATTCCAGTACACAAGTCAAATTTCATTACCGAAAAACTAAAATCGTCAAACCTAAAATCCTAAGCCTCTAAGAAATACTATAAATTACAATTAACAAACCTAAAATTCAAATTCAAAATAAAAATAAAAATAAAAACAAAAATACAATGCTTGTTCCTAATTATACAAAAAGAATACACAATAAGCTTAGAATCAACATGAGTACAATTTATAAGCACAAAAGATCTTCCATTAAGTGAATTAGTGAATTGTAAGCATGAATTATGTAATTTATAAGCAAAGCAAGTTACTAAAAAGGGAAAACTAAAACCTAATTCCATTTCTAGCTTATTGTTAAAGCGGTGAGAAGTTCAGTAACAAAATTACCAAAAACAGAAACAAGTAAACAATAAACATACAGATTAATTAAGTTGATAAAAAACAAAACAGAAAAAGCAAAAGCATTTCATTACAGAGAGAGAGAATCAAAATCTGAAATTCAAACTAAAAATTCAAAGAGAGATAGTAAATAGTAATCACATTTTCACAAGAGAGAGAGAGAGAGAGAGAGAGAGAGAGAGAGAGATTACAGTTAGAGTTAGAGAGAGAAAGTGTGTGAGTCAGATCTGAGAATGTGAATGAATGAATTGTTGTGTGAAATGAAGAATGAAGAAGGAGCTGAAATTTTTCAGCGAAGATATATCATGATATTAATGTTACTGTTAGTACTTAGTAGCTTTTGTATTTGTGATTAATGATGATAAAAGATAGATTAGTGTGTTAATTAAATATTTATTACTGAATATGGATACAGTTAGTTGTTTTTGGATTTCAATTAGTTGTGACGCTTATTTCTTTGAGTTTACTTGTACACGACGTGCGTCTCCGTCTTATGCTTTTCTGTATTTTTCTACGCTTTTTTAAATTATAAATTTATAAAATATCACCATCAAGATTGAAACTGGGATTCACTTTCCAAACATCAAAAATATATATAAAAATTGTCACCCCAAAAATATTTTATTTGAACATGTCAATATTAATGCGCTTAATAAACGTAATCAAAGTTTAAAAATTCTAATTCAACAAACAAAAAATGTCAAAATTGTTAGGTTTAATATTTATAACCAAAGTTTAAACTGCAATTCTTCCATTTTACGTATGTGAGTTTTTAATAACTTATTATATTATTTTGTTTGTTATAAAAAAACTCAACAAAAAATGTGCTTAAATAGAAGTGTTTTTGATGATGTTGTAACTAGTTTAGAATAGAAATGAACAATTAACACTTTAGAATAGAAATGAACAATTTTTAATCCTTATGAGATGGTTGAAGTCCTCAAAGTCTTGAGTTAGAAGTAGAGTTTAGTAAAATTGAAGATGTCCCCTTGCATGTTCTATGAGTGGAAATGAGACCTGGGGATTGCCTATTACGTTGACTGTGTGACGTTCGTGGTTTGGTGGAGCGGGCTTTGTGATAGGTGTTGAGATTTTGTGTCGTTTAGGAGGGGGTCGGTTTTGTGGCCGAGTGTTGTTGTTGTTTTGTTTTATGTGGGAGCCTCTATGTCTCCTTTTTATTTATATGTTCCGGCTTGTTATTTTATGCACCTCTTGTACTCATTATTCTTGAGTTACTTATTGCTTAATAATATTTATCATTTCAAAAAAAAATTAACAACTTAGAATCATTGTCAACTATGAAATGAGTAGTGCTATGTTTCTAAGTCAAATTTTTGTCAATGTACATTCTCCAAATTAATTATTTGTGTATTAAATAGTTGATTATCGACAAGTATTAGCTCAATTTACAAACGTATTTTGTGTATAATGGTATTTTTCAATTCTTTTAAGGAAAAAAATATATTCATGAACAATAGCATTTAAATTTTATACAAAAATAAATAAACATTGAAGTACTATGATATAGCAAAAGTTTACTTTTTCTTTAATATACCCTTTGTGGGCAAGTGCGTACAATAATTATTTTGAGTATCTCAAATACATTTAAAATTTGTCTATTTTAAATGATGAATTTTCATTAATACAAGTTATGCTCATTTAAAAGATGTGATTTAGTGCATATTTAGATTTGGTGAATTTAGCCGCTATAGTTTTTATTTTATTTTTTTGTAAAAGACTATATTTAAGAAGTTCTACAAAACTATAGTATGATTGGTGTCACCGTAAATTTGACAAGCTCACCACTCATCCAAGTATATAGTGTTACTTACAATTATACTCCATATACCAATTCATAGACTATGGGTGCGTTTGATGTGCTAAACACTATGTACTAGACAGCACAACATAAGATAGAACAGCACAGCACAAGATAAAACAACACATGACAAACTTTTATGATATTGAATAATTTTTTGTTTTATACCATGTTTGGTGAAAAAAATGTATTTTTGTATTTTAAACACTTGTACTATGGACAAAAAGTTGTGCTGTGGTTTAGTGGAGGACAAGAATTTCTGTTTTTGTGCTGTCCCTTGCCACCTGATTTGTCCAATCCCTGAAACAGTTTCACAATCAAACGCAGTACAACTGAACTTGTCCTGTCCAGTACCTTATTTTTTAGCAGATCAAACGCATCCTATATAATTAAGATGCCCAGAAAAAAATATTAAAATTGATTATGTTGCATAGACGTCATGAATGTATCACCCCATAGACAAAGCCATGATGGTTAAGAAAGTGATTACTGATTAATAGCCACGCCACCGCATCTAGTGGTGCATCAACAGTACATTATTAACCAACTTTTTGTTTCATTATGGTCATGTGGGACTGAATGCTACGGGCAATATCTTGATATGTAGTAAATGCCAAGGTGCAGTTGGTGAGTAACTAAGGTATTTGTAGAACAACAATAATGATGTAGGGTCACAAAATATTGTATTTTTAACACATATGAATCATTGAGTCCTCTCTAGCTAGCAAGTGCCTACGGGGAAGATAGTGTTAATTAGTGTGAATGGAAGAAACATTGATACTTTGAAGCCAAGTGCTGTATCTTTGAAGCATTTCTGTCACTAATTAACATACTTGGCTTACACATTAAGCCATCATCATTTCATTTCTTATTGTCAAGTTAATTACAATACTATTTTTTTTGTGTTTGAGTATGTGTATCAAATGTTCACTTTTGCAAGTGTGAATGTGGTTTAGATGTTTAATGTATTGTTGCTTATAGTTTGTGTTCCTTTACATTTTTATATTGAACACATTTTTTAGAAAAACCATTAAAAATTAATCAGTGTTTTTAAGCCATACTAAGGATACCATAATAAGTTTACACACTAGATTAAATTAAACACCCGTATTCGTAGGTAAATCTATCTTTTGCGAAATTAGATTTCGGTCAAATGTTAAGAGAATTGGATTTCAAATCACACTAATATTCGTAGGTAAATTATGATTCCGCATCTAAATTATTGATTTGAAAACATTGAATCAAAAAATAATATTTTTTGTAATTAACTAAGACTTGTTTCGAATATTTAAAATTGTAAAATAATATTATGTACATCATACAAGGTTGCAAAAAAACTTCTTTAAAATGAGATAATCTAACTATGTACTAATTTTTGAGAAGGTATTGATATCCATGAGTTAATTTCCAATATCTAGTCATGTAATCTGTTCATTCAAGTATAAAAATCTCTTATTTTAGTTCAAATGGTATTCATAAATAGTAAATATTAGTAACAACTAATAGTTTACGATACTTTTTTCTGTGAGGTAAAAATGTAATGCGTGTTTGAAACTACATTAGAAATGCTATGAACTACCGTGTAATTTTGATGTGAAAATACAGTTGACGGTGTTTGGTTGGTTTCCGGTGTAAAAACAACCAGACACTTCGAATAGAAAAGGATGTGAGTGTTTGGATTCTGAAAGCTTCAATACCTAATTGTTTTTATATATTTTTTCTGACTAATAATTGTTTTTATAAATAACAGTATCAATTTTTCTTAATAATATTGAACCACTAAAATAAAGGTAGCAGTTGATCAACCGAAAGCACTGAGCACAATACATTACATTCAACATCTTAGCTAATTTTTGTCAAAAAAAACATCTTAGCTAATTTATAACATAATAAATTAGGACAAGAGCAAGCAATGAAAACCTGTTGTTAAAAGCTCAAATAATATGCATTGGACATATATAAATTGCTACTCATCTAGAACGAATGGACCACCAACGTCTCAATCAAAAATAAGATTAATCATAAAGTGAATAGTGTTTAGAATCACAACCAAAATGACTAGTTATTTATTCAACTGAACGTGTTGCTCAAATGAGTAAATTTCAAAGTTTTTTCTAAGAGAAAGGGATTAAATAAAGATTAGGAATTGTGAGGGTTGTTAGAGAGAACAGTGTTAAATATGTTGGATCTCGACCCCAAAAGCTAGTTCATATATACACCCAACAGCCCGGGAACCTAAACAATGTAGGACTCCAGCCAAACTCTAACAACACCATATTCAGCACCCACCCTCACGCCTAGCGTGGTCCTGGTTCATATGCCCACCATCGCAGTCTTTAACCCAGCTCTGATACCATATTAAATATGTTTGGATTTCAATTCTCAACAGCCCAAGAACCAAAGCAATATTGGACTTCAGACAAACTCCAACAACACCATATTCAACAAAATCAATGAGTACATCTATAGTTGTAACTAATACTCTAATTAAATGCATTAAGTCAAGTGGATTCAATTCAAGGGAGTTCCATTGGCTAATCATTTCCTACTTTGTTTATACATCAAGGACAAGGGAGAAAGACATGTCAACTTCCACGAAATAGCAAAACCACATAGCACATACACCTACAAAAGATAACACACCAAAATGTTTGAAAAGTTTTTGTTTTTCCATAAAGCATTTCTTGACTTAGCTTAATCTTACTTTGATAGTTGGTACACAATTACTCTGTCAGATATTACAGTTTGTATAATCTGGAAAAATATTACTCTCGGTAACTAAAGACTGATTCAACGAAGACACAAGTCAGCATAGTAGGAGAGCCTTATAAAAGTAATCTTGTTACAAGTGTAACTACTCATAGAATAAAATGAAAGTAGAAAAAAAAAATTATGAAGATTTACAAGTCATTCAAATGGGCCAAATTAAAAAGTTACACAAATTCAATACATGATTTTGACAGCAGAATTTCAAAGTTGTGTGGTGAGTTTAATGTATTTTTGTAGACTTCCTTAAATTGATCATTTAGATTCAGTCAATTAGTCCACATGTCTAAGACAACAAGATACATTGTTTCCTGACTCTGAAGCATAGAGTTTATCAAGAATTAAAACTCAAAAGTACCTGTATAAGCAGATCTCGTGACCTCGAGGAATAGCATAGGCTGGTGTGTAGAATATCGTCTATTGGGAGATGTTAGATCCTTAAATAGATCTCAGTGCCTTAACTTGAGAGTTGAAATATTAGTGTCAGATTTTCAAGCAGGGAAATAAAAGATCAAATCCCATGACACAGGCACACTTCAAACATCCAAAATGGAGTTTATTATTTACAATCTTTTGACAATATTTGATACAGGTTCTATCTTGTATGGAACAAAACTATCATCTGTAAAATGAATCGATAAAATGGAGAAAGAAACCTAACAATATTCAACTCCCTATGTAACTTTGAACTTCACTAGTTGTATAATTGTCCCTACCGCTTCATGATACATGGGTTTCATGAAGCATACCCTAAGAGTAAGAAGCAGCAACTCTGAATTTTCAATTCATAATAGTAGTTGTGTTGCTTCCCAAGTACTAATCAACCCAAGGGACATTCACAAGCTGACTCAACCAATTCATCATTTAAGAAGACCAACTCTGTTTTCAAAACTGTAATTGTTTACTCTATTTTAGGGAGTTATACCAGGGACCAGAGGTACACGTGGCTTGGGTTTCCTTACTTTTTCAACTAATATAGCTTGAGTAGTTAGAACCACCCCAGCAATGGAGACAGCACTTTGAAGAGCACATCTTGCAACTCGACTAGGATCTGCTACTCCGGCATTCAAAAGATCTTCATATGTGCCAGTCATGGCATTGTATCCGGTTCTCCAGTCAAATGTTCTAGTCTTTTCAACAACAATGTCTCCATCAACTCCAGCATTAGCTGCAATTGATTTAGCAGGTTCGACAAGTGCCTGCAATGGTCCATGCATTACTAATATGCAAAAGTGTTTCATACAAGTTCATAAAAAATTACCTTTCGCAAAGACTAGTCTCAATCTACAAGAGGAGGGGAAAATAGTATAAAATTTCAAAACATTTTTACCGGAAATTAAAATTTTAAAATAAATATTTTAAAGAACAAATTAAATCTTATAGGGGAGCTTTAATCAATGTTAAATCATATATCAGTGCTTTATGCACAAGTGGAAATTAAAACCTGAGTATTGACAAGGAGGGAGGAAGGAGGAAGGTTCAGTGGATATCAAACTTTTAATGCAAACTTAACATAAACAGTAGATAGTTTAGTGGTTTCTCCATCCACAATGTTGACCATCCAGGAAATTAATCAAATAATAACTAGATATTTTTTGTATTACTGTCCCTCAGCTTGAGATTCTAAAGTATTTGGATTTGCTTGAAATTTGAGACAAATCTTGCGCGTCCTCGATGAATCGGTTGAATTTCGGATAAACTTTTATTTGATGATACAAAACACACACTCGAGTGCACACAATGTATGGATCTACTCTACCCAAGAAAACTGAATTATATCAAGAAATTAAATAAAGAATGAAATACAATCAACAAAAAAAGGCTCATTCCTAAAGTAGCAGGGGAAGAATACTGTTAAAAGTAAAAACAGAAGAAAATAAAAATCCAGAAAAGACTAAACTGCTGATATGTTAAGGAACGACACATATTCCCCCTACTCAAGCATTAGTATTTTCGTTTTGCATCATCATTGCAAATGAACATTGTTCGTAAAATCCAAACATTTGTTCCAAGCAAATAGAAAAGTAAAACCCATTCAATGAAGTATAGTCAAAATGTAAGAAACTACGTTTAAAATCTTCAATACACACACTGTATAGCTTAAGCATATGTTTTAGAAAAGAGAATGTTCTGCCACAAATAAATGAGGTATGTGTTGCGAAGTACTACTCCGTCCCAAAATATAAGAGAAAGTTGGTCAAATAAAATTAACGTATCTGGACCAAATTCTTAATCAGATATATCAACTTTTGTTGACCATTTTTCTCTTATATTTTGGGACGGAGGGAGTAAATGGTTTTCCTTCAATTAGAATCAAAACAATAATATAAAAGAGAAAACTCACTGACCTCTCAAAAGATACAAATTTTTCATGGAAAGAAAAGGCAACATAATACAGGAAAAGAATTGTAGAAAATTCACCACAAATTAAATTTCTTAAAAGAAAAAAATATTCAGACTGAGAGGTGAAATAGAGCTATAAGACTTAAAAATATATTCATACCTTCGCCACAATATCAGCACCTATTTGCTCATCTGGATCTTCCATGGAATTCTTTATGGCAGGTATCATGTCCAAAAGGTGGACATATGTGGCACCCCCGCCAGGAACAAGTCCCTCATTTATGGCAGCAAAAGTAGCATTCTTAGCATCCTCAATCCTCAGTTTTCTATCTTCAAGTTCTAACTCAGTGTGTGCACCAACCTACACGGTTGGTAAATGCATTCAGAAGTATACAGCACCAAGCTAAATAGTAATTTGAATGTCAAATATCTTTAGCAAAATTTAAGATGACAGCCGTTTGTTTCTGCACAAGAATTAATCAAAACATTTGAGGGGGAAAACTTATTTAAGAGCTTATTAATTATGCAAGAAGTTATGTCACAAGCACTTAGATTTAGTAATCTATCTGCTTTCGGATATGAAAGTTGAAAAGCTATCTGCATTCTCAACATTGGTTTTTTCAACGTAAACAGTGAATCTCGGGGTGATGGATTCGGCCGTAAATCAAACGTTGCTAAGATTTCATATTATAAATTGTACCCAATGATAAACTTTTTAAATCTAAGTCTTTCTAAACGATTTGGCCGATAGTTGTTGAGTTCTAGATTTTACTAAATCTTTAAAATTTTCTAAACGATGTGATGCAAGATCTAGGTTCATGTTATCTTTATTCTTTTACAAGACACAATGTCACAGAACTCAGAACCCTACAACAATTGATGGGAAAATGAATAAAATGAGTGTATTTCTGATATGAGCCATTTGACTAGAAGCGGGACATCTTTCATCGGTCCTTTGGTTGAATGAATAATATAACTATTTGATTCATTTCATAGAGATTGGACAAAGTTTTATGTGTTCTGCCCAAGCTTAGCACACCCTCTCCTTTTACCCGGGCTTGGAACCGGCAATGAATAGCAAAGCTAAACATAAGCAATGAATAATATACTCCCTCCGTTCCTAAATAACTGTCATTTTAGCAAGAAACTCTCATCCCAAGATAGTGGATTTTGTGTGTTGTTTTTCCCTTTCTATCCTTGTTTAAGTTGCACTCTCTCTCCAATAATAAATTCTCTATTTCATGGAAATTGTACATTTGAGTTAATGAGATAAGAAGGGTATATTTGACAAATTATAGCCTTAATTCATCAAATGACACTTGAAACAAATTTTTTTTTTGCTAGAATGACAATTATTTAGAAACGGGGGGAGTAACTACTATAGTAATATTTGATTTGACTAAATTTATAAAGCCGAAGTTTTTATACAGAGACCAGCATCACATATATGATATATTATTTCTTAATTATAGAACAATATAAAATTCAGAATTATAATCCTTAAATAATAAATATTAAATAGGGTAAAAAATACAGACAGCTCATGATGGCATGACATGTCTGTTGTATTAGGTACCTTTATAACAGCTATACCGCTGGTGAGTTTTGCAATTCTCTCTGAGAGCTTTCTTGAATGGTTTGCATTGTCTGTTTCAATAAGATCCTTCTTAATCTGTAAAATTCTAGCCTGAATTTCAGCCTTCGTACTTGCATCAGTAAATATAGTTGTTGTGTTACTGGTTATTGTCACTTTCGTTGCAGTACCAAGCTGGTCTGATGTTGTATCTTCAAGTGTGAGACCCAAATCTCCACAAAGAAAATCCGCACCTGTGATATTAAAATCAACAGGAGGTCAAGCAAGCAAAGCATAAAAAGTGTGTTGATACTTGATCATATAAGATGATAGGCATAAGATTCGTTGCAAGACATGGGAACAAAGACATTCGAAACAAAAATAAATCATAAGATTCATAGAAATGCTTCTTGTCACTGTGCTGTTCAGTTTATACTGCAAAAGAGGCAACTATTTGGAGCATAGACTTTATTAAAATGATCCCAAAATAGAAAAATATAAGCCTAGCATGAAGGAAATTGGCAAAGATACCATCCAAGTTTATCAAATGCAGTAGGAAGTCACCTGTCATGAGCGCAATATCTTGTAACAAGGCTTTCTTTCCACCTCCAAGTCCTGGACATTTTACAGCTGCAACTCGTAATAATCCTTGCATTTTGTTCACTATTAATGTTTCCAACACTTGTGCCGTGACTTCCTCGGCAATAATTAAGAGCGGGACACTCAACTGCATAGCCTTTTCCAACAAAGGAACTATTTGTTTGACACTTGAAATCTTTTGATCAGTTACCAAAACTTTAGCATTCTCAAATTCCACAATGGATTTTTCCTGGTTGGTAATGAAGTGAGGAGACATGTAACCCCTATCAACCTGTACAGAAAGAACAGAAAACAACTATGATAGGGAAACACACAAGGATATGATCATTCAGATCTGGGAAATAACAAATGATTGTCCTTGAGAAGTATTATTATCATCATCATCAATACCTTCATCCCTTCTTCAATTACCACAGAGGTTTCAGATGATGAGGATGACTCAATGGTGATTACCCCATCAAATCCAATCTTCTCTATAGCTTCAGCAATCAAATTGCCAACATACTCATCATTTCCAGCAGAAATCGAGGCTACAGCTGCAAAAGATAGTGAAGAAATAACTTCAACACATTTTCGCAAAGAAACCCGTACTTTTTAAAACTCAAACAAGCATTGGTACATACCTTTGATATGGTCCCTTCCTTCAACAGGAATACTTCTCTTCTTCAAGAACTTCACTAAGTCTTTTACGGTCTTTTCCATCCCCTTCTTCAAAGCAATAGGATTAGCCCCAAATGCAACTGCTAATAGTCCAGATTTAATCATGGCACGAGCCAAAATAATTGCAGTGCTGGTACCATCACCAGCCAAATCATTCATTTTACTAGCAACCTACAAGCAGGAAAAATATAAAACAAACATATATTTAGTTATTTTTTGTCTCAAAATTTTCATCCACTTAATCTAAGGTAAAATATGACCACCATGATCGACCTCTTGAATTAGCATGGCACCTGCATTCTCAATTGCATCAGAAAGCTCTATGGATTGAGCAATTGTAACACCGTCGTTAATTACTTTAAGCTTTCCAGATTCAGAAAGAATAACATTCCGTCCTGCATGGTTAAGGATTAAATTAATGAGCATGAATAGTCAACAAACTTTGAACCAAAATTAATCAAAGGATCGTAGACTCATATGTTATGGGCATCCAATTACAGGAAATTTACAACTGAAATATATATAATTAAAAAGCAATAGAGCCATAAACTAAGACTTTGAGCTCAAGTGGTTAATGAGTTTCACCATAGGAAGAATTTCAACAAACTAAGACTCTGGACTACTAGAGTCGCCTTCTCCTAGGAACCAGAGAGTTAATACTAAAAAAAACAATTGTGCCGTAGGCCCTGTTTGGATAAACTTCAGCGTGCCTAACGTATAAGTGTTTATGTATAACCTATTTCTATAATAAAAGGTAGTATAAAGTTAAACCGTTTGAATATACTCCTAAGTTATAAATTGTTTTCATAAACTAAGTTGGAAAAGTTCTGAAAAATATGCTGAAAACAGACTACTACAAGTACATTCCGTAAGTTCTCCAATTGAGTCTCACAAATACTTATATCAATACATAAGTTCAAATAAACATACCCTTCGCGTTTGTTCGGATGAACCTAATTTGTACTCAAAACAGCTTATAATGAAATTCAAAACACTACTTACACCAAAACCTAACCAAAACCAAGCATGCACTAGACATTTAGAAACTTCAAATTCAATTCAGATATTAGGTCATGGAAATTAACACAATGAATGCAATAAACAAACAACGAATATAATAGCAATAAAGAAAAATGCAACTAATTGAATGTAACAACTAACAACAAGGTCTTAACCTTTAGGTCCAACGGTAAGAGAAACAGCATCAGCGAGTTTATCAATCCCAGCTTGTAAAGTTTCTCTGCACTCTTTACCGAATGATATCTTCTTAGGGCTTGCTCGCACCACGAATTGCAGATTTCTCCGAACAATTTGGTTCCGACGAAAAGACTGAAACGGCGTAAGTCAGAAAAAGAGATGGATGAAAAGTGAGAGTGAGAGAGAGCATTGCAGAGAAGAGAGAGACTTACTGAAAATGAAGAAATGGAAGGGAAGAAGAAGGTATGAAGCTGAATTTGCGTATTCATCTCTGATTGTGTCGAAAATGGATACCGCAAATCCTTTCCCGCAAAATATTCACACTGTGGTGGCAGTGTTTTTTTGGGTCAGAATCTAGAATTTTTTTATAAACAGATATGATGGTTTTAAAGGGAAAAAATTGTTGAATTCAAGCAAGAGTATAAGAATAATGTAGTTTAGACTTTAAATGATCGAATTTGTGTTTGTATTAGACAGTCAGGAACAGTGAAAGTGATATTATGTTTTTTAATCATTAATGATAACAGTAACTTTTCAATAACAACATACACTTCATAAAATTTACTATTAAAATACTATTTTTTATTCATAACTTTCAAATCATTCTCTAAAACATTATTATATTTTTAAAATTACTACATGTTTTCTTTTGTTCATCATGTTTTTTTGAGACGTGTAAGGAAGTAGCTTTTTAAATTTTTAGTATTTTTCATAAGAAAAAAATTGAAACAATATAGGTTCCACCGAGAATTGAACTCGGGTTACTGGATTCAGAGTCCAATGTCCTAACCGCTAGACCATGGAACCAATTTGCCTACTCCTCCACTCATTTTTCTTCATATTTTCAAACTGATAATTACTTAACAACTAGTAATTATCTATTTATTTTTAATTTTTAATTACGTATCATTTTTTACTTCTCAAGCTATAGCAGCAACGAAACATGCAAATATCATCACTGTGCGTATCGAAGCTTCCATTTACCACCGTGAAAGCTCAGTCCCCCACCGTGAAAACGAAGGAATCCATGGCGGCAACCACCGCACCTAAGTGGGCCCAGAAAACCATCTCTCTACCTCCTTACAAACGCGGCTGCCATCTCGTTACTCCCAAGGTCGGTCCATCTCACTCTCATAATTTATTTTCCCCCAATTTCATTTTTCATTCATTCATCTAATCTTCAAAAACCTAACTATTTTTTTTATTTTTTTTTCAGATAGCTAAAGAAATTGAGCAAGATCTTTCTGAATTCAAGTGCGGTCTCGCTCATCTCTTCTGTAAGTATAAAAACTTGTGAGTAATTTCATTGTTTTTTTCAATTTGAATTTGAATTGATATGAAGTTGGAAATTGTGGTGGGAAATTACAGTGCAGCATACAAGTGCATCTCTTACTATCAATGAGAATTACGATACTGATGTTCGCGATGATACCGAGACATTCCTCAATCGAATTGTGCCTGAGGTTTTACCATTTATCAGTATTATTCATTTATTGATTCAGTGTTATTCTTTTATAATCTATAATCTTAGTGTCTTATTGTAAATTTTGTGTGTCATGCATGCAGGGTCCATCTGCGCCTTGGAAGCACACTCTAGAGGGTTAGTTTTTTTAATTTTATGTTTTTCTTTACATGCTAAATACATTGTTATTGTTTAAATAATGAGTAGATTGAGCTTCAGTAATGCAATTTTAACTTTTTTTCAAGCTATTTGTACTCAAGTGATTATATTGTTTATCTCAGAAAACCTCTGATAGTGAGACTTATGCAACTTATGTATCAGATTAGTCTTTAATTAGTTAGTGCCAGCTGTATGCTGAGAGCTAGCCAAACTGTTATGGTTCCGTCCTTAGCTCATGAGTTAGCTCTTGTAAAAGAAACTGAATCAGTTATCATTGTACAGAATATTCAATACAATTATTTCTCTCTACTATCTCTTTTTCTCATATTCCATTAGGTTGTTTCCTTATGTATTTTACCTTCTTGCGTCTGTCTTTTCTAACCATGTTTGTCAAACTCGGGACAAGTTTATGACTGTAGGCATCGAAGTTGAGTTAACTTGCTTACAAGGTAGATTCATATAGACTTGAGAGTTTGGGGATGACTGAACGAATGTGCAACATTGTTTCTGTATTATTTTTTTAAAATTGTAGAATGCAGCAACTAAGTTATAAGGCTCCATAGTGCACAAAACATTAGTCTAACATGTCTTAGCACTTAACTCCACAAATGCATCTAACATCTCAATGTGAATCCAATTTGCAAAGAAGGTGAACGGTGCCGTGTGCAGTCTCTAACCTATCCCGTAGTTCCTAGTATATATAAACTATAAAGAAGTATCGGAAAACATGAACAAAACCATTGTTGCAAATTCGCGATGAACCCGACAATGATGAGTTGACAATCCAATTTGAATCCAGCTCCAATGAGGGAAGTCAATCCCACCAATCACCATCCTTTGCTCTAGTAAATTTGATCCTTGTGATATCTAAACTTGTCCGTTAATTTTGAATTGTGATGCTAGGTCTGGTATGGTCTAGTGTAGTCTATCAACCCATCTCAGTGTAATTTATTGGTTGCTTAATAAATATTTAGATTTTGTTCTTGGGGTTTGCTTTAGAATGCTGAATACTTCTTATGCAATATGCACACAGTATTACATTTGTGTTTGGATACTATGATAGCCATTTTAAGTTGTATTTTTTAAACATCTAACTATGAGTTTAGTAATCAAGCCTATGGATACTTTACGAGTTTACTTGGACTCTCGAGTTTGACAACCTTTGGTTATTACTTACATAATTATGCTGCTGTAATGCTGTTAGTTTTCAACATATAATTTATGTCTTTTCTCCCAATCTCTTGTATTTTCCATCCTATCAAACCAACAATGTTCTTTGGTTTTTCAATTTTGTAGGTCACGATGACATGCCGGCTCATATTAAATCATCAATGTTTGGCTGTGCACTCACGTAAGAAATACATCACATTTCAGTTTGATTCATTATGCTGATAAATTATGATTATGTTATCATCCACTGATGATGTCTTGTATTTTCAGGATACCAATTACAAATGGAAAGCTTAACATGGGAACTTGGCAGGTAATAAAGTTCACTTCTGTTATGATTTACCTATAGAAGTTCTTAAAAACCCATGAGTTACTATTCAATTTGAGTATATTGACTGACAATTTTTGGAAATTCACACATAACAGTTATTATTCATTTGCTGACCAAGTTATGTAGAAACTAAAAATCATGACCCATAATGAAAAATCAATGACCAAGTGGATCTTATGCACATGCACATTCAAGGAATTGAATAGATGTATTCATTGTGGGTCGTGTTTCAAAAGTTATTTTTGACGTAATTCCACATTGATGCCATATTAGTAGTGATTGGTAGATATATTTCATAATCATTGGTATACACTGTTTGATAGTTGAATTAAAATTATGATTGCGGAAAGCCTTCTGTTATTTCACACACAAAAAAAGAACAGAACAGTACAACACTGTCAAGATTGGTAGTTCCTACACTATCCATTTGATGTTTCTCAACCACTTCTGCATTTCACACATTTTGACTCGGAAGTAATAAATTCCCTGCATTACACAGGCACTTGAAGTTCTTAAATAATATTTATTTGTATAAAATCACAAGGACGAGTTTTAGACCTGTTACTGATAAAACATAACATCAGTGACCTCATATATAAGAGGAAGAACCGATGGAAAACAAATTTTTTTAGGTGCTGCTTGTCCGCAATGTAGGTAACGGCAGCAGTTCAATTTAATTTGCTTATGAAAAATTGTGCTTCGAGGTTTTGAAGAAATTAAGGGCAAAATTTCATTTCTTTTTGTACTCGGGTTTTCCTCAATAAAGTTAATCCTTATTTTTTTTTGGTGCGTAATAAAGTTAATCCTTATTAATAGTACTAAAAATCAATAAATGCAAAATGATAGCATTTAACATTTACCGTCGTTCTTTATTTCCTTGGATTACGCATTAGCGTGTTACATATTTTACTATGATATAGGATGTGTGATTAGGAGTTGGTTGAGATGGATAATTGTTTAGCTAATTAGCTACTCTTTGCAAATGTTTGCACTACATTCACTATAAGATTATGTAACATATTGTTAAGGGAGAAAAACTCAAGTTGGATAAATGTAACATCATAATTATTTCTTCTTTATGTTTCAGGGTATATGGCTTTGTGAGCACCGGGATCATCCCACCTCACGAAGAGTTGTTGTCACTCTTAATGGAATATGAGGTGTTAGGATCCATTTGCTCTGCTTCACCTTCATTTTGGAACTTATAGTTGGATACATGTGCAATGTACTATTTACCCTTTTTACAATGTATGTAACTTGAGTACTTTGCTATGGATGCAATGCAACTGTGAAACGTATTCCGACCATTTAGTGCATATAATTATTCCAAATCATTAGTCACTTTCTTTAGTGTGACTTTTTTATGATAAATATTTCGAACAATTGGTCATTTTCTTTTGAGACTTTTTATAAGAAGCGTGCTCAACAGTTTGCGGTAAAAAAGAAACAGTGGAGGCTTGGGTTGGATTACAAATTTCAGCGCGATGGAGATTCATTTGTGGAAGGATAGGATACCAGGGTTAATACTTAATACTCTACTTTAACAACATATAAATGTTCACTTTAAGCAATTTTGCATTTTGGTGGCCTCCAATTGATTATGATAACTCTTGAATGAAGTTGTGATATAATTCTTTCTCGCATCATTCTGCAACCATTGCCAGAAATGAGTGTGTATTTCGTGTAAAATGATTTAGTTGGATATGAGTAAAAGACAAGTAAGAGTGAGACAGATCACCAGAACATGACAAGCATAATTTTCCATTGAACTATTTACAAATTAACACCAATTGTTATGGAGTATCTTGTCCTACCACAATTTGTTTGGATTACACAATCCGGACATCAAAATACAATTGTATGGTCGGATTGTGTGATCCTGAAATCTAGACAAATTCTGTCTACTCTATAGCACGTACATAGTGCAAGATGACAACACTACCAGATCATATAAGACATTTCTTAGCTTGAAAATGTGTATGGTCCACCTTCTACTATAGAGTAGAGTACATTGTGCAACCCTTTTACAAGATAGAAATAGGAGCCAACCCAACAAGAGGTTGTGAGGAAATATTCTGAGCTAGTAAAGCTTGTCAGAAAGAGAGAATATACTAGTAGAGTTTTTATGGAAGAGAATATACTAAGTTACCATCACGTTCAATTAAATTCATAGAAATTTCTGTTTCCATTGCAGTTGAAAAATCAAACTAAAATAAAAGTCATCTGACAAAACTGTCACTATCTCAACAATAAAAACTACCAACGGTTCTTTTATTACCAAACTTCCCATGTTATCAATCTCATATTTCCATTGCAGAGAGTGAAAATATCATCCCTCTGAATTGAAGCTAGCGCAAAAACAAAAAGAGCAGTCAAGAAAGACACTCAGACAAACATACAAAAAAAAAGCAGCAATTCTTAGCTTCCAAATTGACATCATCTACACCATGGGGAGTACTGAAAGAAATTGGCAAAAATTATTAATGCTTGGAATTTTCTTCTTCACAGAACTTGGAATACTGTTCTGAATCCATCAATTTGTTAAGTTCACCACTGTCACTCAGTTCAACTTTAATTATCCATCCATTTTCATAGGGGCTTGTATTGACCTACACCAAGAAACATAGGAAAACATAAAAACACTTGGCTGATAAAAAGAGCATCATTGCAATTCAGCAATTCTTCAGCATTACATAAGCTTAGTGATCCAAAATGTAGTGCAAAAGAAGTAAAAAACGCACATACACGCAGCACACATTCTGAAACCAAATATGAATTAGGCAAAATTATAAAACTCACCAAAGCAGGAGAGTTGCTGAGCTCTTCATTAATTTCAACCACTTTTCCTGAAACAGGAGAGTTAATATCACTTGTTGCTTTCACACTTTCAACTGCACCGAAACCTTCTCCTTGTGTCACTGCTACTCCCACTTCTGGCAACTCAACGTACACAACATCGCCCAAATGATCTTGGGCATGATCAGTTATACCAATGGTTGCAGATTTTCCATCAACTTTCACCCATTCATGAGAATCAGCATACTTCAGATTGTTCAAAACTGTAGTTATAACACAGAAGAGGGTAGCTTTGTTATCAACAAAATCAAATAATTAACATTACTCCTAAATCAACCAACAAGTAAATCAGATCAAATCGCCATTTTTGTTATATTCTCATCATTGTTAACAAAATGAGGCGCTCTCCTATGAGCAACATACCCCTTGCATTTAAGTTGCTTATAGGTGTGTTAATTTCAGATGCTCACAAGTTAGCCCCACTATGACAGTTTGATGGATGGACAAACAAAGCAAAAATCAGCTATCATGCAAAAAATGATTTCTGACATGGTTAGGGGTATAACTAAAAATCAGCGAACCTCTTCAAGCAAAATGTATTATAGCCAAAAAAGGCAACAATTTATTCTTTTGCCCCAAAGTGCTAACAAGCTAAATTTGATGGAAAATTCAGTATTAAAAGCAGAATTGAACTTAACACTCAAGTGATTCACCATCCACTGAATTTCTGCTTATCAAAGAAAAAAATACCATCCACTGAATTTCCAAATATGCGCTAAAAAAATGAGAAAGACGTTTGCTGCAGAGTGTTATTACTTATTAAAGATTAAATATCAAATATGAAACAAATAGCATAGGTACAAATGAAGATTCAAATGAAACTGATAGTACATCTTAATTTTGGAATTTAGCACAGTTTCATTTACATATTAAGTGTTGAAGAATAAAATTCTCTCTTCCTTCTGTCACATTTCATTATCATTATCATGATCATTATCAACCTGAGTAATTATATTCTGGTACCCCCAAATTCATACATTACCCCACAATACAAACACCTATTTGTATGATAAAAAATGGGAAACAGAAATCAAACTTATCATAAGCAAAAAATGCTTATAGGTAATTAGTAATTTTTGCATAAAAGTCCTAACTCAACGACAAATGTTGAAATTGTTGGATTAATATCAGTTGTGTCCAGGGTTCGAACCCGAGATCTCTATGTGTGTGAGGGAGAGACAGAGTTTCATATTATATTGTATTTACCGTTCCATCTCCGGACAAAAAGAATTAGCATACACCACCATTTTCAAGTACACTGATAATATATATTAATAATACGGATCAAGTGCTAAAAAATGGAGGTAGGGTAAGTGTAACCACTCTTAATGCTACTGCTGCTGGTGGCCGAATAATGTGGTGCACTTTCACTTACCCTACAATGAAAGCTCCAATCCCACCCATTAACGTATGTATAAGCAATACTACTATAATAATAATAATAATAATATACTATACTATTGTTATTATTAAAGTAAAGAAGAAAAAATGACACAATAAATTAAAATAAAAAAGACTTTTTGAAGAACATGAATCGAGATCCAGAATCCAGATATTGTATTCAAATGATAGAAATGAGAATGACAATGACAATAAGACGATCTAAAGTGGTTGATGAGTGAAATAAGAAAATGAATGAAAAACAGATCAAAGAGAGAAGAAGATGAAGAATGAGAAAAACGTACCGTTGGAAAAGCTTCTATGAAAAACAGAGATCCTGAGGTACGATGCGGCTCTTGAAGCCCATAACTGTCTGCAAGCCATTTTTGTTTTCTCTTCTCTGATGTGTGTGTGAGAGCGTCTTCACCGCTTACAGAGAAGAATGATCACCCTTTTTATATTGCGGGGGTTGGTGAGTGGTGACTCAAATACTGTGACTATGTTTGTGAGCATTTTTCTTGTATTTTTTACCCTATCAATAAATTAGAATTTTTCAATTACTATAAATATTTTTTTTGAAGGAAATTACTAAATATATTGTTAATCAAAAAATAAAATCATAGAAATAGCGTCATTTATCAATCAAAATCGTATTTAAATTTATTATAAATATTTTTTTGTCTAATTGTTTGAGACGTTGACGAAATAATAAATCATTAAAAAATAGAAATTTCGCACATAAAAAGTGGAGGAGTCCCCTAGTATGTAGTTTAGAGTTCGGGGAGAGAACATCAAATGATTTTAATCTCCACTCAAACACAGTTGCGATAATCGAACCATAATACTCCTATAAAGTTCAGCATCAATCATTACTTAATCAAATAACTTTTATACAAATTAAAATTTTAATTACACCTATCTTAAATATTTTGTACTTTATTCAATGTAATTACTTGATACTTGATAGTGTAAAATAATATACTGGTATATCGTATGTTAAAATTAAATTTTTGTATGTTTTTTCACTTGAAATTTTGTATTTATTTTTACGGAATTTTTTGTATGTCATGAATCTCTTATTTTGTATAAAAATTTAATATTTGGAGTTGTGTGCCAATACAAAATAAAAATTATAAAGCTTAAAAACTTTTATAAGTGTTTGTTTGTCCTTTTTTATCTCACATAAAATGGAAATATAGACAACTCTGAAGTTCTGAATTCGAACCCACAACACGATATTTGATTTAGCAATTTTAATATTTATTAGTTGAGTTATGACTTCTAGACAATTTATTTGTCTTTTTACTATTGAACCAAACTTAAATGGTTTAAACATTACTTTCGTTCTTGTATGTACGCGGATTTTTGATTTTAGTCTCTATATCAATTTTTGTTCTAAATAAATCCTTAAATCAACCAAACTTTTTTATTTTAATTCTTAAAGCAAAAATCCGCAGAAAAACTCGTAGGAAAATCTGCAGAAAGCTTGCGAATTTTCCTCCATATTTTATATTTAGGGACCAAAATCAAAAAATTTAGTTAATTCAAATACTTATTTAAAACAAAAATCAATACAAGAATTAAAACCAAAATTTTACTTACATATAAATACAAAAATAATGTTTAAACCTTAGCTTAAATTTGTGCAAAGAATTTATGATTTTGTTAAGTGGAAAATTGTTTGTTAAATAATGATAGACCAAAATGAAATAAGAGTGAAGGATGGTAGGGTCCAGGAAGTTGGTGAGTAGAAAAAGTGCTCGTGCATTTGGAGCTGTTTGCCAGTCACGTGATCAGCATGTGATGTCCATTGCTACTATCCATTTTTTTATTAAAACACAATTATATTTATTTATTTAAATTTGTAAAATATTCAATAGAAATTATAATATATTTTAATTGGTTAAAAATTTAAAATGATAAATCTGTAAAAAATTTCACAGCGTCTGAATTATTAATAAAATAAAACAACCTAATTATAGAGCTTACAATTGATTTAATAAAATATAAATATCCAGGATAGTCATTCTTTTGACTCTGCAATGTTAAAAACGTTAAATCATAAAATCTGCTTTAAATTTAGATTGAAGTATATCTACAAATCTGAATAAAACAAATATTGTACTAATTAAGCGAGAAATCAAAACAAATATTGTGCAAAGATGGAAAAACAAAACAAACACCGTACAAAGACAGGAAATCAAAAGAAACACGTACCGACATAAAATTACATCAAACAAAACGTGAAAATCACTTATTGAAATAAAAAGAAACTATGGGTCGTTTGGTGCGCCGGATAAAATAGAGACAAACTATGATAAGAAAATGGATAATGATATGATAAAATAATGAGATGATAAATATTATCTTGTCACGTATTTGGTGTACACATGATAAAAAAAAATAGTATTATTTTTTCCTATCACGTGTTTGATGCACATTTTATATTGTCATGATAAGAAATTTATTATATTTAAATAACCAAATTATTCTTAAAATAATAAATTTGTTATTAAAAAAAACATATATTTAATTGACTTTTTTTATTGATTAATTGATAGTATTAATTAAAAAATACTGATAATTAACTAATCTATACTATTATTAATTGGCACCGATTCTCTAGAAGAAATTTTACACGTGTCATTCTTATAAGTTAAATCTTCCCACAATGATTTAATATTAATTACATGAACTAATAGATGTACATGTGTCATTCTACCACCTCAATTTTTTGGCATTTTTTATTTTAATTTTTTTATTGTAATAATTTTTGCAATTATAATCATAATCGTAGAAGTAAATACAATCATAACATTTATTAGGACCTATAATGTTGTCCCACGTTTTTAAAAAATATGGCACCGTTTTTTGTTTTTGACTAATAATAAAAGGACACATATTTTCTACCAAAAAAAAAAAGGACACATTTTAATAAAAGAATAATTTGTTGCCAATTATAATCACAAGGACACACGTTTAATAAAAGAATAATTTGCTGGACAAGTTTTTAAAAAATGGTATCATAATAAATGGTTTTAAAGAATCATAAGAATATATTATTTTCCTATGATAGACAACCTCTTCCAACAATGTGTCAAAAAAAAAAAACCTCTTCAACAAGATTCATTTTTTTCAGAAATAAATAAGGTAATCTTTTTTTCGGAAGTTTTTTTATATATAAAGGCACAACCTATTCCATTTTATTATTCATTAGTATTAGTATTAGTATATCTTTGGAGGAGCTTTGCAAATCACATTGTTTTAAACTATTTTCTTCTTTAGTTCTTTTCTTTTTATGTAATAGTTTTGCTAGAAAATCTTTGTATTGTTAAGTTATAAGTTATCTTCATTTTGAGGGGTTAGGGTTTGATCCCCTCTTTCATTGTAATTATTTTATCATCTTAATATAGCTTTGGTGGATGTAATCTTTCTATTATTCGTTACATTGTGTAACTAAATGACACCGAAATACAATTATTAAAATTCTTCTAAAGAAACATGAAACATCTTGATTCAAGTTGTTGTTCTACATTTTAGTCCTTAGAAATCAATCTAAAGGATTATAAGATTGACTAACATTTTTTAATAATTTTGATTATTCTAATATAACTATTTTTTTAATAACTATATTTTTAGTATTTTTAGGTGAAAAGAATCACTCCAGTCATAGGCGTGTGCTCTAATCTAAAAATAAATATGACTTGGGATTCAAATTAAAGAAGATCATTCTTATGCAATTGGTGATATTGTTGCTACGAAGGTGCAATCGCAACGAATAATCAAACACACCCATACAATACAATATTAATATAGGGAAGTTTTGAATCTACTTTGTAAATAAATAAATAAATATTTTTTTCTCATATAATATTGGTGCATGAAGTTTCTGATAATTTACAAGACAGTAAAGTTGAAATATTCTTTTCTCTTATTGCATTTACATTTCATTCACCTCTAAACAGTATTAATGTCATTTTTTTCTTTCTAAAACACAAATCATCTAAAAAAACATTTTTTTATTCTTAAAATATATAAGGAAATGTTATGAAATTAATTCTCTTCTCTTAGCCATTTCATATTTAATTTAAAAATAATAATAAAAGTATGAATAAATTTTAAATGGAATACAAAAACTATAACTTTTTTAAATATATTAATAATTATTATTATTTATTTTATATTATTTAAATTTTGAAATTCATTTTTTGTTACTACAAATTTTTAAACTTTTTCAGAAATCTTTTAAATTTATATAAAAAATATTTGTATCCAATGAATATTTATATTATAAATTAAAATGGCATAATTTATATTGATATTTATATAAAAATATTTTAAATAAATTATTTAATCACTTAACCAATATAATAAAATGTTACGTACATGTCTTTTTGGGTTCAAATAGACAACATTATATTTAAATTTCGAAAATTATAATAAACATATCAATATTAGATTTATTTGAACATTTCACATAAAAATAAAAAACATAATTTTTTTTGTTAAGATTTAGAGTTTTCCACATATCTTTGGTAAAGAAAATAAAAAAAAATTAATGTACAAAAAATATGAAAAATTAGAAGAAGTAAATTTGTCATGAAATGGAATGAATGCTCATAGTAAATTATATAGTTTTGCCTTTCAAATATTGTTTTATTTAATTTAATGAATATTATAGCTTTTCAATTTATCCTGTATTTTTTGTTCAGTTAAGATTTGAAAATATATTTTTTTGAGTAAGGATTTGAATTTAATTTTATTAGGTGTTAATAGAAAATTTAATATTTAATTAGTTAAAAGAATTTATGTAAGATGAGATTTTAAACGCTATACAATATAACTCACTTTATGAATTGAGGAGGTTAAATTTTTATTTTATATCTCTATTTATCTATAATATATATACAAATCAATTAGTGTAAATATGCATAGAGAAATATCTACAAATATCTTTTGGATACAAAAATCAAACTTAAAATAATTAAAATAGAAATTTAATTCAAAAATTCTAAATAAGAAAAATTGACTAATAGTGTAAATTATGAAAACACCTTTCATAGTTGTAAGAAGAAGAACAAATATTTGATGGTGGCTGAAACCAATCTATTTTATTCTTCTATCGTTTAATTCTTTTTCATATTTTTTAATGTGCATTATTGTACTTAAAATTAAGGATATTTAATATTTATGATGATTCTTATTATTTGTTCAATAGTTTTATTTTTTGCAGGGTAGAGAATAATTTTATTTGGAAAAATAAATCATCCTTTAAAAAATAAAAGTAAGGCTAAATTGCAGTTTTAACCTCCAAGTTTCACAAATGTGCGATTTTGACCCCCCAGGTTTTAAACGTGTGATTTTAACCCTCCACGTTTCTTAATTGTGCAATTCTTGACTATTTTGATTAATTTTTTTTTGACCAAATATTTTAAAGGTCTTAATATTATTATTTTTTTGTCAAAAAAAAAAATCTTTATATAGCAATGAGATATTAGGATTTTTCTAATCAAATTTATCACTTAAAAAACCTAAGGAAGACAACCAAACAGAAGAACAAGGAAAACGAAGCATCACGTTAATGGCGTTCAACGGTTCTAAATGTAGCGGAAATACAATCCTCAACACGTTTGTGTCAAAAATGAATGAATGACCATATGGCTTGCATATGATACAATTTCACAAGTTTTTATTATTGTTTATTAATTCTAAACTTTTATATTGTAAAAAATGTGTAAAAAAATTATATGAAAGAAAACTTTTTGTCAAAATAGTTAAGGGTCGTGAAATTTGCAAAAGGGGGCAAATATGTGGGGTTAAATTCGCTCATTTGAAACTTAGAGGACCAAAATTACACAATTAAGAAATGTGGAGGGTTAAAATCGCACGTTTAAAACCTGGAGGGTAAAAATCGCACATTTGTGAAACTTGGAGGGTCAAAACTACAATTTAGCCTAAAATAATACAACACTACAACATTTGATCAAATGACAAAAGAGATTTGACCAATCAAGCCAATTATATAAGTTTGGCCTATAAATTCGTGACAAAGAAATTTATTTGGATTTATTGAATTATTAATTTTTGCCAATAAGGTAAAGTAAAAAAATTAATAAGTAATTATAGAGACAAAAAACATTAATAAGTAATTTGTATAATTTACTCGATTTTCAAGATAAAATTATGAGTATGCTCCTATTGAATATATAAACTTAAAAATATAGCACCTCATTTCTTTTTTTAACCAAAAAAGTATAACAAAATATATTCATAGAGTATGCGGTCTCCACTATTTTTTTTCCTTTCATATATATATGAAGATTATATTCTTTGAATTCTTATTAATTAATGTACAGTGTAATGATGTTCAATTTCAAATTTAAAAATTTATATTTCATGCTCAATGATTGCTATGTACTCATATACTCTGATAAAAGGTTTTTTTTTTTTTTTTACTAATATGATAAAAGGAGTTGAACATTGTCTTTATAAAAAATAAATCAACTTTATACCATCTGTACTAATTTTCAATAGTTATATACAAAATTATACTTATATCTAAATAAAAATTTAAAATAATTTTACAAGAAAAAATATATTCATATCTATGGAAATATATATAGTATCACATATAAAACTATACACCTAAAAATATATTAATATTTTTTTTCTCAGGTAGCCGAGTGGCTAAATTATATCTTTGTATAGTGGATAAGTGGGTGTATCAGGGTTCGAACTTATATCCTTGCATTATCATGTAATATTCCTATCAATAGAGCTAAATTCACGGGGCCGACAATATTCATATCTATTTTAAAAAATAAATAAAAATATATTATTTACCACATAAGATAACACACGGAGTTGTCACAAAAAATATACATGGTACAAACATTTTACATGAGAATATATTTAAAATAATTACATATAAATGAAATGTAGTGGAGGCCACAAGTTGCGTTGCTCGATTTTTTTTTATTGCAAAATCCACCATTTGTTTTTAAATCAAATAAAGCAAAAGGAGCTTGATTTGTAATTGTGTTCCATAGTGTGGTAAAGGGATAACAGTATTAAAATTATTCATAGATTTAAGTGACACAACAATATTATTCATGATTCTTTTAAATATTATTAAAATTATTTAAAAAAATTACGTTATAATAAAAACAATATATTTAAGAGTACACACTAGCCCGTACATTTACATTTAATATTTTTTTTGTTAAATTTATGTATGTATATTGGGCACAAGTTATGGTGCATAAGTCATATGTTTATGCATCGTGCATAAATACCCTAGATTGCTTAGTACACATCTTAAATTTCTAAAGTACCTCCCAAATTTCTAGCGCACCCCCAAACTGTTTAGCGCACCCCTCAAATTTTTAGAGGGTGAGCTAGAAATTTGAGGGGTGCGCTAAGTAATCTGAGGGTGTACTAAGCAATCTGGGATGTATTAAACAATTTTCATTACTTATGCACGGTGCATAAGGAAAAAGCTTATGCACCATAACCACTCCCTGTATATTGGATAGTTTAATTTTGTCAAATGTAGTTGACTCTTCAAAACTATATGTATGGAAAATAATTTGGGTGCATTTTTGTTTAATCTTAATTTATTATTAGTACTAACTTTCAAAACTAACTTGATATCTCTATATATTTTTCAGAATGTAAAAACTTCGTATGATATATTTAAAAATTATATAAATTCTCAACTAAATTTTAAGTAAATAAGAATTTGACTTGGAAAAAGAAAATAATATATAAACACTGGGTGTTGAAAGAGCATATGAATTTTTAGCCATGTATTGCACGACCTCTTACAAGATTATGTTTTAAATTATATTATTATGTTTTGAACACTTTAATTTTATTATAAAAAAACTCTAATGTTATAATGCGGTTTTTATATGATATTTATACTCCTATTAATTAACACAAATGAATGTTCAATTTAATTTAAAATGCTATTTATCATATATTTTTTAATCAAAATTTTACATGTGCATTGTACGGGTTCCTACATAAATATAATATTAAATATTTATATTTAATCTTCAATACCTAACTATATCTTAAGTGATCGACACTTAAAATTTATACTTATAATAATTGGCGTCCAAATAAATGTCATTTTATAAAACAAAAATATATAGTTAAGAATTTTTTTTAAAATATGATATTATTTATGATTATCAATAAATTAAATTTAAAAATTAATTTATCCAAACACTATTGTTTCCAAAAAAAAACTAAAATGAATCATCAATTAAATTTTTTTTATTTTGAGAAAATTTAACATGTAATTTTATGACACAAGATTATGTAGCCATTCGTAGGCCTAATCATAACATGTGTCATTATAGTACATTTTAAAATGATCAATTTTATATTCTTATTTTTATAATTGCATTTTTCCCCGTGCATCGCACAGGCTCTCATACTAGTTGCATATAATTGTGGAGAGATGATAATGAATAGTGTGTTGGATAATTATGCTATCAGGTTGGTAATCTAGTTTAAAATAAGAATTAAAATAACAAAGAGTCAATGAGATAAAATTAACAATAAATTTAATTTATCCTATCATATTGGTGCATCAAACAAAATGGATACGATAATTTTATCATATACCGTCTCTATATCATGCGCACTAAACGAGCCATTTAAGTTCACTTTTAAAACTGTTAGTTATGATTCAGCTTTTTTAAGTCTAGTTCGGCTTAGTTTGACGGTTCGATTTGGTTTTTGGATTTTTTTCCCACCTCTATCGGTGAGTAGGATGTAAGCGGATAAAAAAACCGATTAAACCGATGATTCAAATCAATCCAAACGAAAATAAACCGAATTTTATGGTTTGAATTAAAAATCAAACCAAACCAATTGAAAACCGAAGTGGTTTAGTTCGATTCTCGGATCCAGTTTCAGATCCAATGGATTAACCGAACCAAACCGAATTAAACCAATATAGTATTTGGTGGTGAACACCACCTAAAACTTGTATTTTGAATTTGATGGTAGACTTCATTCTATCTATGTGTTACATTTTGTATTTCAAAACTATGTTATTGTTTACTCGATTTATGTTATTATTGTAAGTCGTTTGAAAAATATGGATTGAAATATATATTGTTTGAAAAAATAGAGTTTGAAATATATCATTTAAAAAAATAATAGCAGAAATTACTGTGGTAAAACAAAATATTATCAACTTAGTATAATATCCGATCAAAACCAAACCGACTAAAAAACACGCAAAACGAAACCAAACCAAACCGATTAAAAGTTCATTGACTCAGTCATTAGATTCATTCAAAACCGATCCAAATTGATCCGCTTACCCTCTACAGGTGCGGGCATTCTATTGTCACGTGACCGTCTTGACACACGTGGATTCACATTGTATGGCAGACATGTGACCTAATTGATGAATATGAATGATACTACTGTTGTGAACATGTTACTTTGTGCTTAGCTTTTTTGTGTTGACTCGGCGAGTAAGGTTTTGATTTCAATTTTCCTATTCCTATCCCGAACAAAACAACACCTCTCTCTGATTATATATTGTTTCGTTAATCTAAGAAAAACACAAACAAGAACAAGAATGAAGAGCAGTATTAGGGAAACACTGCAGTCTCTTGAAGCTAATAGGGATGCAGATGCTGTGATAATTGGCGGTATGGTGTTGGATATTCATGCCACGCCTTCAATTCATGCTAATCCAGGAACTACTACCCCTGGCAAGGTTAGTTATGTAGTAATTTTATCCATGAATCTTTGATCCTATCAATCTATACAACAACTCATGATATATGAAATACTTAGTTAGAAATTGACACCGGACACAATACAGACACTAGTAATAATTTGAGAAAAAAGTGTCAGTGTCACACTCAAACGCACCTTCAATTTGAATTGAAGTGCCAGTTCTTAGTAGATATTAGGACTTCATGTTAAGTTAAGATGATGCCATGACGGGGAATTGCTTTTCAGTTCTCAATGTTAAATGATAGATGTTGATGTGCCGGCTCAATCTTGTTAACATTCATTTATTGTTATTTCTATTCTTTTCGTTCTATTGTTGCCGGCTATCTATCTTAATCTGGTAAGTTTTCAGGTTTATTATGTGCAAGGTGGTGTTGCAAGGAATGTAGCAGAATGCATGTCAAAGCTAGGAGCAAAGCCATACATGATCAGTGCTCTTGGGTTTGACATGGCTGGTAAAATCTTTTAGTTATATCAAATCATCTTAAGTTTTATCTTCTTGCATTTCTCACGGCTAAGAGTCGAGACTTTAGAGGTGTCAGTTCATGGCATTTTCAGTTGGCCTAAAGTGAAATTTATCAATTATTCTCATTGGAAACATTTCTGTGATTCATTTATCTAAATTTGGATATACGCTTTCGTTCTATACTTACTACTTAGAAACTAAAGAAGAAAACTATACTGTTCTTCTTCATACGGAAAATGAAAGGAAATTGTGCAGTAACGATCTAGAAGTACTTTTTCTCATGATATGCAATTAATCTAATTAGAGTTATACTGTAACATTATAGATCTGATTGCACCTGCAAATGGCTTACTTACATAGTGATGCCTCAGATTTTTCAGACTACCTTTTATAACTTGGATTCCTAAATATCATATTAGATTTTCTACTCTTAGCTAATTAACTTGTTAAGTACATATATTAATGATCCTTGAGTGACTGAAAGCATTTAATCCTCTAAAATAATACGATAATCGTTTTCTTTAGCATGGAAAGGCAAAATGATAATTGAGAAACCAACATGTGCTTTATAAATTCTCTCATGTCTACAATTAACAAATTTTAGAGTATCTAACTTGATAATGTTTTGATATATTATATCCTTTTATGGTTGTGAAATGATATATATACTTGTAAGTTGTAACGCAAGTCAGTCAAGAAGCTTCAACGGTTGATTCTTACCATGATACATGTGTATAAAAAGACAATTTGACCAGAAAGACATTTGACAAATAATTGAGGCAAGAAATTTACAAAATTCTACCCTAATTTTCTCTTTATTTTTTGGTCTAGGAAATCTACTGTTGGAACAGTGGAAAACTGCTGGCCTATCAACACAAGGTAAGCTCTTATTTCTTTTCGGCTCATCTTTGTATAGATTTGTTATAGGTTTTAATAAAGTAAGATACTGACTCATTGCATATTATTGAATTTGATGTAGGTATTTTGAAGAATAAAGATATTGAGACTCCAGTTGTATGCAATATATTTGATGTTAATGGCGAGGTAGCTGCTGGTGTTGCTAGTGTGGAAGCTCTTGTAAGTTGATCATTCAAGTATTAAGCCAGCTAAAAGATATAATCACAGCTGTTAATATAAAAGACTACGCAGATAAAAAATCTCATTTGATTTATTGTTGCAGGAAAAATATCTGACACCTGACTGGATCTTACGCTTCAGGAGCACTTTACTTTCTGCTCCAGTGTTGATGGTCGATGCAAATCTGAGTGGTCCTTCCCTCGAAGCTTCTTGTAAAAGTAAGCTTCATCTACCCTTTTAAGTATCTCCACCTCTGTCTCTACTGCATTATAAACTCACTGCAAATTATATATTGTTTGGTTCATAAATATCTTTGTTCTCACTTCTCAGTGGCGGCTGACATGGGATGCCCTGTCTGGTTTGAGCCAGTGTCGGTTACGAAATCCAGAAGAATCAGTTCTATTGCCAAGTATGTGAGTGCCATGCTTTGTACAAACATGATATTATTTCTCAAATCTATTTCATGGTTTGGTTAAGGTGTTCATGAGAGTACTACATTTGTCTCTAAATATAAGCCTCCTTTGGGAAAATCCCCCTAAATGTGAACATTTCAAATTACTAGATACATTTTTTAGTAGTATTAACTAGGAGTATATTTGAAAGAGAAAAAAAATGTATCTAGAAATTTGAAATGTTCATATTTAGGGGTATTTAGTGTCTATATTTTAATGAAGTCATCAATATCCATTCATTCAACCTTCTGCTAGCATCACTATAGATGCATTACACGGCACATCAGACTTGCTTAAACTTAACAAAATTGGATGGTGGTCATGCTTATAAAATTCATTAATACTAGTATCAAAATTGTTTTGTGTGACATGTGTGCATGCTTTGTTTAGGTAACTTTTGCTTCTCCAAATGAAGATGAGCTTATTGCAATGGCAAATGCTTTATCTGGCAGTAATGAGTTTCAGCCACTTAAAGAAAACCATAAAAAAGATAACCTATCCGCAGGATCTTTGTTTCAATTACTGAAACCAGCAGTGTTAGTTTTGCTAGAAAAAGGCATTAAAGTAGTCCTAGTGACCTTAGGCTCAAATGGAGTATTTTTATGCAGTAAAGGAGGGCCAAGTTGCTTTAAAACTCCTGTAGCGAAAACAAATCGGAGTGGTTTTGGTGGACAACTATACGAGGCTGTTATGCAAAATTGTCCACCTAATTGTTATTCTGGTTTTTCAGAACATGATAGAAGTAATCGTCTCTTTGCTGTGCATTTGCCGTCGCTCCCTGCTTCAGTTGTGAGGCTTACAGGGGCTGGTGATTGCTTAGTTGGTGGAACACTCATATCAATTTGTGCAGGATTAGATATAATGCAAAGCGTGTCTGTTGGCATTGCAGTGGCTAAAGCTGCTATTGAGGTGGAGGCAAATGTCCCTTCCGCTTTCAGTTTAGCTGTCATTGCAGGTAAGATTTTATCTATGCATTTAATTATAGTCTATGTAGCACTCACACTTGAGATTGAAGGTGTGTCCGGTGTTCGATACACGTTAGTGTTCGTCACTGACACAATACTGACACATGTCGTTACATTCAATCACTTTTATTTTCTTAAATTATTAGAAACGTCACTGACACAATACTGACACATGTCGTTACATTCAATCACTTTTATTTTCTTAAATTATTAGAAATGTCAATGTATCAGTGTCAGTATTGTGCACTGTGTCTGTGTATGTGCCAATGTTTCATAGATTATATTCATATCCATATTATATGCATGTCTATTTGCTTCATTGTTCCATATTTGTTAATAGCCATATTCATATGCATGTAGAATTGTAACAGTTTTTAAGATGTGCAAAATTCATATGAAGCCCAATAATAAATAGTTATTGCCAATAACTATTTATTTGGATTCTCATGAGAATTGCAAAAATAGGAGGAACCTTGTGAAGCCTATGATGTGGCCATCTCTACTAAAGACAAATTTATTGATAGCAAAAAATCATAATAATTGTGTGATATATTCAACTCTGAAGAATTAGACAACATAATCGCTAACCAATTAATTTGCAACCTCTTATACATTTAATCAACAGCTTTCAATCATATGGCCTCTTTTGATCTGATGAGCAATTTAAAACATGTGAAAGTAAATTCCTTATGTTATGTATACCAACATACATTGAAATATATAGAGTTAGCCATGCGGACCGAGTATTCCTCTCATGTTAGTGAACTTTATGTGCGATGGGGAGGTTTGTAATTTGCTATAAAACTCCTAAGGCTTCACATTAGGGCTAGAAATGAGTTACGCCAAGTACATATTGGTTCAACTCAACTAGATAAGAATTGGTTTATCAAAGTTCAACAAGGATTTGTGGTGTTTTTTTCAGCTTATGGTCTACTAGCGGTTGACTTCGTTTTACGGAACTGGGGGCTTGACTTATTTTACAAATATAGAATTAATTAATTGAATAGTGTATCTTTTCAATTATGAATTTAATATTTTTATAAGGTTTTAATTAGTGACTAATAATCATGGGAGTTGTGTGATATTCTGTTCTACTGTTTTTCTTGTGCAGATGATGCCAAGCATGTATTTTGTCATGCTAAAATGCTCTTTCACCAATCAATGTTGTAGATTTTGAATGAGGATCAGATTAACAACCTCCCTTGGGGCTTACAAAAAAGTATGGCTGGTACATCATCCCAAGTTTTCATGCCTTAGAAATACTGACTACTTTAGGAATCAAGTTAGTTGGACACAATGACATGTTTTACTAGTATACTAGGTCATTTGCCCCCAATAATTTACTAGTATAAATAAAAATAATTGTTGCAAGGGGAGCCATATCTTGTTCTTCATTTCAATATATTCCTCATAACCTTTTTTTTAATTAATACACCTCATATATTTATTTTTTATTTTATTGGAAATGCAAAAGCCTTATTTCAATCAATAATCTTAGACTAGATTTCTCATAGATTTCTTTTACAAGATGTAATCAAATTTGAAGTGTGTTGGACACAAGATAATTCTGTCTACCAAAATTTAAATTTTAGTTTTCACTAAGCCCTTACACTAAACTCTTAGGTAATAATAATATATGATACTTTCTAATGAAATTTTTATCTCATTTCTATTATATATTACTTCATGTGTCATATATTAAGTGTTATTTTTTTTACAGTAATGTATTAAGTGTTATTTTTAGTTTTTTTTTTCAACTAAGTGTTATCAGCCAAATTAAAGGATATAACAATTTTTACAAAATTATATTATCAACCATTTAGTTATTGTCATAAATATGATAAATGAAAATAAAGTTAAACTTTTTAAAAAATATTTTACTTAAAAAATTTAAAAGTTATGTATATTAATTTTGTGATATTCTGTCAAAAATAAATTATGATATAACTTTTTTTTATGATACAAGTTTTGTGATATACTAATTAGAATAAAATAAGTAACATGAGAAAATGAGATATTCACATTTAGTAAAAAATAAAAAAATAAAAAAAGAGATATTCACAAGAACATTGTGCCATAAATTTAGTTTGTTTTAAAAGATTGTTGAAGTCCAAAACAGAAAAAAAAAAAAAAACTAATAACAAAGGTATTAAGCCAATCCATTGTCCACCAGAATTGAGCTTGCTATTCAAAACATGAAAAGCGAAGAAAAATGTATGCATATTATTCACCAAAAAGTTAGCGGACATTGAATTTCCTGTAGAAGTTATAATTGAACTTCTCCTTTATTTCCACATCATATGCAATCATGCACTAGAAACTAAACTTGTCAATAACAGATTTATGGCAACAATTTGATTCTCTGCAACTTAGAGTTTTAGAGAAAACTAGTTGAATAGTTTGATAGACTTCATGCTAGGGCTGTGCATCGGGCGGGTATGGTCGGATTCGGGCCCCAATATCTTAATCTGAAGCAAACCGATGAGCCTAGAAACAAAACCACTTCCGACCATCTAAGATAATGGGTATGGCGGGTAACGGGTTCGGCGGGCGACGGTTATGGCGGGTGGTTTATTTCGGGTGAGAGTAGAGATGATTCATCTTCTTTGCCGCTGCGGCGCTGCTTGCTCTCACTGTAGGTATCGTCGACAGTCGACCATGGAAGAAGAAAGCAAGAAGCTTGTGAAATATGAGGCAGATGAAAAGTTGAAAATACTAGTATTTTTCTAGATCTGAAAAGAAGTTGGGATGGAAACATTTACTCAAAATATAAATAAAAAAAACAATGGTCGTACTTATTGAAAGCGTGTAAGAAAAAAAGTGATAGATGTATGTCAGAGAAAGTGAGTAGTTCAAAGCAAATAAATAAATAAATATACTACTATGTCATATAGTAGTAGTAGGTACCAGTACTTTTGTAGTTTTGTTGTGTCTAAAGAAAAACTAGTGGTAGACATGAAAAGAAAGATTTGACTGACATATCCATATGCTATGTAGGTGTAACTTATTCGGTCGGGCTGGGTATCTACGAAAGTAAATTGTTAAAACCGCACCCGCCCATTAATAGTCATGTAAAACTGAATTTTTTAAATAGGCAACCCGTAAACCATATGAACCCGACCCGTCATTGTATTTATGTATCGGTTTGATCGGTTTTGGGTGGGTCGGTAATTTTTGCACAGCCCTACTTCATGCTACGTGTATGCATTTGCAAGTGATTTTTCATTAGGTAAGGTTGCTCCAATATTACCCCTTCGGACTCCATATCTCTTTTGACTCTATATATATGAGAGGTTAATAATTAACAAAAGAGATGTTAATTAATTAAATATTCAAACGCGTTGTCGCAGCAGCGCAGTAGTAAGTAGTAGTAAGTAGGTGTTGGAAATTGAATGGAAATGATGTGCAAAAGAGCTTGGTTTTATAAGAACACAACATTTTTGTTGTTGTGAATTTTGAAAAGTTGTTAAGTCCCACATTGGAAAACCTTAACATCTAATGAGTGTTTATATACTAAAGTCCCACTTACAAGGGTGTGCCCTTGGGGTATAAATGTTTTGTGGATGGGAGAGAGCGCAATCAATCTTGACCATCACGCGCGCGCCGCTGTCCGGCCGGCTCGGATCGGATCTGGATCTGGGCTTTGGGCTTGCTTGTGTGATGTATTAATTTTTTGGTGACCGAAAAATTAAGTCTTGCGTTTTCTTAACCTAAACAAAAAGAGCACAGAATTAAGAAAAAACCAAGTCATAAAAACGGTTTATGACAAATCCGTTTTCTGATCCAATTGATTCAATTCCATTATTCCCTTTGTCTTCAGTTTTATTTTTTGTATTCATTGCTTTTCATTGCTAATTATTCAGTAATCAGAATATATTGCCTTGCCATTCTTCTTCTCAATATACGAAATACAGAACAACAAACACACAAAAAAATTCTCTCGGCAAAATACTTCTCAATCGTTATTTTGCTTGCTTTTGTTTCAGAAACAGAATTGGTAATTCTTTACCAATATTCGAGTGATTAGTTTACTAATCATTATCATCGAGGGTGTAATTCTTGACCGGTTTTCTACAAGTGCAGTAGATTATCGGTATACTTTGAACGAAGCTGTTTTATCCTGGAGGCGTCGCGGTAAACTTAAGAGCTGCTTGCACAATTGGCAGTACCACGAAACGTCTTAAAGAAAGCGACCTGGTCGTGACTCAGCTACGATTTTTCGGTTGGCATTTTTAGTTACTGTTTTAAAAACTTTGTTTTTGCAAATTCTGTAATTGTTTTACAACAATTTTAAGACGATTTCAAACTGCCATGTCGACCGAAGATATTGTTGCTACTGCCACTGGTGCTACTGATAAGTGTAACACCCCAATTTTTGACCTCGAATCCGTTTTCCGTTTTGTGATAAAAATATCAAAAATGTTTTGTTTCAAATAATATGTCATCACGTCTGTTCTTTTTTCGCCGTTTTGCTTAAGTTCCTTTTAATCACTTATTGCGGTCGTACTTTTATTTATCATCATTATTATCACTATATCACTATTATCTTCTCTTATTACTACCTTTTAATCAAAATCTTTTTTTTAACAAAAAAAACGTGTTCTTTACTTATTTATTTATTTATTTATCTTTTTCTCTACTTTTTTATTATTATTTATTATCATTATCATAATTAACCCTTCTTTTTTCCAATTTATTTATTTCTTTACTTAAAAATAATCACAAATGGTATATATAATTATAAAAATTAAAAACAGTCTTTTCTTTCCTTTTTTTTCGTTCGTTCCTTTTTTTCTGTCTTTTTGTTATTGTTTTTCTTGTCTCAAGAAGGAAAGCCAGAATTGAAGCAGAGGAAGTTGAAAACCCAGCAGGAAACACAAAATCACAAAACTTACAAAAAAACAAATGTCCAGCATTGTGAAAACGACAGAATTTCTGCCATTGCCTTTTTCATTACCTTCGTTTTTCAAACCAAGTCTGTTGCAACAAAGTGCCTCTGCACTTTCCTACTTCAATTCCTAAAAACCCTAAATTCCAACGATATAACAGAACATCACAAAAAAAAGGGGGGACGGCCGATCTAAGAAAAAAGCAAAGAACACAAATCATACAGAACTGAAAAACCCTTCATAACTATACATTTTTCACCTTCAATCACCAAAACAAAAAACCTAACATAATCGAAAAACAACACAGAAACAAAAAACCCCTTTACATCACAAAAAAAAAAACAAAAAAAGAACTCTAACCCTCAACTATCATAAACCAAAACCGAACCTTCACAGCTCCGATTCCTCAGTTTTCTTTTTCTCTCGCACAAAGAAGAAAGGGAAAAGTCAGAGAAAGAAGGGTTCGAAACCGAGAGGAGCAGATCGAAAGGAAAGGAAAGGAAAGGAAAAGGAAAAACTTACTAGAAGTGTCACTGCAAGGAAGGTAACAACTTCAAATCCTTCGTTCTTTATTCTCATTCATTCACATGAACACATAAATCTAGGTTTTTTTCACTTTTTGCATGTATGAATGATGAACCCATATTGTTTATTGCATGTTTGAACGGCTAATTGCATGATTAGGACAAATCCATGAGTTAGGATTTCAGATTTTAGAGATTTGGGGGTTAGGGTTTTCGGATTCATGAAGATCGATCTGTTTGATATGATGTTTGTTTGTATTTTTTGTTGATGAATCCGTGTTTAGGATAGGATTTTAGGTATGGTTAGTGTTGATGATTTTTGTTTTTTTCGCAAGTTTTGATTTTTTTTTTGGGGTTTGGGATTGTTGTTCTGTTCTTGAAGAAACAGAGAGAAAGAAAAAGGGGAATAGAAAGAACAGAGAGCGTGAGAAAGAAAAATGAACTTAACCAAATGAAGAAAAAAACCTAATAATCCCTCCCATACTCGTTTTTCTACGCGCGCCCCCCTAGGGCTGCTGCGCGCACCCCCAACCGGTTGTTGAACCGGGTCATGGACCGGGTTGGGTTTGACCCGGTTCTCTAAAAAGTTGATTTTGGGCTTCCCCTTTCAGCCCAATCCGTTTTCTGTCCTTTTTTTGTGTGTATGTGATTTTGTTTTTTTTTGCAATTGATGTTTCATTAATTTTATTTGCATTCATATATACATGCATTATATTTGTATGCTTTTAGATGTTTTTTGCCATAAAAAAAATATATGTGTGAATTTTTTTGTTTCTTTGAGAATTACTAAGTTCATATATATATACAAAAGTAAAAAAGGCTTTCAAAAAAAACTTTTCTCTAATAGAAAGAAAAAACAATAATGTTTTCTTTTTAACTATTTTAATATCAAGAATAAAAATGCTTGTTTGTCATGACTTCACTTTTTTATTAGTTGTTTAGCATATAAAAAATATTAAAAAAAATATATATACAAAAACAACAAAAAATGCTAGAATTTAAATGTGCTTTCTTCTTCTTTGCTATTTAGATATGATATATCTTCATGTTTTTTTTTTCTTTGCATATGTTAGAGATAGAACCATTTGGATCATGTGCACGCTCATGCATTTTTAATATGATACATTTTACACTACAATTCACATGCCACACTACAATTTCACATAATATGATTCACTTCACATTTTTACATGCATACATGCATTTAGATTAGGACAATGCATCATTTTAAAAATGCACGTTAGAGACAATATCTTACATTTTAGATCATTGAGCTCTAACACTTGCAATAAAAGTTAAGGACCATTTTGGCCTAAATTCATGCATTCATACTTTGGTATTTGTTTCTTTTCTTTTTTTGTTTCTTCTTGATTGAGCTTGTGTTGCTTCTTGACTTAACATGATTAGTATGACTATAAGAGCCCCTTGAATGATTGTTTTTGTTTTATATATATATGTTCTCGACTGAAAATATTTATGCCCTTATGATTGACTATGACACTAAAAAATGATAAGTACACATTCATGCTAATCTTACATGTTATGTGATTTTCTTCATTTTTTTTTGCTTCTTGATAATGTTATTGCTTGACCTTTCGTAAGTGGTTTGTGTGCTTGTGCTTGCTCTTGTTGTGACTAAGTGCAAAATAGTCCTTTCTTTTTACCTCCGTCTCATTTTCACACACATCTCACTCTTTTAAAAAATGCTACTTTCTTCTTACCATGTCTTTTAGGTGCATTTCATTCTCATATTTATTTTTCGCACTTGCATTTTATTTTATTTATAGCTTTGTGCATCGCATTTATTTATTTATGTCATTTATTATTATTTGCTCAATTCGATATGGTTGTAAATATTAATTATTCAATTGGGTTGTAATAGCATAGGACTTTGTTTATTGTTTTTACTGCTTTCCTAGCTTACACTACACACACAATGCCATAAATTCATTTCCAAGCGAGAGAGCTTATAATCAAATTTCAATTGGTTATGAGGTCTCTTGCGACAAAATCTCTTGCCTATCCAAAAAACGCGATATTTGAAAAGATAACAAAACAATCGTAGGTCCATTTTAGTCGCAACGTCATTATATCATTTAACTATATATATTACACTTAACTTCTTTTTATATATAACAAAATTTATACTTTCTTACAACTTTTTCTTTCTCTTAACAACATTTTCTTTACAATACAATAATTATGTTTCTTTCAAGAAAACCTTTTTTTTTACAAGCAAAAAATATATTTACCTTTCTTTCCTTTTATTCACCTTAAGGAAAATCCTTTTAACCTTTTTTTACCTTTTACTTACACTTAACTTGTTTATAACAAAACTTACACTTTCTTACTATTTCCTTTCTTTTAAACACTTCCTCTACAATACAATAATTACTTTACTCTCAAAAAAATTCTTTTTACAAAAGAAAAAAATATATTTACATTTCTTTTCTTTTATTTACTTTTTTTAAGAAAAATTCTTTTAACTTTGGTTTTACTATCTTTTCACTTTTAAGAGACTTCTATCATTCTTTGTCTCAAATTTTGACGATCCTTATAAACATTGCAAGAATTCAATCATTCTCCTATCAAAGGGGGAATGATTTAGTGTGTTTATATTGATCTTTAAAAGGTGAGGCTTAAAATGACATTAATCTCTTTCTTCTTTTCTTCTATACAATTTCTCCCTCCATTCTCAAAAGCATGTATCAAAAAGCACAAAAACATATAAGAGGTTACCATGGAGTACCATGGGCGCTTGGGGTGCTAACACCTTCCTTAAGTGCAACTAACCCCCTTACCTAGAATCTCTATCTTTTAAAGGTTTTCAATTTTTCCCCTCCTTTGGAAATGAAAAATAAAACTGTAGTGGTGGTTGTCTCAAAAATCCCGCAACAATAAGCCATTCAAATTCGAAGGCACTCACTTCAACCGTTGGCAACAGAAAATGTTTTTCTTCTTAACCTTAAAAAAGGTTGCTAACGTGTTGAGTGAGCCTATGCCTATTGTTCCAGAAATTGATAGCACCAATGGTAAGAAACCTGTGGATGATGCAAGTGCTTCTAATGCAATTGAATCATCAACACAGCCTACGGCTGCGGATATTTTACAGCTTAAGAAAGAATTACTCCTATGGAAAGAAAATGATTATCTCTGTAAGAATCATATTCTGAATGGTCTTGCTGATGACCTATATGATTATTACTGCAAATGTGCTACTGCTAAAGAGGTTTGGGAGGCTCTGATAAAGAAGTACGATACTGAGGAAGCAGGTGTCAAAAAATATGCTGTGAGCCGCTATCTCAGGTATCAGATGGTGGATGAAAGGTTTGTTGAAGTGCAGTCCCACGAGCTGCAAAAGATTGCTCATGAAATCATGAACGAAGGTATGACTCTTGATGAACAATTTCAGATTGCTGTTATCATTGACAAACTGCCCCCTGGTTGGAAAGATTTTAAAAATACTCTTCGTCATGAAAGAAAAGAATTTTCAATTGAAAGTCTGATTACTAGCCTTAGAATTGAGGAAGAGTCTCGGAGACAAGACCAGAAGGAAGAAGTCATGATTGTTGCTAATAACAACAAAAAGAAATTCGGTGCGGTTCTGAAGCCTACGGGCAAACCACTTAAGAAACAGAACCGCAATCCTAATCAGGCGAACCAAATTAAGAATGGGAATCCTTCACAGGCTCCCAATGGTAAACAGCAACAGCAGCAGCAGCCACCACCTAGAAATGATGCTGGTCAATTCCTATGCTACAACTGTGGAAAACCAGGTCATATGGCTAAAAAATGTAAGAACAGGCCTAAACCTGGTGCTTCTAATGCTCAAGCTAACCTGACTGAAGAATTCATCGCCATGATTGCTGAACTGAACATGGTTGGTGGAACTGATGGTTGGTGGATGGACACTGGTGCCTCTCGTCATGTCTGTTATGATCGTGCTATGTTCAAAACATACACAGCTGTTGAGGACAAAAAGGTGCTGTTGGGAGATGCTCACACCACTAATGTTGCTGGTATTGGTGATGTGGAGCTGAACTTCACTTCTGGAAAAACTTTGATCCTAAAGGATGTTATGCATGCTCCTGAAATTAGGAAAAATCTTGTATCTGGGTATCTTTTGAATAAGGCTGGGTTTAATCAGGTTATAGGGGCTGATTTGTACACCATTACTAAAAATGGTATTTTTGTTGGGAAAGGGTATGCAACTGATGGTATGTTTAAGCTTAACATTGATATGAATAAAATGTCTCCTTCCGTTTACTCTTTGTGTGATTTTAATTTATGGCATAATAGACTCTGTCATGTTAATAATCGTTGCATCTCAAATTTAAGTAATTTGGGACATATACCGAAACTAAACACAAATGAATTAGATAAATGTGAATTTTGCAGTCAAGCTAAAATAACTAAAAGTTCTCATAAGTCCGTAACAAGAGAATCTGAACCGTTTGATTTAATACATTCAGATATTTGTGAACTTGACGGAACTTTAACCAGAAATGGGAAACGTTATTTTATTACCTTTATCGATGATTGCTCTGATTTCACCTTTGTTTATCTAATGAAAAATAAAAGCGATGCTTTTGATGTGTTTAAGAATTTTATGACTGAAATTGAAAATCAATTTAGTTGTAAAATAAAGAAGTTCCGAAGTGATCGAGGAACTGAATATAATTCCAGTTTATTTAATGAATTTTATAAACAACATGGAATTATACATGAAACGACTGCACCATATTCCCCTGAAATGAATGGTAAAGCAGAAAGAAAGAATAAAACTCTTACAGAATTAGTCGTTGCTATAATGTTGAATTCAGGTGCCGCTACTCACTGGTGGGGGGAAATTATATTGACTGTTTGCTTTGTCTTGAATAGAGTTCCCAAGTCAAAAACGAAAATATCTCCGTATGAGATATTAAAGAAAAGACAACCAAACTTGTCTTATTTAAGAACTTGGGGATGTCTGGCATATGTCAGGATTCCAGACCCGAAGCGAGTTAAACTCGCTAGTAGAGCCCATGAATGTGTATTCATTGGGTATGCGGCAAACAGTAAGGCATATAGATTTTTTGATCTAAATGCTAAAATTGTCATAGAATCAAATGATGCTGATTTCTATGAAAATAAATTTCCCTTCAAATTAAATAATAGTGGGGGCAACGGAAACAGTGGGGGCACTGAAACGAGTCACATTCCTGTGATAAGAGATTCTGAAAGCAATGACACAAATGAATCAGAACTTCGAAGAAGTAAACGAGTAAGAGTTGCTAAAGAATTTGGACCAGAATATGTGTCCTTTGCAATAGAAGAAGATCCAGCAAATCTTCAAGAAGCCTTGACATCTCTGGATGCAGATTTATGGCAAGAAGCTATTAACGATGAAATGGATTCTTTAGAATCCAATCAGACCTGGCACTTAGTTGACTTGCCACCTGGATGCAAACCAATTGGTTGTAAATGGGTTTTGAAAAAGAAACTAAAACCTGATGGCACTGTTGATAAATACAAGGCTCGCCTTGTAGCCAAGGGTTTTAGACAAAAAGAAAATATAGATTTCTTCGACACTTTTTCTCCGGTCACAAGAATCACGTCCATAAGGGTACTAATAGCAGTTGCTTCGATTTATAATTTAATAGTACACCAAATGGATGTGAAAACAGCTTTTTTAAATGGTGATCTAGAAGAAGAAATCTATATGGAACAACCAGAGGGTTTTGTAGTTCATGGACAAGAAAATAAGGTCTGCAAATTAGACAAGTCATTGTATGGGCTAAAACAGGCTCCTAAACAGTGGCATGAAAAATTTGATAATTTGATCATATCGAATGGGTACAAAGTGAATGAGAGTGACAAATGTATTTATTATAAATCAGAAAATAGCATTTGCACTATCATATGTCTATATGTAGACGACTTACTCATATTTGGATCAAATTTGCCTGCAGTGAATGCAGTGAAATCATTGTTGTGTAACAACTTTGATATGAAAGATCTCGGAGAAGCAAGTGTAATTCTTGGAATCAAGATCACTAGGTCTGAAAATGGAATCTCTTTGGATCAATCCCACTATGTGGAAAAGATCTTAAAGAAATATAATTACTTTGACTGTAAACCTGCTAGCACCCCTTACGATCACAGTGTAAAACTTTTCGCGAACACTGGTGAAGGTGTAAGACAAAAAGAATATGCGAGCATCATTGGTAGCCTTAGGTATGCCACTGATTGTACTAGACCCGACATTGCCTATGTCGTGGGATTGTTATGCAGGTTTACTAGTAGACCTAGTAATGAGCATTGGCAAGCTATAGAGAGAGTCATGAGATACTTAAAAAAGACCATGACGCTCGGCTTACACTATCAGAGATTTCCAGCTGTACTTGAAGGATACTGTGATGCCAATTGGAACACCTTGTCAGATGATTCCAAGGCAACAAGTGGTTATATTTTTAATATAGCAGGGGGAGCAGTATCTTGGAAATCAAAGAAACAGACCATATTGGCGCAATCCACTATGGAGTCTGAAATGATAGCACTAGCGAATGCTAGTGAAGAAGCAAGTTGGTTGAGATGCTTACTTGCTGAGATTCCCCTGTGGGAAAAACCTATGCCAACTGTGTTGATCCACTGCGATAGTACCGCGGCTATTGCAAAAATTGAGAACCGTTATTACAACGGTAAAAGACGTCAAATTAGAAGAAAGCACAACACTGTGAGAGATTTCATCACAAAAGGTGCTGTGAGAGTGGATCATGTACGCAGTAATGATAATATAGCAGATCCTTTGACGAAAGGATTAGCTAGAGAGAAAGTCCTAAATACATCTATGAAGATGGGACTAATGCCTATGAATTGTCATGATGGTAACCCAACCTAATAGACTGGAGATCCCAAGAAATAGGTTACAATGGGTAAACAACAAGTCGTGAACAATATGAAAGAATCATGCAAGTGCAAGGTACGCATGAATCCTGAAGCGATAGGTTGAGATAATAGAAACTCTTAATGAGGTCTATACTCTTTACGAGTGAGGTACCAAGCTACAGGAGTACCTCTGATAGACCCACCTATGTGAATGTGGAACTTAGGCCGGTTCCTATGGAATTTTGAGGCAGAATTCCTAGAGCGTTCATGAAATCTGGGATAGATGTGCAAGGCCATTAAAGCACGGGCTTATTAGAATACACCCTAAAGAGAAAGGTTGTGTGCAGGTTTGAGGAAAAGCTGAGATAGAGTTCAAGACATGAGTCACTCTTGTTAAATCAGACTCTTACTTGCTATGTAAAGGTTCAAGTCAAGAGACACCTTTGCTTATGCACAATTTTTCAGAAACGTTTTAACGTTACTTCTGAAACAACTCTTCTAAATTCAAGTGGGGGATTGTTGGAAATTGAATGGAAATGATGTGCAAAAGAGCTTGGTTTTATAAGAACACAACATTTTTGTTGTTGTGAATTTTGAAAAGTTGTTAAGTCCCACATTGGAAAACCTTAACATCTTATGAGTGTTTATATACTAAAGTCCCACTTACAAGGGTGTGCCCTTGGGGTATAAATGTTTTGTGGATGGGAGAGAGCGCAATCAATCTTGACCATCACGCGCGCGCCGCCGCCGCTGTCCGTCCGGCCGGCTTGGATCGGATCTGGATCTGGGCTTTGGGCTTGCTTGTGTGATGTATTAATTTTTTGGTGACCGAAAAATTAAGTCTTGCGTTTTCTTAACCTAAACAAAAAGAGCACAGAATTAAGAAAAAACCAAGTCATAAAAACGGTTTATGACAAATCCGTTTTCTGATCCAATTGATTCAATTCCATTATTCCCTTTGTCTTCAGTTTTATTTTTTGTATTCATTGCTTTTCATTGCTAATTATTCAGTAATCAGAATATATTGCCTTGCCATTCTTCTTCTCAATATACGAAATACAGAACAACAAACACACAAAAAAATTCTCTCGGCAAAATACTTCTCAATCGTTATTTTGCTTGCTTTTGTTTCAGAAACAGAATTGGTAATTCTTTACCAATATTCGAGTGATTAGTTTACTAATCATTATCATCGAGGGTGTAATTCTTGACCGGTTTTCTACAAGTGCAGTAGATTATCGGTATACTTTGAACGAAGCTGTTTTATCCTGGAGGCGTCGCGGTAAACTTAAGAGCTGCTTGCACAATTGGCAGTACCACGAAACGTCTTAAAGAAAGCGACCTGGTCGTGACTCAGCTACGATTTTTCGGTTGGCATTTTTAGTTACTGTTTTCAAAACTTTGTTTTTGCAAATTCTGTAATTGTTTTACAACAATTTTAAGATGATTTCAAACTGCCATGTCGACCGAAGATATTGTTGCTACTGCCACTGGTGCTACTGATAAGCCATTCAAATTCGAAGGCACTCACTTCAACCGTTGGCAACAGAAAATGTTTTTCTTCTTAACCTTAAAAAAGGTTGCTAACGTGTTGAGTGAGCCTATGCCTATTGTTCCAGAAATTGATAGCACCAATGGTAAGAAACCTGTGGATGATGCAAGTGCTTCTAATGCAATTGAATCATCAACACAGCCTACGGCTGCGGATATTTTACAGCTTAAGAAAGAATTACTCCTATGGAAAGAAAATGATTATCTCTGTAAGAATCATATTCTGAATGGTCTTGCTGATGACCTATATGATTATTACTGCAAATGTGCTACTGCTAAAGAGGTTTGGGAGGCTCTGATAAAGAAGTACGATACTGAGGAAGCAGGTGTCAAAAAATATGCTGTGAGCCGCTATCTCAGGTATCAGATGGTGGATGAAAGGTTTGTTGAAGTGCAGTCCCACGAGCTGCAAAAGATTGCTCATGAAATCATGAACGAAGGTATGACTCTTGATGAACAATTTCAGATTGCTGTTATCATTGACAAACTGCCCCCTGGTTGGAAAGATTTTAAAAATACTCTTCGTCATGAAAGAAAAGAATTTTCAATTGAAAGTCTGATTACTAGCCTTAGAATTGAGGAAGAGTCTCGGAGACAAGACCAGAAGGAAGAAGTCATGATTGTTGCTAATAACAACAAAAAGAAATTCGGTGCGGTTCTGAAGCCTACGGGCAAACCACTTAAGAAACAGAACCGCAATCCTAATCAGGCGAACCAAATTAAGAATGGGAATCCTTCACAGGCTCCCAATGGTAAACAGCAACAGCAGCAGCAGCCACCACCTAGAAATGATGCTGGTCAATTCCTATGCTACAACTGTGGAAAACCAGGTCATATGGCTAAAAAATGTAAGAACAGGCCTAAACCTGGTGCTTCTAATGCTCAAGCTAACCTGACTGAAGAATTCATCGCCATGATTGCTGAACTGAACATGGTTGGTGGAACTGATGGTTGGTGGATGGACACTGGTGCCTCTCGTCATGTCTGTTATGATCGTGCTATGTTCAAAACATACACAGCTGTTGAGGACAAAAAGGTGCTGTTGGGAGATGCTCACACCACTAATGTTGCTGGTATTGGTGATGTGGAGCTGAACTTCACTTCTGGAAAAACTTTGATCCTAAAGGATGTTATGCATGCTCCTGAAATTAGGAAAAATCTTGTATCTGGGTATCTTTTGAATAAGGCTGGGTTTAATCAGGTTATAGGGGCTGATTTGTACACCATTACTAAAAATGGTATTTTTGTTGGGAAAGGGTATGCAACTGATGGTATGTTTAAGCTTAACATTGATATGAATAAAATGTCTCCTTCCGTTTACTCTTTGTGTGATTTTAATTTATGGCATAATAGACTCTGTCATGTTAATAATCGTTGCATCTCAAATTTAAGTAATTTGGGACATATACCGAAACTAAACACAAATGAATTAGATAAATGTGAATTTTGCAGTCAAGCTAAAATAACTAAAAGTTCTCATAAGTCCGTAACAAGAGAATCTGAACCGTTTGATTTAATACATTCAGATATTTGTGAACTTGACGGAACTTTAACCAGAAATGGGAAACGTTATTTTATTACCTTTATCGATGATTGCTCTGATTTCACCTTTGTTTATCTAATGAAAAATAAAAGCGATGCTTTTGATGTGTTTAAGAATTTTATGACTGAAATTGAAAATCAATTTAGTTGTAAAATAAAGAAGTTCCGAAGTGATCGAGGAACTGAATATAATTCCAGTTTATTTAATGAATTTTATAAACAACATGGAATTATACATGAAACGACTGCACCATATTCCCCTGAAATGAATGGTAAAGCAGAAAGAAAGAATAAAACTCTTACAGAATTAGTCGTTGCTATAATGTTGAATTCAGGTGCCGCTACTCACTGGTGGGGGGAAATTATATTGACTGTTTGCTTTGTCTTGAATAGAGTTCCCAAGTCAAAAACGAAAATATCTCCGTATGAGATATTAAAGAAAAGACAACCAAACTTGTCTTATTTAAGAACTTGGGGATGTCTGGCATATGTCAGGATTCCAGACCCGAAGCGAGTTAAACTCGCTAGTAGAGCCCATGAATGTGTATTCATTGGGTATGCGGCAAACAGTAAGGCATATAGATTTTTTGATCTAAATGCTAAAATTGTCATAGAATCAAATGATGCTGATTTCTATGAAAATAAATTTCCCTTCAAATTAAATAATAGTGGGGGCAACGGAAACAGTGGGGGCACTGAAACGAGTCACATTCCTGTGATAAGAGATTCTGAAAGCAATGACACAAATGAATCAGAACTTCGAAGAAGTAAACGAGTAAGAGTTGCTAAAGAATTTGGACCAGAATATGTGTCCTTTGCAATAGAAGAAGATCCAGCAAATCTTCAAGAAGCCTTGACATCTCTGGATGCAGATTTATGGCAAGAAGCTATTAACGATGAAATGGATTCTTTAGAATCCAATCAGACCTGACACTTAGTTGACTTGCCACCTGGATGCAAACCAATTGGTTGTAAATGGGTTTTGAAAAAGAAACTAAAACCTGATGGCACTGTTGATAAATACAAGGCTCGCCTTGTAGCCAAGGGTTTTAGACAAAAAGAAAATATAGATTTCTTCGACACTTTTTCTCCGGTCACAAGAATCACGTCCATAAGGGTACTAATAGCAGTTGCTTCGATTTATAATTTAATAGTACACCAAATGGATGTGAAAACAGCTTTTTTAAATGGTGATCTAGAAGAAGAAATCTATATGGAACAACCAGAGGGTTTTGTAGTTCATGGACAAGAAAATAAGGTCTGCAAATTAGACAAGTCATTGTATGGGCTAAAACAGGCTCCTAAACAGTGGCATGAAAAATTTGATAATTTGATCATATCGAATGGGTACAAAGTGAATGAGAGTGACAAATGTATTTATTATAAATCAGAAAATAGCATTTGCACTATCATATGTCTATATGTAGACGACTTACTCATATTTGGATCAAATTTGCCTGCAGTGAATGCAGTGAAATCATTGTTGTGTAACAACTTTGATATGAAAGATCTCGGAGAAGCAAGTGTAATTCTTGGAATCAAGATCACTAGGTCTGAAAATGGAATCTCTTTGGATCAATCCCACTATGTGGAAAAGATCTTAAAGAAATATAATTACTTTGACTGTAAACCTGCTAGCACCCCTTACGATCACAGTGTAAAACTTTTCGCGAACACTGGTGAAGGTGTAAGACAAAAAGAATATGCGAGCATCATTGGTAGCCTTAGGTATGCCACTGATTGTACTAGACCCGACATTGCCTATGTCGTGGGATTGTTATGCAGGTTTACTAGTAGACCTAGTAATGAGCATTGGCAAGCTATAGAGAGAGTCATGAGATACTTAAAAAAGACCATGACGCTCGGCTTACACTATCAGAGATTTCCAGCTGTACTTGAAGGATACTGTGATGCCAATTGGAACACCTTGTCAGATGATTCCAAGGCAACAAGTGGTTATATTTTTAATATAGCAGGGGGAGCAGTATCTTGGAAATCAAAGAAACAGACCATATTGGCGCAATCCACTATGGAGTCTGAAATGATAGCACTAGCGAATGCTAGTGAAGAAGCAAGTTGGTTGAGATGCTTACTTGCTGAGATTCCCCTGTGGGAAAAACCTATGCCAACTGTGTTGATCCACTGCGATAGTACCGCGGCTATTGCAAAAATTGAGAACCGTTATTACAACGGTAAAAGACGTCAAATTAGAAGAAAGCACAACACTGTGAGAGATTTCATCACAAAAGGTGCTGTGAGAGTGGATCATGTACGCAGTAATGATAATATAGCAGATCCTTTGACGAAAGGATTAGCTAGAGAGAAAGTCCTAAATACATCTATGAAGATGGGACTAATGCCTATGAATTGTCATGATGGTAACCCAACCTAATAGACTGGAGATCCCTGGGTAAACAACAAGTCGTGAACAATATGAAAGAATCATGCAAGTGCAAGGTACGCATGAATCCTGAAGCGATAGGTTGAGATAATAGAAACTCTTAATGAGGTCTATACTCTTTACGAGTGAGGTACCAAGCTACAGGAGTACCTCTGATAGACCCACCTATGTGAATGTGGAACTTAGGCCGGTTCCTATGGAATTTTGAGGCAGAATTCCTAGAGCGTTCATGAAATCTGGGATAGACGTGCAAGGCCATTAAAGCACGGGCTTATTAGAATACACCCTAAAGAGAAAGGTTGTGTGCAGGTTTGAGGAAAAGCTGAGATAGAGTTCAAGACATGAGTCACTCTTGTTAAATCAGACTCTTACTTGCTATGTAAAGGTTCAAGTCAAGAGACACCTTTGCTTATGCACAATTTTTCAGAAACGTTTTAACGTTACTTCTGAAACAACTCTTCTAAATTCAAGTGGGGGATTGTTGGAAATTGAATGGAAATGATGTGCAAAAGAGCTTGGTTTTATAAGAACACAACATTTTTGTTGTTGTGAATTTTGAAAAGTTGTTAAGTCCCACATTGGAAAACCTTAACATCTTATGAGTGTTTATATACTAAAGTCCCACTTACAAGGGTGTGCCCTTGGGGTATAAATGTTTTGTGGATGGGAGAGAGCGCAATCAATCTTGACCATCACGCGCGCGCCGCCGCCGCCGTCCGTCTGGCCGGCTCGGATCGGATCTGGATCTGGGCTTCGGCCTTGGGCTTTGGGCTTGCTTGTGTGATGTATTAATTTTTTGGTGACCGAAAAATTAAGTCTTGCGTTTTCTTAACCTAAACAAAAAGAGCACAGAATTAAGAAAAAACCAAGTCATAAAAACGGTTTATGACAAATCCGTTTTCTGATCCAATTGATTCAATTCCATTATTCCCTTTGTCTTCAGTTTTATTTTTTGTATTCATTGCTTTTCATTGCTAATTATTCAGTAATCAGAATATATTGCTTTGCCATTCTTCTTCTCAATATACGAAATACAGAACAACAAACACACAAAAAAATTCTCTCGGCAAAATACTTCTCAATCGTTATTTTGCTTGCTTTTGTTTCAGAAACAGAATTGGTAATTCTTTACCAATATTCGAGTGATTAGTTTACTAATCATTATCATCGAGGGTGTAATTCTTGACCGGTTTTCTACAAGTGCAGTAGATTATCGGTATACTTTGAACGAAGCTGTTTTATCCTGGAGGCGTCGCGGTAAACTTAAGAGCTGCTTGTACAATTGGCAGTACCACGAAACGTCTTAAAGAAAGCGACCTGGTCGAGACTCAGCTACGATTTTTCGGTTGGCATTTTTAGTTACTGTTTTCTAAACTTTGTTTTTGCAAATTCTGTAATTGTTTTACAACAGTAGGTGATCCAACACCTGAAATAAAAAATCCATTCAAAATGATGAAAATGGACAAATACAATGTAAATTAGGATATATTTTCCCATTGTTCTTTCCAAGTTCTTCTTTCAACTTTTTACATAGTAAATCCAAATGTAAATGTAAAGAACAACAAAATATAAATAAATAGACAACCTTGCATATCGCTAAACTCTGACATGTTTTTTGTCTAAAAAAATACTTTGCATAACACAAAACTCCGACAGTCTTCCATAAATAAAAACTTTCACATTCAGTGATGTTCCTACGTTTATTGTAGAATTATTCATCGATACCTATGAAACTACAATTTTTTAAATATAGTGTAAATTAAGATATATTTTCTCGTCGATCTCTCACCTAGTTTCAACTTGTTTCATAGTACTACATCTGTACCAAAATATATGACGTTTTGACCATATCGCACATATTAAGAAATGTAATTAATGTTGTATGAAAAGAGAAATTATGAGTTAGTTTAAAAAATTATCCTTCATTAATAGTACGAGAAAGATAAATTGTAGAGTTAAAAGAAGAAAGAGAAACAAATAGTTAAGGGTATAATAAGAAAAAAAACATTTAATGTTTCATTAGTAATGTAAAGTGACATATATTTTAGTACAATTTTTTTTCCAAAAATATATTTTGATACGGAGAGAGTAATTCACATGTAAATTTCGAGAATAAAATAAAAAAAGTAAAGAAATAGACAACCTAAGAATATCACAAAATACCTATATTTTTTTTGTCAAAACAATAAAACCTGAGGTAAAACATAATTAATTATGTTTGACAAAATTACTTTTATTTTTTTTTATAAAATTATACATTATCCTTGTTGAAATATTAAAAATTTAAGTTTTTTTACAAAAAAAAAAAATTAAATTTTTTACTCATTAATTTTTTTTCTTCGTTATACATCAATTAAATTATTTTTTAACATAATATACTGTATCAATTATAATTTAATCTTTATTTTCAGTTTTTAAGGTTAAAAGTAAAAAAAATAAATTATTTATCCCTTCACTCTCCTCGTTATAAAGTTTAATAAAACATAAAAATTTAAAATATCACCCCCTCCAAAACCCCACAAACCAAACGGATTCTAAAGAGATAATTATTATTTTGAGATGGAAAAAAGTATTTTTTTTTAATCACATTTAAATATTTTTTTTTAACAAAACATTTAAATAATATTTTAACCTTTTTAAAAACAAAAAATGGCTATATATATATATATATATATATATATATATATAAGTTACCACAAAAAACCCATGGCTATAAAGTTTAGTGACTCTTCCATTCCACACTTTACATTACATTCGTCTTTTACGCTGCAACCGACCCGACCGTCTCTCCCTTCCCGCTCACCAAACCTAAAACCTCCTCCTCCTCCTCCGCCTTTTCTCTAGGTCCGTCTCTCTCTCTCTCTCTCTCTCTCTCTCTCTCTCTCTATTTTCGCATTATCATCATTATATTAACCCTTTTCCTTTTCACATTACTATTTTTCCGTTGCGCCGTTCCGATCATGCTGCTTTACACTTTTATCATCGCGTGAACGTTCTTATCTTTTCTCTTTCAATCTCGTTTTTTTTTATCTTTTTTTTTTGTTCCGATCATATACCACGAAATAGGTTTTTTTCTGTTTTGTAACCGACGTTTTTTATTTATTTATTTATTAATTTTTGCTATCAAACAACAAATTTGAAAAACGAAATCATATTTTAGGTCAAATTTGTTTAACTAGGTCAATCGATTTTGATTGAAAATTTATAACTATTCTCATAACGATTTGTTTTGTTTTGTTTTGTTTTGATTTGATAGATTTAATTTTGAGTGATTATAGCTTTTCAAACAATTTTGATTAATAGTTGAAACTTGCCAAATTATTGGTTATTAGGTCAAACGTGAAGAACATTTGGGGTAATAAGACTGTAAGTATGCATGTTTTTTCCTTCTTTTCTTCCTAATTTGACAGTTGACAGCGTAGTATATATAGTATAGTATTTTTAGAAATACCGTAGCGATGGGGTTCTATGATAAGCACAACAATGCTGGTGGAAGAGATCCAGATTTCGGTGCTATCTTTATTTCAAACAATGGATCGAAAAGGGAATGTTTTAAGAGGGGGTTATTTGGGCTCCCGTCTTCTTATATCCCCTTTGTCGAGAAGATTAAAGAGGGGACAGCTTTGTTTTTATTTGAGTATGAGAAAAGAGTACTTCATGGTGTTTTCAAGGCTACTTGTGATGGCGGTATCAATATTGTTCCCAACGCATTTACTACGTTGGGGATGCAATGTCCTGCTCAGGTGAGAACACCCGGTTGCTTAAATTTGTTTATTTTAGTGGGTGCATGATATACTTTTGATTCTGAGTGCATGAAACAATTTTTGTGTTAATACCGTTGTCTTACTTTGCCATTGGTTTTATGCTTTAGATTAAGTTCGTTACAATTTGGGATTGTAAGCCACTTCCTGAAAAGATATTCAAAGATGCAATCAGAGAGAATTACTTTTCTGCTAACAAGTTTCACTTTGGGCTATCTGAAGATCAGGTCTGCACTTGTACATGATTGGTTTTCGGTGAAATGAAAAGGTTTTTTTAAAGGTTATTTATAATCAGTATGTTTTTTGAACTGTTTTCAGGTCTATAAACTTCTACATTTGTTCAGCATGAACAGGCCAGAACCGGAGGTTCCTAGGAGACATATGTCTAGAAAAGATGATATGAAATCAGAACGGTACCCGGCAGGTAAAGTTGGAAGATCTGTTGGTCATGGAATGCTTGATGAAAGTGTTCAAAATGACCAAATTTTGGGTGACAATAATTCATCCATCTTGATGCGTAATTACCAAGGAGATTCTTCACAGTACCAAGGAGATTCTTCACAGTACAATGCATTCAGTGTGGATGAAATTTTAGTAAACAAACAAAGAAGGTCTTCAGAGCTTGAAGTGGACTATACAGGTGGATATGTTGGTGATTATTTGCAATCAAATGATGAAACTAGATTTGCTGCACGCAACAATGAAGATTATATAGATATCTATGCTGCCAAGCCCACTCTGGATACTGCAAATGGATATGTTGGTGATTATTTGGCAACAAGAGATGACAGCAGGTTTACGACCCATGAGAACAAAGATTATATGGGTACACATCTCAGGCCTTACACTGTAGATGGATACTCCAACATGCCATCTGATAAATTACGAGTTCACGGTGATGGCAGGTCACCAATTAGTGATAGGTTGATGGGTGAAGAATTAAGAAAGACAGATAAGAGGATGATATTTTCAGATAATATTCCCAATATACATGATTCCAATGTTGATCTGCCTGTCTTCTACAGCAAGCCCTTTTTAGAGCAAAATTCTTTGCCTGAAAATCATCTCAGGTCAACTTCTGATATGATTCACCAATACCATTTAAACACTTGTGCAACACAAAGAGACGAGAGTTCTATTCTGTATGATTCAGATGCTCCTGGCTTAAATGCCAGAAAGTTATCATCTTTTGGAATTAATAATGGTTCTGAGTCAATGACAGAAAGACTTTCTCCTTCAACCAACTTCGGAAGGAATTCAGTGAGGCATACTGAACTGAAAGACAGATACAAATGGCAGAATATTGGTGATTGTTTTTCAAATCCTGTATTGTATGGCAGCAACAGGGATTGTATGCCTTTCAATGAGGCTCGAAATTCTGACCAGTTGGCATCAGAATCTGCTTTATATGAGTCTTGCAATTACAATCCTTCCTTAAAGTCTTCGCCAGCTCCCATCCCTTCTTCAGATATTGGTAATAGTGGCAGGACACATGAACAATTTCCTTCTTGGTTTGATAACCACGAATCATTTTTAGGCAATAATATTTATCCCATGGCAATGGAAAACTATCCGAGTCATGGGATAACACTACCAAAGAACAATGAAACACTAAGTCCTGATGTTCCTCTGGCAAATGAGGGTCATTTTCAAGACCAATATGATGATCTATTGGATCATGGATATGATATTGGGTATTATGGTGATTCTCAAAATGGTGATCATGGTCATCCAAAGAGAAAAAGGGATGTGTTTTCTCGATTATCTGTTGCGCAGAATCTTAACAAACGAAAAAATAGAGACAATGCACAGAATGAAGAACATGATTTAATTACTTCAGTTGATGAAGTGATGGAAATGGTTCGTCAGAGTCACAACCACAGTATGACAAAAAGAAAGCCAAAGCCCAGTCTGCACAACAATGCAGAAAGTTTGAGGGGTAAAACTCAAATCAGTAGTCAGAGGAAGAAAAATGATTGCTTTGAAAGTGCCTTGGAACACAAAAAGGATGAAAGTTCGAGGAATAAAACTCAAATCAGTAGTCCGAGGAAAAAGAGAGACTGCTTCCAAACTGCTTTGCAACACAGTGAGGATGAAAGTTTGAGCAATAAAACTCAAATCAATAGTCTGAAGAAAAAAAAGAAGGGAGATTGTTCCGAGAATGCCTTGGAAGATCTAAAAATGAATTCCACAACTGTGACTGGAGGCAGTCCTAAAACAAAAGCCAAAGAGGTAGATTTTGTTGATTTCAAGCGTCGAAGCAAGGTGAATAAACATACTGATGATATTGAGAGACTCTCCAATGAGAGTAAAAAGAGTGAGAACTTGGTGCTTGTGCAACAAAAGAGAAGAAAGTTGATTCGCCCTAATTTCAACAAGAGTTCATCTCTTGAAAACAAAGACAAGGATCCTGGCGCCTCTCAAAATTTACAACTATCATTGCCAAATGGAAGTTGTAATCAGAAAGATGTCATTAAAAGCTGTTGTACATTGGTGAACCAATGTGGTAATGATGTTAAAACAGCGGCTGTAGTGCAAAATATCATTGATCCAACACATTCTGAAGGTAAGAATAGTAATGCTATAAAATTTATCTGCAGTGAAGGAGGAGAAAAAGAGAATGTTGGCACCATTGCTGCATTAAATGATGGATCAGAATGTGTGGATAATGAAAATCACCAAAATGTTTTGTTCTTAGCTTCTTGCAATGAAGAGAGTTCTCATACCAAGGAAGGTTCATGTATGATGGATAATGTCAAAGCAGCATCTCTGGTGACAGAATCGTTGTATGCTGTTTCTCAAGAAAAAGCAAATGTTGGCACCCTTCCTGCATTAAGCGATGGATCAGAATGTGCGGATAAGAAAAATTGCCAAAAGATTTTGTCCTCAGCTTCTTGCAATGAAGAGAGATCTCATACCAAGGAAGGTTTATGTATGATGGATAATGTCAAAGCAGCATCTCTGGTTATGGGATCGTTGTTTGCTGTTTCCCAAGAAAAAGCAAATGTTGGCACCCTTCCTGCATTAAACAAAGGATCAGAATGTGCGGATAACAAAAATTGCCAAAAGATTTTGTCCTCAGCTTCTTGCAATGAAGAAAGATCTCATACCAAGGAAGGTTTATGTATGATGGATAATGTCAAAGCAGCATCTCTGGTGACGGAATCGTTGCATGAGATTTGTCAAGAAAAAGCAAATGTTTGCACCCTTCTTGCATTAAATGATGGATCAGGATGTGCGGATAACAAAAATTGCCAAAAGATCTTGTCCCCAGCTTCTTGCATTGAAGAGAGTTCTCATACAAAGGAAGGTTCATGTATGAAGGACAATGTAAAATCAGCATCTCTGGTGTCGGAATCATTGCATGCAAATTGTCAAGAAAATGCAAATGTTGACACCTTTCCTACATTAAATGATGGGTCAGAATGTGTGGATAATAAAAATCACCAAAGGGTTTTGTTGAGTTCTCATACCAAGGAAGGTCCATGTATGATGGATGATGTAAAAGCAGCATCTCTCGAGACAGAATCATTGCATGCAATTTGTGAAGAAAAAGCAAACGTTGGCACCCTTGGTCCATTAAATGATGGATCAGAATGTGTCGATAGCAAAAATCACCAAAAGGTTTTGTCCTCAGCTTCTTGCAAAGAAGGAAGAACTCATGCCAAGGAAGGTTCATGTGTGATGCATAATATAAAGTCAACAACCCTGGAGAACAAATCATTGAAAGCAATTTGTCCAGAAAATGATGCAAATAAGATCATATGTGCGGACCATGGTATTAGTGCCGATGATGAAATGCCAAAAGATTGTGGCTCCTTCTCCATTGAAGCTAAAGATGGATCTGCATATTTAGGTAACTCTAGTAATGAAAAAGCTCCAATTGAAGCCCCATGTCACATTGAGGCTTGCATGTAGAATCAGTATCTCTAGGCACATGATCACCACATTTAACTTGTCAAGATCACCATTTTGATATGATCATATGTGCTGACAGAGGTATTGTGATACTGAAAATGAATTTCAAAAGATGGCAACAACTCCTTTTCTGCCGAAGTTAAAGACGGCTCTGTCAAGTTTTCAACACTCCTGCGACGATAATGCTCCGATTGCTACTTGTGAACAAAAGATGGCTTAGAGTGTTCATCAAGATCTCACATATACCAATCTCTCTATGGACTGGTAGAAGGTTCAGAAAAACATGTGTTCAGAGAATTGTTACTGATCTTACTGTTATTTTGGAGAGTTAGTAGTTTTTTGTTTTTGTTTTTAACAGATGTAGAGGTTGTAGTTAGTAGTAGAATCATCTCAATTTCTCTAAAATGAGCAAAAGTAAAGTGAGTAATATCAATTGTTAATGAATTAACTAATGGTTGATATTATATGCATTTGTATAACAAATCATGGGTAGCTGAAGTATCAACCCTTGATTTCTTTTTCTTCACTTTACTAAAACTAACTACTCATTTTAGTGTATTTGGAGACTTCTTGTTTAGTGTCAGGGTTGCTTTTGGGTTTGTTCCAAAGCTACAACTATTAGCTTTGAGTTGAATCAAATACTCAGTGTTCCCCGAATGTGGAAAGAACAATTGTTTTGGTTTATAACAAAAATGGTTTAATTACACTTGTGGTCTTTTTAGTTGAACCTTTTATGATTTTGGCTCTTCAATAATTCTTTGATGGATTTTAGTTTTTTTGTATTGGTACAATTAAAGTTGATGGAATTGTTCTACTCAAAATTGTTAAATGAAAGTATGAGTATAATGTGATACAAAAATTTAGTGCATATTGTTGCGATTGATTCTAAAAGTTTGTGATATTTTTGATACACGGTGAGAAGGAACACTGAGTTTGTCTCTTCATTATTATGGTGGCTTCTAAGGTGAGAGGGCTCTGTTAAGTCCCTCACCAGTGAAGTATACAACATTCCCCATCAGATTTAATCAATGGTTAATGTTTGTTTGAAATTAAAACAAGAACATTGAAACATTTTCACACACAATTTTGTCCTCGTCTTTTGTACAAACATTTTCAAACATTTTCACCTGTTCATACGAGTCCCTTCAACAATTAGATCTGCAAGGGAAGGGGAGAGAAAATTAGATTAGGGTTGATCATGGTTGGATAATAACCATAACTATAACCGAACTATATTTTATCCACTTGATATAACCGGATATTATATCCACTTAATAAAACCGGTTTTGACATTACAAAACCGGTTATCAAACCGATTATGTCCAAACCCACTTTTATAACCGGATTTTGGTTTTAAAAACCGGTTTGTGGTTTTAAAACCAGTTTTTTGTTTTAAAAACCAATTTATGGCTTAATAATTGGTTATTTTTATCACTGCTACGCTGCGAGATCTGTGTCTTAAAACTCTCAACAATCTACCACTGATGCTGAAGAAGAGGAAAATTAGACAAACTCTTAACCTTATACTCATCAGAATCCTAAAACAAACGGTGATGCACGTGCTTAGCACGAACATAACGCGAAGCAGCTTCTAGAAACATTCCTTCATCATAACGCTACAAGCGATGCCGTAAGTCCAGACTCGGGATTGGTAATGGAGTTTGGTTTGGGATTGTGATTGTTTGAAAGAATGAATTCGATCGTGATTTGTTTACGAGTGGCGGATTTGGTGTTGCGGATCTCGGTGATTGGTTTGGTACGGAAGAGAGATTCTGCATCGCGGTAGCCTGTAGTGGAAATACGGTGGTCGTCGTCATGTGGTGACGCCGATGACGGCGGAGATGTGACTCTCATGGTTGGTGGTGGCGGTGAACGGTGGTTGGGGTTCATCAAGGCTTAAGAATTTGAGATCGTGAAAACTAATTTGACAAAAATCAGATTTGTTTTGATTTGATTTTTTTTGACAGAAAAGTAAATTTGAGTTAGAGTGTTGAGCTTTGATCAATTTGGGTTTGAAATTTGGTTTTGGTCATCCATTAATTGGTTATAGATAACCAAATAAAATCTAAATGACTTTGGTTATAAAACTAAAATAAAATTAACTAGTTTTTTAAAACCGGATACAGATACGGTTATGGTTAATCCATCAAACCGGTTAAAATGCTCAACCCTAAATTAGATGAAGCATAAGCAGGATTATTATGTGTGAATTTTTAGATATCATTTTTTTTATTTTTAACAAATTTGGACCATTGATCAAATTTGACTGTGAATTTTTCATGCTTCACCGGTGAGGGACTTATTAGAACTCTCACCTTAGAAGCCACCCATTATTATATCATCCTATATTCCTATGGCATGGTCCATTCTTTACATACCATTGCTTAGTGCTAAGTTTGATGGCTAGAAAGTAAAAGGGTATATATTGTGAGGTCAGCTTATTGCTTGTGCTTAGATGGAATTATGGATATCACACTTGAAGTTAGAAGGTAATTGGGACATTTTGTGACAACTTTGTGTCCCTCCAGTTTACTTTGGCGTGTGTCTAAGGTAAGGATTGAGTGATGTTCAAGATATCAAATTGGCTTGTTAATTAGAATTTTGAGAGAACATGATTTTAGAGGGGTTATTATTGATTTTAGACATGTAGAATTTATTTTAACATGATTTTTTTTAAGTAAAATTGATTTTGATTTCAGAATTGATTTTACTTGAAGTTAGAAATTATAATTTTTAGTTCTAAAATTGATTTTACACGAAATTTAATATTCAACTTATTTTTAGTTGAATGTATTGAATGTATCCAACTATAAATTATTTTACTTTCAACTTAATATTATTAGAATTAATTTTATAGAATCTATTCTATTAAAATCATTTTTTTTTTGAAAATTGTTATCTAGAATTAATTTAAAACTTGTTGGAATACAATCTATGTCACCTGTAATTGGTTTGATCTTCATTCTAAGTTCCAACTCCAAAAATGGCTCAAACATCAAACTCTCATGATGATCATGAAACACTGGTATTAAAGTCAGCAATACATTCAAAGGGTTAAGTAAGTAAATGATCCCTATAGTTGCAAAGATAAGAAAATGACAAGAAATAAACTATAATTTAAAGGGTTAAGTAAATGATCCCTATAGTTTGGGCTACAAAACTTAAAATATTTATGTGGATTAAAAACTTATTTAACCCATTTTATTATAATTCTCCGATTTATTTTCTCATTAAATCATATTTTTATTTTAAAATTGGAGTATTTAATTGATTCAATTATTATTAATTAAATTTATGCTAATACAAAAATAGTATTAATTATAAGAAAATTATTAGAAGGATAAATGTGGAAAATTATTCTAATTTGTCAACTAATTTAATAATATACTCCTTCTGTACCAAAATATATGTCGTTTTAAAAAAAAATTGTACCAAAATATATGTCACTTTACATTACCAATGAACATTTAATTCTATTTTCTCTAATATATCCTTAACTATTTATTACTATTTCTTCTTTCAATTCTACAATTTATCTTTCTCATACTATTAATGAGAGATAATTTTGTCAACTAATTCATAAATTTTCTTTTTTATATAACATTTATTACATTTTTTAATTTGTATGATATAGTCAAATTGTCATATATTTTGGTATAGAGGTAGTAAACAACTTTCTTAATATCCGTGTGTTTCGTCAAACAATTATAATTAGGGATGTATAGTAGTTAATAATAATAATAATAATAATGACAAAATAATAAATGGAAAGGTGGTAACAAAAGCAATTAATATTAAACTAATAGAGATTAGTAAAAGAAAAATTAATGAGAAAACTGGAAATAAAAAAAATTGATGATTTGACTTTTGACTTTTTTTTAGTCAACAAAGTTCTCGGACCAAGACAAATTGTATAGACACAGATGAAAATAAATGACGTGCATCAATTTAAATAAAAAAATTAGATATAAAAAATTGGGTAAAATTTAGGGTATGACAAATTGAAATGGTACTTTGTTGACTAAAGTTTTTCCTATTGCTCTATAAATTAAGATCGATGTAAGTTTTGTGGGCATTATATATGCATACACCAATGGCAGCTCCAAATCCAACTATCTTAAAATTTTCAATACTCCTAATTATATTACTTGCATTTGAATCTAGAAAGGCTCCATGTGGTTCAGGATCAATAGAGTAGTGACACTTCAACATCCCACAACTATCACTGTTCATTGCAAATCCAAAGATGACAATCTTGGATTTTACAAAATACCGTTTACAGGAAGTTATACATTTTCATTCACTCCAACTATCTTTAGTAATGCATTATTCTTTTACAACTTTACATGGCCTGAAGACCCTCGTCGGCATTATCTCGTCATTTTTGATGATAAGCATGACAACTACGATGAATGTATTTGGTGTATAAACCTTAACGGAACTTGTTTGAACAACCATTGTGGTACTTGGAAAAGTATCAAATAAATGGATGACCACCGTCTAATATTGTAAATTTACTTGTTCAATGTTAAAATTGTATCAAATTGCTATGATTTTAGCCTTGTAACCTTTAAATATTGTTCAAATCCTAGCAAGAATAGTTTTAAAATGATTATTATTGTCATCTTATTTAATAAAACGTTTCCTCTTAAAAATAATTATTTTCTATCAACTAAATATCTAATGTTTCTTTTATATATACCACTAATTGCTTAAAATAAAAGTATTCAGCAATTAAAAATAAGAAAAGGATATCTAACGATAATCTACTTATGGAGCCATAGTTAGTGCCAAAATACACTTTCCTATGGTAGAGAAATTGTATTCCCCCTTGTATTTATACATCTAAAGGTGATTTTTACGGTGAGAAAAGTTTCTACCCAATAAAAAATAAGGTTGAATATATTTTTAGTTTCTATAAATATTTGAATTTTCTATTTCTAGTTCTTTCAAACTTTTTTGTTACTTTTTGGTCCTTATAGTTATTATGCATGTAGTTTTGGCCTCTACTGTTAAATCAATGCGTATTTTTGAAGGATTTTTTTTCGTAGACATGTTTAAAGCATTGTAAAAAGTTCATCGAAAAAAAGAACTTCAAAAATTCGATTTCTAAATCGAGATTTTGGTTACTTTTATCTTTAACTTTAAAAATTTGAAAAAATCATAGTTAATTTTTTTCATTTTAAAAAATTATAAATTTTTGTTAAGAAACTTTTTATAATATTCTAAACATATATGAAATAAATTATTTAAAAATTTAAAATTTAATGATAATTAAATAATATTCAAAATTTTGAAAAATAACATAAGTTATGCCGCACCCGTGCAATGTCGAATTTATGAACGGTTGTATATCATACAGACCTGTCAAGAAGGTCAATTCAAACTAAAAAAGGGAAAAATAATGGAACAAAGGATTTTTCAATAGTTGCAATGACAGAAGTAAGGCATTATAAAAAGTTTTACGACGAATAGTTTGAAACACCAATTTAGGTTGAGGAGTATAGTCGGGGGAAACATTGCACCAAGAATAGTTCAACTAAATGGTTAATTGATACGCTCGTAAGTGCACGAGCATATCATCGCAATAAAAAGAGTATCAAATCTATAGGGACATGTGAGATAAGAGTTACATGACACAACAAATGTAACAAAATAAGGAAATGACCGTAACAACTCACTTTAATTATTAGAAGTGATAATAATTAGAGTTGTATTTACATGAGAATGAGTAAAATATAGAGTTGTTAAATAAAGAGTTGTTAAATAAATAAACACTACATAGACGAGGCTCATTTCACCATAAAAGCCCATACCTCTCCAAGCCATCACCATTATCTTCATAGTTCCATCATCATTCAAGTTTCTCTTAGAATCCACATGCAACTCAATCTCAAGTAACACTTTTCTTAGACACAAACAAGTACAATGGGAATGCTTCTCACCCATTTCGTTCCCCTCCTCTGTGTCACGAGCTCTCTCATTGGCTCATGCCTAAACATCACCATTTTCACAAACTTAAGCTATTAGCATCACATGAAAATAATGATTCTTACTTCTTGAGTCATTATAGTCATGAGAGGTAAGTTTGATTCTCAAATTCCTTTCCATTCTCTTAAATTCGTTTCCCCTATTCAACCCCAATTCTGAATTCATTTTTGGATGATAATTTTTAAGGATTAAGAAGCCATGGGTAAAAGATTTAGAGTTCGAATTTGAAGTGTTTTGTCAAACCTGTATGCAGAATAGGGATTCACTAAAGTGGTAAGTTCTTCCTCCCTATAGCTCTGTTTGAAACGATTCTTTTTGATACGGTTAGCTAACTTAAATACGGTCGTTTGGGTACCGGCCTCGTGAGGTTTGATGGAGAAATAAATTTTGTGCAAACTTTTGAAGTAGAAGGTTCAAAAGATAATTTCTCACTCCTCATGACTCTGATTGAAATTCCTCTTGTTGGTATGGATAGCTAACATGTGTTCGGTCAATTTTACACCAGTTTCGTATTTTTTAGTGGCTAAATGAAGCCTAGAGATGACTTTGAAGATGAGGGTCTCATGTTGGATTTATGCAGAACTTGTGCAGAATTTTGGGGTTAAAGTTGAAAGTTAGAGCTCAAGTACTATTTTCTTTTTCTGATACATTCAGGTGGGTTTTCTCGATTAAGTAGAGACATGAAACCCATAAGTCCAAAGCATAGGATTTTCATTTATTTTTAGAGATGTATGTAAACTAGGTTTTGGAAAACTTAGTAACTAGGCAACTCTCTAAATTGATTAATAAGCTATCTAATAATGCCCATGTATGTATTGATTGTGAACTGTATTCGTGTCCAATGGTGTTTAAAATATTTAGAATTGATATGTGCTTGTGTTTGAACCAGTGAATTGATAAATTTTATAAGTTTTACTGAGATGTATTAGTTCAAGTCGATCTTGAATCGGGTCATGTGAGTTTATGAGAAGTAAACCTGCAATTCTGGGTAACTTGAACCCAAGATGAATCAGTTCAAGCAAGCTTCAAGGTTGCAGGATGAAACACATGAACTTTCATGAGCCGGTGCATCTCTTCAAAGTTTTTCTTGAATAATTTCTACGTTATCATGCAGTGGTGCATCCTGGTATACAGTCAATCATACATGCAATAAAATGATTAATTCAAGAACGGGTAGTCATGTTAGGAGATAATTTTCCCTCAGAGCCTGAACTTCAGTATTTTGAGGATTCAGTGAGTAAGTATTTTAAGAATTATTAAATAAGATGGTTTAATTTATACCACAACCCCTTTCTAGCTTTATTGCTATGAATTTAGCTTTACGCTAAGTATGATTTGTGTATATTATTAGAAGTCAAGTAAGTTAAGTTAATTGTGAGCTGATTTCTTCGTATTGATCCATTTATATCGGTGACTGATGAGCCGGCCTCTGAGACCCGCTCACCTCAGAATGTCCGTGAGTTATAAAATGAATTAAGAATATTGATCTGTTACACTTTTATCTGTTTATTCTATTCAGTATTGTGGTTAAGAAGGCTGGAAGGAAGTGTACTTTCTTTAAAGGACGTTATCGATTATGCTGCGAAACAGGTTCTCGTGATAAGACAGACATTATCGATTGCAGTTCATTATAGTGGGAGAGAATTTGTTACTGGCTTGGTTGGAAGTGTAGTGCCCAGTGGTAAAAGCTCAAGGAAGAAGACAGTGTGTCTTACCAATGCCAACATTGCACTCATAGTAAGCTATCTGTCCCCAACTGATTATCATAGAAACATGTTTAATAGAAAGAGTAGTACCTAATATTATCATAGAAACATGTTTATCATAGGGTGTTTGAAGAAAATTTATTTGGCACACTATTTCCACTTGCTTCTTTTTTGTTAAAGATATGAAAACTTTTAGAATTTCACTTTGGTGCATTTCAAATTTAATGTGTTTGATAAAAAGCCCACATGAATTCTCATCAACATTAACATATTGTTGTTCATTTGGATGCAGAATTTGTAGTTTCCGGCTTTCCGCTGATTTCTTTGGACCGACTTGACTTCTTTCTTCTTTGCAGGCAAAGTTTTTCATTAATGTCTTAGCTGAACCAGCTGAAGTGGTAAGATATTCATAGCAAGGAATGGTGATCGATAAACATGCTAACATTTTGTCCTATAGTATTCCATCAAATCATTTTTATCACCAAACAATCACAGCAAGTGATTTGTTTCATTCATGTTTCATGAATTTGTAGCTTTTGTGCATAACTTCGTGGAAATAAACTCAAGTGGAAACATGGTTAAGCCCTAAAATCTACGAAATGAAATTCTTCACCAACTCTTCCAAAAGCTTAAGCCATTAAGTGAAAGAACACGATTACATTTCTAACATGTCTGTGATGATTTGCAGGTTGTAGAATATTTAGTTCCAAACATTAGATCTATTCCTACCAACAGATCAATGAAGCCAACATACATCCGGTTCCTCACGGGTTTGAAAGTCTAGCATTTGTTTGTTTGTTTTGTTGAAAATGTTTTGAGAATTGAGATTAGTAATTCCCATTATACTTAATATTTTTTTTTTTTTTTAATTTGTGATGCATAGATTGGAAGTAGGGTGGCATAGAGCACAAATTATGCAGCCAAATTGATCAAGTTTGGCGCGGAGGCTCGAGCTTTGATGCTTAAGGGTGTTGAAGAGCCTGCTGAGACAGTTAAAGTAACCATGGGTCCTAAGGTAACTAAGCAGTTCTTCCTGTAATTCAATCATCACTCACACTTATTCATTCATCCATATTTAAAAGTTTATTCAAAAATGATTTTATAAATTTCCTTATTGTTTGCCTTAAAATTGCTACTTTTTTATGAAAGCTCATTCTAATGTTGGTTGTGTTGCTTGGTTAGTTATTCTTCTTTGGGATGTACTTGGGGCTATTAAGTAAATGTTGGTTCATAGACAAGGTGTGGCTTCTGAAAAATGATAGTTGTTGTTTAGAATCATTATTTTGTTTTTAGTGATTTTATTTGGCTGTTTTGACTGTTTGAGGTTGCTTGCTTTCAAGGTTGGCATTTTGGGAATCCTAATTTGCACATTCCTCATACTTCTGATTTTTAATAGTTTTTTTTGTCAAACTGAAGGTTTCAAATAATGTTGTATCTTTTAAGGACCAATATGACAAGTTCTTAAGATGTTGAAAATTGATAGTTATATGTGTTAATACAGTTATCAACAAAACTTGTGCTTACTGAATTGGAGCTTGTGAATTAGAGCTTGAAAATGGTCATAGTCTTGAATTAGATTTGTATACTGTCCTCTATTATATTTATAATTTTATTGTAAAGTAGTAGTGTCTTAGCAACTTACAAACCAACCTTCTCATAGAAACACTCTTTTTGACGGGTTGAATTTCTCAAAAAGGTTGTTATGGCTATTCCTAATCTACTGTTTTTTGTTGGTAACAATATTTTACACTTATTTATTGGTTAAATCAATTTCTTTAGTAATTAGGAGTTCTGATTTGGATAATTTGGTGGTATATTCAACTAAATTGTGTGATCAAGGAACATATCTTGAAATCATAATTGAGGCTAAATGGCCTATGGAGAAAATGATGCACAACATGTTTATTTTACTAATCTCATATCTCTTCCATTTTCTCTTCACCCTGTTTTGTTTCATCTTTTTTTTTTTTTTTTTTTTTTAATTTTTTTGCAGAAAAAATATTTGCTCTGCAGATGTGTAAGCATTTCCGAGCAAGTGACATCCTCCCAAGAACTTGCACTAAGAAATACTATCATCCAGGCAACTACAAACGGTGTTCCTTCAGTCGCCAGCCACCCTTCGGAGCCTAACAAACCTGCTATGTACATAAGAGATCATCACACTTTCGGGACTCGTGAAGGAAATGGTGAAGGGCTTTTATTTGTCTTCTGTTCTGTCATCCAATTGTTTTTCAAATGGTGAGTATATGTTTTCCTTCTATCTATAATTGTGGCTTTTGCCATTTTTAACTTTTATGTGTGATTGTGGAATTTCAAAGTTTTTTTTTCTTGAAGTACAAAATTCAATTTTTCTTTCAAGCTTCCCTTCTCCTAACAAACTAACCCTTAACGATTTGTCTGTGCTCTAGATGATTAGGCTACTATTGTGTTTCAGCATGTATTTGCTTATATCTGGTGGTTGAAATTATATGCAGAGAGGATTGCATAGCAAGGACAAGAAAGCAATAGAGTTCATTGCCAAAAGATGGAATGCTTTGAAGAGGGTTGATAGAGTCATTGATTATTAGAAGTGTTTTGATTTTAATTGTTTGTTAAACTAAGTGTGAAAAAAAAAATTTAATTTAATTTAATTTTGAAGGGAAGAATGGATTAACTTTTCAGCCATATGGTCAGCTACTTTAGTTCACTTTGTTTCCTGTTTAATTCAGAGCTGAATGAAATGGATTCAGCTGTTCAATATAGAATTTTTAAAATTATCAGTGAAAGTAGATTCTCGAATGCTATGAATTAAATTATGAGATATCTATTGGAATGTTTCTAGGAGAGATTGCCAAGCATGAAACAAAAATTACAGTATGTATGGAAATTGTCAATGTAAAATTATTTTATACGTGAAATAATAATAACTGACAAATTTTGTCCTTAAATGATCTTAATACTATTAAAATCTAATTCAATTCTCATATAATAAAAACTATAGTATAATTTTTTAGTTTTTTTTTTTGACGCAAGTATCATTTTTTAGTTTGAGAGGTTTTAAAATCATTATTATAAGCTATTACTATTAAAATTTGAATTTTATAGTTGACGGACATATGACATATTTTATTGTTAATAAAACTTTTAAAATCTCTATTACAAGTTATACGAGTATAATTCGCGGGAAGATGACAATTTTTATCGTTAATAAGAGTTTTAAAATCACTATTACAAATTTTACTCATAAAAATTTATAATTTACTACGCGGAGATGACATTTGTAGCTCTCAGGTAAGTTGCATCAACCAATTTTTTTTTGGAACAATGTTTGGGAAGAGTTAAGCGATGATATTCAGAACAAACAAAGGCAACTATAATTATTACTAATAAAAGTTTAATATTTATATGACAAACATATGACATATTTTATCGCTGATAGAACTTTTAAAATTACTGATACAAATTATTACTGATGAAAATTATGAGTATAATTCACGGGAAAATGACAATTTTGATCGCTAATAAGAGTTTTAAAATCAATATTACTAACTCACGCAATGGTTATTTTAATTTCATATTTTTACCTTTTTGATTCATATACATATGGTATTCCACTGTAAAAAATTAATAGTTATATTTGACGGGGAAATGACATATTTTATCGCTGATAAAAGTTTTAAAATCACAAATATAAGTTATTACTGATAAAAATTTAATATTTATAATTAACGGGGATATGACATATTTTATCGCTGTTAAAAATTTTCAAATTAAAATTACAAATGATTACTGATAAAAATTGATATATTTTACAAAATTGATATATTTTAAAAATTGATATATTTTACTGTTTCAAAATGTTTAATCATATCTCTAATTTATCTCTTATATGTCCCTGATGAATGTATTATTTGTTATGTTTTTATTATCTTAGAACTATCTTATATTTTTATTATTATTACAAATATGACAATTAACAATTGAAGTTGCACAATTGACAAATCTTAATAGAAGCTGCACCATTGCCGCTAAAAAACGCATATTATAGCACTTATTTTGAGGTTTTATAGCGCTTAAAAGCGCTATAGGTGTTGGTGCTATAATAAGTGTGATGCTTATTATAGCACTTGCTGAAAACGCTATAATAAGAACAAACGCTATAATATAGACCATTAAGCGCTGTAAAAGCATCATTTAATAGCGGTTTTGCTGGAAAGCGCTATTACAGATTACGTTTTAATAGCGCCCGTGAAGAAAAACGCTATTATATCGCATAAAGTTTAACAGCTTATATAGCGCCCGTGTGCAAAGAGCTATAATAAACATGTTTTTTGCAAACATTTTATAGCTGTTTTGGTTAAAACGCTATTGTAAGTGTTGTGTTTTTTTTTTTTTAATTCAAATTTGGAGCGTTCTTTTCCTGTTCTAATTTATTTTTTGTTGATTTCAATTTTTTTTTTGGTGCATTATTTGTACAAATTTTAAAACTAATAAATAATATCAAGTAATTTATAGAGAATAAAAAATACTTTGTCATTATAACATGAAAAAAAATAAGATTTGTCCTATCATAATATTCAAATTGAGTACATCTCTATAACCAAAAAAACTAATGCTAAAAGAAACAACTAGAGTACATAAGTCTCACGACCAAAACAAACTTAATTATGCTAATACAAGGTCTTATGATCCTCAACCTTAATCAGATAATAATAACCAACACAAGACAACAAAATTGGTTAAGTTATTACTTAAATTTGAACAATCTACGAGCTCCCAATAATATCCATTTTCGCAACTGGTTGATGACGCCTTAATACTGAAGCAAACAAATTAAAAATAACCTAAGTATTCCTCTGCCATTTTCCAACCAAGCCAACACCTCTCATGTTTTCAAGAAGTCACTGAAAGATTAAAAGTATACTCAATATAAGCAATATGATCGATGTGTTCATGCGAGATTGATCCAAAATTTGTTTCAAATTAATAATACTAAAGAGAAAATGATTATAACATTTATCTTATGCAAATATAGATGCAAGAAAAATTTAACCAAAAACACCACCGATTTAACACAAAAACGAAACACCAATCTACATCTAGCCTAAAGCACATGCAAGAACAATCAAATAACAGTCATGTATGTAACTTAATTATCCACTTTTGTTTACTACCTTAAAACTTTTGCCTCAGGAAGAACATTTGTGACCATATAATTTGCCCTTTCCTCCTTCACTCCATGAAACTTATCCTTAGAGTATGTTCGACATTTGCGGTCATCAAAAAACTTCATTTAAAAAAATAACATAGAATTTATTAGTTAGAATTGGATTACATTACATATGTCTATATGATTGCAAATTAATAATACTTTACGTACATTCTCATGGATCTGATTCGGATGATTCATGACAACATCTTTCATGAGCCTCATCACGAAATAACCGCAATCAGTACCGTTAGTTTGACGGGGGCACTGAAAAAAAAAAAAACATTAACATTATATTAACGTCGCTATTATTACAACTATTGGTTTTAGTATTTAGAAATAATACACTAATTATAAAATACCTTTATGGTTATCCATGTAGTTTTTAATTTTGACATGGACAGTTTCCTTTGAGCCAAGGCACGGTAGATATGTAAAGCGCTAACATTTGAAAATTCACTTTAAATGAGTAATTATTATAAATAATCATTACTTATGTAAATCTTAAAATAAAAGAATAGATACTCACGTGTCAAATTTTCTTTTTACACTTTGATGTTTTGAAGGTTCATCACCCAATGAATCGAGGTAATATATATTTCCGGCATCTAGATCGATGACAAACAACACCCAGTGGCGATACCTACACCCAACATTTCAATATTGCAATGTGTTAATTTATATTCAACACTTTTAACATGTTTTTTGTTATCGTAAAAACATAATTTGAATAAAAATCTTACTGAAGATTATATGGTGCAATAATAAATCTATCTGTGACCTCCTTCTTTTTTTGCAACATAAATATTCTTGCTATATCCTTTCCTTCAATATCAGCTGTTGATATATGTGGGGATAAGAAATATATGTTTTGTCCTAATCCATCATGAGGACTTATGAAATTGTCATATAAGTACCTTGAAATTGAAAACAACATTTGAGATATTAATATTACCTCTCACACACAAATTAGATAACATTAGTGATAATAGAAGTACCTTGCATATAAAGTGACGACAGATGCACTTAACCATTCCTGATTTATAACCTCAAAAATATGCTCTTCATGAACATGCTCAGGATATTCCTCACCAAATATTTTTTTTCCCATACTTACTTCCATTACGCTTTCAGCAGCCCACCATCAACACCTATGTTAATGTCATCAGTCCTTCTCTCTTAACGTCCTGCAAAGTACAACAAGAAGAGACTACAACTAATAACCATCACACAGTACCCTGTCACAAACCACAACCAAATCTCATAAACACTAAAAATTCAAAATAGTATTCTGATAAGCTATTATGCTGATAAGCTGAATACAGTGAAGGGATGTGACTATATGTCAACATTTCTAAATCATTCTCTCTGCTTGCACATTCAAAAGTGCAATTTATCCTTTAATTGTACATACATTGTTTGTCCTGCCTAAATAATATAAAAATTATTTCCTACTTCACTAAAATCAATGTGATCTGAATCAATGCATTGTATTGTTTCTTGATACAGTGCATATTAACCTCTATCTCTATGTACGATCCGAAAGAATGCAATGTGCAGCTAATATAATATGAATAAAAATTTGATTAAAATGAGGAGAGGTTGCCAGTATGAAGCCTTCAAGGAGTTAGGACATATTATTCCTACTGTCAGGACAGAAACTATATAAAGACCAAATCTCTACAGCCAATTTAAAAAGACCAAATATAAATTATTGTAAGATCTTACAGTTTGAGCTGATTTCTAACTAAATCAATTAAAATGGGTTATTAAGCAACAACTAGCTAATAAGTAATATATTCCCTCTTTTGCTTTAGTTGAGTCACCAAAAACACTTGCTTTAGCTAATTAGGTTGGTTTATATGTTTGGTTTGCTTAATTATGACCAGGCTTTGGTATTAGAGGTGAGTGACGAGATTGAAATTATTGAACTGAAATTAAAGGTGATACTCTCCTCATTTTGGTATCGGTGCTTCCTAAAATTTGAAGTATATTTATAATAAAATTATAAAAAGGGTAAAATAAACTTGTGTATTCTTAAAGATGAATCATGGTACCCTGAACATTAATGAACAAATTTGAAAGAAACTAAAATTCATGCATAGCTAGCTAAACTCTGAATAAATTCTCCATTACTTACTACTTTCTAATTCTGCCATAGTTCCGATCTATAGACTTCACCTCCTAAGTCCGACCCCTTTATTGACACAAATAGTCACTAAAACAACTAACTAAAAGCATGTCTATTATAGGAGTACTTCTCTTAAAAGATTATTTCAACGGTTTCTGATATTTGGTGAATGGTCAACCATAAGTATCCTCTGAAATTCTTGAAAATGACTGGTTTTTGTACTATCTACCACTCATATTTTATTAAGTGTAATTACCAGTTCCAATAATTTATTCTTGTTCCTTTATATTTCCTGCACACATCATCACATCAACTAGTCTAATAAAAAAACCATTTCTTAAACTGGTCTCTCAAGGCACTTCAATAATCATGTTACTAGTCTAACTGCTTTTGATTTACCCAGTCCAACTGTTCATGTTACTATAACTGGTTTTTCATGCACAATAGCCACTACATACAGTCTATGACATTTTAGTATTCACTATACATAGGCAATATAAAATAATCATGCTACCAAGTCTAATTGACCGCCCTTGCAGGTCCTATTTTTATATCGGAAAAGGCCAAGATAATTTCATTTATATAGGCATAAGATGAGATAATACAACACAACCCCTTAATCACTATAATCGCAAAATCACATACACATTGATACATATATTTCTTGACACACATGTTTTTTATTTATTGAACTATTGTAAGCAACACTGTATTATGTATATCTACTAAGTTGGACTTACTTACTATTCCTTTGCAGTTCAAACAAATAAGTCAAGTCGAGTCGAATTATAATAGTTTGATACTTTGATTTAACAAATAGTCGAGTCGAATGAAACTAATATTCAACACCAGAAGATAATGAAATTAAACTCTAAACTAGCATTCAACACCAGAAAATGGGTTCAATTTGGGTTCAAAAATTAAGCTCTAAACTAGGATTCAACACCAGGAAAAATAATGGATATATACGAAAAGCACAAAATTTACCTCCTTCAAGTCCCTAACAATTGTAGCACACCTTCAATTTGGGTTTAATTTGGGGAATGATAGACGAATGATGGAGTTAGGGTTGAAGAACCTGTTCTCAGAGAACGGTTGAAGAACGACGGTGAGCTTGTGAAGACGTACGATTGAGAACGCAATCGGAGGCAGTACTGAAGTCGATGGAGGTAGTCGATAGTGGAGGTAATCGATGGAGAAGTCGATTGCCAAGAAGAACGATGGAGGAGAATGGGTTTGATGGAGGTTTGGTTGAAGAACGATGGAGGAGTTGGGATCGTGTGAAGAAGAGAACGGCAAATAAATAGGGCGCACAAATTGTTTTTTTTTTTTCAGCGCCAAAGCTGAAAATTTTAAGTGGGCTTTTTTTTTGTTGCCAAAAAGGCCTGTAATAGCGTTTCTAACAAGCGCTATATAAGTCCATTGTACCATCCAGCTATTATACCGTTTTAGACAAAGCGCTATAACATGCTACACTTATTATAGTGCCCGCGCGGGAACCGCTATTAAAGGCCCAAATCTGAAAAAATTTACACTCTATAATAGCGTTTATCATACAAAAGCGCTATTAAAATCTTCTTTATTGTATTTTTTATAGCGCTTGTGTAAAAGCGCTATAAAATTAGCGCTATAGTAAGCAGAATTTGTGGTAGTGGCACCTGCACAATGCGCGGGAATCCGACTAGTTAGGGATAAAGATAGTAACTAATAAATGGAAATGTGGTATTAAAAACAATTAATATTAATAATGATGATTGGTAAAACAAATTAATGAGAAAATAACAAATGGAAATAAAAAAGAAAATTGATATTTTAACCTTTTTTAGTCAACAAAGTTGACTTTGACTCTGACCAAGAAAAGTTGTATAGACACAAGTCAATTTAAATAAAAAACTTAGATAAAAAAGAGTGGATAAAATTTAGGGTATGACAAATTGAAATGGTAATTTGTTAACTAAAGTTTTTTATTGCTCTATAAATTAAGATCGATGTAAGTCTTGTGGGCATTATATATACATAAACCAATTTTGATCAAAAAATATGCATACACCAATGACAACTCCAAATTCAACTATCTTAAAATTTTCTATACTCCTAATTATTTTACTTGCATTTGAATCTAGAAAGGCTTCATGTGAGGATGCAATATCAGTAATCATTATCAATAAAGTAATGGTACCTTCACATCCCACAACTATCACTGTTCATTGCAAATCTAAAGATGACGATCTTGGATTTCACACAATAGGGTTTACAGGAAGTTATGCGTTTTCATTCACTCCAACTATCTTTGGTAGAACATTATTTTTCTGTAGCTTTACCTGGCCTGAAGACCGTCGTCGTCATTATCTTGACATTTATGATGATAAGCATGACAACTGCAATGAATGCATTTGGTATATAAACAAGAATGGAGGTTGTTTGAACGACCATCCGTGTGGTGCTTGGAAAAGTATCGAAAAAATGGATGACCACCGTCTAACATTTTAAATTTCCTTGTTCAATGTTAAAGTTGTATCTCAGTGCTATGATTTTAGTCTCGTAACTTCTAGGTACTTGTTCAAATCCTAGCAAAAATAGTTGTAAAACGACTATTATTGTCGGCTTACTTAATAAAATGTTTCCTCTTAAAAAATTCTTTTCTCTCAACTAAATATCTAATGTTTCTTTTATATACACTAATCGCTTAAAATAAAAGTATTCAACAATTAAAAATAAAAAGGGGCATCTTATGATAAAAAATAAAATCTTCTTATAGAGCCATAGTTAGTGCGAGAATGAACTTCCCACGGTAGAGAAATTGTATTCCCCCTGTAAAATCAATAAGAAAAGAAGTAGTAATAAGATGATGGATGTTTGATTTGAGTTTGGTTTGGTTTGATTTTGCAAAGATAAGAAAATGATAAGAAATAAACAATATAATTTAAAGGGTTAAATAAATAAACGATCTCTATAGTTTGGGACTGAAAACAAAATTTAACATATTTATGAAGACTAAAAATTTATTTAACCCATTTTATTATAATTCTCCAATTTATTTACTCATTAAATCATATTTTTGTTTTAAAATTGGAGTTTCTAATTGACTCAATTATTATATTAATTAAATTTAAGCTAATACAAAAATAGTATTAATTATAAGAAAATTATTAGAAGGGTAAATATGGAAAATAATTCAAATTTGACAACCAATTTAATAATAAAAACAACTTTCTTAATACCAGTGTTTTGTCAAATATAATTAGGGATGAATGTAGTAATTAATAATAATGAGGACAAAATAATAAATGGAAATATGGTAATAAAAACCATTAATATTAATAATGTTGATTGGTAAAACAAATTAATGAGAAATTAACAAATGGAAATAAAAAAGAAAAAATATATTTTGACTTTTTTTAGTCAACAAAATTGACTTTGACTCGAACCAATACATACAAGTTGTATAGACATAAATCAATTTAAATAAAAAAACTCAGATAAAAAAGGGTACGTTGGCAAAATTTAGAGTATGACAAATTGAAATGGTAATTTGTTGACTAAAGTTTTTTATTGCTCTATAAGTTAAAATGGATGTAAGTCTTGTGGGAATTATATATACATAAACCAATTTTGATAAAAAATATACATACACCAATGACAACTCCAAATCCAGCTATCTTAAAATTTTTAATACTCTTAATTATTTTACTTTGATTTGAATCTAGAAAGAGTTCATGTGATGGCTTAGTATTGTAATACCTTAATTTTTTACCTCTTTTTATAAAATAATTTTTAATTTAAAAATATTTCATTTGCATTTTTATTTTATTGTTAATTGTATTTTATTTTAAGGTTGTTTTTTCTGAGAGTCTTCGGTTGGCTGTCCGGGGACCGGCTTCGCGAGACCATTTCGAAGAATAGAGAAAAAAACATCAAAAATATTCCATTTTCAGCGTAAAGCATATTTCTTACCCCACCAAAAAACATCTTTTTCATAAGACTAATCACATCTTGACACATCACCATTTTCACATCATAATCCATTTTTCCATTTTAAAAATAAATAAAAAACCCTCCGATTTACCTGTTTACTCAATTACCCTCATAAGTCTCAAGTTATTACAAATCATACCACTTAACCTAATTAGAGAGTATAAAAGAATATCTTATTCATTTCACACTCACCCGATCATTATCAATCATCAGAAAAAAGCAAAAAAACTCAAAATAAAACTCCTCCTCCTCTTCTCAGTCGCGTGCCACCACCACTCTGGCCACCACTTTTAAAATTCACTAAAACACAAGATCTAATACTAGTTCCCTACTAATTGGACCACAGTGGATTCAAATCTAGTCTCAGAATCGCGAAACAAGCACTATAATTGCGTTTTCTAACGACCCAAAGATAACAAAATCTTTGAGAGCTCCGATCCGGTTGTGTAAAGCACCAATCAAGATTGAATGATAGTGATTATTGATGTATTTTTGAGTTATTTTGCCCGAGAACACCATTCGATCGTTTTTGGGTTTCGTTTTGTTTAGCTTGATTATGTCGCGATTTTGTTTTATTTGTTGATTATCATGGGGCGCGGAGTAATTCATGTGGGTCATACTTGCTAACTTAGACACATACTCACATGGATCAAAGTTAGCAATCCCATATATATATATATATATATATATATATATATATATACACACACACACACACACACTAGACTTTTTACATTCAATTGTATAATATGTATATGTATGAGGTTTGCTAACTTATTCTCATGTGGGAGGAAGTTAGCAAACCTCCTCCCACATGAATTACTCCAGGTCCCCCCCCCCATTAATTGCTGCGCGCGCCCCCCACACCCCCCAATTACTCACGCGCGCCCCCAACCCCCAATTGTTGCGCGCCCCCCACCTTTACCCTTTTTTTTTGTTCATGTTTTTTAGTGGGAGGAGGGTTGCTAACTTCCTCCCACATGATTTTAGGTAAGAAGATGTTAGCAGCCCGCTATATATATATTATTCTTTATAAAAAAAAAATGTATATCGATAATGTGATTAATTATATGATATCAAAATAATATAAAATAATACATATATTGTACAAAAAGAAATACGTCCCGAATTTTGCTTAAATACCCCCTAAAGGCAAATAAAGTAGTTAGGGGGGGAAAAAGAATATAGGGGGGTTAAAGAAAATTTTTCTTACACATGTGGTCTTTTTAGTTGGAATCATTTATGATTTTGGCTCTTCAATAGTTCTTTGATGGATTTTAGTTTTTTTTACCGGTACAATTAAATTTGATGGAATTGTTCTACTCAAAATTGTTAGGCAAATTACATTTTTGGCCCTCGAAGTTTCAAAAATTTGCGATTTTGGCCCTCTAATTTTTGAAATAGCACTTTTGGCCCTCTATCTTTACATTTTTTTTGCAAAAGATCAATTTTGACCAAATCAATGCTGAAGTGGCAAGTCACTTGAGTGATTCAACTGCCACATCAGTTTTCTTTTTTTTCCAATTCAATAATTAAAAAACATGAACATGTTTTACTTTAGCATATATATGTATTTCAACAATTTTTTTTTTAAAAATTCTAAATCCGAAAATAGCGAACAAAACAATGAAACCACTTTTGGACTTTGGTATCGCAAGCTGCTGAACATTGAAATAGAACAACAACAATCTTTGAGTCTTTCATATGTAAATTTGCTCAATAGAATTAATTTAGTGTTAGATCTCAATTTGATTTGGTGCATACCTTTATTTGTAGTTTCTTTATCTTTATGCTAGCAGAGGAGTTGGTGGTTGTATTCAGATGTAATCGTCTCTTCCATACCTTTTTTTTTCTAGATGACAAAAAGAAAGTTGATGTGGTAGCTGAGTCACTTAAGTGATTTGCCACATTAATATATATTGACTTAGTCAAAATTGACCTTTTATAAAAGAGAGTAAAGACAGGGCCAAAAACGCTATTTTGAAAGTTAGGAAGCTAAAATGACAAGTTTCTGAAACTTAGGCGCCAAAAGTTCAATTTAACTAAATTGTTAAATGAAAGTATTAGTAAATTTTCTTTAGTTGTGAATTGGATTGTAATTTGAATACGACATTTTGATATAAAGAAATTCAATTTCAAATTTAACGTGATCTTGGTAAAAGAAATCTGAAGTTCAAAATTCCATTACACAAACATGTGTTATGAGACACTTGATAGATGATGGGTGGTAAGCATCATTGAAACTCACTTGAGTCATAGGTTCAAACACAATTATCTTTATTATCACCCATTAATTTTTCTTTCTTAATAGTCTCTTTACCAACATTTTAAAGTATGAGTGTTATGTGATACAAACAATCATACTTTACCAATAATTTGGTGCATCAAATTTTACAGTGGTGGCGATTAGCGATATTGTTGCGAATCGATTCTCAAAGTTTGTGATATTTTTGGTACACAGTGAGAAGACAAGAAACATTGAGTTGGTCTCTTCATCTACTACTACAATATGAAAATTAATTACCTATAAATTTCCCTAATTACCCTCAATAAACATGTTTAGCTCCCTAATTTCATATATTTTATTTTCGTATTTTAATTATTAAACTAATTTTGAAACTCTTTCATTAATATTACACTTCTTTCAATATGACAATGCAGTAGGCTTCGTTTCCAAGGTGAAGGGGTTCCATCTTCCATCTCCCAACTCTTTGAATTCCTACTGTATTTTTTCAATTCCATGAAAGTGAGGTTTTTCATCTTCCACCTCACTAATAGTATCATCAAGATGTGAAAAAAATCTCTTTCTATTTGCCGCAAACAAATTTCTTCAATATATTTTGCTCAATTTCTTCTATTGGTATACCTTACATCTTCCCTTCTATTTTTTTATGTTCTGATTTAAATTCTTCTACGTATACTTGATCTATGTTTATCTTTGTGTGAAATTGGATATTGAAAAAGTTCTCTATTTGTGTTGAACTTCAAAATTTTAAATAATTTAAAGTAACAATATTTAATATCGGTTTCAATTCACTACTAAAAAAGAAGAATTTAGTGAGGTAAAATAGAGAGGGAACAAAATCCCTCACTAATTGTGACGGAGTTAGTGAGGGAATGTTATATTTTTTTATATAAATTAAATTAACAAAAATTAGTGATGGAATTTGTGAAGGATATATCCGTCACAAATTTCCTCACAAATTTGATGAGATTAACAAATAGTGAGGGATATTGCCGCATAATTTATCCTCACTAACTGTTCCATCACAAATTCCATCACAAACACAAAATATATTGATTTTGTGAGGAAAATAATTCCCTCTCAAACAAGTTTTAGGAAGTCAAAATAAAAACTTTGAAATCCTAATAATATATTGTTCTCTGTGAAACTGAAACCTAGTTTTGTTATCTTCAAAACTCAGAATTGTTTCAAAACTCAGAATCCTCACCCTCTTGCGAAATTGAGCGAACCAATTTCTTCACTCGTCGACGAGACAACTCCACCAATTCATTGTCGCCGAACTCTCTGATCAATTCAACTCCGTCATACTCCGCCGGTAGATATGCAATCACCAAAAGTCCTTCATTCACTGAATCAATTTTCAATTTCTTCATTTCGTTTCCGCTTCAATTTCATTCACGGAATTGATTTTACATTTCATCGTTTTTACAATTTTCTCTCGCAATTCTTTTGTTGTTTGATTATTACTAGGGTTTTCGATAACTGGATCTGATTTTGTTTTTTGTGTATTTTTTTGTATAGCAACATAATCTGCAAGAGGACACTGAGATGCTAGTTCCTAACTGTGATGTGGTTGTTGAAGATGCTCAACCTATGGAAGGTAAATTGATTTTTCAATTTAATTTTTTGGATAAACAGTTAATTGCTGGATAAATATTTATATGTTGAGACTTAAAAGATACAATATGATTCTCTTGTACATTTGAGTTTAGATTTGTTTTCGAGATGAGTTTGGGATGCTATTTTATGTAAAGTTATTAAGTAGTGTTATAATTATAATGAGTCTAAGATCGTTGTTAAGTTGCTTATTGATCGTGTTAATCCTTGACACCACTATGCGGTTGTATTCTGGAAGCATCATCTATCTACTTTAACATTGGATGGATATTCTGGCTTGGGTCTAATCATCGTCTACTTTATCCAGTATTGAGTAAAACATTCCAAATTCCTAATAGTTTCAGTTAATAAATTATCTATCTGTGTCTATCTCTCTCTAGGAGCATACTTTGGATGCTCAAGACAGTGTAGAAATTGATCGCATCAAAGCCAATGTTGAGAGAAGTAGAAATGCACTTCAGAGTTCAAATGTATATTAGTTAGGAGCATACTCTCTCTCTAGAAATGCACTTCATACCCAAGATGAGGATGGAACCATCGACCATTAGTTAAGAGATGATGACCATCAACCGCTCAACCTCACCATCTGAATTTAAAAAAAAAGTTCAACCAGACTCAATTTTTTAAATAGAGAAAGAGATAAATTATTATTAATTAAAGTAACAAAAATGAAAAATATTTTATTATTGTCAACGTAAGTTATTGACTCAAATCTTTTTCATTTATAATACAAATAATTATTGTAAATGCAATAAAAGGATTAATACTTATTGTACATTAAATTTTATGATAAGTAAAGAAAACTATGACAAAGATTTTGATTTTTAAATTAAATCTAATTAAAAAAATTAGGTTTAATTAATAAAAAAATAGGTTTAATTACAACTTTACTCTTTTTTTATTCATTCACCAAATTAATTCCTCTATTTAAAAATCACACAGTTTTAGTTTCTCCATCATATTTTTATATATTTAGTCAAAAAAAATCAAATTTTTATTTTTAAAAATGGTAATTTATTATATTTTAAATTATATAGCATACAACACGATGATATGCATTTATCCACGTGTATTAATTATTTATATTATTATTTAAATTAAAAAAATCTCTTTTTGATAAAACTCGTGCCGAAGAAGCTAAGATATATACAAATTGCTAAAATGGTGTATTTTTTTACATTGAATTACCTACCATATAAGCCTTTCTTTTTAAAGTACCTACCATATAAGCCATTAAAAATTGGATTTAATTAAAAGTTCTTATCCAAAAAATATTTAATGTAGCAATAGTGTGAGTGAGAAGATACACAAAATTTGGCTATAAAATTACTCCTTCGTACCCTATTTCGATGTGTCATTTCTTACACTACAGTCATAAACACATCCATATTTTTAATCACCCTTCTCTCTTCTTTTGCTTCATCGCCCATGTCGACTGAAAAGAAAACCCGAGGTCGCCAAAAGATCGATATGAAAAAGATAACCAATAAGAGCCATCTGCAGGTGACTTTCTCGAAGCGTCGTAGTGGGCTCTTCAAGAAAGCTAGCGAGCTCTGCACTCTCTGTGGTGTAGATGTTGTTCTAATTGTATTTTCACCCAGTGGAAAGGTATTTACCTTTGGTCACCCAAATGTTCATACGGTCATAGATCGTTACCTCTCGCGGATTCCACCTCAAAGTGATGGAACCATGCAATTCATTGAGGCTCACCGTAGCGCCGTCGTGCGGAACCATAATGCTCTGTTGACTCAAATCAGCAACATGATGGACATCGCGAAAAGGTTTGGCGATGAGGTGAGTCATGTGCGTAAGATGACTGAGGATCAGTATTGGTGGGTTCGTCCCACTGATGGGATGAATATGGTGCAACTTGAATTATTCATGAAGGCCCTAGAGAAGTTGAAGATGGTTGTTGATCAATATACCGATAGATCTGTAACTCAGGATGCTCCAAGCCAAGCCCTACCATTTGTTGCTAGAAATGGTTCATCCATTAACATGCATATATATGCATCATGAGCCCATACCTCAACTTGAAATATTTCCGGGCCAATTTTTTCAAAATCCTATGTTGAACCCTCATTTGTTAGGACTCAACAATTTGGGAGGAGGAGGGGGAGAAGGACATGGATTCTCCTGATTCTTTTGATGGGAGGGATAGATTCACCATAGATGTCTTAGATTTATATTTTCTTATGTTTCATGTTATTTTCAATTAAAGCACACAGACTTAACTAGTTTCATGTATATGATCTGGTTAAGACTGAATATTTAGGTTATTGTGACTTATAATTTGTTGTCTTTGTTATGTAATTATAGTGGTGTTGCATTATGTATTATTCGAATAAAAGACATCTTAATTAGTTATTTATATTTCAATATCTTGTTAAAATTTTAATCTTTTGATGTCTAATGAATCCATTCATTCCCTCATCGTTTTTTTACCAAAAGAATCTTAGTTCATTTCATTGAATAAATAAATTGTAATACATGGAGAAATAGACTCAAAAACTCGGTGACTAGTCATAGAATAGGCCGATCTAGCTAGCACATGAGCCACCATATTCGCTTGACGCCTTACAAACATAACCTCAAAGTTAGGATTCGACACTAATAAATCTTAAATATGAGAAACCAATACACTAAACTCAGAAATTCCTATATTATGCCTAGAGAAAATAACATCAACAAGCACTCTAAAATCACTTTCAAATATAACATTAGTAAAGCCCATTTGCACCATGTGATCCATTGCTGCAACTAGTGTCATAACTTCCCCCTCTTTGATGTTGAGACAAGCACGCATAACATCAGTACCCGCAAGCATGTTCGGTTCTGGTCTGCTGTTGTGGAGGAAATTCAGTTTATTGATCGTCTAAGAGTCGTTGAACTGATGCCCATTCTGTCCACATATGTGTTTCTTGCTGGCCTATTTGTCGTGCGTTCATTTTGCTCTTATTCCATACCTCATTGTTCCGGTTTTGCCAAATGCACCAAAACAAAATTGCTACCTTTCCCATAGTTTGTTTACTAGCTTGCCTACACATATCAAATAGAAAAGAAGTGGTGTTGCGATTGTTGTTAAACTGGTCTGGCAGTAGCGTGTTCAACCCCTCATTCCTCGCCACATGAATGCCATCACACTTGAACAACAAATGCCACTCATCTTCCAGTTCCAATCTACATAAAGAACAGTCTACCGTGCATTGAACATTATGTGTTAACAACCTTGTGCGCGTTGGTAAACATTCTTTGCAAATTCTCCAAAGCAAGTGTTTCGCTTTTGGAGGGGCTCGAATTCTCCATATACTACCCCAGTCCTCACCCCTACATCATTGAATCTTTCTTTCACGAGTTTCCTATAACCCGACCTCACTTAGTAAAAACCATTACTCTCACCAATCCAAGTTATCGTGTTAGTTTCAATCATCTGCAAAAGCGGGACAGCAAGGATCTTATGAGCTTCTTGAGCTGCAAAAAGAGATATAATTTTCTCATCATCCCACTGTTTGGTGTTTGGTAGCATAAGTTGGTCAATGGTAAGATCATACACGCCTTGAACTTGTGGTGAAGCAATCCATCGCCTATCCTCTTCTTTAAACCAAGGATCTCCCATGACCTTGATTTGTCTACCATTACCAATACTCCACCTACAACCATATAATAACACTTGTCTTGATGTTCATATGCTACGTCAAGTAAAACTCGAATTGTTACCAATTCTAAAATTAAGAAAAGATGTGTGGGGAAAGTACCTAGCTTTAAAAATTCTTGCCACCAAAATAGTTGGTTTATGAAGGAAATCCTTCATCGTTTTTTAATTATCTATAGTTGGGACTTTTAATTTCAAAATCACAATCTAGTTATATATCTTAATAATAATACCTTCATAGATTTCATCAATTCACTTCCCCGCGCGGTTTTTAATTAATAATTAAATACAATATCATATCAATAAACATGTCAATATTGTACCATTTTAAACTTAAATACATGATGATTTTGTACATAAATATACATTTGTGAATGGTTTACTAAATATGTTTTTTAGTAGTTGATCATGATGAGTTTCTCCGAGCAATTTTTGGTTGGTACTCTTTAATTTTTTTGTTGTACAGTAGTAGTTTTTTTTTCTTCTCTTTCTTACTCTTAATATAGTTCATATCTTTGGAGCAAATTTGCTGCCAATGAAATGTACATTTTTCTTGCTATATTCTACTTTCTAATGAGGATGTATCTGGTAAATAAATTAAAGTGCATAAATGAACAATATAAAAAGTTAGAATGGATTCTTGATGCAATTACACACAATAATGGTCAACAAGAGCTAAAAACTAGTAAAGCAAAAAACAGTTTCAATGCATCTATAATTATAAGACAAATTCCAACAGTTTCTATCTCCTATTGATATGCAAATGTTTGATAAATTGTATACACCTCAAATTGGAGGAATAAAAAATTGAAAGATTGGATAGTATGAGATGAAATGGGTTCTATCATATTTTATTTCATTTCATTCATATTTTACAAATTCAAACAATGGAACATGTTTACTTATCACTCTATTCTATTTTATTTCATCCTTTATCATCAACCCAAACATAGCCTTAGGTTTTTCCTCTTGTGTCTTGGCATGCAAAGAAACAAAAAAATTTTTGAATTAGTAAATATATTATAATACTCAACTATAAGTGTAAGACATGCATTGGCGAGAAAAGATACAAAAGATTAATAAAATACTCCCTCCGTTTCAAAATGAGTGTCGTACTTTGTGTTTTCACACATATTAAGGAATGAAATCATTATGTTAAAAGTAATAGTACTTTTACTAAATTAACCTTACTTTTTGCTTTGTTTTCTTGAAAATAGTGTATAAAGTAATAATAAGAGGGTATATTTGGAAAATAATACATTGGGAATTGAAAAGCGACATTCATTTTGAAACGAATTTTTTTAGCTAAAACGACACTCATTTTGAAACGGAGGGAGTATAAATTAAAAATCAATAACAACACTAATAGTCCAACCCTTACTCCATCGACTACTCAAACAATCAAATCATCATCACAACGTGAAACAAAACTAATTAAAAGTCTAGAAAAACCAATTCAAAATTGATCAAAATGAATAAAATCGGTAAAAACAATCCAAACTGTGGAACCGGTGAAAGTTATAAAATATCATTCAATCCACCAATATACCTCTATTTAAGGTTATTTTCCCCGAAATCGCGCCCAACTATTTAAAGCTTTAACAATAATGATCGATAAATGGAAACCTAATGTTACTACATCCATGCAACATTTGATTAATCATCTTAAAAAATATGATTAATTCAGTTAAGTAGATGATACAAACAAAAATTGTTATTAATTGTGGTTAACTCTATTTCATAAATTAACCACTATTTATAAATTCATTTAATCATCTACTCAACTGAATTGACCATATTTTACACATAATTAATCATGTATCATGTATGAAAAAATAGGTGTATATGAAACAATTTTGTTCAAACAATTGCATAGACTTGAGCACGTTCTCACGCAACCTTTCTATATAGCATTACTATCTCTCAAATCTCTCATGTGGTTTCAACAAATTAAAATGTCTTCATTTACTAGCTCAAAGCCTAACAATCTATGCACATATGGTGCTTTAGTGGGACCTCATGTGGGTGAACTTGGATAATTAGTTGGAAGTTTGGTGTATATTAGGAATGGGATAATATGTTGATAAACGTTAGAACGTGGTAGGGGGAGAAGGTTACGTTGAAAAACTATTGTTAATGAAATACATAACATGAACTGTGAGATATGTTTGTAGGAGATGGTAAAAGTAGGTAGAGATTACTAATCTTTTGTTTCTACTTTACTATTACATTTATTGGGTGGTGTATATATGTAGACATGCAGTGGTGTACACTATTTTAAAGACTCAAACTATTTTTTTTTTGGTTACATTTCTAAAGACAAAAATGATCTAATTAATCTTAGAAGGAAGTTAAAATTATATTTATTATCCGATTGATTCAATGAACCTTCATTTAAAATTCTAGCTAGTTCGATCAGCACTACATCTATTTTTTTGTTGTATTAATTTTTTGGTTTTTAAGAGAAAAAATTTTAGTAGTTTAGAGTTCGACCACGAGGTAAATAAAATTTAATCAAGAATTGTTTCACCTAGAGAAAGAATTTGATTCTTCCGAAATCTACTACTACAATATGAAAATTAATTACCTATAAATTTCCCTAATTACCCTCAATAAACATGTTTAGCTCCCTAATTTCATATACTAAAATGTCATTTTCGTATTTTAATTATTAAACTAATTTTGAAACTCTTTCATTAATATTACACTTCTTTCAATATGACAATGCAGTAGGCTTCGTTTCCAAGGTGAAGGGGTTCCATCTTCCATCTCCCAACTCTTTGAATTCCTACTGTATTTTTTCAATTCCATGAAAGTGAGGTTTTTCATCTTCCACCTCACTAATAGTATCATCAAGATGTGAAAAAAATCTCTTTCTATTTGCCGCAAACAGATTTCTTCAATATATTTTGCTCAATTTCTTCTATTGGTATACCTTACATCTTCCCTTCTATTTTTTTATGTTCTGATTTAAATTCTTCTACGTATACTTGATCTATGTTTATCTTTGTGTGAAATTGGATATTGAAAAAGTTCTCTATTTGTGTTGAACTTCAAAATTTTAAATAATTTAAAGTAACAATATTTAATATCGGTTTCAATTCACTACTAAAAAAGAAGAATTTAGTGAGGTAAAATAGAGAGGGAACAAAATCCCTCACTAATTGTGACGGAGTTAGTGAGGGAATGTTATATTTTTTTATATAAATTAAATTAACAAACATTAGTGATGGAATTTGTGAAGGATATATCCGTCACAAATTTCCTCACAAATTTGATGAGATTAACAAATAGTGAGGGATATTGCCGCATAATTTATCCTCACTAACTGTTCCGTCACAAATTCCATCACAAACACAAAAGATATTGATTTTGTGAGGAAAATAATTCCCTCTCAAACAAGTTTTAGGAAGTCAAAATAAAAACTTTGAAATCCTAATAATATATTGTTCTCTGTGAAACTGAAACCTAGTTTTGTTATCTTCAAAACTCAGAATTGTTTCAAAACTCAGAATCCTCACTCTCTTGCGAAATTGAGCGAACCAATTTCTTCACTCGTCGACGAGACAACTCCACCAATTCATTGTCGCCGAACTCTCTGATCAATTCAACTCCGTCATACTCCGCCGGTAGATATGCAATCACCAAAAGTCCTTCATTCACTGAATCAATTTTCAAGTTCTTCATTTCGTTTCCGCTTCAATTTCATTCACGGAATTGATTTTACATTTCATCGTTTTTACAATTTTCTCTCGCAATTCTTTTGTTGTTTGATTATTACTAGGGTTTTCGATAACTGGATCTGATTTTGTTTTTTGTGTATTTTTTTGTATAGCAACATAATCTGCAAGAGGACACTGAGATGCTAGTTCCTAACTGTGATGTGGTTGTTGAAGATGCTCAACCTATGGAAGGTAAATTGATTTTTCAATTTAATTTTTTGGATAAACAGTTAATTGCTGGATAAATATTTATATGTTGAGACTTAAAAGATACAATATGATTCTCTTGTACATTTGAGTTTAGATTTGTTTTCGAGATGAGTTTGGGATGCTATTTTATGTAAAGTTATTAAGTAGTGTTATAATTATAATGAGTCTAAGATCGTTGTTAAGTTGCTTATTGATCGTGTTAATCCTTGACACCACTATGCGGTTGTATTCTGGAAGCATCATCTATCTACTTTAACATTGGATGGATATTCTGGCTTGGGTCTAATCATCGTCTACTTTATCCAGTATTGAGTAAAACATTCCAAATTCCTAATAGTTTCAGTTAATAAATTATCTATCTGTGTCTATCTCTCTCTCTAGGAGCATCAAAGCCAATATTGAGAGAAGTAGAAATGCACTTCAGAGTTCAAATTCCCTGGGTTATCCAGAGTTGACTTTTGAAGAATTTTTTACGGTAACTTATCAACTACATTCTTCGTTCCTTGTGTTTCGGAAGTTATATCTTTGCTTATTATTTTATAAATATCTCAAAGATTTACTAGCCCAAATGAATATGCCTACTAAACTTAAAGAAAAATACTCCAAACCTAGGCATATAGTCTTGGGTATACTTAGTAAAATCTGCTAACCTTTGGGCTAGTAGAAAGTAGCTACGATGGCTTTCCATATGCCTTCTATCTATCAAACCTTGAATTATGGGAACTATTTAAATATATCTTTCATCTGTGCAGTTTTAATTTGTTTATATTTGAAATTTGAATTCATTTTTCTTAGCTTCGGTTTTCCAAAGGTTAAAGAAATAAAATTTATTGTCTTAGTCTTAGTTATCATGTGATGGCTTATTGTCATCTTTGATGCCATGTCATTTTAACCTTATATCCTTCTCTACCTTTCAAATGTTAATAGAGGATGTTCACTTTAATGCCGGATTATTGTGATATCATATAAAAAACCAATAACTACTGTAGCAGCAAAATTTAGTCCTCTTAATGTTATGATATGGAGCTATTGAAGTGCCTTACATTAGAAATCAGAAATAGCTATGTTGTGCGGTGTGTTTTGCAGTTGAAGCTATCAAAGGAAAACTTACCAGTAGTGGAAATAATGGGAAATCATACACTAGAAAAATATAGGGAGTTGCATTCGGCTCGAGAGAACTACATTTGTTTAGGGAGTTATTATTTTGATTTATGGGGAGTTTTTCTAAGACCAATAAATTCTTAGTTATATTTATTGTTTTGAAAATTTAGTTGCAAACTCTTGTTTAACATTGTTAATACTAGTGATGGTTTTTTTTTTTTTTTTTGTATTATAGTGAATTAGTGATGAATAATGTGACACTTATGGATTCAATTAAAAAAATGATTTGCATAAAATGGTTTATATATTTTATTCGATATAATTAATGTATTTGCAATAAAATTTGTGAGGAAATTTGAAGTACACCAAAAAATTGAAGTAGAATATATATAGAAGATTTAGCACCAAAAAAAAAATCAAAAATTAGTGAGGGAATTTCAAATTGGTCACAAATTATTAGTGAGGGAATTTCAACTCTGTCACAGATTAGTGATTGAAGTTAAATCCGTCACTAATTAGCGACAGAATTCAAAGAATAAATGTTGTATCTTTGGTTGGTCATTAGCGACAGATGTATTACTTTTGTGACGATATATTCCAATATTCCATTGCAATTTATCTACTACTAAGATAGAAAAGTTAATTACCTACAAAATTCCGTCATTACCCTCATATTATCCCATTAAATCATTAAGTTTGTGGACTATAATGTCATTTGCATATGTTAATTGTTTAATTAATTTTATAATTATTTTAATTAATTTAAATCTGACAAAAAAGACTCATTTACTTGGATTCCTAAAAAGAGTTTAATGATAATAACTCACAACATTTATGACAAAAGAAAGTCTTTTCATTTTCCAACTAATAATTCATTTTATATTCTTTAAATGATTCTTATGCTCAAATTTCTAACGCCTACATATTTATCAAAATATTTTAACAATATTTTTTATTGACTCAAAATATTTTAAGAAGTTTTTTTTTTTGACTAAGACTCAAAATATTTTAAGAAGTTAGTATTATGTACTCCTATCGTTCTAAAATAAAATATATGAAGAAAAAAATTCATTTTTTCTAAAATATAAGAGAAAAATACAATTATTTATTTTTCTAAATTTTTTTTACTACTCTCTTATATTTTCTACTAATAAAAACTGATATATAGTCATCATTATATATAACCATCATTATATATTCCCTCCGTCCTATATTATAAGGAAAAAAATAAAATCACACTTATTAAAAATCAAAACATGATAATTTAAACTATGCTTTTGTGGGTTTTAATTTCCTTAAAAAAGTTGCATGGGAAGATGTAAAAATAATTTTTATTTGTTGTTGTTTATTGAGAAAAGAAGAGAAAAAAAAATTGATTGTTGTTTATCTAGAGAGAAAAAAAGTTAAATGGAAAAGATGAGACAGAAAAAAAAATTAATCTAATTTAACATTTAACACTTTTCGGCTTAAGTATATAAATTTTGACACGGGACAATATTTGAATTTAATTTATTGAAAGATATATATATATATATATATATATATATATATATATATATATATATATATATATAGAGAGAGAGAGAGAGAGAGAGAGAGAGAGAGAGAGAGAGAGAGAGAGAGAGAGAGAGAGAGAGAGAGAGAGAGAGAGAGAGATTAATTTAATATTTAACACTTTTCGACTTAAGTATATAAAATTTAACACGGGACAATATTTAACTCGGTACAATAATTAACACAGGACATTATTTAACAAATGTTTGGATTAAATACTTTTTGTGCACAAAGATATAAGTATATAAAATTTGACACGGGACAATATTTAAATAGATTTTCACTTATAAACAAATAAATATTTTATAAAAAATATTGTATTATTGGTCAAAAAAAATATTGTATTAATATTGATATTTCAAAATATCACTTAATGATTTTTGTCCATTTTATAATAGCACTTCACATCAAATATTATATAATAAATATATTCAACTAGCGCACTTAAATGTTTTATTAAGAAAATCTTAAAATATGTAAACATGTATATAACACGGGACAATTATACTGTCATTGATACAAAAATAAAATACGGGATAAATATGTCATTGATAAATACAAAAATAAATTAGTCAAATATGTCACTCATATAAAATCAATACGAAATAGATATTTTTTACTAATAAAAATATATGAAACATATATAACAAAATGTATTTGCATATATAATAATATAAAATCTATAACGGGGTGCAGTGCAAATATTTAACAAATTGTTACGTATCAAATAATTATAAATAATATTTTTATAAAAACAATACATTAATATATTTTTGAAATATTATTATATCCACTTTATTTATCTATTAAAATACCCGTGCATCGCACGGGTCTTTTGCTAGTGATGAATAATAATTCCGTCACTAATAATTTGCGACGCTGATATTAGATACGGACTGCTATTTGTTGTTAATTCTGTCACTAAATGTGTTTGTGACGGAAATTGAACACTTTAGCGACGAATTTCACCCCTCTCTAATTTTAATTTTTCTAGTAGTGATTCGAACAAATTGAAGTTTTTATTGTTGGTTATTTTGCAAACTGAAATCATCTTATACTTTGTTCTCTTTTAATCCTTCTCCATATTGGAGAACGATGTACATGCTTACATGTGTTTTAAATTTGAACATTCATGTTTTTTTTTGGGTACATAACATTCATGTTAGATTGGAACTTAAAATTGATTTTAACATGTTTGTTTATTTTGGAACTTAAAATTGATTTTGATTTTAGAATTAATTTTACTTGAAGTTAGAAATTGTAATTTTTAATTCTAAAATTAATTTTTACATTGAAATTTAATATTCAACTCATATTTAGTTGAATGTATTCAACTATAAATTATTTTACTTTCAACTTAATTTTAATTAGAACTAATTTTAGAGAATCTATTCTATTAATTTAAAACTTGTTGAAATACAATCTATGTTAGCTGTATTTGGTTTGATCTTCATTCAAAGTTCCAACTCCAAAAATGGTTCAAACATCAAACTTTCATCATGATCATGAAACACTGGTATTAAAATCAGCAATACATTCAAAGGGTTAAGCAAGTAAATGATCCCTATAGTTGCAAAGAAAAGAAAATGACAAGAAATAAACATATAATTAAAGGGTTAAGTAAATGAGGAAAATTGTCCTTCTACCCCTACACTTAACCCTTCACCCCTATAAATAACCCAATAATTCTATTTTACCCTTTTTTATTATTAATTTTTTTTACATTATTATCTTTATTATTCATTTCAATTTTTTTTGTGATACACTCTTCACCCCTACAATTTATTGTTTCGGTAATGCTCATATAATAAAAGTGATCTAGTTTGGTTAATTTTCCAAAATCCATTACCGGAACACTGTTCAAAATGTTCTGGTTTGCTTTCCAAACACTCAGCTTCATTATTCTTGGCGGTTGGGTTAATCTGTGGCAGAGATAAGAACTGACAAATAATTCGTAAAACACCATACAATTTCTCTGCCTTGCTTTATCTTCTCTTTTGTTGCATACCTCCTTTTGTTCTTTGTAAATCATCTTTTATTTAAATTTAAATCTGACACTTTATTTATTTTTGATTCTAGAAAACAAGTAGTTTGACATCCATTGATTTCTGTTTATAACATTATTTCATGTTAATTAAGTTTGTGGAGTAAAAATTCAGTAGAGTGGCCGCTCATACCCCACCATCGAACCAAAATTGTAACAACCTGAACTTGATATTCATACTGGGATGTTGAAAGTTTGTTCCGGTAACAATGTTTCAGACAGATTCATACCGTAACAGTTTACTAATCGTTCCGGTAAGGCATATACATCATTGAGCAGTTTTTCCGGCATGAACTATAACATCGGAACATCAAATTTGTTGTTTCGGTAACGATATCTAAACCGGAACGGTGTAAAAATTTGTTTTATGTGCCATTGAAATTTTACTTTCTCCTTTTCTCTCTCAACAAACCGGAACCATTTTGGTGAAGTGGAAAAAAATGAATTCCACTTGTTTTATTTAGTTTATACATGGGGTTAAATTAGTCAATTCAGTAAAATAGGTAGGGGTGAAAGGCTAAATGTAGGGGTGGGAGGGCAATTTTTCAGTAAATGATCGCTATAGTTTGGGCTTGAATATAAAATTTAAAATATTTATGAGGATTAAAAACTTATTTAACCCATTTTATATAATTCTCCAATTTATTTACTCACTAAATCATATTTTTATTTTAAAATTGGAGTATCTAATTGATTCAATTATTATTAATTAAATTTATGCTGATACAAAAATAGTACATTATAGTAAAATTATTAGAAGGATAATTGTGGAAAATTATTTTAATATATCTGTGTTTAGCCATACAAGATCTTGTAATTAGGGATGAAAGTAGTAGTTAATAATAATAATAATGACAAAATAATGGAAATGTGGTAATAAAAGAAATTAATGTTAAAGTTTGTTGACTAAAGTTTTTTATTAATAAATGGAAAGGTGGTACTTTGTTGACTAAAGTTTTTAATTGCTCTATAAATTAAGATCGTTGTAAGTCTTGTGGGCATTATATATGCATACACCAATGGCAGCTCCAAATCCATCTATCTTAAAATTTTCAATACTCCTAATTATATTACTTGCATTTGAATCTAGAAAGGCTTCATGTGGTTCAGTATCAATTCTGATTATCAATAGAGTAGTGACACCTCAATACAAGAAATAAGATTTTTAGCAGCGACTTTTCCTCAGCGACAATCAATTTGTTGCCAATAACATGTATATAGCAACGACTGATTTAAGTAGTTGTAAAAAGTTATTTGTTTTCTCAACAATATCTTTGTCGCTGTGAAAAATAATTTATTGTAACAACATTTAATGTCGTTGGAAATAATGCAACTTTTTTTGTGCATGTCCCAACAACTAATTTATGTTGTTGTAATAAGTTATTTGTTTTTGCAACAATATTATTGTCGCTGTGAAAAATAATTTATCGCAACAACATCTATTGTCGCTGGAAATAAAGTATCTTTTTAGCGGCAATATTCTAGAGTCGCTCGAAAACTATATATTTATGAAAAATAGAATTCGTTAAAAAAATTATAAATTAAAAAAATATTGATTTTCGTTTTTTCTTGAGCGATAATATTATTATTTTCTAAAACTTTTATGAATTTAACCCAAGGATTGTGGTTGAGCGGTTGAGGCTCATCCTCCCTTAACCAAAGGGTCGAGGGTTCGATCTTCACCTTGTATATGGAGCAACTTTAAATCTTTGGGCTAACTATCCCACCCAAAGGGTCGAGGTGCCTCCAATCTAGTTAGGGATTAATCACTATGTTCAGGTGGTGGATATCACAGTCTCGACAAAAAAAAAACTTTTATGAATTTATTTATAAGTAAATTTTTTTCATAATTAATAATTTCAAGTTAGAGCTTAAAATTGCAAGTATGATAATTGCAAATATACAAACCGTTTCCACTTTTTTTCTTTTAATAAACATATAGCTTTTGTTTTTTGTTTCTAGGCAAAACATATCTCTTGTTAAAAAAAAAAAAAAAACTCCACGTATATCCACCACTATCTATTTATGAGATAATCATGCAACATAATTAATTGGTGAGTAACTATAACATACGTGACTTAATTGTTCTTTTAAATTTACATATATTTAGGCTAATTTGTTATAGGCACGGATTAAACTTCTCAACCGTAGATAATATTAATCCAACGCTCATCTTTTAATTCAATGCCAATTCTCATCTTTTAATTCAACGCTCATCTTTCAATATTTCATTGCTTTCACGTTATTTTTATCACAGCAACTTTGTTCACTTTTTTTTCATAGCACATTGATGCTCGTCAAGCCATTCCTCACAACTGTCGCCGGAAGCAGAGTCAAGTGATCACCGTTCATGCGAATCATCACGATCGGAGGAAATCCGGAGATTGTGCGGTGGATATCGCAAATATAGTGTTTTCACAACAAACTTATTACGATCAAATACAAAGCACAAGATTTATGCCATATCGATTTTTGTTATTTCACCTCATCCGAGTTCCTTTTGAACAATTAATTGATTTCATATTTTGATGGTTGATTACTTTAATCGTGTAAGGGTTAGTCATACAAAAGGTGTTATTATAAATTAGATTATTTTTGTTTGATCAGAATATTTATTGAGATATTGATGTTGTTGAGGTGTATGAAGTTGAGAATATTGATGATGAAGAAGATGAAGTTGATCTTGATGATGATGATGTAAAGGAAGAAGAGTTAGAAGATATTGAATTTGTTTGTGTTTTAATGAGAAACTTTTAACTTTTTTCTTAATTATAATTTGTTCTGTTTTTTTTTTTGTCAACGATGATGAATTTATTCTTTTGGATGATGATGAATTTATTCTTTTGGATGATGATGAATTTGTTCATAGTTTTTTTTATATTTATTTTGATTAATTTTGAATTTTTATATATAATTTTGAAAAATATATTAATATATTATTTAAATGTTAGCTAAGGTTGATAAATATTTAATTACATATAATTTTCTGCATCATTATTTTTATTTTGAAGCATTAAAAAAATCCACATCAAAGCTGAATTGAGAGTCCCCATTAAAAGTGCAAAAAATAAATATAGTGGAGCAATAATATTTATTTAAAAAAGAAAGATCAAAATTGTGGAACATGTAAAATAGGAGGATTAAAAGTGTAATTAAACTTAGTCAAAAAAAAAAAAGTGTAATTAAACCAATTTATAAATATGAGTTTCAATAATTTTGAAAAATAAATAATAAAAGAAATTATAATGATAAGGACACATCTCTTAGAATATTATTTTTATCGCAGCGACTTTGATTGTTGCGATAAATAAGATACGGCAACAATTTTAATGACTACTAAATTAGTTTTGGCAACGATAAAATTGTTCAAATTACAACGACAATAGTTGTTGGGAAAATATTCGCAATGGTAGCGATTTCAGATGTTGCTGCAAAACTTTTCGCAACGGCACTTACACCAACGGTATGCAACAACAATTTTTTCGCTGGGAAAAACACATTTCGCAGCAACTTTGTATTTTTCTCAGCGACATATGTCGCTGCCAAAAACCTTTTTTCTTGTAGTGTCCCACAACTATCACTGTTCATTGCAAATCCAAAGATGACGATCTTGGATTTCACAAAATACCAATTACAGGAAGTTATACATTTTCATTCACTCCAACTATCTTTCGTAGTACATTATATTTCTGTAGCTTTACCTGGCCTGAAGACCCTCGTCGTCATTATCTTGACATTTATGATGCTAAGCATGACCACTGCAATGAATGCATTTGGTATATAAACAAGAACGGAGGTTGTTTGAACAACCATCCGTGTGGTGCTTGGAAAAGTATCGAAAAAATGGATAACCACCGTCTAACATTTTAAATTTACTTGTTTAATGTTAAAGTTGTATCTCAGTGCTATTATTGTCGGCTTATTTAATAAAACGTTTCCTTTTAAAAAAATTATTTTCCGTCAACTAAATATCTAATGTTTCTTTTATATATACTACTAATTGCTTAAAATAAAAGTATTCAACAATTAAAAATAAGAAAGGGGCTCTTATCTTATGATAATAAAAATAAAATCTACTTATGGAGTCATAGTTAGGCCCCGTTTGACCGGACTTAACTTCTACTTTTTTATTTTTTTAAAATGAAATAGAGAAGTATAAAATTGAATTTAGCCATATTTCTTCTTAAAAGTATTAGAGAATTGAAGTAAAGAAGTAAAAAATAAAGAGAAGTAGAGTCAAACACAATTTTTTCCTTCTTTACTATTTTTAAAGAGAAGAAAATAAGTAGAAAATAAGCCGGACCAAACAGGGTCTTAGTGCGAGAATGCACTTCATACGGTAGAGAAATTGCATCCCCCCGTAAAATCAATAAAAAAGGAAGTAGTAATAAGATGATGGATGTTTGATTTGAGTTTGGTTTAGTTCGATTTTGTAAAAATAATAATATGACAACAAATAAACAATATAATTTAAAGGGTTAAATAAGTAAATGATCCCTTTGGTTTGGGGCTGAAAACAAAATTTAAAATATTTATGAGGACTAAAATCTTATTTAGCCAATTTTATTATAATTCTCCAATTTATTTACTCATTAAATCATGTTTTTGTTTTAAAATTGGAGTTTCTAATTGATTCAATTATTATATTAATTAAATTTAGGCTAATACAAAAAATAGTATTAATTATAGGAAAATTATTAGAAGGGTAAATATGAAAAATAATTCTAATTTGACAACCAATTTAATAATATAAACAACTTTCTTAATATCAGTGTTTTGTCAAACATTGTTTTATAATTATGGATGAAGGCACTCCCTCTGTCTCAAAATATAAGAGAAAAAAAATAATCTAACTTATTAAAAAACATAATCATGAGAATTTGAAATATGGTTTTGTTGGTTTTTTTTTTAAATAAGTTGCATAGGAAGTGTAAAATAATTTTTTATTGGTTATTGTTTACTGAGAAAAGGAGAGAGAAGAAAAATTAAATGCAATTTGCATTTAATTTAGTGAGAATACTATACCAAAAAAAAATTACTGAGAATAAGAAAAAACATATTCTTGAAAATGATTTTTCCCTTATATTTTGGGACAAAAAAATAATTTTTCCCCCTTATATTTCGGGACGGAGTGTTATATCAGCTGGCTCGCTAAGCAAGAAATTCTTTGCTTAGCAAGCACAACAATTTGCTGTGTTAGTTAGTTTTATGTTTTGGATAAACAATTTTAGTTTTTAGGCTTTATTAAAAAGTTAGTTAGAGTTAGTTGGTTGTTACACATTACAATCATGTATAAATAAAGCTCTAAGCTCATTGTAATTGATTGATTGAATTGAATGAAGAGAGTTAGTTTTGAACAATTGGTATCATAGAGCCCCAATTTCGAAAGCACATTATATTTAATTCATAAATCTAGGGAAACACAGTGAGTGAATATCGAGATTTCTGATCTCTTTTCTTTAAGGGAGGGAAACACGAGTGTCTGTGAGCATCGTGGTGAGATTGTACAGTGATCTTGTTGATTAAGAGAGTGGTTCTTGAACGTTTCTTGAAATTTTCTAGAACGTTTTCATGGCGGAAAGTAGCAATAGCTCTGCAAACAAGGATTATTGGGTAGTTGTATCCCAAGGAATTCCTGTTCTCACTGCTACTGCAACAGCCGAAGAACTACTTGTTTGCAGCAATTGACAGAACCATAATTGAGAAGATTCTTGAAAAGTCTACATCGCGTGCGATATGGCAATCAATGGCAAACAAGTTTCAGGGTTCTACCTAAGTAAAGCGTGCACAGTTGCATACTTTGAGAGGAAAATTTGAGGTACTGCGCATGAAAGGAGATGAGTCAGTCAATGACTTATTTGGCAGAGTTCTTGTCATTGTTAACAAAATGAAAATTCAAGGAGAAGCTGTATAAGAAAGAACCATTGTATCAAAGATTCTGACATCTATGATCGAGAAATTTGATTATGTGGCCTGTGCTATTGAAGAATCCAATAATATGTGTAGTACCCGGCGCAAAAAAATATACAGATATGCAATGATGAAATGCAATGCACAAATGTAAACAATGAAGCCGCCACCATATTTTATTTATCCCATGAGGGGAAAGGAAAATAATGATAAAACCTTAAAGATCGGGTTCGGGAGTTGGTTACATGAGGGGAAGACGTTAACACCCCCTCATATCCGTTGTACTCAACGGGAACCATTTGAGGAATTTTGGTTTGCATAAATAGAGATAACCGCATAAAAGAAATAAATTACCGCATACTGAACAGAAAAGAAAAAAAAGAGTTTTTTATTATTTGGCTTGACGAGAGAGGCTCTCGCTCCTACGTATCCCCCGAGTACAATGAGGAATTCAAAGCTCACGTAGTTCTTCCTGAAAAGAAAGATTGTGTGTTGGTTGTTTTTAGTGAACGATGCTTAGGTCGCATTCCACTGATACAACAATATGCTTGTATGCTCGCTTCGGAGGCTTAAGCGTTTGTATGTAGCAGGGGAATGGATAAAGCGCCATCCATTTAGGAAAAAGAAGTTGAAAAAAGATTTGACTGCACAAGAGCAGTTGAAAAAAGAGCTGACTGCGCAAGGGCAGGAAAACAGTTGAATGGGTTGAGTGTCTTTTAGATTTTAGGAAATTGTTCTGAGAATGAGAATGATCCTAAATCACGAGTCGTAAGTCAGGGACCGGATCATCCGAGCAAAAACGAGTCGTACGACAGGCTCCCTCTTTTCATTCAGTTTATTAAATGAACATTCTTAATTAAAGTGAAACGAGCCGAAGGCGAGTCGTAAGTCAGGCTCCTTCCCATTTCATTTAATTAAAGAGTGTTCCGTTTTAAATGGCATGCGAATAATTCAAAGCCAAAGTCGTACGACAGAGACTGATTTATTCACATTCCATATTCAAAGACAAGTTCACAACAGATTTTCAGATCAAAAAGAAAAAAAAGGGTAGAAGATGCAAGAAATGCAAATGCATGATGTATGGTGATGACAGTGTAATAATGCAACAATTAAATAATACTCGAAATAAATATGCAGACACATAAATAAATGAGTAATCAGATAATCAGGCATAAAATGAAATTGACAGACAGAGAGGCAAATTAACGAGCATTTTAACAAGCAAACGTAAGATAAGCTCAAGACGAGTCGTACGTCAGGCTCTCGCTTATCTTACATTTCAGAACATCAAATCACATTTTGGATGAAATAAGAAATAAATTCAAAGCGCGAGTCGTCAGACAGGCCCAATTTATCTTTATTTCACTCAAAATCAAATCCAGCATACAATTGATGTTTTATTTAATTACGACGTTATAAATGATTAGGCGAAGTAACGGAAAAAAAAGTCGTTTAAACGAAATTAATTAAAATAGGATAAACAGAGACAAGTCGTAAGTCAAGCCCTTTTATCTCTACCTTAATTAAATTGTTTAAAATATTCGAAATAAAAAATAAATCAAGGACACGAGACGTACGTCAGAGTCCGATGTATTTTTTATTTCAAATACGAGTTTTCAAAAGGAATAGCATTTTTAATTATTAATTAACATCATAATTAAATAATATCAGCAGGGGGTGCAAAAGTAAAATAGGGGTATATGAACAGAAATTAAAAAAAGCAGCATACACTTAAAAAAAAATTGAACTAGGCCCAAAAGGAGGAACCCAGCCCACACATTACCAGACCGGGCCGGGTCTGGGTTGAAAATGGGTCGACCGACCCGCTCCAACACCCAGATGGGGGGTGTGGAGAGAAAACAGGGGGCGCGCGTGAGAAGCTTCACAGCCTCTCACGCGGCGACACGTGGCAAGGCCACCCTCTTCTTCTTCAACCTCGCGCACACAGGTATAGAAACGGAGAAAAAACGCCGGCGCCGTCGCCGGCACCTTGGTTCACCAATTCTAGCTCAAAACACGCAAATCATATATCAATAAACTCGAAATTAAGAATAGATTACAGATCCAAGGTCATATTCATCAATAAAAATCTTATTACCACGAAAATAAGCTCGAAACCGAGTGAGCTTCAAAACGGGTTCGTACGATTCCGGCGAGCTTTAACAAAAACTAGTTGAATAGAAACGTTCAGAAGGGTCTCAAACGTATGAATCCAAGCCCCTTTACCTTCGATTGTGTATAAAATGAACGGATTGGAGAATTTTTCACCGGCCGGAGCTTTAAGGCTTAGATGCGTCACTTTCCGGTTGTTTTTTCAAGAAACTAATGCCGGATTTAGAATCGGGATGGTTGAATTAATAAGAAATGAGTGTTTGATTTTTGATTTTGGATGATTTTTGGTCGGCCGGAAGTTGACCGGAAAATGGAATTCCGGCGGCGGCGCCGGAAAAGTGTTGGTGGTTGAGGGAGGAGTGATTTTTCTGATTTTTTTTTATGTTTTGGGAATTGTGAAAATGATTGGTAATGATTGAGTGATGTTAGGTGTGTATTTATAGTGATAGGATTAGGTGAGTGGTATTTGTGTAATAAAATGATTATGAGGTGGAGATGATGAGGTGTCGCAATGTGATTGGTCAAAAGCAAAGAATTTTTATAAAATGATAAAAAAAAGGTAAAAATCAATAAGAAGAATGAATAAAAATGTAGAAAATTATAAAAATAAAATATAAACTTAAATAAAGAGATAAAAACTATTTTTTTGATTATTTTTGCTATTTTTCGTATAAAAAGATAAATTGCGACAAATTAAAAGAAATAAAGGAAAATGAATAAATTGTAAAACAAAATTATCGAAAAAACCTATTTTTTGGTATTTCTTATGAAAATAAGAAATAATTTTTAAATAAAATATTTATCTTAAAAAGCTCAAAATTAGGGTATTACAGCTGCCCCTATTTAATTGTCTTATACTCGAATGCGTAAATGATTTGCGCCTTTATGCGTTCGAAGTAAAAGATAATTAAATACAAATGCCCTAATTTTGTGGTGTGAATGTGATATGATGATAATGAATGCATATGGAAGATGAAGGTGGAAACATACCTGGAATAATTAGTAACTGAATACCTGAGAAAGAAATGATCATTACTCGCCCTATGAATGTATAGACCATGAAAACTGAGTCGCCTCCCCTCAGGGTGCATTATCTCCAAAAATGATCATTACTCGCCCTATGAGTGTATAGATCATAAAAAGCTGAGTCGCATCTCCTCAGAGTGCGTTATCTCCAAAACTGATCATTACTCGCCCTATGAGTGTATAGATCATAAAAAGCTGAGTCGCATCTCCTCAGAGTGCGTTATCTCCAAAACTGATCATTACTCGCCCTATGAGTGTAGACCATAAAAAGCTGAGTTGTCACCCCTCCTATAGGTGCATTACTCAAAAATTGATCATTACTCGCCCTATGAGTGTATAGATCATGAAAAAATGAGTCGTCGCCCTCCCTATGAGCGTATTACTCAAAAACTGATCATTACTCGCCCTATGAGTGTATAGATCATAAAAAAACTGAGTCGTAGCCCTCCCTATGAGCGTATTACTCAAAAACTGATCATTACTCGCCCTATAAGTGTATAGATCATAAAAAACTGAGTTGTAGCCCTCCCTATGAGCGTATTACTTAAAAATTGATCATTACTCGCCCTATGAGTGTATAGATCATAAAAAACTGAGTCGTTGCCCCCCTATGGGCGTATTACTCAAAAACTGAATCTGAAAGTACTCCACTAGTGCTTTGACATACCCTTGGGTAAAGAAACTTGCGAGGAGTGTGAGCTGTATATTCTGCCAGTATCTTTGACAAAATTCACAAGACAACTGCTTGACAATTGTTTTGCTGAAGAACTTAATCCATCAAACATCTAGAGATAACTATCTCAACCAAATCACTGGAGAAAGGATCTGTTTTAACTCTTCTGACCGAGAAAGTTGTATGTAGACCAATCTGCTGTATATAACCATTACGGAATTAATCACTGGGGAAAAGATCATCAACCCTTTCTGGTAGGTGTAGAGTGAAGATTCGTCTGATAAGAATGAAACTCTGTTGACCAACTTGCTGAATATCAGTGATTAAAACCAAACAAGTTCACTAGGAAGATTCAAGATTAACTAATCTTTCTTGTCAAGAAATTACAATTCATCAACCATCTTTCTGAAAATGCGATGTTCTAACCGACTTACTGGGGATGAACAAATGTCCATTGCCTGACTGGGGAAAGAAACGACCCTTCAACCTTTCTCATTGAGAATATGATGCACTGACTGATCCGCTTGAGGATGACACTTTGTGTACCAATTCATTGGGGAAAAGATTCATCAACCCTTATTGTTGAGAAGTTACGATGCAATAACCGTCTTATTGGAGAATTAGGTCCGAAGACCTTTGTTACTGAACAAGAGATCCAAGTCTGCAACCTGTTAAGACAACATCTTAAACATGTACTTTATGAATGCATGATTGCGCACTTTTAATGCCTAAATGCAGAACTAATGCAGATGAAATATCTGATTATATGCAGGATTTTGTGTTATTCTTTTTATGCATGAACCTATATGCGTGAATGCATGAATATGCATGAATGCATGAATTTCCGGGTTTGTTTTGGGGAGAGTTTGAATTTCCCGGCACTGAGGATTTGAGTAACTCCATTGAGGTGAAATCCTGAGACGTTGCCTGTTGTTGCGGGACGAACGTTCAATCAAGCTTCCAAAAAGGATAGCAACTTTCTTCATGAGATGGAATCGAGAGATTGCCATGATTTTCTGTAATGAATTGGGACAGTTTACTGTATGCCACTGGTTTCCCTTCAGATGTTTTAAAAATCAAAACAGTTTGTAATCTTTTCAAATGCTTTTATTTTTCACAATGCTTAAATGCTTTATTTATTAACAAAATGTATAGCACAAACATATGCAATCAGAACATAAAAGCAAGCAGACACAATATGATTGAAAATGAGAATTTTATTCACTGCGCAAAAATGCGGAAAGTTTTTACAACGGGATGCTAATCCCTCAATGAGGTGATCGCAAATTGAAACTAAGATAATGGCAATGAAAATAAATGAATTCTACTGAATCATAACGATGCCATCTTTCTTCACGATCTCGAGTTTACAAGACTTTGCTTTGGTGAAAGGAGACTGAGTCAATCCTTTCTGTCTGAAAGTTTCATCTTCATGTAGAGTCAGGCATCGCAGCAGCGTGCATTGAGAGTGGAAACTCTTCACCATACGTGATGTTAACAACCAGAGTTCTGCCATATATCACCACATATGACTTTTCAGGAGAATATAATCTTGACACAGTATGCCCCAGACATTTGAATCTATGATGAATATGCCCCTGACCAACTGATATTAGCAGTGTATCATATTCTTGAACCAATTCACTCTTGATAAGCAGGGTATTCAACTTGTTTGCCCCTGTTTGGCATAATCTATAGATGGCTTGCCCCTAGCTAGGAGCGTTTCAAATCAGCTTTGCTCATGATCAGACCACAACTCAGATCTCTTTGATGTCAAGTATTAATTTGCAAGTAAAATCATTTCTTTTGAAAAGGTTTTGCACATGCAAGTTTTTGAAACACATATGATGTGTAGAAAAGAGAAATAATTATTAGTTACTCGACAAACTGGAGGAGTCAGCTTAACAATACATTTGCCGAATGCTTTGAAAGTGAACCTAGCTTCAATTAGGTCTTTTGAGTATTATAGCATACAATTAGGATTCATGGAAATCAAGCCAAAGGAAGATACAAATTGTTATCAAATTCCCCATACTTGAACATTTGCTTGTCATTAAGCACATAAATAGTAACTTTTTTTTAGCACTTGTTTGAAAACACGACATGACAACTCTAATCATACGTGGTTGTCGGCTAGAAAAGAAAATCAAGTAATAAATATCAATACCAAGGGTACTGTAATAACACAAAACCACACATTGCAGTCAAAGATTCTCATCATATGAAGATAAATCTGAAGCATTTTATTGTGACTCTAACTTTTGCTTAAATTTTATTCACCCTTTTCATTCAGGTGCAATCACATTAAGCCCGTTATCTTGTACACATTCATGGTAGAAAAATCTGTTAGTGATTATGATCATAAATCGAGGGGAGCTGGTAAAATCAGTTTGGTAAACCCCTCTTTCTCTTCCAAATGCAGTTGTGGGGGATCGGATAGCAACCCGCCCTACCAAGTTCAGAACCAGTCTCCTCTGTACCAACTACTAAATGGGTACATTTACTATAGTTTTTCAACAACTGCTGGGTTAAACAACCGAGTGAGGGTCATCTAACTCAATAAGTGCATTGAACAAAGTATGCAAAATTTTCATTTCTGGATCATTCACTTATGTTCATCGATTTCCTACTTAGTTTGTGTACAAGATGGTGCTGACTGCTAAGATAAACTACTAAGAGTTACTTAAAAACTTATGTTCAGGTCTTCGTCAAAATCAGTAGTCAAATTGATCTTACATACTTCAAAGAGTCTAAGATGTTAAGACAGTACCGATTTTATTGAATCATTTCTGAACCTTCATAATAGCCTAAAGTGCAAAACAACCTATATACTCTTAAAGTGTCAGGTCAAGTATCAAACCAAAATTGCTTATTTTCTTAAAAAGATATATCTCAAGAAACTGGGAGAATCAGATAACAACAAAACATATGCAAGAATGACTCGATTCAATCACATTTTTTTATGAAACAATGCCTTTCATCATCAGCTAGGTTTTTTCACAATTGAAAGCATACATCAGCAAAAATCAGTTATTCATTTTCATCATCCTCGCTCCAAGTTTGCAAGTAATGAGAAAAAGAAGTGAATACAGGTGGATTGATTCCGAAACATGCATGTGCATTACATAATCTTAAATGCAAACAAATACTTGACAAGAGATAAAATGCCTGATCAACTTGCTCTTTCATATCCTATTATGGGGAGGCGCCCATTATGACTTCTTTCTTCGTCACCCGAAACCATGAAGAATTACGGCACAATTATGATTCAATAGATTCACTTCTGAATGATGATTCTCTTTTTTTTTTTGAATTTTTTGAATGAAAAAGTGTTTTATGAATGCAAGAAATTATTGCCATTTTTCATTATCTTTTTGAAACTGTAAAAGAACAATAAATAAGACAGAAATTGCACAAGAAGTACTTTTTCATTAATTGCAAATTAAACATTAAAACAAAGTGGCCCTACAAGCACAACCATTTATTCAGGGCTGAACAAAGGTGTTTTGAAAAGAAAACAAATTGCTTTGAAATAAAAACAAACTTTTGGGATTCCAACAGCCTTCCAATTAGTGAGCACAGTCTTTGGAGTACACTGGCGCACTCAATCCTGATTTTTTCCCTCAACATCCTTGTCATTAATCATAGCAATGTGACCATCAACACGGTAACCAGCACTGCTAAAAATATCCTCAATCTTTGGAATCTTGTCTTGTATCTTCTTTGGAATTGCTATCCCCTTGGATGACTGATAACCCAAACCGAAGTGATCCTTTTTCTCAGGCAAGACCAACATCTGTCCCAAACCAGTAAGACGTCCTTCCTCTAAGGCTACTTTCAAGTTTTTCAAAGATGTAACGGATCCCTTTTCTTTCCGACCGTCACTTTCCAGCTTTGCATGTTCATTCTGATCAACAGTGGCAACCAAAGTTTCCCTTTTGGCATATCCCACCTGCACTAAACCTTGATCCATCAGTTGCTGCAAACACTCCTTCAACTTTGAACAGTAGTTTGGATCCTTTTGACAATCATCACAATCAGAGTGTAATTTCTCAAACTCTTCATAACTCAGCAGCATCTCTCGGACAGATGACAAAGGTGTTTTGATTAGAGAAACATCCCTTATCAAATTTCCACCAATTTCAACACAACTCACATTGCCTGTTGGGTGTTTAGGCAGTGGATCAGTGGTCACATTGGGTCCGCTTTCTTTGAAAGTCAAATCGTTCTCATCAATGAGGTCTTGTACTTTGTGCTTAAAAGCTTTGCAATTATCAGTAGAGTGACCCACAATACCAGCATGGTAATCGCATTTAGCGTTAGCGTCATACCAATCAGGGAATGGTGGAAGCAAAGGTCTTATTTGCTTAGGCGTCACCTTACCACTATGAATCAAGTAAGGGAGCAACTGACTGTACGACATAGGTATAGGATCAAAAACCCTACGAGCTTGTGGAGGATTCCGTTTTGGTGGTACCTGTTGCTGGTGTTGAGGCACTGGATTTTGAAACTGATAATTTGGAAACTGTTGGTGCTGAGCAGCAGCCAAGTATGGAAAAGGAAAGTAGGGAAACTGAACAGGTGCTATTGGCTGCGCCTGATTGCCCCTTGAGGATATAACATTAGTCTCACCTTCCTTCTTTCTGTTAAAGCCACCACCAGGCTTCCTTGTGTTATTGCTTTGTGAACTAGAAGCAGCTGAAATCTTCCCGTTCTTGATCCCCATTTCGACTCTTTCACCGACTCGGACCAACTCGGCGAAGTCAGAGGAAGTAGTACTAACCAACCTTTTAAAGTAAGTCCCTTGCAGAGTATTGGTAAACATGTCCACAAGTTCCGTCTCCAAGAGCGGAGGACGTACTTGAGAAGCTAAGGATCTCCATCTTTGAGCATAGACCTTGAAAGATTCACCCTCTTTCATAGTGGTATTCTGGAGCTGAGTGCGACTCGGAGCCATATCCATATTATACTGGTATTGCTTGAGGAAAGCATTGGCCAAATCCCTCCACGACAGGATGTTACCTTTTTCAAGTTGCATGTACCAGTTGAGAGGCACACCAGCTAGACTGTCTTGGAAACAGTGTATCATCAGTTTGTCATCATGAGAATAAGATGCCATTTTTCTGACATACATAACCAGATGATTCTTCGGGCAGCTCAAACCCTTATATTTCTCGAAATCAGGCATTTTGAACTTTGGTGGAAGCACAAAATCAGAAACCAAGTACATCTTCGAGAAATCCAACGGATCATTACCCGTTTCTACCAGATTTAACCTCTCCTCTAGAGCCTGATATTTCTGCTTTGTTTCTTCCAGCTGAGGAGCAAAATCAAACTTCGGTTCACTAACCGGAAGCACGGATCCTTGGAAAGCAAACCTAGGCCCACGCAATTCGGGACCCTGGTACACATCTCTAGGATCCTCAAATGCGTCTTGATCTAAATCCATTACTTGTTGCACAGATGTAACCCTAGCAGGGGCTTCCACAATTGAAGCAGAAGTTGCTGGCTCATATCCTGGTGGAACATAACCCTTAGGCAGACCAAAAGTAGGCCAATCATAGCTAGCAGAGGCATTTTCTTGAGCAACCATAACAGCAGGTGCAGGAGCCTCAACCACCTTTGGTTGCACATTCTTATTAGCCAACATCTCAAGAATCTGATCTAGCTTCCCACCCAACAAGGTCATTCTTCCATCCAACTAGGTTACCTGTCCACCCAACTGAGTTACTTGTCCACCCATCTGGGTTACCTCAGCCTGTAACGCATCGTGTTTCTCTTGCCAGTTATCCATAATATGATGAGCAACTCTTCTTGTCCAATAACGGTGCCGGGAAGGTAGCTGTTGGAATGAATGAATGGAAATGAGATTTTTAATCGATAAAAATGCATGATTTTTTTTTTTATGAATGAAAATGCATGATTTTTTTTTTCAAAGACTTTTTCCACATTTTTTTGTAAATGTATGAAAGATGAATATGCATGATTATTTATATGGATGCATGGATGTCATGAGTGCAATGCATGTATATGATCACAGTAACATTGTATCATCTGGCGAACTTGATCTCAAAGTCACAAATCTTCCATTTTCATAACAACTGGGTTCTTTTCAAAATGGAATCTCTGAGGCCAAAAGTTCAAGGTTACCTGTAACCCACCCTCTCACATGTTGTTCTAGGTTGATAAGGTTACCCAAAATCTTGATTACTTTTCCCAAAAGCAACCTCATCTGGGCGAGATCATAACACCAACTGGATGAGTCGACATTATAACCTCGACACATGTTCTAAACGGTGGTCCCTAGACAAAAGTTTCGGACATCTAATAAAGGCCACCAGAGTTTCGGACCCAACAAGGAAACATGAAGCCCGCAAGGCGTAAGCCAAGGAGTCCAATTATTCCAAGTGAATCTATTCTGGTCGAGACCATCACATCCAAGCCCAGAGACGTTCGTCAGGGAGCCCAACATGACAATCCCTCAACTAATCCTGAGTATCACTCTAGCTCGGGTACGGAGCATAATCACACTGTAACCAAGAACCAAGCCATAAAGGCAAAAAGAAAAAAAGGAGTAGAAGAGAAGACAAAGCCAGCAAATCCAGACAGTTCAATATTTGCGGAAAAGTAAAAAATAAGACAGATACGGCTAACCTGGAATAAGGAAACCAAAAGCCCCAAATTAGGCTTAACTCACTAACAAGTGTCCCCAGTGAAGTCGCCAGCTGTAGTACCCGGCGCAAAAAAATATACAGATATGCAATGATGAAATGCAATGCACAAATGTAAACAATGAAGCCGCCACCATATTTTATTTATCCCATGAGGGGAAAGGAAAATAATGATAAAACCTTAAAGATCGGGTTCGGGAGTTGGTTACATGAGGGGAAGACGTTAACACCCCCTCATATCCGTTGTACTCAACGAGAACCATTTGAGGAATTTTAGTTTGCATAAATAGAGATAACCGCATAAAAGAAATAAATTACCGCATACTGAACAGAAAAGAAAAAAAAGAGTTTTTTATTATTTGGCTTGACGAGAGAGGCTCTCGCTCCTACGTATCCCCCGAGTACAATGAGGAATTCAAAGCTCACGTAGTTCTTCCTGAAAAGAAAGATTGTGTGTTGGTTGTTTTTAGTGAACGATGCTTAGGTCGCATTCCACTGATACAACACTATGCTTGTATGCTCGCTTCGGAGGCTTAAGCGTTTGTCTGTAGCAGGGGAATGGATAAAGCGCCATCCATTTAGGAAAAAGAAGTTGAAAAAAGATTTGACTGCACAAGAGCAGTTGAAAAAAGAGCTGACTGCGCAAGGGCAGGAAAACAGTTGAATGGGTTGAGTGTCTTTTAGATTTTAGGAAATTGTTCTGAGAATGAGAATGATCCTAAATCACGAGTCGTAAGTCAGGGACCGGATCATCCGAGCAAAAACGAGTCGTACGACAGGCTCCCTCTTTTCATTCAGTTTATTAAATGAACATTCTTAATTAAAGTGAAATGAGCCGAAGGCGAGTCGTAAGTCAGGCTCCTTCCCATTTCATTTAATTAAAGAGTGTTCCGTTTTAAATGGCATGCGAATAATTCAAAGCCAAAGTCGTACGACAGAGACTGATTTATTCACATTCCATATTCAAAGACAAGTTCACAACAGATTTTCAGATCAAAAAGAAAAAAAAGGGTAGAAGATGCAAGAAATGCAAATGCATGATGTATGGTGATGACAGTGTAATAATGCAACAATTAAATAATACTCGAAATAAATATGCAGACACATAAATAAATGAGTAATCAGATAATCAGGCATAAAATGAAATTGACAGACAGAGAGGCAAATTAACGAGCATTTTAACAAGCAAACGTAAGATAAGCTCAAGACGAGTCGTACGTCAGGCTCTCGCTTATCTTACATTTCAGAACATCAAATCACATTTTGGATGAAATAAGAAATAAATTCAAAGCGCGAGTCGTCAGACAGGGCCCAATTTATCTTTATTTCACTCAAAATCAAATCCAGCATACAATTGATGTTTTATTTAATTACGACGTTATAAATGATTAGGCGAAGTAACGGAAAAAAAAGTCGTTTAAACGAAATTAATTAAAATAGGATAAACAGAGACAAGTCGTAAGTCAAGCCCGGAAGCAGAGTCAAGTGATCACCGTTCATGCGAATCATCACGATCGGAGGAAATCCGGAGATTGTGCGGTGGATATCGCAAATATAGTGTTTTCACAACAAACTTATTACGATCAAATACAAAGCACAAGATTTATGCCATATCGATTTTTGTTATTTCACCTCATCCGAGTTCCTTTTGAACAATTAATTGATTTCATATTTTGATGGTTGATTACTTTAATCGTGTAAGGGTTAGTCACACAAAAGGTGTTATTATAAATTAGATTATTTTTGTTTGATCAGAATATTTATTGAGATATTGATGTTGTTGAGGTGTATGAAGTTGAGAATATTGATGATGAAGAAGATGAAGTTGATCTTGATAATGATGATGCAAAGGAAGAAGAGTTAGAAGATATTGAATTTGTTTGTGTTTTAATGAGAAACTTTTAACTTTTTTCTTAATTATAATTTGTTCTGTTTTTTTTTTTGTCAATGATGATGAATTTATTCTTTTGGATGATGATGAATTTGTTCATAGTTTTTTTTATATTTATTTTGATTAATTTTGAATTTTTATATATAATTTTGAAAAATATATTAATATATTATTTAAATGTTAGCTAAGGTTGATAAATATTTAATTACATATAATTTTCTGCATCATTATTTTTATTTTGAAGCATTAAAAAAATCCACATCAAAGCTGAATTGAGAGTCCCCATTAAAAGTGCAAAAAATAAATATAGTGGAGCAATAATATTTATTTAAAAAAGAAAGATCAAAATTGTGGAACATGTAAAATAGGAGGATTAAAAGTGTAATTAAACTTAGTCAAAAAAAAAAAAGTGTAATTAAACCAATTTATAAATATGAGTTTCAATAATTTTGAAAAATAAATAATAAAAGAAATTATAATGATAAGGACACATCTCTTAGAATATTATTTTTATCGCAGCGACTTTGATTGTTGCGATAAATAAGATACGGCGACAATTTTAATGACTACTAAATTAGTTTTGGCAACGATAAAATTGTTCAAATTACAACGACAATAGTTGTTGGGAAAATATTCGCAATGGTAGCGATTTCAGATGTTGCTGCAAAACTTTTCGCAACGGCACTTACACCAACGGTATGCAACAACAATTTTTTCGCTGGGAAAAACACATTTCGCAGCAACTTTGTATTTTTCTCAGCGACATATGTCGCTGCCAAAAACCTTTTTTCTTGTAGTGTCCCACAACTATCACTGTTCATTGCAAATCCAAAGATGACGATCTTGGATTTCACAAAATACCAATTACAGGAAGTTATACATTTTCATTCACTCCAACTATCTTTCGTAGTACATTATATTTCTGTAGCTTTACCTGGCCTGAAGACCCTCGTCATCATTATCTTGACATTTATGATGCTAAGCATGACCACTGCAATGAATGCATTTGGTATATAAACAAGAACGGAGGTTGTTTGAACAACCATCCGTGTGGTGCTTGGAAAAGTATCGAAAAAATGGATAACCACCGTCTAACATTTTAAATTTACTTGTTTAATGTTAAAGTTGTATCTCAGTGCTATTATTGTCGGCTTATTTAATAAAACATTTCCTTTTAAAAAAATTATTTTCCGTCAACTAAATATTTAATGTTTCTTTTATATATACTACTAATTGCTTAAAATAAAAGTATTCAACAATTAAAAATAAGAAAGGGGCTCTTATCTTATGATAATAAAAATAAAATCTACATATGGAGTCATAGTTAGGCCCCGTTTGACCGGGCTTAACTTCTACTTTTTTATTTTTTTAAAATGAAATAGAGAAGTATAAAATTGAATTTAGCCATATTTCTTCTTAAAAGTATTAGAGAATTGAAGTAAAGAAGTAAAAAATAAAGAGAAGTAGAGTCAAACACAATTTTTTCCTTCTTTACTATTTTTAAAGAGAAGAAAATAAGTAGAAAATAAGCCGGACCAAACAGGGTCTTAGTGCGAGAATGCACTTCATACGGTAGAGAAATTGCATCCCCCCGTAAAATCAATAAAAAAGGAAGTAGTAATAAGATGATGGATGTTTGATTTGAGTTTGGTTTAGTTCGATTTTGTAAAAATAATAATATGACAACAAATAAACAATATAATTTAAAGGGTTAAATAAGTAAATGATCCCTTTGGTTTGGGGCTGAAAACAAAATTTAAAATATTTATGAGGACTAAAATCTTATTTAGCCAATTTTATTATAATTCTCCAATTTATTTACTCATTAAATCATGTTTTTGTTTTAAAATTGGAGTTTCTAATTGATTCAATTATTATATTAATTAAATTTAGGCTAATACAAAAAATAGTATTAATTATAGGAAAATTATTAGAAGGGTAAATATGAAAAATAATTCTAATTTGACAACCAATTTAATAATATAAACAACTTTCTTAATATCAGTGTTTTGTCAAACATTGTTTTATAATTATGGATGAAGGCACTCCCTCTGTCTCAAAATATAAGAGAAAAAAAATAATCTAACTTATTAAAAAACATAATCATGAGAATTTGAAATATGGTTTTGTTGGTTTTTTTTTTAAATAAGTTGCATAGGAAGTGTAAAATAATTTTTTATTGGTTATTGTTTACTGAGAAAAGGAGGGAGAAGAAAAATTAAATGCAATTTGCATTTAATTTAGTGAGAATACTATACCAAAAAAAAAATTACTGAGAATAAGAAAAAACATATTCTTGAAAATGATTTTTCCCTTATATTTTGGGACAAAAAAATAATTTTTCCCCCTTATATTTCGGGACGGAGTGTTATATCAGCTGGCTCGCTAAGCAAGAAATTCTTTGCTTAGCAAGCACAACAATTTGCTGTGTTAGTTAGTTTTATGTTTTGGATAAACAATTTTAGTTTTTAGGCTTTATTAAAAAGTTAGTTAGAGTTAGTTGGTTGTTACACATTACAATCATGTATAAATAAAGCTCTAAGCTCATTGTAATTGATTGATTGAATTGAATGAAGAGAGTTAGTTTTGAACAATTGGTATCATAGAGCCCCAATTGCGAAAGCACATTATATTTAATTCATAAATCTAGGGAAACACAGTGAGTGAATATCGAGATTTCTGATCTCTTTTCTTTAAGGGAGGGAAACACGAGTGTCTGTGAGCATCGTGGTGAGATCGTACAGTGATCTTGTTGATTAAGAGAGTGGTTCTTGAACGTTTCTTGAAATTTTCTAGAACGTTTTCATGGCGGAAAGTAGCAATAGCTCTGCAAACAAGGATTATTGGGTAGTTGTATCCCAAGGAATTCCTGTTCTCACTGCTACTGCAACAGCCGAAGAACTACTTGTTTGCAGCAATTGACAGAACCATAATTGAGAAGATTCTTGAAAAGTCTACATCGCGTGCGATATGGCAATCAATGGCAAACAAGTTTCAGGGTTCTACCTAAGTAAAGCGTGCACAGTTGCATGCTTTGAGAGGAAACTTTGAGGTACTGCGCATGAAAGGAGATGAGTCAGTCAATGACTTATTTGGCAGAGTTCTTGTCATTGTTAACAAAATGAAAATTCAAGGAGAAGCTGTATAAGAAAGAACCATTGTATCAAAGATTCTGACATCTATGATCGAGAAATTTGATTATGTGGCCTGTGCTATTGAAGAATCCAATAATATGTGTAGTACCCGGCGCAAAAAAATATACAGATATGCAATGATGAAATGCAATGCACAAATGTAAACAATGAAGCCGCCACCATATTTTATTTATCCCATGAGGGGAAAGAAAAATAATGATAAAACCTTAAAGATCGGGTTCGGGAGTTGGTTACATGAGGGGAAGACGTTAACACCCCCTCATATCCGTTGTACTCAACGGGAACCATTTGAGGAATTTTGGTTTGCATAAATAGAGATAACCGCATGAAAGAAATAAATTACCGCATACTGAACAGAAAAGAAAAAAAAGAGTTTTTTATTATTTGGCTTGACGAGAGAGGCTCTCGCTCCTACGTATCCCCCGAGTACAATGAGGAATTCAAAGCTCACGTAGTTCTTCCTGAAAAGAAAGATTGTGTGTTGGTTGTTTTTAGTGAACGATGCTTAGGTCGCATTCCACTGATACAACACTATGCTTGTATGCTCGCTTCGGAGGCTTAAGCGTTTGTATGTAGCAGGGGAATGGATAAAGCGCCATCCATTTAGGAAAAAGAAGTTGAAAAAAGATTTGACTGCACAAGAGCAGTTGAAAAAAGAGCTGACTGCGCAAGGGCAGGAAAACAGTTGAATGGGTTGAGTGTCTTTTAGATTTTAGGAAATTGTTCTGAGAATGAGAATGATCCTAAATCACGAGTCGTAAGTCAGGGACCGGATCATCCGAGCAAAAATGAGTCGTACGACAGGCTCCCTCTTTTCATTCAGTTTATTAAATGAACATTCTTAATTAAAGTGAAACGAGCCGAAGGCGAGTCGTAAGTCAGGCTCCTTCCCATTTCATTTAATTAAAGAGTGTTCCGTTTTAAATGGCATGCGAATAATTCAAAGCCAAAGTCGTACGACAGAGACTGATTTATTCACATTCCATATTCAAAGACAAGTTCACAACAGATTTTCAGATCAAAAAGAAAAAAAAGGGTAGAAGATGCAAGAAATGCAAATGCATGATGTATGGTGATGACAGTGTAATAATGCAACAATTAAATAATACTCGAAATAAATATGCAGACACATAAATAAATGAGTAATCAGATAATCAGGCATAAAATGAAATTGACAGACAGAGAGGCAAATTAACGAGCATTTTAACAAGCAAACGTAAGATAAGCTCAAGACGAGTCGTACGTCAGGCTCTCGCTTATCTTACATTTCAGAACATCAAATCACATTTTGGATGAAATAAGAAATAAATTCAAAGCGCGAGTCGTCAGACAGGGCCCAATTTATCTTTATTTCACTCAAACTCAAATCCAGCATACAATTGATGTTTTATTTAATTACGACGTTATAAATGATTAGGCGAAGTAACGGAAAAAAAAGTCGTTTAAACGAAATTAATTAAAATAGGATAAACAGAGACAAGTCGTAAGTCAAGCCCTTTTATCTCTACCTTAATTAAATTGTTTAAAATATTCGAAATAAAAAATAAATCAAGGACACGAGACGTACGTCAGAGTCCGATGTATTTTTTATTTCAAATACGAGTTTTCAAAAGGAATAGCATTTTTAATTATTAATTAACATCATAATTAAATAATATCAGCAGGGGGTGCAAAAGTAAAACAGGGGTATATGAACAGAAATTAAAAAAAGCAGCATACACTTAAAAAAAAATTGAACTAGGCCCAAAAGGAGGAACCCAGCCCACACATTACCAGGCCGGGCCGGGTCTGGGTTGAAAATGGGTCGACCGACCCGCTCCAACACCCAGATGGGGGGTGTGGAGAGAAAACAGGGGGGCGCGCGTGAGAAGCTTCACAGCCTCTCACGCGGCAACACGTGGCAAGGCCACCCTCTTCTTCTTCAACCTCGCGCACACAGGTATAGAAACGGAGAAAAAACGCCGGCGCCGTCGCCGGCACCTTGGTTCACCAATTCTAGCTCAAAACACGCAAATCATATATCAATAAACTCGAAATTAAGAATAGATTACAGATCCAAGGTCATATTCATCAATAAAAATCTTATTACCACGAAAATAAGCTCGAAACCGAGTGAGCTTCAAAACGGGTTCGTACGATTCCGGCGAGCTTTAACAAAAACTAGTTGAATAGAAACGTTCAGAAGGGTCTCAAACGTATGAATCCAAGTCCCTTTACCTTCGATTGTGTATAAAATGAACGGATTGGAGAATTTTTCACCGGCCGGAACTTTAAGGCTTAGATGCGTCACTTTCCGGTTGTTTTTTCAAGAAACTAATGCCGGATTTAGAATCGGGATGGTTGAATTAATAAGAAATGAGTGTTTGATTTTTGATTTTGGATGATTTTTGGTCGGCCGGAAGTTGACCGGAAAATGGAATTCCGGCGGCGGCGCCGGAAAAGTGTTGGTGGTTGAGGGAGGAGTGATTTTTCTGATTTTTTTTTATGTTTTGGGAATTGTGAAAATGATTGGTAATGATTGAGTGATGTGAGGTGTGTATTTATAGTGATAGGATTAGGTGAGTGGTATTTGTGTAATAAAATGATTATGAGGTGGAGATGATGAGGTGTCGCAATGTGATTGGTCAAAAGCAAAGAATTTTTATAAAATGATAATAAAAAAGGTAAAAATCAATAAGAAGAATGAATAAAAATGTAGAAAATTATAAAAATAAAATATAAACTTAAATAAAGAGATAAAAACTATTTTTTTGATTATTTTTGCTATTTTTCGTATAAAAAGATAAATTGCGACAAATTAAAAGAAATAAAGGAAAATGAATAAATTGTAAAACAAAATTATCGAAAAAACCTATTTTTTGGTATTTCTTATGAAAATAAGAAATAATTTTTAAATAAAATATTTATTTTAAAAAGCTCAAAATTAGGGTATTACAATATGGACACTCTTTCCATTGATGAGCTTCAAGGTTCACTACTAGTTCATGAACAAAGAATGAAACTAGTCAAAGAAGAGTATCAAACTCTGAAGGCCTCTTATGGAGAAAGAAATGTAGGAGGAGGAAGAGGTCGTGGTGGTAGAACAAATCAAGGAAGAGGTAAAGATTAAGCAAAGACCACATAGAATGCTATAAATGTAACAAATTAGGTCATTTTCAATATGAATGTCTTAATTCTAAAGGATATGCAAACTATGCTGATTATGATGACAATTAAGAAGTATTGTTAATGACTTATGCATCCAATTCTAAAGAAAGTATCAAAAGCAAGATATGGTATTTAGACTCTGGTTGGAGCAATAACATGTGTGGTGTAAAAGAGTGGTTTCATGACCTAGACTCTAACTTTAGAGAAACTGTTAGATTGGGGGACAATTCACAGATGAATGTTTTAGGGAAAGGAAATGTAAAACCCAAATTGAATGGGATCAATCAAGTGATCACAGCTGTGTATTATATTCCTGAGTTGAAGAACAATTTGTTGAGTATTAGTCAGCTCCAACAGAAAAATCTCACCATTATATTCAAATAAGACTGGTGCAAAGTCTACCATCAGGATAGAGGATTGATCATGGCATCACAATTGGCTTCAAATAAGCTCTATCCCATCATTGCTGAAGCAAAACCTGCTTGTTGGCAAACTAAGAGTGAAGATATGGCATACATGTCAAACTAAGAGTGAAGATATGACATGTCAAACAACATGTGGCATTGTAGATATGATCACTTAAACTTCAAAGGTTTACAGAATTTGCAACAAAAAGATATGGTGAAGGGACTACCTGACATGGAATAATCACAACATGATTGTGAAGATTGCTTGGCAGGAAAACAACATAGAGAAAGTACCCCAAAATCCAATAACTGGAAATCATCAAAAAGGTTAGAACTCATACATTCTGACATATGTGGTTCTATCACTCCTGCCTCCAATAGTGGTAAAAGATATGTTCTCACATTCATTGAAGATTTTACTAGAAAGACTTGGGTTTACTACATAGCAAACAAGCCAAGTGCACTAGATTGCTTTAATAAATTTAAAGCTATGGTAGAAAAAGAGACAGGTGAAACAATACTTGCTTTAAGAACTGATAGAGGTGTTGAGTTCAACTCAACCGAGTTTAAAACATTTTGTGAAGAAAATAGAATTAAAAGGCAACTCACAACTGCATACACTCCCCAGCAAAATGGGATAGCAGAAACAAAGAATAGAACCATCATGAAGATGGTTAAAAGCATGCTGATCAGTAAGAATGTACCCAAGAGTTCTGGCCAGAAGCTTTAAATTGGGCCATACATGTTCTAAATAGAAGTCCAACTGCAACAATTTCTGATAAGACATCAGAAGAAGCATGGAGCTTTGTGAAACCATCAGTGAAACACTTCAGAATATTTGGCTGCATTTCTTATGTTTAGAATACATATTAGTAGTCTCATTGGAACAATTGCAAAAATGATATCTATTTTATATAAGGTTAAATATGTTTTTGATCCTTACAAAGTTACAAAATTTTGTTTTTAGTCCCTTATAAAAAAAAGTGGCATGTTTTGATCTCTATAAATTTTTTATCCATGCACTTTAGTCCTAGCAATTTTTCAAATTTTTTCAAAAAGGGGTAACGACGCAGCTTGTTGCCTTCTTACCTTTCATTCAAGTGTAACTATATATATATATATAGATATATAGATTTATTTTGATGAGTATTTTGAAGATATCAAATTTTCATAATTTCTACTGCTACATTGTTAAAGATATTAGTGATTAAAATTGTGCACTGGCGTATGTGCAGTGGTCAAACATGGTCTTATATTTAGGGACAGAGGTAGTAGTAAATAATAATTTATTATAAAATTAAATGAAGTAGAATTATTGGTGAGACCTATTTAAAAAATTTTAAAGAGGTGCTGAGTTGGAGGAATTAAGTACTTATTAAATATTATTATTAAAAAATTATAAATAAGTAATGTGTACATATGAGACCCAGTTAAATACTCAAAATTGAATCCATTGTGGATGCTCTTATTCCTAATAATATTCAACTTGTCCATTTTATTAGGGCTATATAAGTATTTATATGAGTTTTGTTTCTTATAAATATTTTATTTTTGATTTTACTTCTTATAAAATAATTTAAGTTAACTCATGTATATATTTGAATATTTTTTATCGAATTTTTATGTTCAAGTTAATAATATTATAAGAAATTTTCCAACAAAAATTTAGAATTTTTTTAACATAAATAAATACAATATGAAATTTTAACCACCAAAAACTTTAAAAAATATTTAATTCATATTTTGTTAAAAGAAATTAAACTCTTTCAAGAAAGATTTTTATAATAAACTCACTCCGTCCCAAAATAACTGACCTAGTTGACCATTTTATGCACTTAAAAAAATGTGTAATTGAAAGAGATAATATGACTTTTACTAATATAGCCCTCTTTATTTTTTTTGCCCGCATACTTTGGAATTATAAAGTAGTAGATTTTAAAGTTACTTTATTGTCTCCCGCTAATCATTGTGCTATAGAAGTAATAAGGGGTAAAATAGAAAAATAATATTTTAAATATTGAAGGTCAACTATTTTAGGTCAAACAATTTTAGTAAGTAGGTCAATTATTTTTGGACGAAGGGAGTACAAAACAAGACAGCTGAAAAAAATTCAAAATTTTGAATGATACATGTAAGTTGAATTAAAAATAGGGACAAAAAACTGTGAGGGACCGAAACTTGCTAAAAAAATTTATAGGAATTGAAAATAACAAAATTTAAAATATTTATGAGGACTGAAAACTTTTCTTCTCTTCTCTGCCGCCACCATAGCCTTCTTCTAATTTTTTTTTTTTTTGGGTTTCTCAATTAGGAAGGGGTGATTTAGGATCAATTCTGATCCGAAATCACCCCTCTTGATCTATTTTTATTTATTTTTAGTTAAATAAGTTATATCCACTTTTTTTTAGATTTCATTCAAGTTTTCTTTCTTTATGATTTCCCATTTTAGTGTGGTGTTTTGATTTTCTATCTTGGTGTGGTGTTTGTTTTGATTTCTCGTCTTTGTACATTGTTTTTTTTTTGACATATCGTCTTTGTACATTGTTTGTTTTGTTCAGATTTGCAGATTTGCTTCGATCCAAATTCAGTGCAGATTCAATAATTCTTGCGCCGTCGACGTTGCAGTCCTGGAAACATGATTTTTCCGGGCATTTACATTTTTTCATATCAATTGTAGACTTTGTCATAGACATTAGATCGTTTTATGCTATTAACTTGGATCTTGTGAGCTTATTTGCATATTTATCCTTATTAATTTTTAGCAAAATTGAATATGAATATGTAATGATTTCGATTGATGTACTCTTTATAAATTTGAATGAATAATATTGTTCTTTTTAGTCAAAAAAATGAGGACAAAAAGCTTCTTTAACCCATTTTATTATAATTTTCCAATTTATTTACTCATTAAATCATATTTTTATTTTAAATGTGGAGAATCATTCTAATTTGTCAATCAATTTAATAGTACAAACAACTTTTTTAATATTTGTGTTTTGTCAAACAAGGTCTTATTATTAAGAACGGAGGTAGTAGTTAATAATAATAATGACAGGGTAATAAATAGAAAGGTGGTAACAAAAGCAATTAATATTAATAATGATGATTGGTAAAAAAAAAATGAACGAGAAAATAATAAAGAAAAATGATGATTTGTCCTCATGAGCTTAACTCAATTGGTAAGGACATCGTACGTTATGTGCAAGTAGGGATATCAACAGGGTAGAGAATGTGCGGAGGTTGTTTCCCCGTTTTCCGCCCCGCCTGCCAAACTTTTCCACATCCCCGTCCCCGATCTTCACCGCTGGAGAAAATTTCCCTCCATCCTCATCCCTACGGATTCCCACAGTATCTACGGAGCTCCACGAATATAAAAAATTAACAAAAATACTATACTTTTAAATCAAAATCACGAAACTAATGTCTTGTATTTCTTCCTTTTTTTTCTTAAAAATAATTTTTTCTATCTTTCATTTTCTAAAATTAAAAGTACATTTTGCATCAATAACAAAAAGAATGCATAAACACTTTATAATATTTTTTTGTAAAAATAAATAAATATTGAATTGAATTTGTTGCTATCATACATAATCATAATCTTTATAATGTATTAATTATTATTTTTACAAAAAAAAACATAAAGTTATATATATATATATATATATATATATAATTGCTAACTTTGACCCATGTAGGTCAAAGTTAGCAAGTATGACCCATGTAAATTTCTCTGCCCCCCCCCACTTCTACTCCGCGTGCCCCCTTGCTCACCACACCCCCTACGTGCCCCCTCACCCCCTTTGTATTTTTTACATGGGTCATACTTGCTAACTTTGACCCACATGGTTAAAGTTAGCAACCCCCATGTATGTGTGTGTATGTGTGTGTGTGTATATATATATATATATATATATGATTTAAATAATATAGTTGAAGTCAAGGAATCCGCGGTGGCTGAGGGACCTTCCCCGTTCCCTGCCCCGAATTATCCATGGGTGAGTTTCTCCCTCCATCCCCGTCCCTGCGTGGAAAAAAATCTGCGTTCGGATCTTTGCATATATAATTCCCGCGGATAATCCGTTATCAGATATAAATTTGTTAGACTATATGGCGATCACTTAGAGGGGGGTGAATAAGTGACTCTTTCTATACAACGAGTTTTTCAAAAATATTTTCGAGTATGCGGAAGGCTACCGGATCGATAGTCTACTTTGCACCCTTCGATCAAAGGAAATGTAGTATAAGCCTTGGAGCAATTAATGATAAACTGAATTTAGGTTCTGTTTTGCAATCAAATTTCTAACACAAACAAAATCAACAAGTTTCAATTATCACGTTACACAATCACAATTCAAGTTTGAATTCAATTGAATTACGATGAACACTTACGATCACCTAATTCAATTGATCCAATTAATCAATAATGCGAAAAGTAAAGAGTGTAAGGATAGAAAGACGCAAACAGATGATTAGGGAGTTCCCGCAGCTTTCGTGTCGTCCTCGCGGTCGGCCGGGTACGTCTCCCCCCAAATCGTCAAACGGACGATTTGAGCAATTTATTAGAAAACGCTTTGATAGTGCACAATTTACAAAGACTCGAATAACCCTATTGAATCTAATGCAAATTGAGCTATGTAATCTCAACACCTCGCGAAGCTTCAACCTCTGATTCCAACGTCCCTATCTTGCGCCGTCTTCGTACCGAAAACCTTCGCACCGAACGTCTAGCTGATTCCCTCGCTTCCTCGATGTTGAACCTTCAAGATATCGCACAATCTTGAATCCCTTGATGAAAATCCAAACCTCCAACACAACTTAACTCGATCGCAATTCTGACTCACCGCGAATTGCACCGAACGTTATCCACCGAATCAACTACGAAACCTTGATTGATCCCATACTCAATCTCAAATTGGAAGTGATTTGATAGAACATGAAGAACTTGTGTTGAATAAGTCTTTGATCCAAAATTTCTCTTAAACCTTGATCAAATGTGTTTTTCAGATGGATTCGCACACTAACAACAAAAACTCATATTGCTATTTATAGAAAAAATAGAATTGAGCAAATTTAGGCAAAACAGAACAAACTTGTATCGATACATATGATGGTATGTATCGATACAAACACCTTGACCAGCGTTCAAATTTGAAATATTTGACCTATGTATCGATACAAACACGAGTATGTATCGATACATATATTAGTTTCTTGAAAACCTGACTGATATGTAATGAAGCATGCAAGCATGATTCGATACACAATGCTTTCTCTGGTGTTTTGAGAGAGTTAGGTGTGTATCGATACATGCAAGCATGATTCGATACACAAGTGACTCTCTGCCCCTGAACACCAGTTTTTGTATCGATACAAATGAAGTATGTATCGATACAAAATGCTCAAAATTAGTCTGAAGTAGTTTCAGGACATTTGTATCGATACAAGTAATTATGTATCGATACAAAGAACCTTAAAATCAATTTTTCAAAGATTAAAAATAGTTTTTCGCTGTCAAGTCATTTCTAATGTTGCCAAAATATGTTCCACTCTATTTTCATGTGTTTTGACAATTATTAAAACAAGGGAATGAACTGGTGCACTTACATTCTCTCTCTTTTTGATAATTGTCAAAACTTTGCATAAGCTAAACTAAGTCTATACCTAATATGCAATAAAATAGCAATATGTATACAGATGCAAACATCAAGGCTAACCATAAGCACGCTCCCCATGAGTTGATGCCATAATGCGTTTGATATGTTGATAATCAAGAATTGTTTCCTTAGCTTGTGCAATCCAAATCTCTCCCCCTTTGACAATATCAAAAAGAAGAAGAGAACTCGTTAGAAGTATCAAGTATTAAAACGTTTTTAACATGGTCATATCGTACACTTACATTTATCGAACTTTATGATGAATATCCTAATCAATATAAATACGTACAAGATATGCAAGTATAATCCAATGGCGAAAACACAAATATCATGACAAATATGGAATGTAGAACAACAAACCAAGACCAACGCATGAATATTGTAACAATGTCGTCATTATATGAAATTAACATATCAAAATACGGGACGAAATAAACAAAACATGCAATCAATGCATAAACATAACAAATCATCCATACATAAACAAATTATCTGAAATATAAAGTCATACAAACCAAAATGTAATGTTGTCCAAAACCATGACAACATTAAAATTATCCGTACAACCAAATTAAAATAAAGTCATAAGAAATAACAAAGAAAATATTGTTCATGTGGTAAAAGAAAATAAAATGCAACAAAAACAACAATTATGTATAACACCCCATATCGAATATCTAGAATACGATATAGAATATTTATAAATAGTACTGGATACATTAAAATTACAATAGTTGTTTAATACAAAACATTACACGGAAGTAGCACTTAAAACTTTAAATTACAACATTCGATCCAAATCTCAACTATTAGTACGACATGTCTTAATAAAACATAGTACTTAAATAAATAAATCTAATGAACTTCTCAATCCAATAATTCAACATCCGCTACTCCGTGAATTTTCTTCCTTGATCGACCTGATTATCTGAAATCAAAAGTTGTGGGGTGAGACTTCTAAGCCTCAGTGAGTTTCTCACTACCCCACTCATTGGTGTACTAGCATCAGGGCTCTCATAATCATAACTAATTAGTCTAATTCATATTCATAAATGAATAGCTTAATCTTAACTCATATTCATAAAACTGAATAGTAACTTATCTCATATTCACAATACTGAATAGAATAAATAGATAAAGGTGTAACACATCAATAATCTTAGTTCATTTTATAACTCAAGGACACTCTGAGGTGAGCGGGTCTCAGAGGCCTGCTCATCCGTCACCGATATAAATTAATCGATACGGAGAAATCACCTTAATTAATAATTCTTAATATACTTACTCTCCGAATCCTCAAAATATCGAAGTTCGGCTCCGAGGGGAAATTACCCTCCTAACATGACTACCCGTTCTTGAATTAATCATTTTATAGCATGTATGATTGACTATATTTGTGTAATTTAATAAAACTTAACATTTTTCAATAACTAGCAGGATGCACCGATGCATGATAACTTAGAAATTATTCAAGAAAAACTTTGAAGAGATGCACGGCTCATTCTCCCATTATATCGGCTCATGAAAGTTCATGTGTTTCATCCTACAACTTTGAAGCTTGCTTGAACTGATTCATCGTGACAATGCATCGGTTCAAGTTACCCATAATTGCAGGTTGACTTCTCATAAACTCACATGACCCGATTCAAGGTCAACTTGAGCTAATACATCTCAATAAAACTTATAAAATTTATCAATTCACCGGTTCAAACGGCGAGCACATATCAATTCTTAATCATTTAAAACATCATAGGACACAATACAGTTCACAATCAATACATATATGGACATTGTCAGATAGCTTATTAATCAATTTAGAGAGTTGCTGTTAGATGACCGATTATCCCAAAAGCTTAAGCTGTTAGGAAAGGCCACATCAACGGTTTTATATTATTTCTAACACGCCCCCTCACGCAAGAGCCCATTGGGCTTGAAGCGTGGATAATGCACAGGCCCACCTACCATATGCTTGAAATTCCACTTTTTAATTAGAAAGTGAGGGGAGCGAGAATCGAACTCTAGACCACTTAGTCATAGAGGCTCTGATACCATGTCAGATGACCGATTATCCCAAAAGCTTAAGCTGTTAGGAAAGGCCACATCAACGGTTTTATATTATTTCTAACAGTTGCCTAGTTACTAAGTTTTCCAAAACCTAGTTTACATACATCTCTAAAAATAAATGAAAAATTCTATGCTTTGGACTTATGGTTGCCATGTCTCTACTTAATCGAGAAAACCCACCTCACTATTGAGCTTTAACTGTACTATCGCATCTCCACAACTTCAGTGAATCGCATAACTTGTAGCTAGAGCCTTTCAATCCGGTAACTAGAATTTCTGCATAACTCCTCATCAGACCCTCAACTTTAAACTGGTCTCCCGACCTCATACCTAAATCAAAATCCAAGAAATTGATACCAAGACGACCGTACTTGAGTTATCTATCCATAGCAACAAACGGAATCTCAATCGGAGTTACGAGGAGAGAGTGAAGCCCTGTTCAAACACGTTTTCTGAAAAATCCTGTGTTGGACCTTCTACTTCAAAAATTCACACATAATTCATTTCTCCACCAAATCTCACGAGGCTGGTGCCCAAACGACCGTATTTAAGTTAGCTAACCGTAACAAAAAGAATCATGCAAAACGGAGTTACAGGGAGTGAGTTATTACCGTTTGAGTACAACCCCTTTTCCAATTACGGGTTCTGCAGAATTTTCCCTAAATTGCTCCAAGTCTTAACCCTTGCTTCAACTCCTTATTCAACTGCATAATCCTTCGTATAGATCATCATTTATATTCTTTAATTGTCCTTAGGGTATGCATGCAGCAGCTCAAGTCACCAATTCTCGGACATGCAATGACTTTGGAATATGAAACACATTTGGGTTTTATCACCTTAAGGCAGAATCTGTTTGAGAGAGTGAGGGGATGGATAATTAAAGACTTTTATTTTGCTTGCAAGCTTGAGAAGAGATGAGTTAAATAGATGCATGTGTTCTTAATTTGAAGGAAGAGAACGAATGATGTTGGTTTGGGGCGGAGGATGAGACGTGAGAGAGTGAAGAGAGAAAATGGGGAATGTGTTTGCTGAGAATGAAGGAAAATAATGAAAGGGATAAATGAATTTGGCTTTAAAGTGGTCTTGCTTCAGATTTCCATATTTACCATTATGCCACTTGCTCTCTCATTGGGTCCTTGGATGGGGTTTGGGCTTTTAGATTGAAATGGATCTCACCCATGTAGTGTTTATTTATTTGTAGATGACAACTCATTTATATCATTTCAATTTAAATGTACTTTTAATTATTATTAATTTTCTAATAATTAAAGTTGGGTTGTTACATTATGCATCATGATCATTCATCCATGTTATCCGGGTTAGGGTTAGGATTGAAGTATTGGTCAACGGAAGTTTGTTGCTTGATGTAGTCATCCAATTGACCTTGAAGATGATCAAACCTTGAGACGTTGTATGCATGCATATCATCAAGTCTAATGTTGATATCATTTTGGAATTCAACTTGCTTTAAGCTTATTTCTTTCAACATTTCCATAATTGCAACATTACTAATTTCTGAGGGACCACTTTTCAGGTTATCGCTTTCACATGCCTCTCCTCTTGGTCTTTTTCCTTTCCCCTCTTGATTTCCTTGATGTCCATCATTTTCTTCCTCCTCTTTGCCACAAAACTCATAATCCTCAATCTCATCATTCCACTTATAATCCATCTTTTTCATTTGAGTTATGCTAAAGATTTGATCTCTTTTTGGTTTCATCCAAGATCCTCCTAATTGTTCGGCTATTTTGAAGTGAGATAAGATGGTGGAGATCATGCTTGCATATCCGAAACATTTATCCTTTTGAGAATCCCGTACAGCAAACATACGACTTACTATATAGTTTGGCCAATCTATTTTCTTTCTCTCCATCATGATATACATGAGATCAATGTCCTTCCAATCAAGTCTCGAATAGGATCCACCTCTAGGTCTTAGTATATGATTGACAATCCAAAGTAAAACTCTCGGACCTTTCTTAAGTTTACCGGCCTTTCCACTAGGACTTTTACCGTTCCTGGTTAGTGTACTAGCAAACTCAATCATTTTATACTTAGGACCCTCGGTATAAGTGAACTTTTTCAAGTTCTTATCAGTCACCAAGCCAAATAATTTGAACCACATACTATTAGTAACCTTGTAAATCTTCTTTCCTATACAGAATTCAAACTCAGCACCCTTTTGCTCTTGTAAACCAGAGTAGAAAATCTTAACCAAATCTTCGAAGTATGGTTTCTTCAAGTTACAAAAAGTGATAAGGTTTTCGCTCTTAATAATTTCAGCAACTTCACCTAGATGTAATTCTTCAAGATTTTCAACCTTAACAGCATTTTGAGGAATTACTTTTTTTTCCTTACAAGTTCTAGTATAAAAAATCAAGTAATTCTCATGAATAAAATTTTCTTCCTTAAAATTTTCTTCAGACCTAGGATCACTTATTATTCCAGTAGCATTGTTAGACCTATCAGCATTCTTAGTTCTAGGTGCCATAATAGAGTAAGAGTTACCTTGACGAGTGAAGAATTTTGAAGAAATCAACACACCCAAAATGAAAATCTTGTCTTGAATGAGAAGAATTGGACACTTGAACCACCAAATTGATGACGGAATCTTGATGGGTAATGAATTTAAGGTGGTTTAGAGTCAAATTTTGTGTGATTTGGTTGAGTTTTGAGGGAGATTGGAGAATTGGGAATGAGGATTTATGATTGGGTTCGGTTGAGAAGAAGAGAAATTGTGATATTTGATGAATGAATGAATAAAAACTGATGCGCGTATGTATCGATACAAAATCGTGTATGTATCGATACAAGTAAGCGTTTTGCAGCATGTATCGATACAATCAACATATGTATCGATACATGAGACTGTGTCTGTCTCAAACTGAAGAGTTATGTATCGATACAACAATTATATGTATCGATACATATCAGTTCATTTTAAAATTCTGCAGAGTAACTAACATGTATCAATACAAATTTCACAAATTTCATTTGTATCGATCCAAAATGCATTATTTTCAAATTTTCTCAAAGCACATGAACTTATAAGTTTGAAAAATAATATTTATGACTTTCAAATAGTATGTATGTATGAAAGACACATAATCAACAAGGTACATACTTATGCATGTGAGCTAAAACATATCAAAGCATATCATAACATGAGAACACATGTTAAACCATAGTTGCAAGATAAAACATTCACATAGATGTATCAAAGTACCAAGATTAATTATATGTAGATATATGTGTATGTATGCACACAAAGTCACATACAAGAGTAGAACAAACATATACAAAACACATATGAACTTAATATGGCATTTGTGATGACTTTTGTCAAATCCCCATTTTAAACATATGAGTCTCAAAAACTTATAAATATTTTTGAGCAAAATTCTTGGAAATGGAGGATTAGACAACTATCAATACAAACTTCATATTAAAGTAAAAAAAAATATATGTATATGAAACCAATGTACAAATTGCTAAGTAAAAGTATAAAAGCAAAGATAGAGAATAGAATCTTCCCTTAAGTGTTGGATGTAGGAAGCGATCAATTTCCATAACCTTGTAAATTGAAGCTTTTCTCATCACTTTACTTCTTCATATGTCTTGAACGCCATTGTTGTTGGTGTCTCTTGTCAATGGTTCAAGACTTTTTCCCTACAAACTTAGACATTTGAAATAGGTCCCCAACTCATGTTGGGTCCTAGGTGGTTAGTAACAAAACTATTGCTTGATTTAGGTATCCATTGCATTTTGCCTTTTGGTACTAAAGTTTTTCTTGCTTGGCACTTGGCAATGGTGTGACCCTTATCACAACAATAGTGACATACGATGTTTGGATTACATTTCTTATGACTCTTTTCAACAAACTTATACTTTTTATTTTTAGGTTTCAAAGGTTTGTTGAACTTAGTTAAATCCACTGAATATGTAATCTCCGGTTTGGGGGTTCGTTTAACTTGTCTTGAAGTTTTCACAAATCTCTATACAAGTAGAAACACCCGTCGCAACCGGTCCTATCGTTGCCATATTCATCGAAAGTCACAATTGGCTTTTGTATCATGGATTCCTTAAGAGTTTTCAGTTCAAGTTCCGTTTCCGAAACTTTCGCTTCAAGGTATTTGTTAACTTGCATAAGACCCTTTAAGCGTTGAAAAGCCTCTTGAGTTTCCTTGTGAAGTTTTTCAAAAGCAACTTGTAACTCGTGATACTCTAAAAGCGTATATCAGCTAGAGGGATTTTGGTTTACCTTTTTAGGAGCAAGTTTCTTACGGTCATGAGATGTTAAGCATACATTTGCTACTACATTGTCATCGCTTGAACTAGAGCTTGATGATGACGATGAAGATGAGCTTTCGCTATCCCATGCAACATAGGCTTTCTTTCCTTTGCCTTTTCTCTTTCCCTTGAATGACGGAGACTCCTTCTCTTTCCTCTTGAGCTTGGGACAATCCGGCTTGAAGTGACCAACTTGGCCGCACTCATAGCATATTCCCTTTTTGGAGTTCCTTGTACCTTCATTCTTCCGATAACCACTATCTTTCCGATACTTCTTCAAGTTGTCATCGGAATGCCTTATCCCATTCTTTCTCACATAACGGTTATAGCGTCGAACGAAGAGCCCCATTTCCTCATCATCGGAATCCTCTTCGCTTGAGCTACTTTCCACTTGCACTTTACCTTTGGACTTGGAACTTGAAGTCTTTAGAGCAATGGACTTCTTTTCCTTCTCTTTTTCTTTATCACCATGTTTATCCTTTTTCCCGCTTTTCTCTTTCTTTTCTAGCACACTTAGCACGTGCTCATGTTCCTTGACTTTGCCAAATAAAACCGTGAGGCTTAGTTGAGTAAGATCATTCGCTTCTTGTATTGCGGTGACCTTTGGTTGCCAAGACCTAGTTAAACACCTCAAAAATTTTATTAGTAGCATCTTGATTTGTTATTGGTCTACCGAGACCTTGTAACTTGTTGATAATTTTCACAAATCGTTGTTGCATACTAAACACCTCAAAAATTTTATTAGTAGCATCTTGATTTGTTATTGGTCTACCGAGACCTTGTAACTTGTTGATAATTTTCACAAATCGTTGTTGCATACTTTCAATGGTTTCACAATCAATCATATGAAACAATTAAAACTCTTGGTTTAATGTGTTTATCTTAGATAACTTGACTTCATTGGTACCCTCAAAGTGGGTAACCAATGTGTCCCACATATCCTTAGTCGTTGTACAATGCGAAACATGATAGAATTGCTCAATCCCTAAGGATGAGATTAAAATGTTTTGAGCTTTTGCATCGTAATTGACCTTCTTTTTATCGTCAACCGTCCATTGTGCCATAGGCCTATTAGTGACGACACCATTGTTATCGGTCGTGGTTGGAACAAAGCGACCGTTTTCAATGGCATCTCACACATCACCATCAAAAGAATTGATGTGTATGCGCATACTACTTTTCCAATAATCGAAATGATCACCAGTGAATATAGGAGCCCTATTGTAAGCCCCTTTGGGTGCAAACGCCATGTCTTCTAATAATAGGCACAAATTACTCGATTTAATCGTTTAAAATTAAATCGGGCTCTTGATGCCACTTGTTAGACTATATGGCGATCACTTAGAGGGGGGGGTGAATACGTGACTCTTTCTATACAAAGAGTTTTTCAAAAATATTTTCGAGTACGCGGAAGGCTACCGGATCGATAGTCTACTTTGCACCCTTCAATCAAAGGAAAGGTAGTATAAGCCTTGGAGCAATTAACGATAAACTGAATTTAGGTTATGTTTTGCAATCAAATTTCTAACACAAACAAAATCAACAAGTTTCAATTATCACGTTACACTATCACAATTCAAGTTTCAATTCAATTGAATTACGATGAACACTTACGATCACCTAATTCAATTGATCCAATTAATCAATAATGCGAAAAGTAAAGAATGTAAGGATAGAAAGACGCAAACAGATGATTAGGGAGTTCCCGCAGCTTTCGTGTCGTCCTCGCGGTCGGCCGGGTACGTCTCCCCCCAAATCGTCAAACGGACGATTTGAGCAATTTATTAAAAAACGCTTTGATAGTGCACAATTTACAAAGACTCGAATAACCCTATTGAATCTAATGCAAATTGAGCTATGTAATCTCAACACCTCGCGAAGCTTCAACCTCTGATTCCAACGTCCCAATCTTGCGGCGTCTTCGTACCGAAAACCTTCGCACTGAACGTCCAGCTGATTCCCTCGCTTCCTCGATGTTGAACCTTCAAGATATTGCACAATCTTGAATCCCTTGATGAAAATCCAAGCCTCCAACACAACTCAACTCAATCGCAATTCTAATTCACCGTGAATTGCACCGAACGTTATCCACCGAATCAACTACAAACCCTTGATTGATCCCATACTCAATCTCAAATTGGAAGTGATTTGATAGAAGATGAAGAACTTGTGTTGAATAAGTCTTTGATCCAAAATTTCTCTTAAACCTTGATCAAATGTGTTTTTCAGATGGATTCTCACATTAACAACAAAAACTCATATTGCTATTTATAGAGAAAATAGAATTGAGCAAATTTAGGCAAAACAAAACAGACTTATATCGATTCATATGATGGTATGTATCGATACAAACACCTTGACCAGCGTTCAAATTTGAAATATTTGACCTATGTATCGATACAAACACGAGTATGTATCGATACATATATTAGTTTCTTGAAAACCTGACTGATATGTATCGAAGCATGCAAACATGATTCGATACACAATGCTTTCTCTGGTGTTTTGAGAGAGTTAGGTGTGTATCGATACATGCAAGCATGATTCGATACACAAGTGACTCTCTGCCCCTAAACACCAATTTTTGTATCGATACAAATGAAGTATGTATCGATACAAAAAGCTCAAAATCAGTTTGAAGTAGTTTCAGGACATTTGTATCGATACAAGTAATTATGTATCGATACAAAGAACCTTAAAATCAATTTTTCAAAGATTAAAAATAGTTTTTCGCTGTCAAGTCATTTCTAATGTTGCCAAAATATGTTCCACTCTATTTTCATGTGTTTTGATAATTATTAAAACAAGGGAATGAATTGGTGCACTTACAAAATTGACATCACTATGTGCAGGGACCGGTGTTCGAACCTTGGTACGTCAACTTATTCACTTTTAAGTGACTGGTGAAATTCTAGCCATTAAACTACTTGACTAAAAAACAAAAAATTGATGATTTTACTTTTTTAGTCAACAAAGTTGACTTTGACTTGGACCAAGACAAGTTGTATAGATACATATGCAAATAAATGACTTGCGTCAATTTATATAAAAAGATCAGATAAAAAAGAGTGGGTTAATTAGAGTATGACAAATTGAAATGGTACTTTGTTGACCAAAGTTTTTATTTCTCTATAAATTAAGATCGATGTAAGTCTCGTGGGCATTATGCATATACCAATGGCAGCTCCAAATCCAACTATCATAAAATTTTCAATACTCATAATTATACTAGCATTTGAGAATATAGAGGCTTCAAGTATTAACGGTCATCTGATATCAGTATTGATTATCAATAGAGTATATGCATCTTCACATCCGACAACTTTCACTGTTCATTGCAAATCTAAAGATGACGATCTTGGATTTCACCAAGTACCATTTTCAGGTGCCTATAACTTTTCATTCAGTGAAAATATTATTGGTACTACATTATTTTTCTGTAGCTTTACCTGGCGTGAAGACCCTCGACGTCATTATCTTGACATTTATTCAAAGCATGACGGTTGCCTTGAATGCATTTGGTATATAAACGCAGATGGAGGTTGTTTGAACAACAATAAGTGCGGTCCTTGGAAAAGTATCCAACCTCCAACCTTTTAAATTATATATATATATATATATATATATATATATATATATATATATATGTGTGTGTGTGTGTGTGTGTGTGTGTGTGTGTTTTAAAATGTCAATGGTATGATTTTAGCCTTGTATCTTCTAAGTACTTGTTAAAATCTTAGCCATAATAAGAGTAAACCATTACTTTAGTTTACTTAATAAAACTTATTTTCAGTCAACTAAATATCTAGTCCTGTTTTTAAATATACCACTAATCACTCAAAATAAAAGTATTCAACAATTAAAAATAAAAATGGAGTGTTTTTCTCCATCAACGACATGATAATAAAAATAAGATCTACTTATAGAGGCATATATACTTTGTTTGAGAATGCACTTCCAATGATAGAAAAATTGTATTTTTTCTTTTCTTTTTTGTATATATGTATGTATACAGTAATTTTCACAATAAGAAAAGTTTCTCCTTATATTAAAAATGACTCATTAAAATATTTATTAAGGTGTAGGCGAAGAAACCTGCATGTGGATGAAACCTCCACACTAAAAATATTTATAACTAGTGTGCGGAGAGATTCGAGTGATAGAATTCAATTTTGACACGCTATGTGATACGGTCTGATATTTAATTTTATATAAACAATTTAGAATATATAATGTATGAATTACACTAATAAAACATTAGTACTTGTAGGTCAATTAATTGGTATGTGGTACCTTAAATTTTCCTAGTTATTTTCAATGTTCAATTAGATTATGATCGTCAACAACTATTTTGAATTATAAGAAGGTCTAAACGTTGTTCCAGTTGCAAGGGTTAGAAGCAATCTTAAAAAGATAAGTCACTTTCGAGATTTGTTATCTCTTTAGGAAGCACTTGTGGATCATGACTCTAAGGTCTTATAATAAATTATATCAATTAATATAGTACAAACATAATTTTAATAAAAAGAAAGTGTAACAAAATTTGTTATAATATGTTAAATAATGTACGATAGTAGATTAAGTAAGAAATTCGTGCCATTTTAATAGAATTAACCAACTATGCACAAGTTTTATTAAGTAAAATATAAGCATCCTTGTCAAACATCGCGAAAGTGTTTAATTTCTTCTCATCCTCCACTTGAAGCTTAAGGAGAAACCTATTAGTACAAAAAATTGTTAGTATTAATTAATAAGATAAGCTGGAATAGTTAATCTATGAAAGTTGATTTCTTAAATGAAAATTCTAGGTGTTTACCGTGGAACTACTTTTGATTTATAACCAAACATGATCAACATATAGATTTGATTTCAGGCAAGATTATAAACATTGATTCCTACAATTGATGCACAATGATGTTTGTCAAAGTGTTTTCATAAAAAAATATTTTAAATAAATTGATATAGTAGAAGAAAATTATGATACTTTTTGACATTTCAGAAGTGTTTGAATATTGCTTTTAGGTATGATTTTCAGTAAGTCGTCTATGATAATTTTTTTGGACATGAACTAAATGGGCTCAACACATGTATAGCGGAGAATCATTCTTTTCATTAGTTCTAAAAAAATATTTAAAAGAGAAAATTAAAAATAACTTGAATTTTTCAGGTATGAAGAGATAATTTATAGGTGTGAAAAAAGAAAACTAATATATCATGTTTATATTTGAGAATCACGCAAAACACAATTCATTGAGAAGACCGCTTTAAGATACTTTTGATCAATAACTAACCAACTAACCTTAGCAAGCTTAATTGTGGTATCTTTGATCATTGTTTAATTTTGTGTTTTTATCTCTGAAAGAAAGTTGTGAATAAAACAATTTTGTTGAGTTAAGAATAGAGTGCATTGCATATCTTACTTTTGAATTATGTCAACTATAATTGTTATCCATTATCAGTAGCATCCATTTATTAAGTCACAGAACAAAATACATTTATTTTGCTCACAAATATAGTACATATAAGTTTTGCTCACATTCATTTTGCTCAAATATAGTATATATATATATATATATATATATATATATATATATATATATATATATATATATATATATATATATATATATATGTTTAAAAAAAAATTTGCTCACAAATATAATACATACCTTGATCGTGTGGAAACAAAATAGAGTAGTTTTCTCTATTAAAAATGGTAGATTTCCATAAAATATTATTAAGAAGTTTTAATAAATTTTTTAATTAAAAAAACAAATAACTCTTTTGGTTGATAAAAAAATAACTATTATGGTAAAATAATCTTTACCAAAAAAAAACGTAGCCTACGAACAATAGACCTTATGGGCTAAATAAAATCTCTAAAAAAGAAACAAAAGAATAACTTAGAGAAGCCCTAAATAAATGATACCCAAACAATTTTTTTGAAAATGTACGAAATAACTCAATAAAATTATCGTAATATATATTATAATAAAAATAGATAGAGATAGAGATTTTTATGACATGGTCTTGGTCCGTTCTTAATATACCATTGCTTAGTGCTAACTTTGATGGCTAGAAAGTAAAAGGTATACATTATGAGGTTAACTTATTGCTTGTGCTTAGATAGAGTTAGGGGTGTAAGCGGATAAAAAAAATCGATTAAACTAATGATCTAAATATAAAATAAACCGAATTTTATGGTTCGGATCAAAAATCGAATCAAACAAATTGAAAATCGAAGTGGTTTGGTTCGGTTCTCAGATCCAGTTTTCAGATCCAATGAATTAACCGAACTAAACTGATCTAAACCAATATATAGTATTGGTGGTGAACACCATCTAAGACTTGTATTTTGAATTTGATGGTAAACTTCATTCTATCTATGTGTTATATTTTGTATTTCAAAACTATGTTATTGTTTACTCGATATATGTTATTAGTGTAAGTCGTTTGAAAAATAGAGTTTGAAATATATAGCATATCATTTGAAAAAATAGAGCTTTAAATATATCGTTTGAAAAAATAATAGCAGAAATTACACTGTAAAAAATTGTTCCAAACCGAGTATAATATCCGATCCAAACCAAACCAAACCGACTAGTTTGGTTCGGATTCATCTTTGAAAAACACGCAAAACTGAACTAAACCAAACCAAACCGATTAAGAGTTCATTGATTCGAACACTTGATTCACTCAAAACCGATTCAAACCGATCCGCTTACACCCCCTAGATAGAGTTATGGATATCACACTTGAAGCTGGAATGTTACTTTACTACTCTTTGTTCCACTCCCCGCTTTGGGGACATTACTTTCTCTATCCCCATTTTTGCCGGGAAATTTTTTCCTCTATCCACATGGATCCTCACAATATTCACAGAACTCCACGGACATAAAAACTTAACAAAATTGTTATACATTTTAATCAAAATCACGACACTAATATCTTTTTTTCCTAAAAAAATACATATTTTGTATCTTTCATTTTTTTAAAATAAAAGTACATTTTGCATCAATAACAAAAAACTGTAAAATCACTTTCTAATATTTTTTTAATCAAAAAACTAAAAAAATATATAATTAAACTTGTTGACACCATACATAATCATAATCTTTATAACGTATTAATTATTATTTTTTATTAAAAAAACATATAATAATTTGGTGAGGGGGTGTGGTGTTCACTGTTGGGTGATAATTTGGTGGTTGTTGGCTTTTGGTGATAGTGTTGTGTATTGATCTTATGTTCCTTTTTCCGGATCTGCCTTGTGGGGTACGAGGTCGGTGGTTCTCGTGGTGGTTGTTGGTTTTGGGTGTTGGAGGTGTTCGTTGCTCCGGCGACGTTTTGGTAGTGGTTCGTTTGTTCCGGCGATGTTATTGGTGGTAGTCGTTGGTGTTGTGTTAGGTGGTGGTGGTAAGAGGTGATGAGGGGTGTTGTGGTGGTGAGTTGTTGAAGTGGTGATGTTGGGGTGTTTCTCGTGGTGGTTGTTGGGTTTGTGTGTTGGAGGTATTCGCTATTCCGGCGACGTTTTGGTGGTGGTTCATTTGTTTCGGCGATGGATTTAGTGGTGGTTGTTGGTGTTGTATTTGGAGGTGGTGGTAAGAGGTGATGAGCTACGTGGTATTTGGTTCTAGTGCGACCGATGTATGGTTAATGTCGTGCGAGATTGGTTTTCTAATATATTGGATTCTCTGACCGCTTTCGAATCTGATGAGATTTGCAGGATTTATTTTGAGTCGCTGATGGTTTTCAAATCTGTCGAGATTTGCAGGTATCTTTGTATATGGTTGACCTTTATCACATTGTTGTTTACTTTTTGGAGATGGGTTACAAGCTGAGATTCACATGCCTAGGTTTTTTCTACGATTGCCCCTCAACTTTTGACTAAAGGAGTTGTTGTTTGAATTCTGATGGGCCGAGTAATTTTGATTCGAGTTCGGGAGTTAGTGTCTAGTGACATTTTTTAGGGTCGGGTTGAGGACTTCTCTGGTGGTCTAGGTGATGTTTGTTTTGGTATTGTTTATCGGTGTTCCAGTTTTTACGGCACCTTTATTTTGTAGTCCTATTTTATCGATCTCTGTTCGTCTCATGCGGAGTTTCGATTATTAATATTAATATATTTGCTGTTCAAAAAAAAAACATATAAATTTATATAATTTAATATATATATATATATATATATATATATATATATATATATATATATATATATATATATATATATGTATATGGGGTTGCTAACATTTTCTCACCTAAAATCATGTGGGAGGAAGTTATTAGCAACCCTCATCCCACTAAAAAACATGAACAAACAAAAAAAAAAAGGTAAAGGTGGGGGGCACGCGCAGCAATGGGGGGTTGGGGGGCGCGCATGAGTAATTGGGGGGGGGGGGGGCGCGCACAGCAATTAATGAGGGGGGGCGTGGAGTAATTCATGTGGCAGGAGGTTTGCTAACTTCCTCCCACCTAAAAGATGTGGGACTAAATTAGCAACTCTCCTCCCACTTGTTTTTTACTAAAAATCATTCTTCTCTCTTTAATACTTCCTCCGTACCATAATATATGTCGCTTTGGAAAAAAAATTTGTATCACAATATATGTCGTTTTATAATGTCAATGTAAAATTAGTTTTGATCTTCCTAAATTACTCATGCATTTATACTCTTTTTACCAACAAAAGTCATTACTCTTTCTTCTACTTTATTATTTTTCCATATACCAACAAAGAGAGAGAAAGGGTAAAAGAAAAAAAAACATGTATAATTTTGTCAAGATTCATAGAAGTTACAAATTCTTTACTCCCTCCGTCTCAAAATGATTGTCGTTTAAGGTTTATGCACAATATTTAAGGAAATGATTAATTGTGTTGATTTTAATGGTAAGATTCGTATGATTTACTATAATACCCTCATTAATTGTAGTTAGTGAAGTTGTTAAGTGAGATAAAATTTAATAAATAAAGGAATAATAATGAAAAAAAATAATAAATGATGCATTGATATTCTAAGTGACAATTATTTTGGGACAAATAAAAAATGCTAAAAAGACAATTATTTTAAAATGTTGGGAGTAATATGCATAAAAATGTCGCAACGACCTATATTTTAGTATAGAGTGAGTATAGTTTAAACTATTGGAAAGTTAAGTAATTTTCAACCATAATATTTTTTTTGGGAATTGAACCACGCTTCAACATAGTAGCATAGCATGCTTATATATTCACACAACATTTATACAATAAATGGTTGTTCCCTTTTTTCCATAGATTTCATTTGTACAGAATCTCAACAAATCTTCATAAAAAACACAGTGGTCGCACAATTAGCATTTTTTCCATAGTTTCATTTGTGTAAAACATATTTACGTCTATTAAAAAAACGAATATCCTAACGAAGGAAAGTTAAACTCATGATGATGGGAATTGCAGTGGGTTCAAATTAATTAATTTTTCGTCTTTCCTAGCGAATTTGACGGTAAAGCCATCAGTTCTTCTCACTGCTTTCTGTCACCTCATCCGCCATTTATCTCATCTATTACTAATTTCAGTGTGAAGATTAACTATTAATTTATAGGGAGAGAGGAGGAGAGAGAAGCAACTAATCTCATGATGATGGGAATTGCAGAGCTGAGGGAAGAAGATGGAAGGAGTGAACGGCAACGGTGATCGTAGAGAGAGCAACGAGATCGGTAGAGGGAGTGAAAAAAACATGGACGACGGTGGTTTGATAAAAAAAAACAGTGTTTTATTTTATGTTTTTAATTAAATAAAATGCAAATTACAAAACTAACCTTGATTTAGGGGTTTTTAGTAAATACGTAGTGGGAGAAGACTTGTTAACTTCTTCCCACATGAGAGTAAGTTAGCAAACTCCTATATATATATATATATATATATATATATATATTAAATAATATTGTTGGGGTCGGGGAATCCTTAGTGGCGGAGGGACCTTCCCCATTCCCCGCTCCAAAATATCTACGATGAAATTTCTCCCTCTACCCCCATCCACAAGGGAAAAAAATCCGCGACTTCAGATCTTTGTATAGATAACCCCCACAAATAATCCGTTATCTGATACAAATTGACATCTCTAGTTAGAAAGTAAGTGGGACATTTTGTAACATTGGCCAAGAGTTTATTTTGGCGTGCGTCTAAAGATCGAATGCCATTTAGATTTGGTTAGTTGAATGATGTTAAGAATTTTATTTTTTTGGCTTTTATTCTCTGGTACTTATGGAAAATAAGTTTTAGTAGTCTAAAGCTCGGGACAAGTTCTGACATCAAATGATTTCAATCCCCTTTCAAACACAGCTGTGGAGAATCGAATCGCGGTCTTCACTACTAAGTTTAACGTCAATCACCATTAACTTAACTAACGTTTGATGTGATGTTAAGAATTTTGAAAAACCTAATTTTAACTATAGAGAGGTTATAATTGATTTTAACATGTTTGATTTTTCTGAAGTATGATTAATTTTGTTTAATTGATTTTTTTTTTGAAGTTAAAAATTGTAAATTATGGTTCTTTAATAGAATTTTACAATAAAATTTATTATTCAACTAATTTTTAATCAAATATATTCAAATATAAATCATTTTACTTTCAACTTAATTTTAATTAACTAAATGTTAATTAATTTTGATGTAGGAGGGTTTATTTAAATCTGTTATTTTTATTATTCTAGATTTGCTATATTTTTTATTTATTTTATTTCAGTTTTGTTATTTACTTTGGCCCATTAGGGTTTGTTATTTCCCTAGTATTTAAACAGAACTCTTGTAGCCTAAGGGGCAGTTTTTTTCATTCAATAAAAATTACAGAGAATTTTCTCAAATTCTGGTGGAGTCCGGAAACCTTTTGACAGGTTTGCGCTTGCTGCTTGTCTGCTTATCGTTTGAAGTTTAGCGCTTGCTAAACTGTTGCTTCCGTTCTGCGTCAGTTGGCATCAGAGCAGGTTTCCCCTGTTCTTTCGTGAAGTGATCAAATGGGAGATCAACCGGTGACGAAAATAGAGTTTGATGGTGCCATAGCGGCTTTAACCGCGGCCATCACCGCTCTGACAACACAGGTAACAACGTTATCCAACAACAACAAAATCAATCTGAACAGGGGAGGAGGTCATGGAAACAATCATACGGTTGATGATTCGGAATCAGAAGAGGAGGAGGTTGTGACAGAAGAAAGAAACGATCGTGACAATCACCATGATTACCGCGTGAAAGCAGATATTCCATTGTTTTACGGAACGATGGGAGTAGAGGAATTTTTAGATTGGCAGATTGATGTTGACAGATTTTTCGATGTCATGAACGTCCCTGAGCACAAGCAGGTTAAGATGGTGGCAATCAGGCTGAAAAGTACCGCCGCTGTCTGGTGGGACAGACTCGTCGTTCAGAGGACGAGGCAGAGAAAGAATCCCATTCGAACTTGGCGAAAGATGAAACAATTGATGCTTGAGAGATTTTTACCTGAAGATTATGAACAAATTCTGTATAAGATGTATATTGAATGTGTTCAAGGCAAGCGATCAGTGACAGAGTATACCGCTGAATTTCTGCGTTTATCTGAACGTAATGAATTGGGTGAATCAGAAAATCAGAAAGTGGCTCATTATGTCAGTGGATTGAAAGGATCCTTGCAGGAGAAGATGGGTTTGCAAACCGTTTGGACCGTTGCTGAAGCGTCTAACCTCGCTTTGAAGGCAGAATTAATGGAGAAATCACCCAGAAATTTCTCCTCCTTTAGAAAGTATTCTCCCCATAATAATACTGAATCATCAGGTGACAAAGAGAAAAGTGCAGCAGCCAGGGATTCTACTCCTGGTAATAAGGCAACTGGTAGTTCTAGCAGTGCATCACAAGGCAAAGCCCCAGCCCAAAAACAAAACAATCCATATGCCAAACCCACTCTTGATACTTGTTTTAGGTGTAACGGGAAAGGTCACCGATCCAATGTCTGTCCGTCAAGGAGAGTTGCAGCTGTGGTGGGAGAAAGGGACGATGATGAAAGAGATCAACTTTCTGAAGTCGATGAATACGCAGAAGTTGAGTTTGCTGAAGAGGAATCTGAAGAGCGAGTGAATTTTGTGTTGCAACGGATGTTACTAGCAGCTAAGGAAGAAGGGCAACGCAAGAACTTATTTAAAACTCACTACTCTATCAAGAATAAGTTGTGTAACCTGATAGTAGATAATGGGAGCACCGAGAACTTGGTGTCACAAAAATTGGTCGATCATTTTAAACTGCCGACAGAACCTCATGAGAAGCCATATGCTCTTGGTTGGGTCAGCAAGGGATCTCAGATAAGAGTGACAATGTCCTGCAAAGTTCCAGTATCCATCGGCAAACATTATAGAGAAGAGGTACTTTGTGATGTTCTTGATATGGATGTTTGTCATATTTTACTTGGTAGACCTTGGCAGTTTGATAATGATATTACTTATCGGGGACGGGATAATGTGATGATGTTTATTTGGGGAACTCATAAGATTGCTATGGCACCTGTGTTACATTTTGATAAGAACCCGAAAGAAAAGAAATCTAGTTTTCTGGTAATGACTCAGAATGACAAGGAACTTGATGATGCTGTTAAAGAGACTGAGTGTTTTTGTCCAGTCGTGATCAAAGGGCTGATGAGTGTTGTGAAAGAAGAGATCCCAATTCCAAGTGAAGTCTTAGAAATTCTAAGAGACTTCAATGAGCTTATTGCAGATGAGTTGCCAAACGAGTTACCTCCCATGAGAGATATTCAACACCAAATTGACTTGATTCCAGGTTCTAGTCTTCCTAACCTTCCTCATTATCGCATGAGTCCTAAGGAGAATGAGATTTTAAGGGAACAAATTGAGGATTTGTTAAAGAAGGGATTCATCCGTGAAAGCATGAGTCCTTGTGCCGTTCCAGTGCTTTTGGTACCAAAGAAAGGAAATCAGTGGAGGATGTGTGTTGACAGTAGGGCCATCAACAAGATAACTATCAAGTATCGGTTTCCAATTCCCCGTTTAGAAGATATGCTTGATGAGTTAGCAGGATCTAAAGTGTTCTCAAAAATAGATCTGCGTAGTGGTTATCATCAGATCAGAATTAGACCTGGAGATGAATGGAAGACGGCTTTCAAGAGTAAGGATGGACTTTATGAGTGGATGGTGATGCCTTTCGGGTTGTCAAACGCTCCTAGCACTTTCATGAGATTAATGAATCAGGTTCTGCGTCCATTTATCGGATCTTTTGTGGTGGTTTATTTTGATGACATTCTGATTTATAGTAAGTCCAAGAAAGAGCACCTGGAACATGTGAGGCTAGTAATGCAAGTGTTACAATAAAGTCAGTTGTACATTAATTTGAAGAAGTGCACATTCAGTACCAACAAATTACTTTTCTTGGGGTTTGTGGTTGGTGAAGATGGAATTCAAGTAGATGAAGAAAAGGTGAGAGCTATCAGAGATTGGCCTGCACCTACATCAGTCACCGAAGTACGTAGTTTCCATGGGCTGGCCACATTTTATAGGAGATTTATTAGAGATTTCAGCACTATCACTGCACCAATCACCGAATGTTTGAAAAAAGGAAAATTCAAGTGGGGTTCCGAGCAAGAGCAGAGTTTTGCCTTAATTAAAGAGAAGTTGTGTACTGCCCCAGTCTTGGCTCTTCCTGATTTTGAAAAGGTGTTCCAAGTTGAATGTGATGCTAGTGGAATTGGAATAGGGGCTGTTTTATCTCAAGAGAAGAAACCAATTGCATTTTTTAGTGAAAAGTTGAGTGAAACTCGCCAAAAGTGGAGTACTTATGACCAAGAATTTTATGCCGTTTTCAGAGCTCTTCGTCAATGGGAGCACTACTTGATTCATAGGGAGTTCATTTTGTTCACCGATCATCAAGCTCTGAAATTTCTTCATAGTCAGAAGGTGATCAACAAGATGCATGCTCGGTGGGTTAGCTTTCTACAAAAGTTCCCTTTTATTATTCAGCACAAATCTGGAGTTCTTAACAAAGTCGCTGATGCTTTAAGTAGGAGGGCCTCTTTACTTGTCACTCTAGCACAAGAGATCGTGAGTTTTGATTGTCTGAAGGAGTTGTATGAGAATGATGCAGAGTTCAAAGAGTTATGGGCCAAGTGCCGCGATCGTCCTTGTGCTGATTTTCATATTCGCGAAGGATATCTTTTTAAAGGAAGCCAACTTTGCATTCCTTGTTCATCCTTGAGGGAGAAATTAATTAGGGACCTACATAGTGGAGGTCTAAGTGGACATATGGGGCGAGATAAGACCATTGCTAGTCTGGAAGAGCGGTTTTATTGGCCACACCTGAGAAAAGATGTCGGTACCATAGTGAAGAAATGTTATACTTGTCAGGTTTCTAAAGGTCAGTCGCAAAATACTGGTCTTTACATGCCTTTACCCATTCCTGATGACATTTGGCAAGATTTATCGATGGATTTTGTGTTGGGTTTGCCTCGTACACAGCGAGGTGTGGATTCCGTGTTTGTGGTTGTAGACCGATTCTCCAAGATGTCCCATTTTATTGCCTGTAAGAAGACAGCTGATGCATCCAACATAGCCAAACTGTTTTTCAGGGAGGTTGTGCGTCTTCACGGAGTTCCAAAATCCATTACTTCAGACAGGGACACCAAATTCCTCAGTCATTTCTGGATCACCTTATGGAAGTTATTTGATACATCACTGAACAGGAGTTCTACAGCTCATCTCCAAACTGATGGACAAACTGAGGTCACAAACAGAACTCTTGGAAATATGATTCGATGTGTTTGTGGTGACAAACCGAAGCAGTGGGACTTGGCTTTGCCTTAAGTTGAGTTTGCTTATAACAGCATTATGCATTCTGCTACTGGAAAAACACCTTTCTCACTTGTTTACACCTCTGTTCCTAGGCATGTGGTTGATTTGATTAAGTTGCCTAAGGCTCCTGGATTTAGTGTGGCTGCTGAAAATATGGCTGAAGAGATTATAGCTGTGAAAGATTCTGTCAAGTCCAAATTGGAAGCTACTGGATTGAAAAACAAAATTGCGGCAGATAAACGTCGAAGAGTCAAAGTGTTCAATGTGGGAGATGAAGTGATGGTGTTTCTGCGAAGAGAAAGATTTCCAGTTGGTACCTACAACAAGCTGCAGCCTCGCAAATATGGCCCGTTCAAAGTGACTCGCAAGATCAATGACAATGCTTATGTAGTGGACCTTCCAGCATCAATGAACATTTCCAACACTTTCAATGTGGCAGATATATATGAGTACCATGCAGATGAGGTCCTTTATCGAGATGAGAACTCGGGGTCGAGTTCTTTTGAGGTGGAGGAGACTGATGTAGGAGGGTTTATTTAAATCTGTTATTTTTATTATTCTAGATTTGCTATATTTTTTATTTATTTTATTTCAGTTTTGTTATTTACTTTGGCCCATTAGGGTTTGTTATTTCCCTAGTATTTAAACAGAACTCTTGTAGCCTAAGGGGCAGTTTTTTTCATTCAATAAAATTACAGAGAATTTTCTCAGATTCTGGTGGAGTCTGGAAACCTTTTGACAGGTTTGCGCTTGCAGCTTGTCTGCTTATCGTTTGAAGTTTAGCGCTTGCTAAACTGTTGCTTCCGTTCTGCGTCAAATTTAATAGTAATTGACTCTAGACTTGACCGAACTAGATTAAAAGGACAGTGAAAAAAAATTCATAATTATTAATTAATCGTTCTCTAAACTCATTTGATGTGATCTTCATTCTAAGTTCCAACTCCCAAAATGGTTCAAACACCAAACTCTCCTCACGAAACACCAAACTCTCCTGAACATGAACGGGCCGTAAACACTCAAAAACTGTGTTCTGTCTTGGTGTTATGTCGAAGGTGACTTCCATGTTCTGAACAATTTTACTAAACAAAGCACTCGCCAAAACATGTTGAGGTTTAGGGGGTTCAGTGTCCTTGCTAGTGAAACTACTAACATCAAAAGTCGGAATCGTATCATGAAACACATTCAAAGCTAAAAAAAAAATAGGGACAGCAGTAAAATATTTGTGGACCGAAACCTGCTAAAAAATTTTATAGAGACAAAAAACAAAATTTAAAATATTTATGAGAACTAAAAACTTATTTAACCCTTTTTATCAAAATTCTCAAATTTATTTACTCATCAAATCATATTTTTAATTTAAAATGGGAGTATCTAATTGATTCAAATATTATTAATTAAACTTAGGCTAATACAAAAATAGTATTAAATAATGGTTACATTTTTACAAGTTGAAGAAAGTTAAGAAACTTTTTCTAATTGAAATAGAACTTTGTTGATTAAAGTTTCTTTTTTTGTCCGTTTGAATAAAGTATTTTGTTGACTAAAGTTTTTAATTGCTCTATAAATTAAGATTGATGAAATGATTTTCTTTAGTCAACAAAATTGACTTTGACTTGGACTAAGAAAACTGATAGACACACTCACACACATGCAAATAAATGACTTTTGTCAAATTAAATAAAAAGGGTCGTGGATAAAATTTAGTGTATGACAAATAAAAATAATATTTTATTCACTAAAGTTTTTTATTGCTCTATAAATTAAGATCGTTGTAAGTCTTGTGGACATTATGCATACACAAATGACAGCTTCAAATTCATTGATCTTAAAATTTTCAATACTCTTAATTATTCTAGTATCTGAGTATAGAGAAGCTTCAAGTATTAACATTGGTAATTGGATAACAGTATATGTTGTCAATAATGTACAAGTACCTTCACATCCAACAACTATCACTGTTCATTGCAAATCCAAAGATGACGATCTTGGATTTCACACAGTACCATTTTCAAGTAGCTATCATTTTTCATTCTATTCCAATTTAGTTGGTAGTACATTATTTTTCTGTAGCTTTACATGGCCTGAAGACCGTCGTCGTCATTATCTTAACATTTTCGATGCAAAGCATGACAATTGCGGAGAATGCATTTGGTATATAACAACAGATGGAGGTTGTTTGAACAAGTGTGCTCCTTGGAAAAGTATCGAGCCCCCAATCTTTTAAATTATATATATATATATATATATATATATATATATAATTGTAGTCTTGCTTAATAAAACCATAATAAGAGTAAACCACTTCAGTTTACTTAATAAAACTTATTTTCTGTCAACTAAATATTTAGTCTTGCTTCTAAATATACCACTAATCACTCAAAATAAAAGTATTCAACAATTAAAAATAAGAACGAAGTGTTTTTCTCCATCAACAACATGATAAAAAAAAAGATCTACTTATAGCTAGAGGCATATAGTTTGTTTGAGAATCTACTTCCGTTGGTATAGAAATTGTATTTTTCTTTTCTTTTTTGTATATATATATATACATATATAGTAATTTTCACAATAAAAAAAGTTTCTCCTCATATAAAAAATGACTCATTAAAATATTATTTCTATCTCCGTCCTTAAATATAAAGCAATCTTAAAAAGATAAGTCATACTTTCGAGATTTGTTATCTCTTTAGGAAGCATTTGTGGATCATGACTTTGTAAGGTCTTATAAGAAATTATATCAATTAATATAGTACCAACATAATTTTCAATAAAAAAGAAGGTATAACAAAATTTGTTATAAGGCAAATGCTAACGAGTGCCTCTGGGGCACTCTTTAAGGCCTTAATTAGTAAGTTTTTATAGAATTTTTATGAAAATTTGTAAAGTCAACGCATTGAAAATTGTGCTGTTTAACTTTTTGAATAAAAAAATTCTTAAAATAGAATACTTAAAGAGTGCCCCGGGGGCACTCGTTACCAAGTTTTATTAAGCAAAATATAAGCATTCTTGTCAAACATGGCGAAAGTGTTTGATTTCTTCTCATCCTCCACTTAAAGCTTAAGGAGAAACCTATTAGTACACAGAATTGTTAGTACTAATAAGATAAGCCGAAATAGTTAATCTATAAAAGTTGGTTTCTTAAATGAAAACTCTAGGTATTTACCGCGGAACTACTTTTTATTTATGACCAAACATGATCATCAATAGATTTGATTTCAGTCATGATTATAAACACTAATTCCTACAATTGATGCACAGTGATTTTTGTCAAAGTGTTTTCATAAAAAATTATTTTAAATAAATTAATATTGTAGAAGAAAATTGTGATAATTTTTGACATTCCAGAAGTGTTTGATTATTGTTTTTAGGTATGATTTTCAGTAAGTCGTCTCTGATAAGTTTGTTTGGGCTTGAACTGAATGGACTTAACACTTGTATAGGTGCCCGTTTGGCCTGACTTATTTTCTACTTTTCTATTTAGCTTAAACGAAATAAAGAAGTATAAAATTGAATTTATCCATATTTCTCTTTAAAAGTATTAAAGAAATAAACTAAAGAATTAAAAAATAAAAAAAAGTAGAATCAAACACATTTTTTTCCTACTTTACTATTTTTAAGGAGAAGAACAAAAGGAGAAAATAAGTCCGGCCAAACGAGCACATGAGTGTCCGTTTGTTATAGATTTTTTTAGAAAAAAATCACTTATTTTTAAAAAATAATCACTTTTAAGAAATTAACATCCGTTTGTTATAGCTTTTAAAAATAATCATAATCTGAGAATAATCTAAAAACTGCTAAAAATCTGAAGCTGATATTAATAGCTTTTTTTTTATAGATTTTTTAAGAGGAAAGAGAAAACAAGTGTCAAAAAATTTTATACCAAAAAAAAAGTGTCAAAAAATTTGAGACAAAAATATCCTTAATATTATTCTAATATTCCAATAATATTTTGTATAGAATTTATAGGATTAGTTTGTTATTTTTAGAAGAAAAGATTAAGAATTTTTTTTATTTGTAGTTATATATATAAAAAGTCTTATGACCATAATGAAAAACAAGAACTTGGGTATTTTTTATATACTTATTTTATATGACATATTATATTTGGATAATTGTACTTTATGGTAATTTTATGATGCAAAATCACTTTTATATGGTTGCATCCAAACAAGTTAAAGATTACTTGTTTATAAAAAGTAATCTTTTTAATGGTAAACAAACACAAAATAGCTTCTGATTATTTGTAAAATCTCCAAAAAAATTAATCTCTAAATTATTTACTGTCAAAATCACTTATTTTTTAATCTGTAACAAACGGGCCCTCATTCTTTTTATAAGTTCTAAAAAAACGCTAAAAGAGAAAATTAAAAATAACTGGAATTTTTCAGGAATGAAGAGATAATTTAAAGGTGTGAAAAAAGAAAACTAATATATTATATTTATATCTGAGAATCAAGCATAACACAATCTATTGAGAAGTCCGCTTTAAAGTACTTTTGATCAATGACTAACCAACTAACCTTAGCAAGCTTAATTGTGATATCTTTGATTATTGTATAATCTTGTGTTTTCATCTCAAAAGAAAAATTGTGAAGGAAACAATTTTGTTGGGTTAAGAATAGAAGAAAAAAAAATATTTGTTCCTCTTTACTTTTCGTTTTGGCAATTTAGGTTATATTTTGCCTACTATACCCTCTTCCTATTTTATTTTATTGACTAAATTTTGTTTTTTTTTTGTTGAAACAATATAATCTTTCTATTGTATACAATTTTTTTTTGTTTTTAAATAAAGTTTGTTACAATTTTTTTAGAAGTAGATAATCTTTATGAAAAAGTAGGAATTTATTGGTGGATTAAAAATATGATATATATTTAAAAAAAACATAATAGGAAAATAAGGTGCAAAAATACACTTTCCTATTTTGGTCTTTTTTTTTTCTTTCTAAAACGACAAGTAAAAAGGAACGGAGGTAGTATAAAGAAGTTTTAATAAATTTTTTAATTAAAAAAACAAATAAATCTTTTGGTTGATAAAAAAATAACTATTACTATAAAAAAAACTTTACAAAAAAAAGTAGTCTAAATAAAAAAGTAAATTGCTATTGCTATAAAAAAAAATATAAAATTGTATTATTATTGTCAATAAAATTCGAACAATAGACTTTAGACTAAATATAAACTCTAAAATAATAAAAAATAAATTAGAGAAACCCTTTATAAATGACACCTAGACAATTTTGTTTGAGAATGTACGAGACAACTCCATAAAATTATTCTAATGTATGTAATAATACAGATAATAATTAGAGATATAGAGATTCGTATGACACGTTCGTTCTTGGTCCGTTTTTTTTTTTATATGATCTTGGTCCGTTCTTAACATTCCATTGTTTTGTGCTAAGTTTAATGGCTAGAAAGTAAAAGGTATACATTATGAGGTCAACTTATTGCTTGTGTTTAGACAGAGTTATGGATATTAACAAAAAAAGAGTTATGGATATCACACTTTGAAGTTGGAAGGTAACTGGGATATTTTCATTTTGTAACATTGGCTAAGAGTTTATTTTGACGTGTGTCTAAAGAAGATCGAATGCCAATTAGATTTTTTTTTTGAACAAACCAAAATGAGATATATATATATATATATATATATATATATATATATATATATATATATATATATATATATATATATATACACGAAAGAGATCACACCCCAGCACAAGATGTGCTAGAACATGTCAAAAAGTTTACATCACCAAAACCATCACAATACAATCAAAATCAAATACCCAAACATAGTAATGGGTTAACCCACCAACTAGGAAGATTAACCCCTAACCCTGGATACTGTAACTGCAACCACCAGAACGAATGCCGCTTGATCAGATCCAACATATGTGAAATCGACTGCGTCGCGTGTTGGAAGAGGCGCTGATTGCGCTCTTTCCAAATCACCCAAACACATACCAACCAGATGAGGTGCATAAACGATCTCCGCCTCCGACTGCCACCTACTGCATAAGTGAACTGTGTGAAATGTGCTGTGGAAGTCAAAGGATCAACCATCTCGAAACCAATCCAAGACCTGACTAGCGTCCACAGAGAACCAAAAACACCACATGAGAGAAAAAGATGCTTAACCGTCTCAATGTCGCCACAACCTGAAGTACAAAGTTGGTCCGTGGAAGGAATAATGCCTCGTAGAACCAAGTTTGACTTCGTCGGTAACCTATCTCTCAGAAGTCTCCACGCAAGAATAGACACCTTTGAGGGAACATGTCTATGCCAAATAAGATTTGCTGCATCATCTAACTAAAGCACCTCCTGCGCAACTAAAAGCTGATAAGCACCGCGCACTGTATACCCGGTCTCGGGATCGAAACGCCACTGCCAAGCATCAGGTACCTGCTCCTGTAAGTGAACATCAAGTAATAAGGCCTGACACTCCCCCAACATCTCCTCCTCCCACACCCATAACCGTCGACACCACTCCCACGCCCCGCCACCGACCCCCCACCCTCGAGAAGCCATCTGAGCCACGGTATGCTGCTTGGTCTCTGTCAAATCAAACAAACGACCAAAATGCACCCTCAACAGGACTCCCCCCAGCCAAGGATCCAACCAAAATAAAGTATCCCCTCCGTGACCAACCCGCCTCACCACACCCTCCGCAAACCATCCTCCCTCAACCCCACCAATACCATCCCTAATCTTCACTATCTCCCGCCACCAAGCTGACCCTCTCCTCCCTCCCTCACACAAACGACCATCCTCGACACCATATCTAGCCTCCAACACCCTATGCCATAAACCCCCCCGATCCACCAATAGCCGCCAACACCACTTCCCAAGAAGAGCAGTGTTGAACTCCCATAACCGCCGAACCCCCAAACCTCCCTACTCCCTAATCCAAGGGACCTTCCTAGAATCCTCACTCCCCCCCAAAAGAAAGTACGTAAAATAGAATCAAGGGAAGAAATGATACCTGTGGGAGCTTTGAAGAAAGAAAGTGCATAGACAGGAAGGGAGGTCAAAACTGATTTGAGCAATACCAAATGACCACCATAAGACAGGAATCGGCTTTTCCAACTAGACAAACACTTTTTAACACGAGACAACACCGGTTCCCAAAAACCCAACCGTCGTGGATCACCCCCAATAGAAAGGCCCAGATAAACAAACGGTATCTTACCCATTTAGATTTTGTTAGTTTAGCGATGTGAAGAATTTTATTTTTTGGCTTATATTCTCCGGTTCTTAAAAAGGAGAAGTTATAATATTTTAGAGTTCGATATGAGTTCAGACATCAATTGGTTCCAATTTCCTCTTTAACGCAGTTGTGAAAGATTGAATTACGGTCTTTCCTACTAAATCTAGCGTCAATCACAACTAAATTAATTAACGTTTGGTGTGATGTTAAGAATTTTGAAAAACCAGATTTTAGAGGGATTATAGTTGTTTTTAACATGTTTGATTTCTCTGAAGGATGATTAATTCTATTGTAATTGATTTTATTTGAAGTTAAAAATTGTAAATTATTGTTGCAAAATATAATTTTACAATAAAATTTAATATTCAATTAACTTTTAATCGAATATATTCAATTATAAATCTTTCTACTTTTGATTTAATTTTTACTAATCAAACATCAATTAGTTCAATAGAAATTGACACTCGATTTAGTTGAAAAGACTTTGGTTTAATCTCCGTAACTGCATTCGTTCGGGGAGAAGTTGAAATTAATTAAGGTCAGAACTGACCGGTATTAAAATGTAGGCTTAAACATTCTTTTGGTCCTTGTATGTACACCAAACAAACATGCGCGATACAGGGACTATTTTATCAAAAAATACAAGGACTAAAACAAATATTGGGTGTACATACAGGACCAAAAGACGTTTAAGCCTAGAATGTATTCATAATTAATCGTCTTCTGAACTCATTTGATGTGATCTTCATTCTAAGTTCCAACTCCAAAAATGGTTCAAACACCAAACTCTCCTCACGATCATGAAAAACTGGTATTAAAATCAGCAATATATTCAAGAATCATTGTACTCACCCTAATCATCTTCTTCCGAATTCTAGCTTCACCGTACGATACCTCCGCATCCATAAACCCACCGTGTCTCACCACCACCGCCACCGCCACCACACTCAACAACACTCACTATTCCGCCACCGCTTCATCCATCGAAAACGGCATCGTTTGGGACTCCGTTTACTTCATTCGCTCCGCTCAATGTGGCTACGAATATGAACAATCCTACGCCTTTTTACCTCTCCTTCCTCTTTCAATTTCATTCCTCACTCCTTCGTTTCTCTTCTCTTTCATTCCTCAAAGATCTCTTTTCGCTCTTTCTGCTTATATAATCAATAATCTCGCTTTTGTTCTTGCATCTCTCTACTTTTACAGGTACTAGTTCAATTTTTCTTCTAATTTATAATATACTAATATTTCATTTATTAATGTTAATGTTTCATTAATTGATTTGTTTTTATTGTTGTTGTAAATTTTTCTACAGACTTTCTATAGCTATATTGGAGGATCGTGAAATTGCGTTAAGAGCGACAGTTTTGTTCTGTTTTAATCCAGCTTCTATATTTTATTCGTCAATGTAATGTTCTTATTTTCGTTTATGTTTTATATAAGAGTTTAAGTTAATTGAAGTTTTACACTGATATTGAATAAGAATCTACTGTTTTGCTTTTTCGTACTGTCCTTATAAGGTTTTGTTTGGATGAATAACTTATTTAAGCGCATATAGCATAAGTGTTTATTTATATAAGTGCGTATGTATAAGGTATTTCTATAAAAAAAGATAAAATCAAGTCAATTGTTTTCTTGTAATCTATGATTTGTTTTATTAAGTTATTCTAGAGAGTTGAAAAATGAAAATAACTTATGGACATGTCATATGCTATTTCTGTAAGCTCATCCAAAACACTTAGAAGTGCTTATGTCAGTAGATAAGCTCAAATAAATAGGTTCTAAGTGTATTTTGAAATTGATTGTATCAAGTGGCAAATTTTTTATTTCTTATTGGTTGTTAGTGTAAAATAATTTTACAATGACATAGTAATGCTCCTTTAACTCTTTGTTGCTTTGTGATTTGGATATTGATTAGCCTGGTCTTGTTTTTTTGGGTTTGAATTGTAGATACTCAGAGAGCTTGTATGCTGTTCTTAGTCTTGGAGGATTGTACTACTTTGTATCTGGAAGAAATAATTTGGCCGTTCTTTTTCTGGCTTTCTCTGGCTTAGCAAGGTCTAATGGGGTGCTTAATGCTGGTTATATCTGTTTTCAGACTATGCATCGAGCTTATCACGCCCTCTTTCGAAATAAGAATTTTATTGTGAGTTCATTGCTTCTTTGTTTTCCTTTTCTTACATGTTGATTAAATGGCTGTGTTGGTTGTCTCTGAGAAATGATTTTGGAAGCATAATTTAAAATTGTTGTTTGCATGTAGGGTCTTAGGCAATTACTTTATACATCTAACTGAATCTCGTAGCACTGTGCTCATATTGGTAATGGGTTAAACTAAAATAACTGTTCTTTGCTTTATCTTCTGTTCTCTGTTTGGGATCTTGATTGAATGAACTGCTGTTGGCACTCTCATATTAATAATGAACATGGCTGCTAGTTATTACCAGTTGAAGAACGATATGCTTCTTCATAATTTCAAAATTTGATGGGAAAATTTGATTTACATGGATTATTGATATGATATTGTAAATTTTAGTTTGTTATGAAAAAGGAAGAAGAAATAAGTTCAAGTGTTCTTTGCAGCTATGTATTTTCACATGTAATTGATTATAGAGTTGGAAATAAATATGCCATGAACTATTAGTTTCTCTCCATTAATTTAGGTCTTATAAACTGTGTGCTATAGACCGACACAGGCACCACTCACTAGTAAGGGTAGATGTTTTAGGATTGATTTCCATGTCAACTAAAAAGATAAAAAATGAAGTTACCAATCGATATTACTCCATAATATAAATTAGAATTCTTGACTGATTCTATTTGTTTGCCAGTTGACGTTGCAGATTGTTATTGTTGGAGCTTTACGCAGTGCATGTATATTTGCTCCATTTGTAGCCTTCCAGGTTTATGGCTACTACAATATGTGTGTTGGGCGTTTTCCTGGCGAAACAAGGCCGTGGTGCAAGGCAAGGGTACCGTTGCTTTACAATTATATTCAAAGTCATTATTGGTATGTCCATTTTCTAAGTTTTTGTTCATTTATTTTTCTGGAGTTATGCTATTATGATGCATTTTCTTTGTATCATAGAAAGTTGGATGTTTAAATATTAAGATGTTCCAATGAAGGCTGTTAATTCATGGTTGTCCAGGAATGTAGGTTTCTTGAGATATTTTCAGCTGAAACAGTTGCCTAACTTCCTTCTTGCATCTCCAATACTCTCTTTGGCATTTTTCTCAGTTGTTCATTATGCTAAGTCAAGGCCTCAAATCTTTTTCTCTCTGGGTTTTGACACTACTATCGAAGAAATGAGCCGTGGAGTTGTGTTTTTGTCAGAGGATCTTTCAAGGTTCAAAGATGCTGGCAGGGTGGAGAAATCCTCTGTTAGAGCAGAAGGTATAATTCTTAAACAGATAATTACGTTTTACAATTGTTGTCTTCTTGGAAGTACATTGTCATCTGTGGAATGGCATATCACAATTATTTTTATTTTGACAGTTCCTATGTGGTGGTGCTATTTATCAAATAACCGATTATCCCAAAAGCTTAAGCTGTTAAGAAAGGTCATATTGATGGTTATATTATTTCTAATATGCTCCCTCACAGAAGAGCCCATTGGGCTTGAAGTGTGAATACTGTATAGGCCTGGCCACCATATACTTTTTAATTCCACTTTTTAATTAGAAAGTGTGGGGAGGAGGGATCGGACCCTTGACCATTGGGTCATGGAGGCTCTGATACCATATCAAATAACCGATTATCCCAAAAGTTTAAGCTGTTAAGAAAGATCATATTGATGGTTATATTATTTCTAATACTATTTTCTATTCTCTCTGTCTTTTTTGTTGTTCTTGTATGGTGATATCTGCGCACTTCTAAGCTACACTTTAATCCTTAATCCATTATTCTATGACTATACCCCATTTAAGTACATATTATGATATTGTGCAAGTGCATATATAATCTATCACTATCTTTGCAATTGTAACACTATTCACTCCGTAACAGAAAATTTCAATGTTAGGAGGAGGAAGAATGCAATTAAAGGGGACGTTTCTAATGTTCCAATAGAGTCTGAGCCAGCAGCCAGGCCAGGATACTTGTCTGCATCTGTTCTCCCATTTCTGTTGCACTTAGGATTCATGGCAAGCACTGCTTTCTTTGTCATGCATGTGCAGGTTAGTGCCAACCGTCTTGCTAACTTCTCTCTGTTTATCATGTTACTGAATATAAAAAACAAACGAGTTTCATCTTGAACTTTTGCTAATCATCTTAATTTTTTTTATTTCTTTCTACTCGGAATTTCACATATTACAGGTGGCAACTCGTTTCTTGTCTTCCAGCCCTCCACTTTATTGGTTTGCTTCATATATAATGAAATATCCTGCAAAATACCTTAGATGGGGATACCTGATATGGGCATACTCTGCAACATATATTCTTCTTGGCAGTTTGCTATTTTCAAATTTCTACCCTTTTACTTGATAAAAAGATAGTAAGTTGGTTCTCCTTGAATATCATGAAGCGTTGCATCTGAATTAAAGATGTCTGTTGGTTTCGTCGGCCATTTGGTGGTTTCTGTTTGATCTTATTTTCCTGTTATTATGTACTAGTAGTTGGGAGATTGTCCCCATCGTGTAGTGCAGCCTGTAGTCTGTAATCACTGTAATGATCTGTAATCAGCCTGTAGTCGGGAGATTGAAATGGAGTTTTGAGATTGTTCTTAACAGAGTTTTCAAACCCACAACATTTACAAGGCTATTGGTCTTTGTGCTTTGTTGGCGAGTGGATGGAAGCTCGCGCAAGCTTACTCTTCAGAGGAAAGTGAGTCGTGCTTCTGTGGTTGTCGTTGTTATATAAGGTTTTCTCTCTTTCTTATTCAATTGAAAGAGAAACATGTTATATGAAATTACGGTGAAAGGCACGCCTAAGAATTAAGATACCGAGTTAAGGAGGTAGAAGAGGTTGCTGCTCTTTTTGCGTTTAAAGAATTCTTACCAGGGCAATATAGTAAATTAATATATGAGGGAATCTAGTGCAGCCTGTATTCTGTAATCACTGCAATGGTCTAACCTTAACAAATTCCAATTCTTTTTTCACTTTTGTTTATTAGTATTTGTTTACTGTTAACAAGTTTCTATTGAAGATCAACATATCTTAATTTCCAATGTATGTATCATATCTATGGCCCTTTTGATTTTTTTAAAAACATAGGAGGGGGAGAATATTATTATTTACTATGTGCCAAATTATTTATTATACTTTCTATACATAACTGAATACGTAGCTAAGCTTATATAAAGTATGAGCAGTGCTAACAATGTTCACTCTAACATTCTATTTTTGACGCTGTCTTATTGATTGAAATTCATGTGGGGGATTTTTAATAGAGTGGAACTCTTGAGAATTTCACACAATAAGAGAGAATGTGAATTTCCCCTTATTCTCTTTACTACATACAATAGTGCTAGGAACACTTTTTTCAACACTCTCTAACTCACTCGCTGCAAGTCTTATATTTCCAAACGAATTATTCCGAGAAATAAATTTAGTAAACTTGCTTGAAACAAGGGCTCAAAAATATGGAAGAAAATTTAGTTTTGGAGTAAAGAGGAGAGTTGGATTTAGTGGTTACAGAGAAAATGGCCGAGGAGGATAATGAGCTTTTGTCGCTTCTTTAATTCCAAAAGATTATTTTATACTCATTATTATCCCCAATTACTCGTTTGACCTTTTTATTCCTAACAATATTCAACTTGTCCGTTTTATTAGGGTTATATAAGTTTTTGTTTCTCATAAATATCTTAAAATTTGTTTTTAGTTTTTAGTCCTTATTTTAAGTCAACTCATGAATATATCTGAATATTAATTTTTTAACTAGTTTTTATGTTCATGTTAATAATATTATAAGAATTTTTTAACAAAAGATGAATTAAATATGAACTTTTAGGCGCCTAAAACTTATATAATCCATATTAAATTTATCTCTTGTTAAAAAAAAAAAAATTACACTCTTGCAAGATAGATTTTTATAATGTACTAGTACACAAGACAACAGAAAAAAATTCAAAATTTTGAATGATACATACGAGTTAAATTAAAAATAGGGAAAAACATATTTGAGGACTGAAACTTGCTAAAAAATTTATAAGGATGGAAAAAAAATTTAAATTATTTATGAGAACTAAAACCTTATTTAACCATTTTTATTATCTTTCTCCAATTTATTTACTCATTAAATCATATTCTTAATTTAAAATTGGAGTATCTAATTGATTCAATTATTATTAATTAAAGTTACGCTAATACAAAAATAGTATTAACTATTAAATAACGGTTCCATTTTTATAAGTTGACAAAATTTAGAAACTTTTTTTAATTAAAATGGTACTCTGTTGATTAAAGTTTTTTTTTATCTGTTTGACTGTTGACTAAATTTTTTTATTGCTCTATTAATTAAGATTGATGATTTTCCTTTTTTTAGTCAACAAAGTTGACTTTGACTCTGACCAAGAAAACCTGATAGACACATATGCAAATAAATGACATTTGTCAATTTAAAGGATCATGGTAAAATTTAAGGTATGACAAATAGAAATGGTATTTTATTGACTAAAGTTTTTTAATGCTCCATAAATTAAGATCGATGTAAGTCTTGTGGGCATAATGCATACACCAATGGCAACTTCAATTCCAACTATCTTAAAATATTTAATACTCCTAATTATACTAGCATCTGAGTATAGAGAGGCTTCAGAGCTTCTTTTTGGTAATCAGATATCAGTATATGTTATCAATAATGTACAAGTACCTTCACATCCGACAACTATCATTGTTCATTGCAAATCTAAAGATGACGATCTTGGAATTCACAAAATACCATTTTCGGGTAGCTATACGTTTGCATTCATGAGCAATTTTAATACATTATTTTTCTGCAGCTTTACTTGGCCTGCAGACCCTCGTCGTCATTATCTTGAAATTTTCAATGCAAAGCATGACCATTGTGAAGAATGCGTTTGGTATATAAACGCAGATGGAGGTTGTTTGAACAAACATAAGTGCGGTCCTTGGAAAAGTATCGAGCCTCCAATCTTTTAAATTATATAATTATATATATCATTGTTAAACTTATATCTTAGTGGTATGATTTTAGCCTTGTAACTTCTAAGTACTTGTTAAAATCCTAGCCATAATTGGTGTAAACCATTACTTCTAGTTTATTTAATAAAACTATTTTCTGTCAACTAATTATCTAGTCTTGCTTTTAAATATACCTCTCACCACTCAAACTTAAAAGTATTCAACAATTAAAAATAGGCAAAATTATACCATTGGTCTTTTCTCTTTTTTATTTGTAACAAATTGATCCTTTATCTTTCATTTGTAACAAATTGATCATTTATTTTTTTGATTTGTAACAAATTGGTCATTTATTTATTTTTTGTAATAAATTGGTCCATTATCTTTTTGATTTGTAACAAATTGGTCCTTTATCTTTACTAAAATTTGCATCATTAGCCAATTTTTCATTCCATGTAGTAAAGATAAAAGACCAATTTGTTACAAATCAAAAAGATAATGAACCAATTTGTTATAAAAAAAAAGATAAAGGACTAATTTGTTACAAATCAAAAAGATAATGGACCAATTTGTTATAAATAAAAGATAAAGGACCAATTTGTTACTAATAAAAAAGGTAAAGGACCAATAGTGTAATTTTGCCTTAAAAATAAGAAGGGAGCGTCTTTCTTCACCAAAGACATGATAAAAAAAAGAAATTCTTATAGAGGTATAGTTTGTCTGAGAATGCGCTTCCAATGTAGAGAAATTGTTTTTTTCTTTCTTTTCGTATTTGTACATTTACAATAATTTTTACAGAAAAGTTTCTCTTCATATAAAAAAATGACTCATTAAAATATTTATTAACTAGTGTGTGGAAGGATTCAAGTGATCCTATGAGGATGAAACTTGTGCCTATTGATCAATAATTAGGTTTTGTGATCTTGGTGAAGGAACATTGTATGTGATTTGGTATTCACTTGTATGGCTAAATATGTGATTTGATAAATTATTATTAAATTTTGAGTGATTTTTTACATGCATAGTTAAAATATCATATAAAGTTTATTTACTTAAATTTATAATTTTTTAAAATGATATGAACTAAATATAAATACGATTTTTTTTTATGAAAACATAGATTGATGCGAGATGGCTTAGAAATTAAAGACTTAAACTCATATTTTCTCTCGTTGTGAATACAAATATTTTCTTCATAAATATAAATATGTTCATAAATATAAATATGCAGAAGTCATAATTAAAATAGGAGTGTTATCAACATTGGTACACAATGAATCAATTGATGAAGTAAGGTACTAGTAGTACTAGGTAGTTGCCTTGCTTCGAAATTGTTTCAATATACTACCTAGAACATAGGCTATGAGCTATTGAATTTCAAACTTGTAAATATGAGTTGGAATAAGTTACTAGTTTGTTATGCCGTCTATAAATACTGACAAAAGTTGAACACAAAATCTCTTGATCAAAGTGTGAGTAATACTCAATGATATTGTATGACGCACTGTACCAAATTGTGTAAAAAAAGATTCAACTTCAGAATGAGATAATTTCTAAATTAAAAGATTTTTAAATGGAGTTTTGTGATTGTTCTTAACAGACTACATGTAGGCAGCTAGTATGTTAAATAGAAAAAACTAGAAACCTATTATTCGCCGGATATACAGGGAACAAAGTTCGTCATGTACAGTGCGAACTGGACGGTCTTAAAAGTTTCAGACTTCAATACAGTCACAGACCAAACCATAATAGAAATGCAACTGTCATACATAGTAAAACGATAATATTGATAAAAAAAGCCAATGCAAAAGATGAAAAAATATAACTTCATATATATTAATAAGTATATAAATTTTGTACTCTAACCATTTTACATCCAAAAAAATCAAAAGTGGTTAGAGTATTTTTCTAGTGATATACAATGTACAATTTTGTATATAATCTAATCATTTGATAGATCAACCGTTTCTTCAACTAAATTGTCTTCTAATACAACTTCCGCCGTTATATATGTTAGAATTAATATAAAACTATTGATGTGGTCTTTCCTAGCAGCTTAAACTTTTGGTATAATCGGTCTTCTAATATGATATCAGAGCCTCTATGACTAAATGATCTAGAGTTTGATACCCGCTCCCCTCACTTTCTAATTAAAAAGTGGAATTTAAGCATATGATAGGTGGACCTATGCATTATCCACGCTTCAAACCCAATGAACTCTTGCGTGAAGAGTGGTTAAAAATAATCTAAAATCATTGATGTGGTCTTTTCTAATAATTTAACCTTTTGGGATAATCGATCTTTTAACAATAACCCACGTACGGTTCATGTTTGAATCCAAAAAGAATAAAGAGAGGAGAAAAGGGTTAGAGAGAGAAAAGAAAGAAAAAATAAAAGAAAATGAAGAGAGCAAGCTTTTATACTCCCTCCGTACCTTACTTGCTGCGCCCCCTTGGGCTTACTCGCCACGCCCTCCATGGGCTGGTGCTGGAGTAGAATTTGGGCTCAGCTTAGGCCCAATCCGGTTTTAGCCCTTAGTCTAGTTTTGTTTTGTTGTTTATTTTATTTTATTTATTTATTTATTTTTTCTTCTTTTTCTTCACATTTATTTTATTTCAGTTTATGTTCGTCTTTTATATATCTATATATGTTATTTTTTTTGGTCAAAAGAGAAAAAAATAAAAAAAAAATAAAAATGTATGCTGATTGTTGGGCAATGTCTTTTTTTTAGATGTTTTTATGTATGTTTTGGTTTTTAGTCGACTCAAAATCATTTTATATACATGAACGCATAAATATGTTTACTTTCTTGTCATCCTTTATTTATTTATTTATTTCAAATGTTAGAGGAGAGGTGGATTCAGTGGTTACAGAGAAAATGGCCAAGGAAGATAATGAGCTTTTGTCGCTTCTTCAATTCCAAAAAATTATTTTATACTCATTATTATCCCCAAATACTCTATTTGACCTTTCTATTCCTAACAATATATTCAACTTGTCCGTTTTATTAGGGTTATATAAGTTTTTGTTTCTCATAAATATCTTAAAATTTGTTTTTACTTAGAAAATATTAATGCAAGTTTTATTCTCTATAAATATCTCAAGTTTTGTTTTTAGTCCTTATTTTTAAGTCAAGTCATGTATATATCTGAATATTAATTTTTTAACGAGATTTAATGTTCATGTTAATAATATTATAAGAATTTTTTAACAATAGATGAATTAAATATGAATTTTTAAGCACCTAAAACTTAAAAACTTCATATTCAATTCATCTCTTGTTAAAAAAATTAAATTCTTGCAAGAAAGATTTTTGTAATGTACTAAATAAGACAACAGAGAAATTTCAAAATTTTGAATGCTACATATGAATTGAATTAAAAATAGGGACAAATAAAAATTTGACCACCGAAACTTGCTAAAAAAAATTTATAGAGACAAAAAACAAAATGAAAAATCTTTATGAGGACTAAAACTTTTTTATTAAAATTCTCCAATTTATTTACTTATCAAATCATATTTTTAATTTAAAATTGGAGTATCTTATTGATTCAAATATTATTAATTAAACTTAGGCTAATACAAAAATAGTATTAAATAATGGTTACATTTTTTCAAGTTGAAAAAAGTTAAGAAGCTTTTTTTATTGAAATGGTACTTGTTGATTAAAGTTTCTTTTTTTTGTCAATTTGACTAAAGTATTTTGTTGACTAAAGTTTTTTATTGCTCTATAAATTAATATTGATGATTTGACTTTTTTCAGTCAACAAAGTTGACTTTGAATCGGATCGAAACAACTTGATTGACACACTCACACACATGCAAATAAATGACTTTTGTCAATTTAAATAAAAAGGATCGCAAGTAAAATTTAGGCTAATGCAAATAAAAATAATACTTTATTCATTAAAGTTTTTTATTACTCTATAAATTAAGATCGTTGTAAGTCTGGTGGACATTATGCATACACCAATGACAACTTCAAATTCATTTATCTTAAAATTTTCAATACTCCTAATTATACTGGTATCTGAGTATAGAGAGGCTTCAAGTATTAATATTGGTAATTGGATAACAGTATATATTATCAACAATGTACAAGTACCTTCACATCCGACAACTATCACTGTTCATTGCAAATCCAAAGATGACGATCTTGGATTTCACAAACAAATTACCATTTTCAGGTGGCTATCGGTTTAGATTCTATTCTAATTTAAGTGGTAGTACATTATTTTTCTGCAGCTTTACCTGGCCTGAAGACCGTCGTCGTCATTATCTTGACATTTTCGATGCAAAGCATGACAATTGCGAAGAATGTGTTTGGCATATAAACGCAGATGGAGGTTGTTTGAACAACCATAAGTGTGGTCCTTGAAAAAGTATCGAGCCCCCAACCTTTTAAATATATATATATATATATATATATATATATATATATATATATATATATATATATATATATATATAAGTTGTATCTAGGGCATGATTTTAGCTTTATAACTTCTAGGTACTTGCTAAAATCCTAGCCATAATAAGTGTAAACCATTACTGCAGTTTACTTAATAAAACTTTTCCCCTTAAAAATATTATTTTCTATCAACGGACTAAATATCTAGTCTCACTTTTAAATATACCACTAATCACTCAAACTTAAAAGTATTCAACAACCTAAAATTAAGAAGGGAGCGTTTTTCTCCACCAACGATATTTTTTTTTATAGGCAATGTTAGTTGGTAGTAATTAATATATTACAATCTCTTTTGCCTGGATTCGAACCCTGGACCTCCAACAACTCTTTAACCCTTACCTCAACTGGTCAGCTTAACCAATTGAGCTACCAATCCCCCCCTCTCCACCAACGACATGATTAAAGAAAAGATCTACTTAGTGCCCGTTTGACCCGGCTTATTTTCTACTTTTCTATTTAGCTTAAACGAAATAGAGAAGTATAAAATTGAATTTAGTCATATTTCTCTTTAAAAGTATTAGAGAAATAAACTAAAGAATTAAAAAATATAAAAAAGTAGAATCAAACACATTTTTTTCCTACTTTACTATTTTTAAGGAGAAGAAAAAAAGTAGAAAAAAAGCCCGGCCAAACGGGCACTTATAGAGGCATAGTTTGTTTGAGAATGCACGGTAGAGTAATTTTGGTCCCGTTTGACTCGATTTATTTTCTACTTTTCTATTTTTTTAAAATGAAATAGAGAATTATAAAATTGAGACGTTGTATTTTTCTTTTAAAAAAATTGAGACGTAGTACTTTTCTACTTTTCTATTTTCGTTTATTTTTAAAATGAAATAGAGAAACTTAAGAGTACCAAATAAGCCAGGCCAAACGGAGGCAAATGTATTTTTCTTTATTTTTTGTATTTGTACATATACAGTAGTTTTCACTGTAAGAAAATGTTTTCTTCATATAAAAAATGACTCATTAAAATATTCTTTAACTAGTGTGTGGAGAGATTCGAGTGACCCTATGAGGATGAAACATGTGCCTATTAAGCATAGAAAATGAGACCCATATTTATGATTAATTAATGGATCACTACAAGAAAATTGAGAATTACCTACGAATATTACCGAGGAAATTTTATTCCTCGCAAAACACTATCTTTTCCGACGAATATTTTCTAGGAAAACATGTCTGAGAAAAGTCAAATCTTTGCGCGGTTCCCAATGTTGTTACCGAGGAAAATTTCCTCGGAAAATTCACATGGAAATAATTTGCGCCAATCAAGACGTTTTCCTAGGAAATTTTCCTAGGAAACAACTTGCACACTGATCAAGAAAGTCAGTTTGCAGGACCACATCACATTTTCGTCTACCAAAATCTTTCCTAGGAAATATTCCTAGGAAACTGATGACACTAATCAGTGTGATACAGCTGGCTTGCACTTGTGTTAATGTTGGTGTGTGAATTTATGAAAATTAAAGTGGTTGTTACTTAGCTTGTTACGTGAAGCATGTAAATTTTTTTTTTTCATTTCACTGCTACTTCTTCTCATTCTCTACTTCTTTCAATTCAAATTTTCTCTACTTCAAATCATTAGTAACATGTAAAATATTATAGTATGTATTTCTTTTTTCTTATTTTATTTTTTTATTAGATTATTAATTGTTTTGTAAGCTTATTTTGATTTACTAACTAATAAATATGTTGTATTATTTTTTGTAGGATTAATTTTTGGTTCTATTTTCTAGCACGTGATTGTAATTGATATATAGTGTTGCTGTTGTTGGTGTTGTTTCCAAACTTCGACACATTATATTATTTAATTTGAGGTTAGTTTTTCTAATTTATTAAAAACCTAATAAAACAGTATTAGTAATAATAATAGAATTTTTTGGTAAAAATATTGCTAGTTATAATAATTATACAACTTTTTAATTATTAAAAATTAAAAATAATAAATAAATTAGAATTATTATTAAAATTAATAAAAAAATTCTACGGAACCTAGTTAGTAAAATTAGAATTATAAATTTAATAAATAATGCTAGTTAGTACGTAACATTAGTTACGGAACATTTTTTCTTTGAAAAATTGCTACGGAACATTAGTTACATTAGTTTATTATTAATTAGCATTTGACTTTAGTTTTAGATGTATACTAGGAATCTTAGTTTATTGTTAAATTTGTACAAAAAAAACTTTAATAAAAAATAATTATCTTATTGTAGTGGTAATTAATAATAATAGTTTTAGAGTTATTTAATAATAATAGTTTGTATTAAGATAATTTGGGAGCGCGTAATTATTTTTTGTGGCTCATATGATAAATAAATAATAGAAGTTAATTTGAATTAATGTTATGATGCAGAAGATGGATCATAATATTTTAAATCGAAGTTGGATGTATGATAGAAAATATCCTGGAAAAAGGACACTTAAAGCAAATTTTAAGGAAGGAATTCGTGGATTTGTTGCTTTTGCAATATCGCAAGGTACATATGAAACTGATGGAGGGATAAGATGTCCGTGTCTTAAATGTAAGTGTGGACGCATTAAGAATCCAAACGATGTCATAGATGATTTAGAGAGATATGGCTTTATGAATGATTATTATGTCTGGAGACATCATGGTGAACACGAGTCGGAGTTTAATACTGAGCTTGACGTTATGCATGCTTCTAATAGTGGAACACATACGGAGTGTGAAAACTTTGGTCAGATGGAAGATATGGTCGGCAATGCTCTTGGGGTTAATCTATCTTATGTTGCAAGCGTTGAAGAGGAAATAATCCCGAACGAGAAAGCACTGAAGTTTTACTCCATGATGAAAGAAGTTAACAAGCCGTTGTATGAAGGGTCGTCTGACTCGAAGTTATCCATGTGTGTGAGACTTTTAGCTGCCAAGTCAAATTGGAATGTGCCTGAAGACTGCTTGGAGTTTTTCTCTAGAATGATGTTGGATGCAACTCCTGAAAAAGAAAATTTGCCAACAAGTTATTATGATGCTAAGAAGTTGGTGTCGAAGTTAGGATTGGAAGTTAAAAAGATTGATTGTTGTGTTCAAGGGTGCATGTTGTTTTATGACAACGAATTCGGTACAAATGATGGGGCTCTTGAGGAATGTAAATTTTGCAAGGCACCGAGGTATCAAGTCCGCAGCAGCGATGTTGATCGTAAGCAGAAACGAGTCGCAGTCAAGTCAATGTTTTATCTACCAATAATACCAAGGTTGCAGAGATTGTTTGCATCAATGGAAACGGCCTGCCAAATGACGTGGCATTATTATAATAAAACAAATTCAGGCGTGATGCGACATCCTTGTGACGCGATGGCATGGAAGTATTTCGATGCAAAACATCCTGATTTTGCATCAGAGCCGCGTAATGTAAGACTTGGATTATGCTCTGATGGATTCACTCCATATAACCAAGCGTCGGCAACACCTTATTCTTGTTGGCCCATTATTGTCACACCGTATAATCTTCCTCCTGAGATGTGCATGACAAAACCGTACATGTTCTTGAGTTGTATTGTACCAGGGCCGTCGAACCCAACAGATGGCATTGATGTTTATTTACAACCTTTAATTGATGATTTGAAGAGATTGTGGATTGGTGAATGGACTTATGATATTGCAAGGAAGGAGAATTTCACAATGAGGGCAGCCTTGATGTGGACTATTAACGACTTTCCTGCATATGGCATGCTGTCTGGTTGGTCGACTCATGGTAAATTGGCTTGTCCCCATTGCATGAAAGACACAAAGGCATTTTACTTAATGAATGGAAGAAAGAATTCATGGTTTGACTGCCATCGTAGATTCTTACCCGAAAATCATGCATTTCGTAGGAAAAAGAATCACTTCAAAAAAGATACAACAGAAAGCGATGGCCCGCCTCCTAAGTTAACATCTGAAAAAATATTCCATACAGTCAGTGGACTATGGAAATTCCCAGATGTTGGCAGAAGAATCAGATACCAAGGATATGGTGAAACCCACAACTGGACTAAAAGAAGCATTTTTTGGGACCTTCCTTATTGGAAAGACAATTTACTCCGACATAATCTTGATGTTATGCACATCGAAAAGAATTTTTGTTATCTGTTTTCTCTGCCACTTGCTGATCTTAATAACTATTGTTTAATGTAAATATGACAGGGATGACTAAGAAAAACAGCGGTAAGCAAAAGGTCGAGGAGGGCAAGAAGGGTAAAAATAATTTCCGTCGTATACGGAACGTGGAAGGGACTAGACAATTTTGCACGATGCCCGGACCTCATGTTACTAGGGGCGTTCATATACGTGATCCTGGTAGTACTCCACCGACCCACACCATTCCTCTCTCGACAAATCCAAATAGTACCTCTCCATCTACTACTCTTCCTCCACCTAGACACCCTACTACGACAATCCCGACACAACCCCCTCCCTATAGTTCTTACAATACTGAAGTACCTATACCAGGATTTACTACTCCACTTTCAAGTTCCCCGGGGTATAATACTACTCAAATACCTTCAATATACACAGAACTACTTCAAAACGGCCCTTTCTTGGAATTATTCATGGGCCAACACCAACAACAACCACAACAATCCTGTGATCGCCCCTCCTCTACTCATTCACAACACTCTCAGCAACAACAACAATCCTGTGATCGCCCCTCCTCTTCTCATTCACAACATTCTCAGCAACAACAACAATCTCGTGATCGCCCTTCCTCATCTCATTCACCAAACTCTCAGCACTCCTCACACTCCTCAGATCACACACAACACTCCTCACAGCACTCTCAACAATCCTCACACTCCTCACAGCACTCTCAACAATCCTCACACTCCTCACAGCACTCTCAACAATCCTCACACTCCTCACAGCACACTCAACACTCCTCACAGCACTCAGCGGAACCAGTGCGACAAAGACATGCACGACGTCGCTTCCACGAAGATGTAGAACAAGTGGGAACACGTTTAGTAATCTACCCAGTAGCTGACTCGTAAGTGTTATAAAATTATTAATGCATAATCTTTTTTATTTATTTAAATGCGTAGTTTAATTAACAATATAAATGTTAGGTTGGAACCGTCGAAGATAGCCGCGGAAGGAATAAGGAGGGCAATCCACGCTATATACAACCAACCATGGGCCATTTATAGCCATCTCAGTACGAATGATAGGGCTGCTCTTTTTAATGAATTTAAGGTATACAAATAATTAAATGTTATTTGAAGCACTCATAATAGTGGCTCTGCTGAGGGGCTGTTCTGTGATGCTGTGGGTCTGTGTGTTCTGTTTTTGCTGTTGTCTTGTTAGTGTGCTTGTTCTTTTTTTGGTCTGTTAGCTTGGTTATTGGTTCCATGTAGCCTTTTGCTCTTTGTGTTGTTGTTTGGGGTGGAGTGTGTTATTTGTATTATGTCCCAGTTTGGTCTGTGTGTTATTTGTACCTCTGTTCTTTTCCTTTCTTTGGCTAGTGGTGTATCACTTTTACTCCTCTTTTGCCTAATAATAAATATTCTTTTGCAGCTCAAAAAAAACAATGTAACTCAATTAAAGGAGAGACCCCTAATTCTTTATATTATTTAAGTGTAATTACCCCATTGAGGTTACACATTTCTTCATCACTCATGAAATAAATATAGTTTCTGTATGTCCGTAATATAAGGAAATACACCTATTTTTTTTAGCTCAGTAGGTGAATTAATTTTCATGACTTAATACCCTACAATATGTGTGTTTATTAATTAGTATGTGAGCAATCAAGTGAACAATATGTGCTAATGGAGTACTGTATTTGGTTATTTGTATTTGTGTTGGTTTAAATGTGACATTTGATAGACATTTGGACTTCTTAATAAAAATTTCTTGCAGAGATACTGTGCATGGGAACCTCACTTTGAAGCTGAAGTAGAGCGCATTTTTCACCGTCTTGCCGGAGGACGTTTATCAGACATGCTACATGATGAACGTGACGCCTATAGAAAAGACAATACCTACCGCCCCTACTGGATCGGCGAAGATATATGGGCTAAATTGTTGTGGTATTGGGCAAATGACGAAAAATTTAAAAAACGCTCAGAGGCCAACAAAAAAAATAGAGCTTCCACCAAAGGAGGCAATCTCCACACACAGAGTTGTGTCAGTCTCCCTACACATGCTAGACATCTGGTAAAAATATATTTTATTATTATTATTATATATATATATATATATATATATATATATATATATATATATATATTTTATAATGATTTGATTATTATATTTTTCTACACATATATTTAATTATTCATAAGTATAAGTCTTGGTGTGTGATTCTATTTTGGCTTTGGTGTTCTGTTTTGAGCTTGTTATGCTTTGTATGAGACATGGTCCTCTGCCTGTTTGTTTTGCGTTGGTCTCTTGTGCATTTTGTGTCCATTTTATATAGAGATTGCCTAATAAATTTGTTTACCATTTCAAAAAAAACTAATTTATTGTGTGAAATTAGGTAAAAGAACTTGGTAGAAATCCTTTCATAGATGAGCTTCATAAGTCTACCCATATCAGTCAGCGCACAAATACCTATGTCGACCCGCGCTCAGAAAATACTCAGGTGAAACTAATCTAATCTTTTATATTTTATAATTATTTTTTTATTCACTAATTTTTATTGACTTTTTTATTTATTATTTATGTATACAGAGAGATTATGCAAATTATGTCGATCAATTTTTGGCGCAAAATCCTGAATATCCATCTCATGTTGAAGTGCCCGATCGTATCAAAGCAGAATTATGGCAAAAGGCAGCTGGGAAGGCATCAATGCATAAGGGGTATGGTCTTGGACCGTATGCCCCTTACGTGGTTGAGTATGGGTCCTTATTTAATGTTCCTCCTCCTAGAGGAACGTCCTTACCTAACGCACTCACTCCCGAGGTTCAAGAAACAATACAAAAATTGACGGAGGAAATTGAAAAGAGGGCTCAAGTGGAAAAGGAGTTAAGGGAGGAGATGCGGGTTCGAAGTGAACAAGAAGCTCAAGAGAGGCAAAATTTAAGGCAAGAGATGATGACTTTTTTCACACAACAATTTGCAACCATGAATGGTCATGTGTCATCTACGTCGACACATAATATTCCATCTCAACCTATGGAGGATGAAGAGGGTGAAGAAGATGTAGATGGCGATTAGTTATTTTTTTGTAATAATATAATATTAAGTCTTGGATATTTTAATTTACCAGTTGGTATTAATTAATATGATGCATATATTTTGCGAAACAGTCTCTGAATTTTTGGCGCTTATAAACCAAATTTGATTTCATTAGGAAACGTAATATGTTTTGAACAGGAAACCAAATTAATTTTAAGCTGCACATAAAATGTGTTCAATATTTTCCTAGGAAATATTCCTAGGAACATTTAATATATTTTATTCAATATGTTCCTACGAAATATTCCTAGGAAACGTTTAATATATTATATTCAATACTTTCCTAGGAAATATTCCTAGGAAACACTCTTTTCGGGACCACTCTGATGCGCATGTGCTGGGCAACTCTGTAACAAAGGTTTCCTAGGAATATTTCCTCGGAAATAATCTGACACACTTTGACCTCTGTTTCCTCGGTAATTCCTCGGAAATTCCTCGGAACAGACTTAAAATTACCTACGAACCAGTTCCTCGGAAATATCCTCGGTAAACGCGTTTTCCTATGAATTTAACCTGGTTTCCTAGGAATATATTCCTAGGAAATTTTGAAATTTCTTGTAGTGGATTGATGAGTAATTAAGTTTTGTGATCTTGGTGAATGAATATTTGATGTGATTTGGTATTTATTTACAGGTTAAGTATATTTGAATGAATAAGTATGTTTTTAGTCACTATAAAATAGGGACTTTTAAATTTTAGTACTTAATTTTTATTATATTTTGAGTTCTTATAAATGTTTTGTTGTACATAGTTTTAGTTCTGAGTCCCGACTAAGACTAAATTTGATAAATTATTACTAAACTTTTAAATTTTAAATGAATTTTTTTTAGGCAAAGTTAAGATATCATATAAACTTTATTTACTAAAGTTTAGAATTTTTTAACATAATATGAATTAAATACAAAAATTTTAAGAAAATCATATAGACGATGCAAGATGGCTTAGAAATTTAAGACTTCAACTCAAATTTTCTCTCGTTGTAAATACAAATATTTTCTCCATAAATACGCAGAAGTAAGGTACACAACTAATAAGAGTGTTATCAACACTGCTACACAACGAATCAATTGATGAAGTAAGGTACTAGTAATGCTAGGTAGTTGTCTTGCCTCAAAATCAGTGCCGGTCCTATACATTTGGAGGCCCCAGACAAATTGTATAAAGAGGCTCTTTAAAAGTGTATTTTTTATTCAAAAAAATTTATTTTTAAAAAAGAATATTTTTTATTTAAAATATAATTAACATCAATAATATAAAAAATAATCATATTTCAATTCATAATAATAGTATATTTACAAGTTAATATCATTAAAAATATATAATGAAAAATAAAGTAATTTGTCACAATTTTTCAATTTTAAATCACTTACTTATTAGTTAAAACAAATATAAGAAAGAAAAGTTCGCCCAAGGGGATCGAACCCGCACGCGCTGCTACATTTCACAGATTAAGTTCCACAGATTAAGTATTTAATATAAGTTTAGAAAATTACTCTGCGCACCCCCCATGCTTCTCTTTTCCCCCCCTAACTACCGTTTTTACCCTTAGATATAAATTGGGGGTGTTTAGGATAAATTCGGATAATAAAATCCGAACTGGGTATGGGTCGCAGAACCCGAACTCATTAGCTACGAATTAGCTACGAGTTAGCTACAAAATCTGTCGTAGCTAACAACAACAACAAGTTTTCATTATCTTTACTTGTTCTTTATTTTCATGACTCAAGTTTTCATTCTCTCTCTCTTTGTTCTCTCACATAACAAGCCAACACACACAAGAATAATCAATAAAAACAGTAAAACACCTAACTTCAAATTCATTTCACTGAGCAAAAGGAAATTAATAGTTGATGTATGCAATAAACTAGATGTTGTTGCTATGACCAATTCTGCAGCTGCAGCAGCTTCTGTGTCTCCTTTGTATAACGCAGACAACTGATAGCAACGTACAGATTAGTCCGTCAGACCCTTCTTCATCAAATGGCAGACCAAGAAATGGCATTTCTAGACAAGTTTCAAGTGAACTAACAAGAAGAAGAAGACGAAGATTGAGATGATGGTCTTTTTAAGTAAGGGGTTATACAATATATGTATAACTTTATTATGTAATATTCCACTCAATAGAAAACATGATTCGAGGAACTTTTGGTCCATGGAGTTGATCCATCTAGTGGGAAGGCTTGGATCGTTGTTTTGTTTGTAGACACAGTTAGTTTAAAGAAAGGGACTTAGTTAATTAATAACTGGGAGAAAGGAAACCCAAAATTTTGCCTATTCAGACTAGAGTAGATATGTACACGATGAGTACATGATAACAGTAGCTACGAATTAGCTACCAATTAGCCACAAAGTTCGGATTTTTCAATCCGAGCCTACTTAAACCCCCACAAAATTCGGATTTTATAATCCGAACCTGTTAAAACCCCCACAAAATTCGGATTTTATAATCCGAACCTATAAAAACCCCCACAAAATTCGGATTATAAAATCCGAACCTATTAAAACCCCCACAAAATTCGGATTTTATAATCCGAACCTATAAAAACCCCCACAAAATTCGGATTATAAAATCCGAACTGCATTTTCACTTGAAATTCAAGGGCAATTTTGGATTTCAGGGGGGTATTTGAGTAGTGTAGGGGGGGGGGGGGCGGAGAGTAATTTTCATAAGTTTAGTATGATGGATTTGAAAAAAAAAAATATAGAGGCCTCCAAAATTTGGAGGCCCAAGGCTGAGGCCCAGCCTGCACAGCCTCTGGGCCAGGCCTGCTCAAAATTATTTCAGTATACTACCTAAAACATAGGCTATGAGCTATTTAATATCAAACTTGTAAATATATATGAGTTGGAAACTTGGAATAAGTTACTAATTTGTTATACCGTCTATAAATATTGACAAAAGTTGTACAAAAAATCTCTTGATCAAATTGTGTATAAAAAAATATTCAACTTCAATTAAATTGAAAAGAATGGCAACTTCCCTTAATTAAAGCTCGTTGCCTTGATAAGTGACAAGAATCACAAGTTGCTTTAAGCAATTTCGATCGTTAAAGTACATTTTCTTGATAAAGAATCTCAAACTGTGTGTGCAAGTTGGTCGAATATAGAGGGGCTCATTAGAACCTCAAATGATATCTCTAAGAAACAAACGAGTTTCATCTTGAACTTTTGCTAATCATCTTAATTTTTTTTAGTTCTAACTACTCAGAATTTCACATATAACAGGTGGCAACTCGTTTCTTGTCTTCCAGCCCTCCACTTTATTGGTTTGTTTCATATATAATGAAATATCCTGCAAAGAGAAAATTTGGTTTTGGAATAAAGAGGAGAGGTGGATTCAGTGGTTACAGAGAAAATGGTCGAGGAAGATAATGAGCTTTTGTCGCTTGTTCAATTCCAAAAGATTATTTTATACTCATTATTGTCCCCAATTACTCTATTTGACCTTTTTATTCCAAACAATATATTCAACTTGTCCGTTTTATTAGGGTTATATAAGTTTTTGTTTCTCATAAATAAATATCTTAAAATTTGTTTTTACTTGGAAAATATTAATGCAAGTTTTATTCTCTATAAATATCTCAAGTTTTGTTTTTAGTCCTTATTTTTAGGTCAACTCATGTATATATTTGAATATTAATATTTTAACGAGACTTTATGTTCATGTTAATAATATTATAAGAATTTTTTAATAAAAGATGAATTAAATATGAGTTTTTAAGCGCCTAAAACTTAGATAATTCATATTTAATTCATCTCTTGTTAAAAAAATTACACACTTGCAAGAAAGATTTTTATAATATACTAAATAAGAAAGCAGAAAAAAATTCAAAATTTTGAATGATACATACGAGTTTAATTCAAAACCTTCTAGAGTTGGAGTGGGAAGTCCGAGTGTGCCACTCGTACTGTGAATGATTGTTAGTTAATTTTTTTTATCGGGGCTTCGGCCCTCTTCATTCCCAAGAAAAAATAGGGCAAAAAATATATGAGGGACTGAAACTTGCTAAAAAAAATTATAAGGACGAAAAACAAATTTTAAAATATTTATGAGAACTAAACACTTATTTAACCCTTTTTATTAAAATTCTCCAATTTATTAGCTCATTAAATCATATTTTTAATTTAAAGTTGGAGTATCTATTTGATTCAATTATTATTAGTTATAGTTAGGCTCATACAAAAATAGTATTAAATAATGGTTCCATTTTTATAAGTTGAAAAAAGTTTAGAAACTTTTTTAATTAAAATAGTACTTTGTTAGTACTCCTTCTGGTCCTTAATATAAGAGGAATTTTATTTTTTAGATTCATTGAGAATCTAATGTATCTAGTCCACATTATTGACTTGATACATCAGATTTTCAATGAATCTAAAAAGTAAATATTTTCTTATATTAAAGACCGGAGGAAGTATTAAGACTAAGATTAACAAAAATTGTATTAAATAATTTTTTTTGTCCTGTTTGATTGTTGACTAAAGTTTTTTATTGTTTTATAAATTAAGATTGATGATTTGTCTTTTGTTTTAGTCAACAAAGTTGACTTTGAATCTTATTAAGACAACTTGATAAACACATAGGCAAATAAATGGCTTTCGTCAATTTAGTTAAAAAGGTCAAATAAAAAGGATCGTGGGCAAAATTTAAGGTACGACAAATAGAAATGATATTTTATTGACTAAAGTTTTTTAATGCTCTATAAATTAAGATAGATGTCAGTCTTGTGGGCATTATGCATACACTAATGGCAACAACAAATCCAGCTATCTTAAAATTTTCAATACTCCTAATTATATTAGCATCTGAGCATAGAGAGGCTGCAAGTTATAATGTTGGTAATCGAATATCAGTATATGTTATCAATAATGTACAAGTACCTTCACATCCGACAACTTTCACTGTTCATTGCAAATCCAAAGACGACGATCTTGGATTTCACAAAGTACCATTTTCAGGTAGCTATGAGTTTGCTTTCTTTAGCAATTTTCATACATTATTTTTCTGCAGCTTTACCTGGCCTGAAGACCCTCGTCGTCATTATCTTGACATTTTCGATGCAAAACATGACTATTGCGAAGAATGCGTTTGGTATATAAACGCAGATGGAGGTTGTTTGAACAAACATAAGTGCGGTCATTGGAAAAGTATCGAGCCTCCAAACTTTTAAATTATTTAATTATATATATATATATATATATCAATGTTAAAGTTGTATCTCATGTGGTATGATTTTAGCCTTGTAACTTCTAGGTACTTGTTAAAATCCTAGCTATAATAAGTGTAAACCGTTACTGCTAGCTTACTTAATAAAACTATTTTCTATCAACTAAATATTTATTCTTGCTTTTAAACATACCATTCATCACTCAAACTTAAAAGTATATATTCAACAATTAAAAATAAGAAGGGAGTGTCTTTCTCCACCAACGACATGATAAAAAACAAAAATCTATTTATAGAGGTTAGTTTTTTTTGATAATACACTTTCAACGGTAGAGAAATTGTATTTTTCTTTTCTTTTCGTATTTGTACATATACAATAATTTTTACATAGAAGTTTCTCTTTATATAAAAAAATGACACATTTAAATGTTTATTAACTAGTGTGTGGAGGGATTTTCAAGTGATCCGATGAAGATGAAACATGTGCCTATTGATGAATAATTAGGATTTGTGATCTTGGTGAATGAAACATTTTATGTGATTTGGTATTTGTTTGTATGGCTAAATATGTTTTAGTTCGCTATAAAATAAGGGACCTTTTTAAGTTTAGTACTTAACTTTTATCATAATTTTAGTGTCCGTTTGGCCGGACTTATTTTCTACTTTTTTTCTTCTCCTTAAAAATAGTAAAGTAGGAAAAAAATGTGTTTGATTCTACTTTTTTTATTTTTTAATTCTTTAGTTTATTTCTCTAATACTTTTAAAGAGAAATATGGTTAAATTCAATTTTATACTTCTCTATTTCGTTTAAGCTAAATAGAAAAGTAGAAAATAAGCCGGGCCAAACGGGCACAAGTGTTTTATCTTGCACATAATTTTATACTGAGTAAAACTAAATTTGATAAATTATTATTAAACTATTAAATTTTGAATGATTTAGTTAAAATATCATATAAAGTTTATTTACTTAAATTTAAATTTTTTTAAAATGATATGAACTAAATATAAATACGAATTTTTTAAGAAAACATAGAGAATGCAAGATGGCTTAGAAATTCAAGACTTAAACTCATTTTTTCTTTCGTTGTGAATACAAATATTTTCTCCATAAATATGCAGATGTCATAATTAAAATAGGATCGTGTTATTGGTACACAACGAATCAATTGATGAAGTATGGTACTAGTACTAGGTAGTTGCCTCAAAATGGTTTGAATATACTTCTTAAATATTAGCTACTACCTAAAACAGAGGCTATGAGCTATTGAATTTCAAACTTGTAAATATGAGTTGGAATAGTTTTTTTTTTTTTAACAACAAAATATATATTTATTTATAATACAAAAAGTGGAAAAGTACAAGTGGTACTCTACCAAAATGAGAGAAAAAGTACAAGATCAAACACGATCCAAACCCAAACACAACAAGGATAGCCCCAAAACAAAGAAGGCAAAAGTCATATCTCCCCCTACAATGAAGTCACCAAAACTATCTAAGTAAGCAATCATAAGGGTTAACACACCATTCATAGAACAAACATGGTGATCGGACGTTTTTTGCAAGTAGCCATTTCCAAGAGACAATTTTGATTCTTTCAACGACATCTTCAATGCTAGAGACTTTATTAGAATTTTTTTTATCATTTCTAGTACGCCAAATCACCCACATTACAACGTGCCATATCAAAAAAACTCCTTTATACTCCTTTCGACCTCGCTTGAACGGCTCCAAGAAACCTTCGAAATGCAAGATAGTATTTCCCGGAGAAACGGATATCAACCCAAACCACTCGTAAATTTGATTCCACACCGCCCACGCCATTGTACATGTTACAAACAAGTGATTCTCCGTCTCCTCCGCCCCTAAACAAAGAACACAAGATGAGCCGACCCCCATATTGACCACTCCTCTAGACGCCAAATTTACTCTTGTTGGGAGACGCCCATTAAGAAGTTGCCAAGAAAAAACAATAACTTTTGATGGAGCCCAATTATCCCACACTTTCGCTAGCACTCCACATGAAACCGGATCCAAAGAAGGAGTAGGAAAAAGCGATTTACAAAGAAAATTGTAATTGGATTTGACCGTGTACATACCTCCATTATCATGTTGACATTGCCAATTATCATCATGGTGTGACAATCCAACCGAACCGATGCGAGACAAAAGATCAAGAACCAAACCTTCCTCCCATGCAAAAAGAGTTTTACGCCAAGCTAACTCCCAAATCCAAATGCACCCCTCCCATCGTCCCGTTTGATTGATAAAAAATTGTTGTTGTACCGATACCATATATAACCTCGGATAAGCTTCTTTGAGAGAGACATCACCCACCCAATTGTCATTCCAAAAGTTTGTTGTACCACCATTACCCAATTTCTTAAGGAATATATCTTTTATCCAATCCCCCTCCCTCCCCCTCACCACACCTAAACTAGTTTTCTTAAGGAATATATTTCTTATGGAAGTTGTGTGCAGGACTTTTGGTGGATGTTCTAAATACTAGTGACAGAGTTTTCTACTTTCCTCAAGGTTACATGGAAGTTGTTTCATGTGTGCAGGACTTTTTGTTTTGTTTTGTGGGTTGCCATAGAACAAGGTCCTTTAACTCAAGAGAGACAGAGAACATTAACAAAAAAGAAAAGCAAAAAGCGGAAAGAAAAAAAAAGGGCTTCAGCATTACGCTACTTGGGGTAGCGAATTTGGTGGGACCCAGCTGGGGACCACAGCCTGCCACTCCACAAAATGCCTTCACCATTTCGCTACTTCAAGTAGCGCATTTCCACTGCCTTTTAAAACTAGGGCAGTTCAGTAATTTTTTTTGAAAGAGGGATAGTTGGGTGTTATTTTATTGAAAGAGGGATATTTGGGTGAAAAACTCATTTTTTGATGTTTAACATTGAAATTTTAATTTTTTAAATCAAGAATTTCAATATTCAGCGGAGACTAAAATGAAGCCTTCCCACCTTTTAGAATAAAATATTGCGACGGTTGCCAAAACAGTCGCATGAACCGTTGCAAATGTCACAAAAAAAGTATGTTGCGACAGTTATTTTTAAATGTCGCAATTGAGGTGTCGTAAAATGACAATTTTGTTGTAGTGACTACCCAAGTCCTTCCACCAAAGGGATTCTTTATTAGATCTACCAACACTTAGAGTAATCCTTCCAACTTCCCCGTATTTTGCCGACAAAACATTCTTCCATTGGGAATCTCGATCGGTAAGTAACCGCCATCGCCACTTTGCTAAGAGTGACAAATTAAATAACTTTAAATCCTTCGCTCCTAGGCCGCCTTCTTTTTTGGGTCGGCAAACATCCACCCAACTTACCCATGGTATTTTTACATTACCCGAGGTACCTCCCCACAAAAAACGTCTTTGAATGCGCACTATAGCATTTCGAACGCTCACCAGCATTTTCAAAAAGGATAAGTAGAAGATTGGTATCGAAGCTAGCACCGAATTTAAGAGGACCACCCTACCACCCAAGCTCACATACCTATTTCTCCATGAATACAACCTCTTCTCAATAGACTCCACAACCAATTTCCAAGTGGAAGCTTTTCTTGGATTAGCTCCGACCGGAAGACCAAGGTAAATAAAAGGTAATTTTCCAATCTTACAATGGAGAAAAGTAGCCGCCCCTTCCAAGAAATTAGTCTCCACATTCACACCAAATAAACAACTCTTAGAGAAATTAACCTTTAAATCCGAAGCCAATTCGAACCATCTCAAAATTGCCTTCATAGACCATAAATTTTCTACACAAGCTTCTCCTATGAAGAGCGTGTCGTCGGCATATTGGAGATGTGATACCGACACTTCCGAGCTCACCTTGTAACCTTTGAAGTACCCCAATGAAACGGCCTTATTCATCAAACGCCTTTTCATGTAGTTTAAAAATTTCCAACTAACGGAATCATACGCCTTTTCAAAATCGACAAAAGTTGAACACAAAATCTCTTGATCAAAGTGTGAGTAATACTCAATGATATTTTATGATACACTGTACCAAATTGTGTAAAAAAAGATTCAACTTCAGAATGAGATAATTTCCAAACTAAAAGATTTTGAAATGGAGTTTTGAGATTGTTCTTAACAGAGTTTTCAAACCCACAAGGCCACAACATTTACAAGGCTATTGGTCTTTGTGCTTTGTTGGCGAATGGATGGAAGCTCGCGCAAGCTTACTCTTCTGAGGAAAGGGCATTTGTGGTTGTCGTTGTTATATAGGGTTTTCTCTCTTTTTTATTCAATTGAAAGAGAAACATGTTATATGAAATTATGGTGAAAGGCACGCCTAAGATACCGAGTAAAGGAGGTAGAGGAGGTTGCTGCTTTTTTTTTGCGTTTAAAGAGTTCTTACCAGGGCAATATAGTAAATTAATATATGAAGGAATGTAGGTGCATCCTGTATTATGTAATCACTGCAATGGTCTAGCCTTAACAAATTCCAATTCTTGGGATTGGTCCCTTCGGATTAGTCGGTCATTAGGCCGGATACCGAACTTTCAAAAAAAAAAAACAAATTCCAATTCTTTTTTCACGTTTGTTTATTAGTATTTGTTTCCAGTTAACAAGTTTCTTTTGAAGATCAACATATCTTCATTTCAATATGTGTATAGGATATCTATGTCCCTATGAGGATGAAACATGTGCCTATTAAGCGTAGAAAATGAGACCCATATTTATGATTAATTAATGGATTGATGAGTTATTAAGTTTTGTGATCTTGGTGAATGATGTGATTTTCTAGTGGTCTGGAAGTTGGAGTGCCGCTAAATGGGATTAGAGTTGGACCTCTATTAGGTGGTGTATGTTTTGGTATTTTTTATTGGTGTTCCGCATATATACGACACCTTTGTTTGTAGTTTCTCTTTAACCGATCTCTGTTCCTCTTGTACGGAGATATGATTCTTATTATATATTAATAATATATTTGCCGTTAAAATTTTTTTTATTTGATGTGATTTGGTATTTGTTTATAGGGCTAAATATGTTTCTGGTCACTATAAAATAGAGACTTTTAAGTTTTAGTACTTAACTTTTATTATATTTTGAGTCTTTATAAATGTTTTTTTTACATAGTTTTAGTCCTGAGTCCTGACTAAGATTAAATTTGATAAATTATTATTAAAATTTTAAATATTAAATGATTTTTTTAGGCAAAGTTAAGATATCATATATACAATTTACTAAAATTTAATTTTTTTTAACATGATATGAATTAAACACAAAATTTTTAAGAAAATCATATAGATGATGCAAGATGACTTAGAATTTTATCTCGTTGTGAATACAAATATTTTCTCTGTAACATCCCAAAATTTATATACCTGAACATATACATATAAATTTTGATTTGAAACTAGTCTAAGAGAAATTATATATTAGGTGATGTTTTATTCTTATTTAGTCATACCATTTTTAGTACTAACCCTAGTAATTATTTAGTATAATTAGAATGTGAGAGTAGGGTAGCTAACTAATAGCCATAAATCAATAGTATTTAGATTAAATAAATAAATAAATAAATATAGATATGTGTGTGCTACGAGTAAATAAATTAGGCTAAATTATAGGGTTAGTGGGGAGTAGTTGGTTGAAGAGAGAGAATAGAAAAAGAAGGGAACCGTAAAAATATAAGAAATTGTGGTGGTAAGCTATTAGATTGAAAGCTATTAAAATTGTTGTTGAAAGCTATTAGACTGTACGGGTATGCATATGTTTATATATATACACACAAATGATAAACTTCAGATTGAACAATTTGTCATGTGGATAGTATTAAGCTAAATTTGTTAGACTGTTATTATAAGAGTTCGGGATGTATTGATTGAGTTATTATTATGAAAAAGTTTGAGATTTATTGAATTCTCACTATTGATAGGAGATTGATTGAAATTTATTGGATTGTCATTATAATTGTTTGAGATGAGCTTATGTTCCATATGAATGAGTCTTGTACTCCGTATCAGATGAGTTTTATACTCCATATAGATGAGTCTTGTACTCCATATCAGATGAGTTTTATACTCCATATAGATGGGTCTTGTACCCCATATCAGATGAGTTTTATACTCCATATTAGATGAGTTGGAGCTCCACATGATGAGATGAAGAGTACATCTCCATATAATAATGAGACTTGAGTTGAATTCTTTTATTTATTATAACTATGAAATATTACTAATTTGTAAAGATAAGAGTTTGGATTGATTATGAGAAAATGACTATTTTGAGCTAGATAAATTATTTATGTTACTTATGCATTTTTTAAAGTCAATTTTTGAAAGAAAGCGGATACCATGGTTGATTTTTCCGGCTACCGCACCGGCTGAGAACAACACTTATTTTCTTTAATTGTGTCTATTATTCACTGGGATTATGTATCTCATTAAAGTGTTGTTTTCAGAGACACTAATTGAGACGGAGATCGTTGACGACGTCGAGGACTAAAGGGTTCGATACCTTAGGAGATTTAGTTCATTATGACTAGGTTACGTTGAATATTTGAGTATTAGTAGATACAAAATATACATAGTACTTTTATCATGGAAATTAGTTATTAGTATTTTGATATTTCGTGGATTTTATTTAGATGTACAATTTACCTTTGGATTTTATAAGGTCACTTTCAGACATTTAACTATATTTTTCAGATTTATTTCTTAGAGTGTTATTCTTTCTTGTCAACGCTTAACGATAAAAGTTTCAAAGTTAGACGTTACATTCTCCATAAATATGCAGAAGTCATAATTAAAATAAGAGTGTTATCAATTGATGAAGTAAGGTACCTAGTACTAGGTAGTTGCCTCGAAATTGTTTTAGTATACTACCTAAAACATAGGCTATGAGCTATTGAATATCAAACTTGTAAATATGAGTTGAAATAAGTTACTAGTTTGTTATACTGTCTATAAATAAATATTGACAAAAGTTGTACACAAAATCTCTTGATCAAATTGTGAGTAAACTCAATGAAATTGTAGGATGCACAGTACCAAATTGTGTAAAATGAGATTCAACTTCAATGAAAGTGATAAGGGTGGCAACTTTCCTTAATTAAGTGACTAGGATCACAAGTTGCTTTAAGAAATTTTAATCGTTAAAGTACACTGTCTTGATAAAGAATCTCAAACTGTGTGTGCAAGTTGGTCGAATGAATATAGAGGGGGTTATTAGAACCTCAAATGATAATATCTCTAATAATTAAGAAACAAACGAGTTTCATCTTGAACGTTTGCTAATCATCTTAAAAAAATTAGTAAGTTGGTTCTCATTGAATATCATGAAGTGTTGCATCTTAACAAGTTTCTTTTGAAGATCAACATATCTTAAAAATATAGGAGGGGGAGAATATTATTATTTACTATGTCCCAAATTATTTATTATACTTTCTATACATAACTAAATACGTAGCTAAGCTTATATAAAGTATGAGCAGTGCTAAGTGCTAACAATGTTCACTCTAACATTCTATTTTTGACACTCTCTTATTGATTGAAATTCATGTGGGGGCATTTTTAATAGAGTGGAACTCTTGAGAATTTGACACAATAAGAGAGAATGTGGTCACATAAAAAAAATATAATAAAATGATGAGAGAGAGAGAGGAGAGAGAGGCTCTGCTAGGGTTTCCGGCTCAACGTAATGGTAACCGTTTCCTCTACCGGGAAACACCATTCAAACGGAGATCCCATCAGAACCATGGTGAGACAAACACTGGGAAGGGGGGGGACCTTTATGGGGAGCGGTTCATGTGTGATGAGGGCAAAGGCGAGTGGACTGAGGTGAGACGACGGAATAGGAAAGTATCTCAACCGGGGGTTCAGCGACAAGACGGCGGCGGCGGTTCCAGATTTGGCTTCAACAGGTTCAGATTTCAACAATCCAAGGCAGCTGAAAGAATTTTTGATCGACAGGGTTTTGAGGGGACTTTCTCCTTCTATTTCACTAACTTCCCCGATGTGGTGAATTATGAAGGGCTGAAGAAGGAGTTTCAAGTTATTGGCAACATGGCAGATTTATATGTAGCACAGAAATGTAATGAACGGGGGAAAAAGTTTGGTTTCGTTAGGTTTGAGAAGGTACATGATGTTACAAAGACTCTGCAGGCACTGAATGGCATTTGGTTTGACTCGTATAAATTATGGGCAAACCTAGCTAGGTTCAATAGGAGACAATATCCGAAGCAACAACAAGCGGACAGGGATCAGACTAACTTGAAACAATATGAACAGAACAAGGAAACACAAGTTATCGATAAGAGAAAGGACATGCCGTTATTGCAGAGGCAACAGAGTAACGCTTTAGTCACGCGCACAAATGCTTCTAAATCGTTTGTGGAAGCGGTCAAAGGCAAACAAGTAGTGGCATGTAATATTGGGCTGAAAGGAGATGCAAGTCGTAAGGATAATGTTATGTTTCAATCCAAGAAGGAGGATAGGGAATGGGCAGGCAGGGGCTTGGTGGCAACTATGCGTGATCCTAAATTAGCTTTCTATTTTCAACATAAGTGCAATGATGCAGGGTTTGCTTCAGTCAGAGTGGTACCTTTGGGAGGTGATCAGGTATTCATGTATTCGATTGCACCGGAGGAAGATATCAAGCTGGTCATAGCAGGAGCGATGGAATTTTTCGAAATATACTTAAAATATGTGGCGGTATGGTCTCCGACATTGTCAAACAATGTTAGATATAAGTGGGTACGTGTTTATGGGATCCCTTTGCATGCATGGCATGGGAATTTTTTCAATAATATCGCATCGGCGGTTGGGAAGCTAATTGAAGTGGACGAAGCTACACAACACAAAAAGAGAGGGGACTTTGCTAGATTTTTTATTATGTGTCCGAAGGATAATGATATTAATGTGGTGATGGAAGCGGTGATCGATGATGTGGTTTTCAAGGTAAGAATGGTGGAAGATTGGTTTTTTGATCCATATTATCATGCTGAGTTTTGTCATGAGGTATCAAGAGTGGACGAGACACCAAGGTCGGATTCGACGTTCTATCCGAACTCAGATTTATCTGTTGACTACAAGGAATTGAGTAGCAACGAAAATATTAACGAACTAGCAAAGAACTTGAACGAGGAATGGGAGCGTATTCAAATACAACATGTTGAAAAAAGTAAGATAGCTTCTACAAAGGAGGGGACAGAATCTCAATCTACAGGGAAACAGGAGGGGTGTACACCAGGACGGGGGGGGGGGGGGGGGGAGAAGGATAAGGGGACAATACCAAAAAGTATTGGGCAAAAGCAGAAAGCTTATGGAGTGATGGTGGAAAAAGCAAAAGGGGGGGGGGGGGGGTTAGTACAAGGACAGGTTTGGGAGGACTGATAAGTGAAGATTTAGATAGTGATAGTTGGCCCCTTAATTCACCTTTGTCAGCCCATATGGTTTCAATCAGAAGGGCTACACCTTTGAATGAGCCTCATGTGGTAGCAGGGGTTCCAATAGTGTCCATAGGGGGTGAGGATAGCCCAAATGGAGCAACTAGCCAACTAAGACCCAATACCTTTCCAGAGGGGGGTAGCCCAGTTAGGCCCAAAAACTTAAGTTTGACTTCCAAACAAACAGGTTCTGGTAATTTACAACATTTGGTTTCTACTCAAAGTATTTCGATGGAGAATGATGGTTTCATGTCTTTGGAGGGGCTGTGCAAGACGGTTGAGGAGGTGGCCACTACTCCGAAGGCGGCGATTTCAATTCCGGGTGTTAAAGATGCGTCATCGCTTGGGTCCGGTGCTAATTGTCTTAAGCCTAGTCCTATGGCGACGATGGTTAAACCGACTCGACGACGACGGCAATCATGTGTTGCTATCAAATCAATAGCTCGAATGCCTGAACAGGAACGAGAAAGGAGATGGCGTGCAATGGAAAAATCGAAACAGAAGCATGGGGCAGCAGGATCTGTTAGTATTTCTATGTCACAAGGTAATTCTTCGTCCTCTCTTATGGAAGGCAATAGAAAGAATGATGATTGGAAATCTCTAGTAGTTTTAAGTGGTAATGAACAAGAGTTTGTCAGTGATGTTGTAGCTTTTGGTGAAAAATTGAAATTGAATTTTAATGGTGATGTTACTGGAATTAAGGCAACTATTTCTAATATGATCAATCAAAAGGCGTTAGCGAAGGGGGTAGGAATGGATGGGAAGCAGTGATGGGTTTTGTTGGTTTTTCACAGGTGCTATTATGTCTCATATGAAGATATTAAGTTATAATGTGAGAGGGCTGGGGGGTGAGTTCAAACGGAAGGAAGTGCGAAAGTTGGTAGGTGATTTATGTCCTATTTTACTTTGTATTCAGGAAACGAAGTTGGGTATGATTGATAATCGAGTTGTACTGACTGTTTGGGGAAATCAAAAGGTTGACTTTTCATATCGCCCCTCACAAGGGGCGTCGGGGGGTATTATCACGATGTGGAACACGGATGTGGTGACTATGGTTTCTTCAGTGTCTTATAATAATGTGTTGATTGTGAAGGGGTTTGTGGTTTCGTCAGGAAGTCCGTTTGTAGTGGCTAATGTCTACGCACCTTGTGATTCGAGGGGTAAGGCGGAGCTATGGACTCTTTTGACGAGTTTGATACAGGCTGATAGGGGGTGTGGTTGGTGCATTTGCGGTGACTTTAACGCGGTTAGGGAAGTTGGAGAACAGAGGGGGAGGGGGGCAGGAGGACCTGATACAGATATTTTTCGGTTCAATGATTTCATCATGGCATCTGAATTGATAGATCTTCCGCTGTTTGGTAGACGATTCACTTGGAGTCGAACTGATGGCTCGGCTATGAGTAGGTTAGACCGATTCTTGTTGTGTAATGTTTGGCATGTCAATTGGCCTAATTGTGTTCAGGTAGCTCTTCCGAGAGGCTTATCGGACCATTGTCCTTTATTGTTGCGGGAGGAAGAAGAAGATTGGGGTCCTAGGCCCTCACGAATGTTGAAATGTTGGTCGGATTATCCTGGATATCAGTTGTTTGTCAAAGAAAAATTGTTGTCTTGTACGGTTGTTGGATGGGCAGGCTATGTTTTGAAATTTAAATTCAAATTTGTCAAGGCAGCACTTAGAGAATGGCATCAAAAACACGTGAAGAATCTCTCGAGTCGCATCTCCGGTGTTCAGAGAAGATTGAGTGAGCTAGATTTAAAGGGTGAGGAGGATGACTTGACCGACCAGGATGTTATGGAACGGCGGGAACTATCTCTTAGCCTTTTCTCTATGGCTAGAACCGAATGCAGCATCTCTTGGCAACAATCTAAATCTAAATGGCTCCGAGAAGGGGACGCCAATACTCGGTTCTTTCATGCTTTAGCTAACTCCAAGCGAAGAAAAAACTTGATCATTGTGCTTGACATTGGGGAGACACAGGTGGAAGGTGTTCAGCCTATTCGAGAGGCTATTCTCAGCCATTTTTCGAATCATTTCAAGTCCGTCAGAAGTAATAGGCCAGATTTGGGGGAGCTGAATTTTAAAACTTTAAACGCAATGGAGGGCAATCTTCTTGAGGCTCCTTTCGGGGAGGAGGAAATTAAACAAGCTGTATGGGATTGTGACAGCTTTAAAAGTCCTGGCCCGGATGGTGTTCATAGCAGTTTTCTCAAAGAGTTTTGGTTGGACTTGAAAGCTGATTTTATTCGGTTCTGTGATGAATTTCATAATAACAGTCGATTGGTGAAAGGGCTAAACTCCACGTTCATTGTTTTGATTCCAAAGGTGGCAGCTCCTACGCGATTATCTGATTATCGACCTATTTCACTTATCAGCAGCGTATATAAGGTTTTAGCCAAAATTCTTGCTAAGCGTTTGAGTATGGTGATAGGTAGTGTGATCTCTGATGTCCAGTCTGCTTTTGTCAAGGGTAGGCAGATTTTAGATGGCATCCTCATAGCTAACGAAATGGTGGATGAAGCTAAAAAGACGAAGAAAGAATTGATCATGTTCAAAGTCGATTTTGAAAAAGCCTACGATTCAGTTGAATGGGATTATTTGTTTGCTGTGATGACCAAAATGAATTTTCCAGTGAAATGGTGTCGTTGGATTTCTGAATGCATTCGCACTGCTTCAGCTTCTGTCTTGGTGAACGGCTGTCCTACTGATGAGTTTAGGTTCGAAAGGGGTTTAAGACAAGGGGATCCCCTCTCTCCTTTTCTCTTTCTCATTGTGGCTGAAGGTCTGAGTGCCATGATGTCAGCTTCGGTGCAATCCGGCTTGTTTGCTGAATATCAGATAGGGAGGACTCATTTGTTGGGCATTTCTCATCTTCAGTTTGCAGATGATACTCTGTTGGTTGGGGTAAAAAGTTGGGAGAATATTCGTGCTATAAAAGCGATCCTATTACTATTTGAGCTGATGTCAGGACTGAAAGTGAATTATCATAAAAGTATGTTGGTAGGTGTGAATGTTGCATTGTCTTGGCTGGAGGAGGCGGCGACTATCCTTCGGTGTCGAGTTGGCTCTAGACCTTTTATCTATTTGGGGTTGCCTATTGGTGGAAATCCGAGGAGACTGTCTTTTTGGAAACCTGTTGTTGACAAAATTCGATCTCGTCTGTCTGGTTGGAAACGTAGAAATCTGTCAATGGGAGGCCGTCTGGTTCTGCTGAAAGCTGTCTTGTCTTCACTCCCGGTTTATTTTCTTTCTTTTTTCCGAGCTCCTTCAGGTATCCTCTCTACTATTGACTCTCTTTTTAAATCTTTTTTATGGGGTGGGGATGGGGAGGCTAGGAAAATTCATTGGATTCATTGGAACACGGTTTGCTTATCTAGAGATGAAGGTGGTTTGGGGGTTAGGAGGGTCCGGGAGTTTAACATTGCTTTATTAGGCAAATGGTGTTGGAGGGTGAAGACGGAGGGTAGTGGGTTATGGCGGAGTGTTCTTGAACATAGATATGGTGTTGATAGGGGCGATATAGCAGATGGAGGGTCTAGGGCTTCTGTGTGGTGGAGAGATGTAGTGGCGATTAGGAGGGGTTCTTTTAATGGTCGGCTTCATTGGTTTACAGACTTATTGCATCGGCGTGTGGGAGATGGGGAATCCTCGTCTTTTTGGGATGACCCGTGGGTGGGTGTGGGAGTGGTTTTAAGAAAGCGTTTTCCTCGGTTGGCTGGGTTGTTTTTGGAGGATGGGGTGTCGGTGGGGGAGCTCTGTAGGAGGGGATGGGGGGTAGGAGGGGGTGGCTGGGTGTGGAGGAGACCTCTATTTGTATGGGAGGAGGAGGTGTTGGAGGGGTGTTGTGAGCTTTTCACTAACATTGTTATGCAGTCTGATGTGTCTGACAGGTGGTGTTGGCAAGGTGCAAATTCTGACATTTATACAGTCAAGGAGGCGTATCTATCCTTGACTAAAGTTACTGAAGATGCAGCGTTACAGGATAATGGTAAAACTTTGAATTGGCACAAAGACGTTCCTCTAAAGGTGTCTGTTTTTGTCTGGCAGTTTTTGCTTAACCGCATTCCGACGCGGGATAATCTTCTGCGCCGGGGAGTTATCCCTAACGGCTCTCACTTATGTAGTTTTGGATGTTCTCATGACGAAACTCTATCTCACTTGTTTTTTGGTTGTGTTTCTTCTCAACGAGTATGGGGAGGCATTTTAGCTTGGTTAGGTGTTCAGGCGGTTTTGCCTTTGGAGGCAACAACTCACGCCGCTCAGTTTATTGGCCTTCAATTTTTGCCGTCTAAACCCGGTAAAGTTTTTCAAGTGGTATGGATGGCTACTGTTTGGTCAATTTGGAAAGGGCGGAATGAGTGCATTTTTCAACAAAAGACTTTCAATCCGGAGCAAATAGTGGACAATATTATTATTCAAACTTGGTGGTGGCTTACAAGCAAGCATAAAGGTTTTGGAGTGGAGTTCAATTGGTGGTATACCAAACCTCTTTACTGTATTGGGTGGAGGGGAGGGTAATTTTTGATTATGGCTAGTGGGTTTTTCATTGTTTGTGATGGTTTTGACATTAGTTTGTTGCGTTGATTGGACGCGATGTAACATACTTTTTTCCTCTTTTTGAAATCCTTGATGATGCACTACTTGTGCTCATTAAGTGGTAAATAAAATTTCCTCTTAGTTGCTTCAAAAAAAAAAAAAAGAGAGAATGTGAATTTCCCTAATTCTCTTTATACTACATACAATAGTGCTAGGAACATTTTTTTAAACACTCTCTAACTCACTCGCTCTAAGTCTTATATTTCTAAAAAAATATTCCGAAAAATAAATTTAGTAAACTTGCTTGAAACAAAGGCCCAAAAATATGGAAGAAAATTTTATTTTGGAGTAAAGAGGAGAGGTGGATTTAGTAGTTACAGAGAAAATGGTCGAGGAGGATAATGAGCTTTTGTTGCTTCTTCAATTCCAAAAGATTATTTTATACTCATTATTATCCTCAATTACTCGTTTGACCTTTTTTTTTTGGTACATCTCATTTGACTTTTTTATTCCTAACAATATTCAACTTGTCCGTTTTACATTAGGGTTATATAAGTTTTTGTTTCTCATCATAAACATCTTAAAATTTGTTTTTACTTCTTATAAAATATTTTTGCAAGTTTTATTCTCTATAAATATCATGAAGTTTTGTTTATAGTGCTTATTTTTAAGTCAACTCATGTATATATCTGAATATTAATTTTTTAACGAGTTTTTACGTTCATTTTAATAATATTATAACAATTTTTTAACAAAAAATGAATTATATATGAATTTTTAAGCGCCTAAAACTTATATAATTCATATTTAATTCATCTCTTGTTAAAAAAATTACACTCTTGCTAGAAAGATTTTTATAATGTACTAAACAAGACAGTAGAAAAAATTTCAAAGTTTTGAATGATACATACGAGTTTAATTAAAAATAGGGAAAAAAATATTTGAGGAAAAATATTTGAGGGACCGAATTTTTCTAAATTTTTTTATTATTAGACTACTTGGCTATCACTTAGAGAGGGGGTTGAATAAGTGATCCGTTACACAATTACGGTTTTTTAAAATTGATGCGCGGAAGCCCATTGGATCGGTAGTCTACTTTGCACCACATGATTAAAGGAGAGATAGTATTACACCGTTGATACGAGTGTCGATAAAATATATTTCAAGGCGATGGTTTTTCAAACGTATGCTAAGATGATTTGTTACAAAAACCACAACGCAACAAGCAACCAATTTAACTACAACAAATTGCAAGCAAGGAAATCACAATTGAATTTATCAAACACCTAAAGTGTGATAATTTCAATTATGATCAAAGTAAAGTAAAATTAGAATTGAAAGAGTTTAAGGGTAAGAGAAACGCAAACACATGATATGGGAGTTCCCTAGCTTTCGTGTCGTCCACACATTCGGCCGGTACGTCTCCCCCCAAATCGTCAAACGGACGATTTGAGATTTTATTAAGAAAATCTTATTGAATTATTACAATGTGCACAAATCTTCAAAGACTACAAGACATAAGACTATACAAGAGCTACCCTCTCTTCACCTATGCCCCTTCAATGAAATTTGCGCGAAACCTCAACACACCGTACAAGCTTCTACCTCTGATTCCAACGATTGATCCTCACACCGTCCTTACCCAAGAACCCTTGTGAAAATCGTCCAGCTGATTACCTCGCTTGATTGTGTTGATCCTTCAAGTAACCTTTCCGTTCTTGAATACCGGATGAGAAACCGATCCTCCAAGACAAATCAACCCGATCGCAATTCTGACGCACCGCGAATTGCACCGAACGTTATCTCCCAATTGCACTAAGAACCCTTGATTGATCTCATACTCAACCTTGAATTGATTGTGAATTGAAAGAAGATGATGATCTTGCCTTGAATGCTCATTTGATCCAAAATTTCTACCAAACCTTGATCAAAGAGTGTTTTTCAATTGCTTCCTCACAACTTGAATAGTTTCTCATACATACAACAAAACCCCATGATGCATACTATTTATAGAGAAAATAGAATAGAGTAAATTTAGGCACATTCTAACAGACTTGTATCGATACAAGTCCCTGACAGCGTACAAAATTTGAAAAATTTCAACTATGTATCGATTACGTGTTTGTATCGATACATACACCAGTATCTTGAAAATCAGGTTCGATACATGAGGTTCTCACTGGTCCAAAGAGAGTCTGATATGTATCGATACATGCAAGCATGATTCGATACACAGGAGCTTCTCTGTCCCTGTGAGACCAATTTTGTATCGATACAAAGGAGTCTTGTATCGATACAAAATACAAAAAATCATCCTGAAGGAGTTTCAAGACATTTGTATCGATACAAGTTAAATATGTATCGATACAAAATACTCCAAATTCAGTTTTTCAAAGTTTAAAAAGGTTTTTCGCTGTCAAGTCAATTATAATATTATCAAAATATATTCTATTCTATTTTCATGTGTTTTGACAATTATTAAAATATTGAGATGAACTGGTGCACATATTTATAAGGACGGAAAACAAAATTTAACATACTTATGAGAATTAAAAACTTATTTAACCGAATTATTATCATAATTCTCCAATTTATTTACTCATTAAATCATATTTTTAATTTAAAATTGGAGTATCTAATTGATTCAATTATTATTAATTAAATTTAGGGTAATATAAAAATAGTATTGAATAATGGTTCCATTTTTATAAATTGAAAAAAGTTAAGAAACTTCTTTCAATTAAAATGGTATTTGTTGATTAATTTTTTTTTGTCAGTTTGACTGTTGACTAAAGTTTTTTATTACTCTAAAAATTAAGATTAATGATTTGCCTTTTTTATTGTCAACAAAGTTGACTTTGAATATAACCAAGACAAGTTGATAGACACATATGCCAATAAATGATTTTAAATAAAAAGATCAAATAAAAAGGATCGTGGATAAAATTTAAGGTATGATAAATAGAAATGGTATTTTATTGACTAAAATTTTTTAATGCTCTATAAATTAAGATCGATGTAAGTCTTGTGAGCATTATGCATACACTAATGGCAACTTCAAATCCAACTATCTTAAAATTTTCATTACTCTTAATTATACTAGCATCTGAGTATAGAGAGGCTTCAAGTTTTAATATTGGTAATCGGATATCAGTATATATTATCAATAATGTAACAGTACCTTCACATCCGACAACTTTCACTGTTCATTGTAAATCCAAAAATGACGATCTTGGATTTCACAAAGTACCATTTTCTGGTAGCTTTACGTTTGCATTCATTAGCAATATTAATACATTATTTTTCTGCAGCTTTACCTGGCCTGAAGACCGTCGTCGTCATTATCTTGACATTTTCGATGCAAAGCATGACAATTGCGAAGAATGCGTTTGGTATATAAACGTAGACGGAGGTTGTTTGAACAAACATAAGTGCGGTCTTTGGAAAAGTATCGAGCCTCCAACCTTTTAAATTATATATATATATATATATATATATCAATGTTAAAGTTGTATCTCAGTGGTATGATATTTGCGTTTAAACTTCTAGGTACTTGATAAAATCCTTGCCATAATAGGTGTAAACCGTTACTGCTAGTTTACTTAATAAAACCATTTTCTGTCAACTAAATATCTATTCTTGCTTTTAAAATATACCATTCACCACTCAAACTCTAAAGTATTTAACAATTAATTAAAAATTAGAAGGGAGTGTTTTTCTCCACCAACCACATGATAAAAAAAAAAAATCTACTTATAGAGGCATAGTATGTTTGATAATACACTACGAACGGTAGAGAAATTGTATTTTGCTTTTCTTTTCGTATCTGTACATATAGAATAATTTTCGTAGAAAATGTTTCTCTTTATATAAAAAAAATGACTCATTAAAATATTTATTCATTAACTAGTGTGTGGAGGGTGAAACCTGTGCCTATTGATGAATAATTAGGATTTATGATATTGGTGAATGAACATTTTATGTGATTTGGTATTTGCTTGTATGGCTAAATATGGTTTTGGTCGCTATAAAATAAGGGATCTTTTTAAATTTAGTATTTAATTTTTATTATATTTTTAGTCTCTTTAAATGATTTCTTGCACAAAATTTTTTAGTCCCGAAAAACTAAATTTGATAAATTATTATTAAAATTTTTGAATGATTTAATTAAAATATCATATAAAATTTATTTACTTAAAATTTGAATTTTTTAAAATGATATGAACTAAATATAAATACTAATTTTTTTAAGAAAACATAGATGATGCAAGATGGCTTAGAAATTCAAGTCTTAAACTCATATTTTCTCTCGTTGTGAATACGAATATTTTCTCCATAAATATGCAGAAGTCATAATTAAAATAGGAGTGTTATCAACATTGGTAAACAACGAATCAATTGATGAAGTATGGTACTAGTACTAGGTAGTTGCCTCAAAATTGTTTCAATATACTCCCTAAATATGAGCTACTACTACCAAAAACATAGGCTATGAGCTATTGAATTTGAAACTTATAAATATTAGTTGGAATAAGTTAGTTTGTTATACCGTCTAAAAATACTGACAAAAGTTGAACACAAAATCTCTTGATCAACGTGTGAGTAATACTCAATTATATTGCATGATGCATTGTACCAAATTGTGTAAAAAAAAATTCAATTTCAGAATGAGATAATTTCCATACTAAAATAAAGATTTTGAAATGGTGTTGTGAGATTTTTAATAAAAAAATGTAAAACAAATATAATATAAAAATATGAGGAGAGATTCGTTGACTCTAAGAGTAACTCTGAGATAAGTTATTCTGCTTAATATCTCATTATTCACGATGAATTTTATCAATCCAACCGTTCAATTAAAAAAATTTATTGAATAGATCAACTATACAAATTTTTATGAAATTTTAAAATCATTTGATACATTATTAAATAATTTCAAATGAACGTATAATAAACTCTTATAAAACACAAGTAAATATTGATGCTTAGATTACATAGCTACAAATTTCTTATTAAAATTTGTTAAACAAAATTTAAAATATTTATGAAGACTAAAACTTATTAAAAAAATTCTTGAAAATTTTGAAAGACTTTGTGGAATTTCAAAAGACCTTTATAAAAAGACTTTTTACAGTCAAGATTTTGTGAGATTTGGTAGGATTTTAAGATTTCAGAGTACATTTCAGAATTTTATGATTACAAATTACGTACAATAATTTTTTTATGATTTTGATTGATTTAATGAATTCAAAAATTTAAGGAAACAATAACTGAAATTTCTACCTAAGAACCTCTTAGATATGAGAACATCCGCTCACTTTCTCACAGTTTGAAGATTTACACAAGCATCCTCTGGTAATGCCGAGTATTACTACAGAAACAAATCCTACACAAGTCCCTATCCAAACACAAACTATAAATTTGGAGGAGAATCATGTTAGTAAGCACATAGAAGAACAACAACAAGGTAATACATATCCTAATATTTGGCTCTTGGAGTGATGTAGTGACAAAGGACGATTATGTTCGAGATCCCCCATCTTGGAGTGGTGGAAAGTCATCAACTATCATTGTTACAGATGATAATATAAATCTCATTGTTGCTTGTGACTTGGAGATATTAGAAAAATTGAAGAATAAAAATGCTAAAGAAATTCCGCATAGGATATATACTGATGAAGAAGAGACAACGGCAGCTATCAAACATTTGCAGAATCGTTCTACTGCAAATGAAGAGTCTTTTATAGAAGTGATCTCTAAGGCAAAAAAGAAAGGAAAAAAAATCTGCAAAAGGGATTTCCATTACGTAACACCCGCTCAAGCGGTAGAAATATTACATAATGTTGAATTTTATTTTACTTTTTTATTTTTGGGTTAGGTTTATGTCCCCCCAATTTTTTGTTTCTCCTTTCAATTTTAAATAAAATTATTTTTCTTGCTTTAAAAAAAAAAAAAAACACCTCTGGTTTAATTTGCTGAGCTTCGCCCCAGTATGATATTCAGTTTAATGAAGGGTGGAGAACTTCTCCTAGCTAAACACCCAAGCCAGATGACAAGAGTGCGAAACAAGTTACCCCGCAACCATATCAGTTACAACGCAACTAAAACAGTCCTACTCCAGTATCAAATACTAGAGAGACGCACAAATTACAATGAACAAATAACACAAAGACTCGAAACTTAATTAAACTCTAAGACACAATTCTAAATATATGTTTCGATGATTTTCAGGTCTTCAGCGCCCTCCTTTATATAGTACTTGTATTGGGTATGGGTTTTGTTCATAAGGATTCCATATATGAACTAGAAAAATACCCATGTGATGTATGGGTTCGTTAATTATTAGTATTGAAAAATAAAGTTGATATATATAATAATTTTTTGAAAAATTTATGAATGTTTTAAAAAATAATAATATCAGTGTAATATTTTTATGAAATATTGTTTATTTTATATGCAAAATCTGTTGAAATAGTTGTACAGTACGTAACTCATATATGTTTATATACGTGGATACTCTTTGTTATGTCTCATATATTTTTATCAGCGACAAATATTTATTCTGTATGTATTAGTTTTATATATGAGTGACAAGTTACCTAATATTTTGATCTTTATCAATGACATATTTATCAATAACTTATAATTGTCCCGTATTTTTAATTTTATTTAATATTTTTACAAATTTTCAGTTTTTTTTAATGAAATTTTTAAGTGTGTCGGTTAAATATATTTATTAAATTTTATTTGATGGTCCCGTGCCCGTTTTAATTTTATATGCTTATATATTTGAGTCATGCATTTTTTTTACTATTACTACAAACTTTTTTTGTCACATTTGTTGAACTTATATGAAATATCGGTTATGTACTACAATTTTAAAAGGCGGAGAAATATTTTTGTCACATTTGTCACTTATTTTTTGTACATCGGAAAGATATATTTGTTGCACCTATATTATATTATTAAATATATTTATTAAATTATATTTGACGTTAAATGCTATTAATTATAACATGGAGAAAAATGATTAGGTGAAATTTTAAAATATCAACATTAGTACAATACTCTTATAAAATATTTATTTATTTTATAGATTCAAAGTTATTTAAATATTCTCCCGTGTCCATTGCAAATTTTATATGCTTATACAGTAGAATCTCTTTAAATTAATACTCGGTAAATTAATAAACTCTCTAAAATAATAAAATTGACCGGTCCCGACTTGGGCCAGTGTAAAAAATTGAAAAATTCGATAAAATAATAAGATAATAATTTTTCGAGAGATCTCTTTGTAATTTTCGGTCCCACGAAAATCATAAATTAATAATTCATAGAACTCCTTACGTATTTGATATGACATAGTTGATTTTGCAACACCTTTTAGATGAGAAATCATCTTGTGAGATATGGTGTTAATACTCTATCACATTCATGTAATTTATATATGGCAAACTTGCTTAAGAATACATTGAACCCATTTGTTGCTCTTGTTTACATCAAAAGTCATTATTGATTTCCAATGCATATTACTAAAGTTATTATTGATTTACAAGTTATTAAAAACTCTTTAAATTAATAATTATTAATTTATCGATAAATTAATAACTCTCTAAATTAATAAATTTCTCTGGTCCCGACTCTATTAATTTATAGAGTTTTTACTGTATTTGTGTCTACAAATATTATTTTTACTATTACAACAAAATATTTTTGTCAAATTCGTTGAACTTATTAAATATTGGTTATGTACTATATTTGACACATTTGAAGCAAAATAATATTTCTCGTTGACAAACATTCATCTTGTGTTTTTTTATAGATATATAAATGACAAATATTTGTCACATTTTTATTCATTTATCAAAGACAAATATTTGTCCTATATTTTTATTTTTAATTGATAGTAGATCAAAAACATAATTATATTAAATTCAAATCATTTGATTATACTATAATCACACACAATGACGATATATATTAGTATATTAAACAGCGATAAAATGTTACACATTCTTTATTGGTGAAATATAAAAAATACACTAAAAATTAGATTCTATATAAAGATGAAAGAATTTATAATGGAGAAAGAAAAGGTGAAATTTTAGATTATTAGAAAATTTGAAATAGAATTTAATTTTAAAAAATGGGTAAGAGAGAGTAAAAGAAAGAAAGAAAACATAATAAATAATTAAAATGTAAGAGATAGAATATTAGAAAAGACAAAAAGTCAAAAAGTTAAAAAAGTAAGAAAGAGAAAATAATAAAAAATTAAAGTAAGAATCAAAATGACATATTTGTCCTTAAAAGAAATTGGTTTTAATTATTTGAAGAAAGGACAATAATGTAATGTTATATGTAATTAATTTTTTTATATTGATAGTAGATTTAGCATGTGAGATTTGGTCTAAAAATATAACCTACTTGGCGAGCAAACAAGTATAAAAATGAACAAGATGAAATACGCTCCAGATATCATGCTAATGTATCACGTGTTCTGACCCTAGATGTCCCAGAATACTGATAAGTTATCTCTGGTCCAACATCTTGTTGGAACAATGTTTAGGAGATTTAGCTCAACATCATGTTTTACCAAAATGAAGCCAATACCTAAACCTCAACAATAACAATAGAAATTTTAATAATTTTAACAATAAAGTAATTCTAATCTTATATTTTTCTAAATAACAATAAAATATAATAATGTTTTGACCAAAAAAAAAAGATAATAACACAAAGAAAAAAATCATAAACGTTGTTTAAAAAAAAATACCTATATACAACATAATAAAAATGTATGGTTTGTTGTATAATATATGAAGATTGACGGCAAAAAAAGAAGTGTAGCATAAAGTATTTGGAGAGATGAGAAGAAAATTATAGTATATAGAACACAAGATCAAGGTTGGTCGTCGAACTGACCGACGGCATAGTAGTATATATAATGAATATAAAAAACAATTGCAAGTTTTTGTGAATGAAAAATAAAATGACGGGAACAAAAAGTCTTTGGGAGGTCGAAATTTTTTTAACCGTTTGAGTGAGATTGTTGGATGAGAATCCCTTGAGACATTTTATAAGTCATAAGAAATCTTAATTTAATACAAGCGGATTTGGTTGCCTTAAAAAAACATTAATTGAATACCACAAGATTGTTTTATAATAAAAATACTTTAAAATCTCAATACAATACACCCCATTATTTAACCATTTTGATTATAATTCTCTGATTTATTTACTCATTTAATCATATTTTTAATTTAAAATTGGAGTATCTAATTGATTCAATTATTATTAATTAAAGTTAGACTAATACAAAAATAGTATTAAATAATGGTTACATTTTTATAAGTTGAAAAAAGTTAAGAAACTTTTTTGAATTAAAATGATACTTTGTTGTTCAGAAGTCTTAGCTCAATTAAACTAGCATAAAATAGTGAAATTACTACGTCTGATGTTCATGACTGGGGTTCGATCTTTGGTCACTCTACCTTGTGTGTTTGAGTTTATGATAACTTTACCATCTCATCTATGTAAAAAAAAATGCTACTTTGATTAATTAAGTTTTTTTAGTCCATTTGACTAAAATACTTTGTTGACTAAAGCTTTTAATTGCTCTATAAATTAAGATTGATGATTTTACTTTTTTTATTAGTCAATAAAGTTGACTTTGACTTGGACTACAAATAAATGACTTTATTGACTAAAGTTTTTTATTGCTCTATAAATTAAGATCGATGTAAGTCTTGTGGACTTATGTATACAACAATGGCAGCTTCAAATCCAACTATCTTAAAATTTTCAATACTCCTAATTATACTAGCATCAGAGTATAGAGAGAGCTCCAGTATTAATATTGGTAATACGATACTTGTATCGATTATCAATAGAGTACAACTACCTTTACGACCGACAAATATCACTGTTCATTGCAAATCCAAAAATGACGATCTTGGATTTCACACAATACCATTTTTAAGTTACTATCAGTTTTCATTCCGTGACAATATTTTTGAAACTACATTATTTTTCTGCAGTTTTACATGGCCTGAAGATCCTCGTCGTCATTATCTTGAAATTTTCAATGCAAAACATGACGAATGCTTTGAATGCGTTTGGCATATAAACGTAGATGGAGGTTGTTTGAACAAACATAAGTGCGGTCCTTGGAAAAGTATCGAGCCTCCAATCTCTTAAATTATTTAATTATATATCAATGTTAAAGTTGGACCTCTGTGATATGATTTTAGCATTGTAACTTAATAAAACTTTTCCCCTTAAAAAAGATTATTTTCTGTCAACTAAATATCTAGTTTTGCTTTTAAATATATACTACTAATCACTCAAATTTAAAAGTATTCAACAATGAAAAATAAGAAGGCAGCGTCTTTCTCCACCAACGACATGATGAAAAAAAAAGTCTACTTATAAAGGCATATTAGTTTGTTTTGAGAATGCATTTCCAACTGTACAAAAATTGTATTTTTCTTTTCTTTTATGTATTTGTATTATTGTACATATACAATAATTTTCACTAGTGTGAAGGGATTAACTAGTTTATCTTCTTAGAAAAAATGATGAATAATAATTAGGTTTTGTGATCTCGCGAATGAACAGTTTATGTGATTTGATATTTGTTTGTAGGGCTAATAAATATGTTTGTAGGGCTAAAATATTGAACATTTAAGTTTAGTACTTAAATTTTATTATATTTTTTGTACCCATAAATACTTTCTTGCACATAGTTTTAATCCGGCTAAAACAAAATTTGATAAATTATTATTAAACTTTTAAATTTTGAATGTTTTTTTATAGGTATAGTTAAATTATCATATAAAATTTATTTATTAAAATTTAGAAGTTTTTTAACATGATATTAAATACAAATTTTAAAAAAAATCCATAGATGATGCAAGATGGCTTAGAATTCAAGACTTAAACTCATATTTTTTTCTCTTTGTGAATACAAATATTTTCTCCATAAATATGCAGAGGTCATAATTAAAATAAGAGTGTTATCAACATTGGTACACAACGAATCAATTGAAGAAGCAAGGTACTAGTACGTACTAGGTAGTTGCCTCAAAATTGTTTCAATATACTACCCATTAAAATGTAACTTTTTGAAAAAAATTTATAAATGATCTATAAGTTATAAAGTTTCAAACCTACAATAAATTTTATAAAATTCATATTTATCATAGTATTATTCACGACTTTATACATTTGGATCTAATTAAATTTAATATCAACACAACGTTTAGGGTTCCTTTAGCAAAAATAGAAAAGTTAGGGTTGCAACAAGTGGGCCTCAGCCCAATATTACATCTTGACAAATATATAAAAAGAACACATGTTTTGTTTCGTTAGGTTTTCTATTTTTTTTGTTTTAACTCTCGTTCGGTTTTCTATTCTTTGCTGTTAAATTACTCGCTTTTGAGAGTTTGTTATTCATTCTTGACTTAATTTTTTTCCCTTGACTTATTTTCTAGTTTTGTTTTAATTATTAAAAGTTTTGTTTTGTTCCCTTAACTTATGTTTTGATCCACACGCATATGAATTCAGCCACACTAATGGAAAGGTGCGGAGGGGTTGGTCCGGAACTAGCGAACGGAATTCCGAATGTAAGTCGCTTTCGGAATTATACTTCTTATAACATGTGTGCAGTCCAGCGGAACCATTTTGAGGTAATTAAATTATTTCGATCTGTTTTAACGATAGAATTTCCCATTTAATAGATTTAATTATAATTATATAATTAAATCTTCTGCTGTTGGACTGCCAATTTTTGCAATATTGATTTAACAATATATGATATCTTCTGCTGCTGGATATACAAAACCTATAAAATAGAGTCTTCAATTTTCTAAATCAATTTTTTTACAGCCCTTTATAAGATTTTATTTGTGGAAAACCCTATAAGACTGTGAAACATTGCAACTTTCTCAATATATGAGCCTAAACTTCGAAACGGTTTGGGTGCTTTAACCAACCCAAAGGAATTAATTTGTGGAAATGATTTATTCGAATGCTTAGATCAATCATTAACTATATTCATGATTTAAAAGTTGAATGTAAAGGATGATATCATTTGGCTTTTATCATCCTGAATGCAATTCTTAGACTATAATGAAACACACTGAAAATTTTACTCGTGTGAAAGTTGGATGATGTCTTAAATGTGATATTGGTATGAATATATAAATGGATATTATTATTTGTTTCATAAATGTTCCAAGTGTTTGGATGCCCCGATGACCTTAAAGGAAACATTATGAACATTTTACACATAATGTGTAAGTTGGATTGGATAATGCCTTAATACGATTTTGGTATGATTTTTTATTCATTTACTATGAAGCTAAGACACGGACACGGGACATGACACGGACACGGAACAATTTAACAAAATAGAGGACACGGACACAACACTATATATGTTATATATTAAATAAAATAAAATAAAATAATTTATGAAGACAATTTATAAAAATTTAAAAAAGAAATACTTAATAAACTTAACAATTTTAATCAACCAAAAAAAAAGACAGATTGTATAAGTGAAAAACACTTCAAAACACCAAAATTACTTGACCTAAAACGCAATAGTATAGCATAAGATATAAATTTTTTTGATAAAAGAAGAAAAAAAAAATTATTATTATTATTATTATTATTATGTTTATCTTTTTTCTTAACAAGATTATGTTTATCTTTATGTGTCTAACTTTTTTAAATCACATTAACAATTATTTATTAGTTATTAAAGAAAAACAAAAAAGAAAGTAAATTGTAAAGAGCTATAAAAGCAAAACAACAGTCCCGAAATATAGAAAGAAAGCAAACCGACAAATTGATGCATACTGGATTTTGTGAGTTAGAAAGTGCAATCGCATTCGTTCACATGTTGGTATTTGAGGGGGTTTTAAGTTTTAACTTTTAATGTCAGTGTCGTTTTGAAGCAATTGGCTCATGGACCCGACTTGCTAACCAAACTCTGCACAACATGAAATGAATCGGCCTTCGAAATCGCTAACCGCAGTGTCCGACCATCTTCAAACAGCGTAATATCGGTGTCCCGCCCTTTCAAAAAAAAATTGAAGTCGACACCTCAAAAAGGAATCTGGTGTGGATCGTACTAGGATCGGGCCAGTGTCCGCGTCAGATCTTTGTCGGGTGCGGTGATTCGCTTGTTCCTAGCCGCGTTGGAGCTTCCAAGTTCATTTATGATTCCTTGATGACTGAAATGAGTCTATTATTTGTTCTATAATTGTTGTTTGATGCCTTTGTGACCTCAAAGTAAACGATATGAACATTTTACTCAAAATGTAAAAGTGGGATGATGCCTTAAGTGTGATATTGATATGAATATGATCTTTTAATCATAATGTAAAGTTGGGTGATATATATTGTGCCATATATAAGCGTGAAGACAGTTATAGAATGTGAATGACTACTGAGGGTGGAATATGAGCCACCATTTCATAATTGATAGCAAAGTCGCGTTGACCCGAAAAACCAATGGATATTACTTATTTGATGAATTTTTAAAGTGTCGGGATGTGTAGATGACCCTAAAACATTGTGAAAATAATACTCATTATTGATATGCATTTTTATCCATAATGTAAGCAATGATATCTGCTGTTCTTTTATGATTATGAGTACTATTGACTATGAATAGCCATTGTGACTTGGAATCATTTTGATCGAAAGATGGACATAATTTGTTGCATATTTTTGTAAAGGGTGAAATGTCTTGATAACCCCAAGATGACGCCTTAATATAAGTTGGATGGTGTTTAAATATTATTTTGATATTAATTTAAATTCATTATTGTTAGGGATGTTATCTATTTTGCAACAACTATATGAAGTGGTTGTCAAAATGCTTGCAATAATATGAAGTTTGTGTTTGTGTTAGATCAACCTATTTATTGTGTTGATATACTTGATACTTATGTCGTATATATGATGGCTTAGAGGTTGAAGACCTTTACTACCAGGACATATAGTTGTCCCATGAAAATGAGGATATTGAGAAGGATGACACCTAAAAGGATTGCAGGTTTTGTATCGATGTCTAACAAAATATCAACTTCTTGTAGAGGGAAATACACAAATTGTTTTGAAAACAACTGTCATGATTTTGCATGTATCTAACCATTGATGATAGGTTCTTGAATGGTGAAAGGTCTAATGTCTTTGTGTCTCGAACAGTATTCTCATATAATATAACTATAGATGATCCAAGCATGTGAGAAAAATACCATATTATCACTTTCAATGTTTGCGGGAATTCAGTTTTTCTTTTAATGTGGCTTAAATTGTTTTGCAATTGCCCAAATTTGTGCCTGTTGTCTGTGGTTGAATATGTCAATATGTGTTTTACTTGATATTTAATCTAATAACGTTGTCCCTCTTTTATCATTTAAGTTTATTACTTCAAAGCTTTATTGTTTATAATTTTGAAGTGGGCTTATTTAGCTACACTTTGTGTTATCCAAACTATTGAACATATGATCATTTTACGTTAATCTTTTCGACTAATGATCGAAAAGACTTTTCTTGTTGAAGCTACAAGTGGTAACATCGACATGGGATTTACATTCAAAGTAGTATGTCTGAGTTTTGAAGGGTAGATTGATGCTTTGGTTGCAGAAAACGAATTAGGGTAACAATAATGATTCCAGGGAACTCTCTCAAGGAGATAAACCCAAATAACAAAGTTAATTTGTTCACAATTCATGCTTTAAGGCTGAAAGTGAATCTAGGAACAATTTTTCTTAAATTATATTTATGCTATCTCTGAGATTAATGCTGCTTTTTTACAAGTATGGTGTAGAACCAGCTGAAAGTGCAGTTATGAATGGATGAAAGGCGTGTCATTTTATGACCTCTTTATTTTGATAACACATCACAAAATAATGATGTATATTTTTTTATAATGAATGCTTTGAAGATTTTAAAGGAAACAACATTATAAACTTCTTATTAATTATGTAAAAAGCTAGGTGATGCCATTAAATTTTAATATAACATTTTACTTCAAATGTAACGTATGATTGTGCTTTTACAACTTTGAATGCCATTTTACATAATGCAAACCCTCCTACGACGCTTCCATGGGCTTCAATGAAGGAGACCATAAAGACGATGAGAATCTCCGTTAAATTCTTTGTGCTAATTTTAGTATCATATGAAAGTTCTTGAAATTGTTATTTGATTAGCTTGGGTGATATATGTAACTTTTCCTCGTTTGATTTCGTCACTCAAATTTAAGATCAAGGTTTGTGCTATATCTTTTTAATCAAAATGTCAAAATTGTCTGCATAGCTTGTACATGAAGATAGATGCGGAGCTCATGAGAATGTATTTTATAAAACATAAGTTCTGTATATTTACTTTTTTTTGCTTTTAGCGTAGGTGTTTGGAGTAGAACCAGCTGAAAAATAAGTCTTGTATATTTACTGTTTTGTCTTCGGTCCTCTATTGTTATTTTGGTGTGTTTTAAGTATTGTGTTCTATTGTTGTATGCATTGAAGAATATAATTTAGTAATATTTAATCAATGTTTCACATTAAATAGATGTACCTTATTACATATGTGATGAATAAGAGAATTGGAACCAATCCAACTTGGATTAGAGACAATGAAAGCATTGTGCATAAACTTGTGCAGAGATGTAATCAATTTGGACAGGACCTGCATCTACAAAGTTAATATTGTTGGTATGTCTATTTCAATTTGTTCAATATAGTATAGCTCCAGATTCCTTGAATAAGTAATGACTAGGACATGGAACAAAAACTAATTGGTAAATAGGATATGTTGACATGGAATGAAAACTAATTGGTAAACAAGATATGTTGACATGCTCTATAAATAAGCACAATTGGTGTATGGATACATAAGCATATGATTATATGGTTGTTGTATGATGAGAGTTATAAGTTATGCTATAATATGCTCTGGATGCTCTAAGTCTAATTATTTATTGAAATGTATCTAAATATGTTGATTACAAAGTGGGGATGCTATATCCTTCAATTTTTTGATTAAATTATTTTGTTGCACCATTTTGTTATTTATTTAGTTATCATAAATCCAATTATGTTATGATTGCTATTAAGTTTTCAAACACACAAAATTTACAATGCTAGTGGTCACTGTGCTTTGTTTCCTAGTGGATGGAAGCTTGTGTTTACTTTTAGGAGGAATGTGAGTTGTGCTTCTGTGGTTTGTTGTTGTTACATCAGGTTTTCTCTATTTCTCATTGCCTGCAAATATCTTTTTTCTAATGCCTTTTATTCGTTATTAATTATATGAGTTTAATGACAAATTATTTTGAGCTATGCATTTGCCTTTTTCTCTTTTGATTCTTTGTTGTGGTATGCGTGGTTGGCACTTACGAACTAGAAAGAGTTGTGCAATGCTTCTGTGTTTAAAGAATTGGATAGTGAAGAACTGTGTTAATTGACTAAATAAACTATGATAGATGTTGGATGTCTCCGTGTTCATGTCTTCTCTTCTGAATTGTTTAGTTTTCTTTTCCGTTTAAAATTTGGCTTGGTTGTGAAAGAAAAAATCATTTCTCTCAACTACATCAAGGTATTTTTTTTGTCCCCTTAGTTAGGCCATTCTATAGTTTTAAAGAGTTTAAATTAAATTATGTTGAAAAGTATGAACTTGAAATGATAAACTTGTTCAACTGAAAATGAAATCTATTATATGTGTTAAGTTTAGTTTATAAGTAGATGTTAATTTAATATCAGACATGAAAAGTATGGTGAAAGACACACCTAAGATACCAAGTTAAGGAGCGAGATTAGGTTGGTGCTTTTTTTGCGTTTAAAAAATGCTTTTCGGGGCAACAATAAATTAATATAAATCTTCAACTTAAATAAAAGAACCTAATAAAGATTTCATAAAATAGGCTTGTAGAACAGGTTATTAGGCTCATATTATTAACCTTTTTTGCGTTTATAGAGTGTTTACGTATTATGAATATGGAGCTCATATTCTTAATGCAATTTCAGGGTCATCTAGTTGTCATTGTCGAATCATCGTATCACTAACAAGAAGTAATTAGGCTCATATTATTAACAGAAGAGTTGTCGCACAGGTTAAGTTTCTTATGAGACTCTTTGATTATGTGATTAAATTGCAACTATGAAGCTATGCTCATATTTTAACTTGCCATGATCACCCTGCCCACTTTGTTGTTTGACCTACTAAATTTATTATGGTTCCCTTAAGCACATTCAGTTATACAATTCATTTATTTATGTGTGTGGATATCTTGCATGATATATATTACAGAGTGATCAGATCATTCTCAAAATTCTTCAATCTAGAAAATCCATAAAATAATGAAATTGTGTGCAAGTTCATGCACAAGCTTGTTGCTTGGGATCAAAGGTAGGGGCAGGGAAAGTCTCTAAGCACATATATTTAAGATTTGTGATGGTTATTGTATTTTGTTGTAAAATTTGTATTTGTTTATCTCTAAGGAACAATACAATGTTGAACTCTTCTATTGTTATGGTTTCATATGTTTTCTGCTATAGGTGTATGGTGCAAAACCAGCTTGAAACATAGTTCTGCAAATTTGTTTTGTGTATGCAATCTTCGAATGCTATTTGAGTTCACAAATATTGGTTCTATTGTTGTATGCATTAAAGATTAGAATTTAGAAGAATGGTTTCTTATAGAAGGACAGATTTCTAAGGCAGACCTTAAATTAATTCTATGGCCATAATTGAAAGTGATCCAATGTTTTTGAAAATTGTTGGTGCTTTAGATGAAATTATAAGCATACATTATATAGCTTTTGATTCAAGTTATTACAGATAACGATCTTTTATGCAGAGTTGCATGAATCATTATTCAAGTTTCATTTCTAAAAGTTTTATGAAATCCTTGTGGTCTGCATACATTAAGTCTTGCATTGAATAAAAGAGGTGTTGTGAAGTAAACATTGGTGACCTCATTTTAGAGAAGTGTGCGAAATAAATTAGATTATTCTCTTATGAGAATGGTGAGTGAGCTAGGTCTCCTCTTTGAGTTATCTGAATAGAAGAACGTTAGGCTATTATGTTTGAATATATCACTTGGTTACATTTTTTTTTCCTTATGAAGCAATTCATCTGCACCACATCTATTATCATGACTTTCAGATGATTCAAATGCTATTTAAAGTGTTCTTCACAATGGATGGTGATTAGAAGAATGAAACTAACTATTTTAATTAGAGGGTGATAACGAGACCTAAGGATTGAAATATTTATTTGTGAATGATGATGTGTTACAAAACCATATATATTCTCGATTAGATGGAATTTAATTATATAGTGCCTATTTAATATTTATAATATGAATGTATACAACTCTCTCCCTTGCCATATAGGAAGAAGTTGGTTCAATGCAAATAGATATTTTTGGTAAATATAATGCATATGAGAATGTGAATCGATACAAAGCTTGATTGGTGGCAAAAGGATTCATCCAATCTTATGGAGTGAACTATGAATGACTTTCACACTTATGGTAAAGTTGAACTCTATGTGTACTCTTTTTTTTTGTTACCATGATATAGGTGTGAAGTTTTTACCGTCGTTAGTAATGATTAATTTCCATCGAATAACTTTTGGGGCACACAAGGTGGGGATGTACATCCTTTATTTGGTCGTAAACTCAAACCTTACTCTTACGGTTACACCCCAACTAAATATAAAAAAAAAATTATTAAATTGTGAACCTTATTACATGATAATGTCACTTGGACTTGAAACATTGAAAATTTTCAATGAGTTATGTAAATTATGAGACTGAGGAGTGCTAGCACTCCTCTTATAAGATTACTATATATAGAGTCTCATCAAGCAGTTCCAAAGAGTTTAGTTTAATAGACCAATATGATTGGTTAAGTAGCAGGGCTTTTATCAATGTCAAACTTCAATTTCATATTCATTATCTTACATAGATGACTTAATTATTAGATGCAATGCCTTTATGAAAATTGAAGGATTGAAAAATGTGCTTGCCTACATAATTTGAAGCCAAAGATTTAAGCTAGTCAAGGTTTTTTTGAAATTAAAGTAATCATATACAAATATGAAATATACTTGTCTCAGAAAAATATACTATAGTGATTCTTGTAGAATTGCAAGTTCATATTCACCATGAACTTACATGCAAAACATCATTAAAAAAATTAACCCTAATTGAATTCAAATAAAATGTTAATAAACATATCTCAATATATCTCGACAAACTTCAAAATCATATCCTTTGCAAAATATTTGATGCATTTGCCACTAAACTACATCGATCAATTTGATATAATTTGGTAACCAACATATAATCAATGTGTACTTAATTTCCTTCAAATCTCACTTAATTAGTAGCATTGTTCACCTCAATTGCATATGACTTATTAGTAGCATTGTTAACTCTAATTGCATAGGGTTTATTCATGTTTTTTTGTTACTTATGACTTAGATTAAAATGCAAAAGTTTTTTTTTTTATTTTCGATTGAATATGTTTTTGATCCCTGTAAACATTTGAAACTTCTACTTTAATTTTTTTTGGTGAACTGAAACTTCTACTTTTAATCCTTTTAAAAAAAATTCACAAATTTAGTCCATGGAAAATTATCTAACATGACTTTTGCTTAAACTTATATAAAAATGAATTAATGAATTTTTGAAGTGTTTGCGCTTAAAATTCAATATTTAATTTATCATTTATTAAAAAAAAAATTAATTTTTGTGAAAGTGATTTTTATAATATTATAAAGTATGGTTTTGAAAATAATTTGATAAAAGTGTTGAAATTATGATCTATCTAATACATATTTGATGCTAGTGAATGATAGTCATCTATAAGCAAATTAAAGTTAATCTTGTGGTATATGTCTACAACATGAGATATAAACTTATATCTAAGTCATTATAAGTAAGGCTTATATGTGTCCATATTCTACTTAATCATATTAACACTCAAATTCTATTACATGCTAGATGTCTCATAACACATAACTTGTATTCAAATTTAAGTTGATCAATCCTAGATATAAACATATTTTCATAAAAACATAAGAGTTAAAGATGACAATCACTACAAATCATATCACATAAATGCATCAAATATTATAGGCTTAGTTACAGTTTTGGTCCCCTATTTTGAGTCATTTCACTGTTTTGGTCCCCCTATTTTCAAATCATACAGTTTTGGTCCCCTTATCATATTTTTATACTTAAAAATGGTGATTTAACATATTTTAAATGTTGTGGCATATGATATGATGATGTAGATTTATCAAGGTGGATTAATTGTTTATTTTTTATTAATTCAATTACAAAAAATGAATAACTTCTTAAATTAAAATCTAAGTTTTTAACAAACTTTCTTGTAGTTTCATAACTTCTGATTATTGAATATCATTGAATTGTATGTCACATCATTTAAAATATGTTAAATCGCCTTTTTAAGTATAAAATTATGACAGAGGACCAAAACTGTATAATTTGAAAATAGGGGGACCAAAACTGTGAATAACTGAAAATAGGGGGACCAAAACTATAATTAAGCCAAAATAAACTTCGCATAATTCTAACTACAAATGTTTAGCTCAAAATGATCATAACAAAAAAAAATGACAAGCAAGCAAGATAGACTTACACATTACAAAGTAAGAAATGTAAATCTACAGACACTATCGCGCCTCTCATTATCAGAGATGCAACTTGCAACTTGGTTTCTCTAGTAGCGCAACAGCTCTAGCCTTTCTTCAATTCTTCAATATTTCCAAGCCACATTCTTGGAGTTTTGATCCTATATTTATAGACTTTTTCATCGGATCATGGACAAACCCTAGTATGTATAAGATCAGCCCAAAGAATAAAGCATATTCTCCCAAAATGGATAAGTACTAGGATAGTACAATAGTACATGGGAGAAGCCAATCTGTCATGCCAGTTGTTGGCACAAAAATTCTTTTTGTCTTGTACGTGTGGTGCTGATAAGTGCCAAAAAGTAGTTATATTTCACATTTAAATAGGACATTTGTTAACTTATTTTGTAAGTTATTTGTATATAAAGTCCCCAAGATCTTGTATATATTTGTTTAGTGATCTTTTGTCTTATGTTATCTAAAATTAAGCTTATTTTGATAGGTTTTAATGCTTAGAGAGAATTGTTGATAAAGTGGAGCCTTTTGCAATTTTAGGTGCTCGCTAGAGCTCGCCCAGCGAGCATCAGCGAGGAGCTCATGAGTCATCATAGTCCACGTGTCAGCAAACCCATTGGTGAAGGAAGCTTAGCTCGTCCAGCGAGCATGATAGAGCAGCTTATATAAATAGATTTTTGAAAACAGAAAATTATATTTTATTCACTTGTTTTTAGATCTAAAATACAGAGAACGCATGAGTCATAGTTTGAGGAGCTTGAAGGTGGATTCATATAACTTGAGACATCAAGTGTTGATGTTCATCTAAACCTCTTGACAATGGGTAACTAAACCTCTTTTTTTGGGATTAGATGTAATTTGTTCATGACTATGTTTCTATTTTGATCATATAATATATCTGCTTTAGATTATTCATCAATATTAGTGTTATCCTTGATTTTCATGTTATAATTCAAGATTTGAATGATATAGACATATGTTGTTTGAATCAAAGATTTAGGATAATACTTGTTAAAACTCTAAACTCTAGACATAGATTTAGGTTTTAATATTCACACTTAGTATCGAAAACTTAATGCTATTGGATTGGTTGAATCGTCTGAGACATCAGAATTCAAGTAATTCAATATAGTCGTTGTATTGATTGATCATCCGAGACATCAGAGGTTAATAGGTATAAACTGAAGGTACGAAAAACACAAGAAGGGGGGGTTGAATTGTGTTTTGGATAGTTTAAAAACTTCTTCTAAGTTCTTTCGAACTTATCAGATTTAGCAGCGGATAACACAATAGAGAAGAGTAGAGAGAGAGAAAAGACACAAGCAATTTATACTGGTTCCTCTCACAAGTTGAGAGTAGTCCAGTCCCCTTGCACTTCCAAGGGAGTTCACTAAAAACACTTTTGTTACACTTGCTCAAACTCACTAGTAAGAGACTTCCACAATGCTCAAGTATTCTAACAAGAGACTTCCTAAACTAGATGATAAATATATTGTTTTTGAGTACCTTTGAGTACTTGATAAGAATCAAATACTCAAGGCAAATTACAACACTAAACATAAGAACTACACTTAAGATTCTAACGAAAGCTAAGTGATAAAGCAAGACTGTTTGTTATCAGAAGCGCTGTTTGCTCTCTTGTGAATATGATCAGTTTGCAAGTTGTAATCCACACTCTCCTATGTCTTCGAGGTCTCTATATATATATGACAAGATAGAGACGTTGCTAATTTGACCGTTGTCAAGCTGTTTTGTTTGCTGAAGCAGTTCCTAGGTGGTCACATGTGATTAAGCTCAACAAGGAAACTTGTTGACTTCACTTTGCAGGTTAAGGCTTTGTGTGTGTCCAAATGAGGTAATGCGAAAGTGACTAATGCACATATTATCTTCCCAAGATAATATTACAACGTGCTTTGATTTTCCTTCACACATATTTGAATTTGACCGTTGTTAATCCCTAAGCCAACATGTGATTCCCTTTCATGAAACTTCCAGCACACGACTGATCTCAGAAGTCTGTATTCCCAATACAGCTTCTGGTGTTGTGTTCTTCTGATGACATATGCTTCTGATGATCATCCTTCTGATAGATCATCAGACTTCGCATTGGTGCTTCTGATCAGAACTTGTGTTACAGCTTCTGATCACCATCAGAACTTCTAAGTTGAAGTGTATGAAGACTTTTCACTAATGTTCCTGCACACTTAGATTAAATATTAGAATACCCTATTGTTCATTAATACTTTGTTATCATCAAAACTTAAGCAGACAATTGTCAGAACCACTTTTGTTCCAACAATCTCCCCCTTTTTGATGATGACAAACTAAGTATTAATTTACAATGGTTGTTGAATTAATTTATCAAGTTTCAAAACAGGTTTATGAGTTTTGCACACTCCCCCTGAGTTAAACATTGATTAATTAAATTCAGTTTAAGATTATATTTTAAATTTGAACTAATTTTCACATATTTGACTCTTGGGAAAAGAGTTTTGCAAGCTCTCCCCCTAAGTCTGATACTTCTAGAAAAATTGCACTTTTTCTTGAGATATCATATGTTCAATTCTTTCAAGTTTAACATATATTCCCCACAATAAAAACGTTTGCGTAAGGCATAAACTTAAATGTAATGACAGTTTCAGTAAAGTGCATTTAAGTTCTTCAGTCAAATTAATTCCTCATTCTCCCCCTTTTGTCATCAACAAAAAAACATTTACGTGAAAGAAAGAGAGAAGGAAGAACAGTCAACGCAAACTATTGGTCAGTGAAAGCGGTGTGTATCGAAAAACATCACATATTGTTCTATAAACACCAATGACCATGAAGAACCCATATTCCTTGCAAGAAAAACATTTTCAGAGTAGCAATGAATAAGGAAACTAGAATCTTTTTGGATACAGCATCTGAGAGTGCAAAGAGGAATCCAGTTGATAGAAAATCAACAGAAGCCAATCGTGAAGATGGCAAGACTACATCAGTGGAATCAACTGCACGCTCAAAAGCTAAGGAGAGGAAGCCAAAGGATGATAAAGGGCTTAGTCTTGTCTTGGAAGGAGATAGGCTTATAATTAAGGAGGAGATTGTAGGATCAAATTTCTATTCTGAATAGAAATTTCTATTCTGTACTTTTGTAATAAACATGTTTGAAAAAAAAACATTTTTGGAATAAAAATGATCCATACTCAACCTTTATTATTTACCTATGTACCCGCTTTAGTTTTCGTTAAAAACTTGGTATAAAGTGAAATAAATGCAGTCAAAGAAAGAGTTTCAAAGAGATAAGGTCAAGAATTGGTTACAACTATGTCATAAATGACACTGTTGACCAGGACTGACTCAAGTAAAAACAAAACTCTATAAAAACGTTTCCCATATCATGTGTCTCAACACTTCCATATTTTCATTAAGGTAGGAAAATGGATAAGGATAGAAGAGATATCAATGGAAAGAAGTTGGCAGAGAAGAAGAAAGCTAAGAAACCACCAAGTCCAAGACCAGTAAATGGTAAAGGAAAGGGTGGAGCATCTTCATCTAGGCCACTCAGAAGAAGTTGTAGAGTTCGTTCAAAGATAAAACCGTCAGAACCAATCACTATCTGTTCCTCAACAGATTCAGATGAGATTGATTCTGATTATGCAGAATTTTTGAGGACATATGATCCTATAGCTGCTGAAGGCTCATCATCCGCTTCAGACTCAACAAGCATAGATCCTGATTATGCAAGGTTTCTGGAGACTTATGTTCCTCCAGAAGAACCCTCTTCATCTGAAGGATCGGCCGTGTCTGAATTAGATTCTAAGTAGTAGCTTTTAGAATTCTTATGTACTCTAAATTCTACTGTTTGCAATAAAAAGTTATCTTTGATTCGTACTTTAGATACTTCTGGCTTTATAATGCATATAAAACAAATAACTAAACAGACCAAGCAATTAACACACATGCATCTAAAAGAAACAGCATTCAGTTTTAACACGACCAAGAAGTATCAATCAAAACACGCAAAAAACATATCCAAATACGTAATTAAGTGCATAGAAATCCTAGGTTGGGTAGGAGATGAGAGAAGGGTTAGGTATGTTTGTTCTGCAAGATGTCTAGATTGGCCTTCAAGGATTGATTCATGTTAGAGATTTCAGCACCTTGGGCATCCTGTTTTGCTTCCAATGCAGCGAACCTTTGCTCCTGTCTAGCTTCCATAGCTGCAATCTTTTCATCAACAGAAGTATCTTGACCACCTTCTGACTGAATCACTTCTGCTGATCTGGCAGCTTCTGCTAACCTCTCTTCTGCTAATCTCGCTTCTGCCAGTCTGTCCTCTTCTGCTATCCTAGCTTCTGCTGTCAGCTTAGCTTCTAACTCAGCAGCACGCCTTTCAGCCTCTTCAAGTCTTTCTTTTTCAATCTCTTCATGAGATTTGTCTGTTATCAACAGCACTTGACTTGTTGAAGCAACACTTTCTTTCTCCAATTCCTCTAGCTTTCTTTTCTTGGCTAGCACAAGCTTTCTGATAGTCCTTCTTGAAATAGCTTGTACAACCTTGGTCACACATTCAGACAGCTCCTCCATCTTCCAAGCAACTTGATCAGGAACAATTTTCATCTTGGAAGCAAAGAATTCTACCTTGTAACCATCATTGTGAATAAGTTCTGTTAACTGATCATAAAATGAAACTGATGGTTCAACTGAGAAATCATTGATTCTATCAATCAATGCCTCATAAGGTAGGGCTTGGTGAAAGATGAGGTCATGAATGTTTGGTTCAGTGGGAGGTTGAGGGATTTCTAAAGCAAGTGGTTCAGCATGATTTTTGGCAAACTTAGAGATCATCGGAAGAGTTGATGAAGATGATGAAGATTCTGAGGATTCTGACTCAGATGATGATGAGTCAGAAGACACATTGTGAATGACTGGAGGTTGAAGTGTTTGTGGGATGGGTTCAGTTGTTTGTGAAATTGTTTCATCAGCAACAACTTCTTGAACATTGTCCACAACATGTTCACTCACTGGTTCATCAACAACTTTTTCTAGTTGATTAGTTTCTTCAGGTTCAGTGATAAGTGGATGAGTTATTACTGGCTCAGGATCAAGGCATGTATCTTTTGGAGACACAGGTGTTTCATCAGTAAAGTTGAATGGTTTTGCTACCAGAGTATCAGAATTTACAGGTTGTGTGAATGGTGGTGATTGATTTTGTGGAGGTGAATGAGGGGTCTGATAATCTGATTCAGGGGTAACTGTGATGACAGGAGACTGATCAACAGCTTGTTCAGGAATGACAGAAGCATCTGCTACATTCAATGGTTGGACAACAAAGGGTGAGTTGTTTAACAGTGTTCTGATTGGTAGAGTATCATCTGGTGATGAGTCATGAATGGTTTCACCAGGTTGAGGATTTGGCTCAGCATAGTCAGACTCAACAGGTATCTCAATTAAGGTTTCTACCCTAGGATTCAGGTTATCAGATACATCATGATCAGCAACAGACTTATTATAAATGAGATTAGAAGGTGTACCTGATGTGATTCCTTCAGTTCTTCTCCTTTGATTTAGAGGGCTTTCCTCATCTGTTGATTCATCACTGCTGGGTTGCAGAATTAGCTTAGGAATCCTCTTTCCTTCTTTCCTTGATAGCATCTCTGCAGCCTTTCTCTTGTGCTCAGCAGCTTCTCTAGCCTTTGCTTCATTCTCTTGCTCAGAGGCAAGACGAATTGTTCTACCAGACCTTAATGTCCTATCTTCCACAATAGGTTCTTCATCAACAAGCTTCTTTCCTCTTCTTTGTTGAGGTTTGGCAGCAGGCTTGTTTTCTTTCACCACCCTTTTTCTTTTCCTCTTCATACCAACACCAGCTTTTTCACAAGCTTCTTCAAAAACTTCTTTTGAAGGAATTTCATCTCTGGCAATGTAAACTCCATGTGCAGCAGCATCTAGAATCATAGCTTGAATCACATGCTCAGCATCAGCCTCAGAGATCATTGGAAAGTCATCATTATAGATGAAAGAATTTTTGCTTTGAATCAGGGGCTGAGCTGGATGAATTAATGCAGTGCTCTCAACCAGTTTCTTGTGACTCAAGGTTAACTCATTGATTACCTTCTTTTCAACTGTGTAAGGTGCGCTCAGAATTTGAGCATACTCAGAATCAATTTGTTTAATCATTTCTAAGAACTTACTTTGATGAAAGAGTTCAGACAGCAGTCTTGGATGATGTACTGCTCTTCTGTTCTTTGTTTTGCTCTTCTTAATTGCATCACACAAATGCTCAAACAAACAACCAGCAAGGTCTACCTTCTGACCAGTTACAATAGCATAGAGAAACGAGACACTGTCAAGAGACATGTACTCTACACCACCTTCTCTCGTCCAGATTGAGCAAATAAGAACATGATAAACAATGTTGTACAAGGAAAGAAGTTGAGCAGAAGTAGGCTTTGTGCCTTTTCCTTTCTTCTCGTACCAATCATTCAGTTTAACAGGATCAAAAAGCAGTTCCATCATCTCTTTTGGAAACTTAGTTCCTTTCTCAGCAACTTTTGGAGTGAAAATTTTCCCTTCCATACCAGTGTTGAGTATCTTAGCTATGTGTTCAGGTCTTATAGCCATATACGTTCCAAGTATCACTGACCTTATTTCTTTTCCAACATAGGGTCTCAGACCCATTTCTTCTCTGGTTTTTCCTTCTAGGTCAGGATTGTCTCTTATCATAGCATCAACCTCTTCTTGAGCTATTACATCATCGTACACTTGTGCCTTCATCCAAAATAGCGTACATAGATCCTTGTAGATGATTCCGTTGAGAATTTCAAAGTATCTGTCCCATCCTTGCGCAGAGAAGAACGATTTCACATCAAACCCATTTATCTCTAGGCTTTCGAAATCGACCAACTTCTCAGTAGTTAGGGTTAGATCTTTTTCTGGAAAACTTAACACATTCCCAGTGTCTTCTAGAAAACGATCAGTCTCCTTGAAGATGTTGACAAGAGGAGGAAGCGATTCGGAATCCATGGTTGTGGGTTAGGGTTACTGGGAAAGCTAAGGGTTTTTGAGGAAGAAAGAAATTTTTCTGAGGTTTTGAGAGAGAATGAAAATGCGTGTAGGTTGTAAAGTGTTTGTGTGAGAGTGTAAAGTGCTTTTAGAAAACCAAAGGTTTTTGAAAACCGTAAAACGAGGTACACACAAAAAGGGGGGGAAAAAGATAATTAACTTTATGCATTGATAACCGCACTTAATCATCATAAACTGTCTTCCCCATCAAATCACATAGAGACACGTGCATTAGAGACTATTTTAATAACTGATGTGTTAGTGGGTGTCAGTTGAAAAGAAAGAGGTTACAACCTTTACCACTTCCGTGTCAGAACCATACATTAGCTTCTGAGTTATATCAGAAGCACTTGTCATCAGAAGTCTTTATCAGAGGCTTCTGACATCAATCTCTTCTGATCAATCTCAGAAGCTTCATCATTCTAGAACCAAACTTAATCAGAAGCAAGGACCATGTTCAGATTTTTCTTTATGAAATCAAATCTTTCAATTGTTAAAGGTTTTGTAAATATGTCAGCCCATTGATTTTCAGTCTCAACAAACTTAATATCAATGACACCTTTCTGAACATAGTCTCTTATAAAGTGATGTTTTATTTCAATATGTTTTGCCCTTGAATGTAGAATCGGATTTTTGGAAAGATGTATGGCTGCAGTATTATCACAGTACAAAGGTATACTGTGACTGCTAATTTGATAGTCTTCTAATTGATATTTCATCCATAGTAGTTGTGTGCAACATTTAGCAACTGATATGTATTCTGCTTCTGCTGTAGACAATGCTATGGTATATTGTCTTTTACTACCCCAGGAGACAAGGTTTTCACCAACAAATTGACAAATACCACTTGTGGATTTTCTTTCTAATTTGTCTCCTGTGTAGTCAGCATCACAGAATCCATTGAGTTGATAATTGTTGGATTTCTGATAAAGTAATCCAAGATTTGTTATTCCTTTTAAATATCTAAAGATTCTCTTCACAGCAGTGAGATGAGATTCTCTAGGATCTGATTGAAATCTCGCACACAAGCATACTGAGTACAGAATATCAGGTCTAGATGCAGTTAGATAGAGAAGTGAACCAATCATACCTCTGTATTGCTTCTGGTCAACTTTTCCATCAGAGACATCCAAGCTTAGACTTGATGTGGGATGCATTGGAGTGTTCATTGGTTTGCATTCTTCCAAATTGAATTTCTTCAGAAGTTCCTTAGTATACTTGGATTGATGGATATAGGTGCCATTCTCCTTTTGATTCACTTGAATACCAAGAAAGAACTTTAGTTCTCCCATCATGCTCATTTCAAATCCATCCTGCATAAGCTTAGAAAAACTCTTGCACAAGGTAGCATTAGTTGAACCAAAAATTATATCATCAACATAAATTTGGATGATCAAAATGTCTTTCTTTAATGTTTTTCTAAACAAGGTATTGTCAACTTTTCCTTTTTCAAATCCATTTTCAACTAAGAAATTACTTAGTCTATCATACCAAGCTCTGGGAGCTTGTTTGAGACCATATAGTGATTTCTTTAGTCTAAAGACATGTTCAGGAAATTGTATATTTTCAAAACCAGGAGGTTGTTTGACATATACTTCTTCAGTTATGAAACCATTAAGAAAGGCACTTTTAACATCCATTTGAAATAGTTTTATATTATGATTAACTGCATAGGATAGAAGTAACCTTATTGCTTCCAGTCTTGCAACTGGAGCAAAAGTTTCTGTATAGTCAATTCCTTCTTGCTGACTGTACCCTTGTGCAACAAGTCTAGCCTTGTTCCTACTTACTTCTCCTTGTTCATTTAATTTGTTTCTGAAGACCCACTTTGTTCCAATGATGTTTTTCCCTTTAGGCTTCGGAACCAGATTCCAGACATCATTCCTTTCAAACTGATTCAGTTCTTCTTGCATGGCTAGAATCCATGAATCATCTTTTAGAGCTTCATCAATAGTTTTTGGTTCAATAAGAGATATTAGACCAAACAGGGATTCTTCATTTCTAAAGCTTGATCTTGTTTTCCTTGGACTATCCTTGTTACCAAGGATTAGTTCTTCTGGATGAGAAGATTTATATTTGAAGGATCTCTTGGGAACTTCTTCAGAATCAGACTCAGCTTCATCTGTCTGCACTTCTGGGTGAATATCAGAAGCATTGTTCTCAGAAGCAGTTGTTACATCAGAAGCAATTGCAGATTCTGACATAGTAGCAAGTTCTTGTTCTGTTCTGTCTGTTCTTCTAACCACTTCTGGGAATTCATCATCTGATTCTTCACTACCTGCATGTTCTTTAACAGGCTCTGACTTTTTGTTGTCAGGCTCTTTGTCATCAAATCTAACATGTATAGATTCTTCAACTGTTTTAGTTTCAGAATTATACACTCTGTATGACTTGGAGCGTTCAGAGTATCCAATAAAGATACCCTTAAATGCTTTAGAGTCAAATTTCTTTAGATGGAGCTTATTATTCAGAATGTAACAAGTACAACCAAATTGATGAAAATAAGAGAGATTTGGTTTTCTTCCTTTAAACAATTCATATGCAGTTTTATTCAACTTAGGTCTGATGTAGATCCTATTTTGAATATAACATGCAGTGTTTACAGCTTCTGCCCAAAAATATTTAGCCAAGTTAGTTTCTTGCATCATGGTTCTTGCCATTTCTTGTAGAGATCTGTTCTTTCTCTCTACAACTCCATTTTGCTGTGGAGTTCTAGGAGATGAGAACTCATGGAGAATTCCATGCTCATTACAAAAAAGTTCAAAAGGTTCGTTTTCGAATTCACCACCATGATCACTTCTAACTTTGATAATTTTTAAAACCTTTTCATTTTGTATTTGAAGGCAGAAGGTGCTAAACACTTCATATGTCTCATCCTTTGTTCTTAGGAACTTTACCCAAGTCCATCTACTGTAATCATCAACAATGACTAATCCATATTTCTTTCCATTTATTGAGGCTGTGCTAACAGGCCCAAATAAATCTATATGAAGTAATTCTAGTGGTTTTGAGGTAGAGACAAAGTTTTTAGTTTTGAAAGAGCTTTTGAAAATCTTGCCCTTCTGACATGCTCCACAAAGAGATTCTGAGTGATATTTAATTTCAGGCAGGCCTCTTACAAGGTTGTCCTTGCTAAGTTTAGAAATTAATCTCCAATTAGCATGACCAAGTTTCTTGTGCCAGACCCATTTTTCATCACTCACAGTCAGAAGGCATAACACATTTTGCTCTATTAATTCAAAGATATTTATTTTATACATATTGCCTTGTCTCTTTCCTCTAAACACAGTGGATTTATCAGATGCTTTGCTTACAGTACATGCATTCTTATTGAACATTACTTCATATCCACTGTCACATAATTGGCTTATGCTCAGAAGATTATGAAACAGTCCATCTACAAAAAGTACATCAGAAATAGAGGCAGAGGAGTTACCAACTGTACCAATACCAACTATCTTTCCTTTTTGGTTCCCACCAAACCCTACACTCCCTCCCTCTTTGGGAGTCAGGGTGAGGAACATATCCTTCTCGCCCGTCATATGATGCGAACACCCACTGTCCAAGTACCAGGTACTTGGCTTCTTGTTTCTTAGTGTGCAAACCTGAAAGACAAACAAACTCAGATTTTGGTACCCACAACTTGTTGGGTCCGTTTGGGTTAGTGTAGGCTTTCTTGAAGTATGACTTTTTGAAAGTCCTTTTTGGTTCATACTTCTTCTTGCCTGAGTTTGTAGTTGGCTGAGCAAACCTAGCTTTAGAGGTGCTAGCTTCTGATAATCTCAGAACCTTAGTTGCCTTAGGTTCTGGTCTCTTTAGAATTCTGACCTCAGATGCTTCTGCTTTGAATAAGTGCTGGTCTTAGCTTCTGAAGTTCTCACTTCTGAAACTTTAGACTTGCCTTTATTCAAGGCTTTGGTTTGATCAACCTTCTCAACTCTACCGGTAGCTGGTGTAAAAGTGGAATACAAATGAGGTGGAGTTCTGCTAATGCAGACTGATGAACTTGGTTGTCCTTTATCATCAGAAGCAGAATAACCAAGTCCTTCACCTTTGTTCTTTGTAGTGCTATAGATCATGGAAGCCACTTTACTCTTATCGACATTTTGATTAACAAATTCATGCAATGCAACTTCATGCACGTCATGAAATTTGCTGCAAGAGACACAACCACTTTCAAGCTCTTGTATTTTTAAAACAGATTTATCATATTGAGCTTGAAGTTGATCAAATCTCTTAACAAGCAAGCCAACATCATTTTTCAAACTCTTGACACTTTTAACTTTGCTTATGTATTGCCTCATTGTGTCTCTAAGAGCAGGTAATAGCTTTTCATGAGGAATATTAGAAGTTACCTCATCAATGTCATCTGTTTCTGATTCATCTCCAGAGTCATTATCATTGTCAGAAGCAGTTGTAGCCATCAATGCCAGATTTGCTTCTTCATCATCTGCTTCATCATCTGACAATTTATCCAGATCCTCAAACGTAGCCATTAAACTCTTCTTCAAATTGTTTTTAACACTGCTCTTTCTTCCCTTATTTTTGGAGCTTAGATCTGGACAATCAGCAATAAAATGTCCAGGTTTCTTGCAGTTAAAGCACGTGTTCTTAGATTCATCCTTCTTATCCTTGTAGTTTGAGTTTCTGCTTCCAGAACCTTTTGAATTAAATTTTCTACCACCAGACTTATCAACAAACTTGTCCCACTTTCTGAATCTTGTCATTAGAGCAAAGAATTCTTCATCAGAGTTGTCTTCAGGACCTTCTCCCACAGATTCTTCAACATTAGACTCTACTACCTTGGCTTTTAGAGCCTTGGAAGTAGATACAGTTGTTGAAGCTTTTGATTTCTTCTTTATGTCATCAGAAGCTAACTCCATCTCATGACTGATGAGATTGCTGGTTAGCTCTTCCAGAGTTAATGTGTTCAAATTCTATGCTTCCTGTATAGCAGTGACCTTGGGTCTCCACTTAGGAGGTAAACTTCTTAAAATTTTCTTCACGTGATCAGCAGGTGTATAACTTTTCTTCAGCACAGAAAGACCAGCAACTAGGATTTGAAATCTTGAGTACATCTCTTCAATACTCTCATTGTCCTTCATTTTAAACAACTCATACTTCTGAACCAACAGGTTAGCTCTTGCTTCTTTAACTTGTTGGTTTCCTTCATATAGAGAACAAAGAGAGTCATAAATGCCTTTAGCACTTTGCCTGTTTCCTAGTTTTAGAAATTCATCATGAGTGATACAGCTGGCCATAATGGTTTTTGCTCTGCTATGCTTCTTCCATTCTTTCTTCTGATCAGCTGTAAATGTTTTGATTATAGCTGTTGACACTTTGCCATCTTCATCAAGCAAATGATGGAAGCTAACACCTTCCTCAACCATTTCCCATAGACTAGGATCTTCAGCTATGATGTAAGGATAGATTTGCCATTTCCACCAACTGAAGTTATCAGGATCACCATTGAACTTAGGTGCCTTGCCATTGTTTCCAGACTTCTCATTGTCATAGTCATATGGAATCTGAGCTCTTTGACCAGGACCACCAGTAGATGTGGATTCGGTTTCACCTGACATAGTGACTTAGAGTTTTGTGTTTTTCAAGATCTTTATGTCTCACTGTTAAGTGACTTAAAGACAACCGGGCTCTTGATGCCAATTGAAGGTACGAAAAACACAAGAAGGGGGGGTTGAATTGTGTTTTGGATAGTTTAAAAACTTCTTCTAAGTTCTTTCGAACTTATCAGATTTAGCAGCGGATAACACAATAGAGAAGAGTAGAGAGAGAGAAAAGACACAAGCAATTTATACTGGTTCCTCTCACAAGTTGAGAGTAGTCCAGTCCCCTTGCACTTCCAAGGGAGTTCACTAAAAACACTTTTGTTACACTTGCTCAAACTCACTAGTAAGAGACTTCCACAATGCTCAAGTATTCTAACAAGAGACTTCCTAAACTAGATGATAAATATATTGTTTTTGAGTACCTTTGAGTACTTGATAAGAATCAAATACTCAAGGCAAATTACAACACTAAACACAAGAACTACACTTAAGATTCTAACGAAAGCTAAGTGATAAAGCAAGACTGTTTGTTATCAGAAGCGCTGTTTGCTCTCTTGTGAATATGATCAGTTTGCAAGTTGTAATCCACACTCTCCTATGTCTTCGAGGTCTCTATATATATATGACAAGATAGAGACGTTGCTAATTTGACCGTTGTCAAGCTGTTTTGTTTGCTGAAGCAGTTCCTAGGTGGTCACATGTGATTAAGCTCAACAAGGAAACTTGTTGACTTCACTTTGCAGGTTAAGGCTTTGTGTGTGTCCAAATGAGGTAATGCGAAAGTGACTAATGCACATATTATCTTCCCAAGATAATATTACAACGTGCTTTGATTTTCCTTCACACATATTTGAATTTGACCGTTGTTAATCCCTAAGCCAACATGTGATTCCCTTTCATGAAACTTCCAGCACACGACTGATCTCAGAAGTCTGTATTCCCAATACAGCTTCTGGTGTTGTGTTCTTCTGATGACATATGCTTCTGATGATCATCCTTCTGATAGATCATCAGACTTCGCATTGGTGCTTCTGATCAGAACTTGTGTTACAGCTTCTGATCACCATCAGAACTTCTAAGTTGAAGTGCATGAAGACTTTTCACTAATGTTCCTGCACACTTAGATTAAATATTAGAATACCCTATTGTTCATTAATACTTTGTTATCATCAAAACTTAAGCAGACAATTGTCAGAACCACTTTTGTTCCAACATAAACGGGGTTTTCAACGTTATCTGGACACGGAAATGTTAGAGTAGCGATACGTGATAGTATTGATTAATAAGCTAAAGTGTATGTATAATTGATTAAGATAGTACATAGGAGTGAATGAATAAAGTCTAATCCCGACAATTTTATCTCAAAGAAACTTAAGTATCTTTTTATCGGAATTTTATGTTCAAACATTTTACAAACAAAAACCTTTGAAACCTTAACTTGAAATGATCATAATTGTTGAACGGTATCTAATATCGCACTAGTCCATGTCGATACGATATATGCAAAATGAAATTTTCTCTTTTGCCCCCCCCCCCCCATATCTCTCTTTAACCCGCTTAAAACTCCAAAATACCCTTGAAACTGGGTAAAAAAACCACTTCGGGACGTATAACCCGAATTGGGTTTCGGGACGCACGTCCCGAATCAATCGCCTAAATGCAATTCATAAACCCCTCACTGACTTCGTGAGATAGGTCCCGAACTTGAGTTCGAAACGCAGAACCCGAATTGCAGGACGCGTCCACCCCCCATGACCAAGCCCAGCCCAGACTTCGTGAGATAGGTCCCGAACTAGATTTAAGGATGTATATCCCGAATTAAAGCGTAAACCCACAACGGGTGATGATTTTGGTACATCACTCATTTTGTATAAAATCATCCTATTTTGTATAAAACGGTTTCATAACTCATTTGTCATCAGAGTATTTCGTGATCTATTTCCCGAAATGCATTATGGGGGGTGCAGGCACCATTTCGGGATCTAGAACCCGAAATGGTGCAAGTTTTTAAGTATAGCATCGATGCTGAACTTTTCAGCATCGATGCTGAAATGATTTCTAGGTGAGTTTTGGGGTGGGGGTGCAGGCACCACTTCGGGTTCTACATCCCGAAATGCATTTCGGGATCTACGTCCCGAATTTTGCTTAAATACCCCCTAAGGACAAATAAGGTAGTTAGGGGGGGAAAGAATATATATGGGGTAAAGAGAAATTTTCATGCAAAATACGTGCTTTTGTACTTTAATAGGTGCTTTGATTGCCCACACTTCATTATTTGTACGGACAACTATATCTTGACATCCATTATGTGATATGATCCCAGTAGACTGTTTTGACACTAGTTACCTCTAAATTAACTTTTTTCATCAAAATTACATAAAAACTCCTAACACGTCAACTAGACTAAAAACATAAAGAAATTGATTCAAAACACAGTTTGATCACCTTATCAGTAGGGAATAATCCAAGATTGATCAAGGCAGAAAATAATCACATAAAGTGAGTTATCAATTGTCTATGATATCCTCGTCATAGCTTTCGTTGACGCTGGACTATATGGTTTAACAGAGTATTTTGCTTCTTGTTGTCCGCAGCAAGGACATATTGGTTATTGGATCAGTGACATATTGATGATTGGTTCATACAACCAAAGTGTAGACTCTAATTAGTCTGTTAGAATTAATTAGAGCACTACATGTTGATCAAGTTTGTACACACTCAATTCACATTAATTTTGCTATTTTTAGTACCTTATTATCATGTAGTTAATTTATATCATTGTAACAACTTTTTAATTGCATTATGACTTTTTGTGTTAGATTTGATGTATTATTCTTATTTCTTAGTATTTAGGAGCAAAAAGGTGGAATTTTTTCTGTTAAAAAAAAAGGTGGAATTTTTTTATATATTTTTTTAGCATATTAGCGTCGGCTTTTGAATTTTATGTTGACTTTAGGGTAGGCCTAACAATAAATTTTGTTGACTTTTCTGTAATTGATACAACTAGCGTTGGATGAGATTAGACTCTGCGTTTGACTCGGCTTGACCAACTCTAGTGTAGAGTCGGATGGTTCAAAACTGACGCTACATTTTAACTTTGAGTCTTTTAGCCTCTACCCGACACCGACGCTAGACGAGACTAAATGGTTGTTAGCATCCATTTTTGGCCTGTTAGCGTCAGTTTCCATCTGACGCTAAAACATGTATTTCTGGTAGTGGAAGTTGGTTAGCTCCCTTTTGTTTTTTCATTTTTTTTTTATTTAGACTTAAATGCATTTTTAATCTCCCTATTTTAAAACCTAACTCTTTATTTTTTGGTACAATAAAACCTAACTTTTTAATCCCCCAATTTTTATCTCTTTTGAGTTTTATGCTCCACTCTATTTTGAAGTCAATTGTGCTGATGTGTCATTGTCACTAATGACATGACACCGATTAGGTGGACAAAATAAATATCAATATTTGTCATTATTCAATAATTACTATTTTATAAAATGTTTTAATTATTACTATTAAATTAAAATTACAATTTTTTTATTTTCAACTTAATTAAAATAAAAATTAATTAAAATAAAAATTACTATCTAACACAACCATTCTTCTTCGTGCATGGTCATCACCCCCACCATCAAACTAACTACTTTTGATTACTATGCACCTCTATCTTTTCCAGAAACACAACAATCCAAAAAAATCCAACAATCAATAAAACCACAATAAAATTCTTCAACAACAAATTCCAAAAATCTAAATTAATAACAAATCTTAGTAGTAAGAAAGGGATCTAAAAAGACAATGTCAGAGAGTTAGACATTGCTGAGCGACCAAATGTAGTGCTATCGTTATTACCAAGAGAGAGATAAATTTGAATTTTTGAGAGATAGAGATAAAAGTGAAGGTTGTATTATTTCTCTAAGTATCCAATATCGATTTCATCAACAACCAAATTTAGAAGAAGAAATGGGCCAAAGTAGAGGAATAAGGTGACATTTGTGGTGGTGCTGAAGGTTAATGGTGCAATCAATAGTGAAAAACTAAGAAAGGGGTCAAAGTTAGTACTCCCTCCGACCTTAAATATAAGCAACTTTCACTTTTTTAGATACATTAAATAATTAATGTATCTAGTCTACAATATAAGCTTGATACATTAATTATTCAATGTATCTAAAAAGGTGAAAATTGCTTATATTTAAGGCCGGGGGAAGTAATTTATAAAAGGTAGGTGAATTCTTAGGTACCAATCTTAGGTGGATGGGTACCGGTACCATAATGAGGTGGATACATTAAATGTTAGATTTTTTTTTAAAAAGAAATTATATAATTTTTTTGACTAATAAAATTTTTCTTTATAAACCACTACTTTTTAATAATTGTAAATATATCCTTGCCATAAATATGTATTATTTAAGGAAACTTTATTTTTTTTTTGGAGATAATGAGACAACATTTTTTTCACAAGAATGAGGCAACTTTTTTTTTTTACGAAACAATGAGGTAGGTAACTTTACTACAACAAACAATTTTTTTTTTTTGATAAAATAACAATGAATACTATAAAAGAAAAAAATTGATGGGTTATTTATCATAAAAAATGTCAATAATATTATTTTATATAGATTGAAATTTTATTTAATTATTTTACTATTTTATCTTTGAAGGACACTTGAGATTTTTCCTTTAAATTATATTTATTTATTTTCTTTTTAAACATCAATATAGTTTTTAAAATGTGTATAAACTTTAATATTGTTAATTTTTAGAACTTGATAATATTTCATAGAGTAAGTTAAATTTTTATTTCTCTAAAATATTTTTAAATTTTGTTTTCCATCTCATAAAAAATATTGTTTTACCTCCTGATGTTAAGTAAATGTGTAATTTTTAATTATTATTTTGTCTACGTATTTAGAACATTATAAAAAGTTACTTCAAAAATTGAAAGCTCAAAATTTAATTTATAGGTCAAATTTTTTGTTACTTTTATCTTGATCTTTTGAAGTTAAAAAATTCTAAATTTTTTTAAATAAACTTTTATATTATCCTAAATATGTTTAGAAAAAGTTTTTACTAAAATTTAAAAGTGTAAGGATAATAAATAATTTAGAAAATCAACAAAGACTAAAACTTTGCGTAATAAAAAAATGGGAAAATTATAACAACCTCCCTTGAGTTTTACCTAAATACAACAAACCTCCCCTCTATTTTCTCAAAGAGCAGGGACCTCCCTTGCCGTCATATTCCGTTAAGTCTCTGTTAGAATACAAAACGGTGCTTTTGTTCTTTAAACCTTCTTTATCTTTTCCTCTCAAAACACCCTGCAAAGAAGCAAGCTTTATTTCTCTCCCTTGGAAACCTTGCTTGTCTTTAGTCGTCTTCACTCATCTCTGACCTCCCTAATCCGTTTTCAGTTGCTTCCTTGATCTGTCATCAATCATCAATTATCTCGTTGACGTTCACTTCGTCGTTCCCGCTATCACTATCTTTGTTGTTCTCGCCGATTTTTGCAGCAATATCGTTCTCCCCTGTTCTGTTGCCATTACCAATTCAGACAATACTAAATTGAAAATTAGTTGATTTTGTTGCCATATGAATATGAATTTGAAGAAATATTTTGGTTTTTAAATCGAGTATAACATTTGCTGCCATGTTCTGTTGTGCTCTGGTGTGTGCTGCTTCGTCTGCCTTTTTTGTGTAGTTATTGTCATTAAGTTGTTGGTGGGCAAGCGAGGTAGTAAACTAAAAAGAATTAACGGAGAAGTTAACGGTGTTAGTGGAGAAGGGAGGTATTTGTTTATTTAACACAAATTTAGGGGAGGTCACTGCATGTTTTAAAACTAGAGGGGAGTGTCAGTGACATTTTAATAAACCTTAGGGGAGGTGAATGCAATTTCCTCTAAAAAAAATTATAGGGTCAAAGAAATGCCACATTTTTTTTATGAGGATGAAAAATGAAATTTCAATTCCTAAGTCACATTTAATTAGTAAAATTAGTTGGATAGTTTTATAGGAATTATGTTTCTTAAGTTATATCTAATTCAACTAGGGGATATTAAATTATCTCATTGTCGAAATTCGAATTCATTAATTATTTTTAGTCCAATTACGTGATATTGAACGATCTGGTTGGAAAAAATTGAATTTCGTCATCAAGGTAAATATAATTAGTTAGGTTTTCATATGAACTATGTTTCAAGTTAAATGGTCAGCTCAAGATAAAATAATTCTCTCGGTCACAGTTAGCATAATTAGTTGAGACTTAGCTATTATTTTATATGAATTAGGTTTTTGATTAAACGATTAATTTGTTGAAATGTGGATTCTTAAATGTTTTTTCATTTTAATTTGGTCAAGTTGGACAATTTGATCGAGAAAATTTGATCTCTTTAGTCTCAATCGGTATAATTGATTGAAACATGAGATTTAACAATATTTTCATAATTACTAAATTTTTTGATTCACAAATGGTCCAACAAGATGAGATTGTCAAAATTCAAGTTCTTAAAGTGTTTGTCATTTCAATTAGGTCAACTAGAGTTTTAATAGGCATTTCATATTTTTTGTTGATATATTTACTGAACTTTTTCTATGGAGATAGATCTAACGAAAATTTTCTTTAAAAAGAAAATCATGTATTAAGCATTAAGCAGTAGAAACAAAACGATGTTATATATGCAGCACCTCTATTGGAGAGAAACAAGGGCTAAATTAAAGAAAAAAGAAAGAAAGAAACAAGTGTAATTCATTGTCGCCGTTCAAGTGTAAAAAAATCTTAAAAGATTGAAGACACGGCGGCGGCTCAATGGTGGCAGAAGGGCGGCGAAGATTTGAAGATAGAAGATTGAAGACAACCCTTAAATTGTATAAAAATGAAGATTTTTTTTGTGTAGAAGATAAGAGACAAGAAGGGTAGAGAAAAAAGAGAAGAACAAAGAAAAGATAAAACGTTCATTGACTTTTTATTTTTTTAAAATTTTAGTGAATTCTTTTTATTAATTAATCAACATATTATAACTTAAATTTATAGGTGTAATTTTGTAATTTTAAAAAGTTAAGAGAGTAATTTTTAAAACTTCTATTTAAATAAGACTAATAATGATGTGTTAAATTATTATTACATGTGGACCTATTAAAAATTTCCACATCATTGGGGTACGGTATCCTAATAAAACTTCAAGGCACCAGAGTGTTTACCTTATAAAATACTACCTCCGTACCAAAATATATGTCGTTCTGACCATATTACATAAATTAAGAAATATAATCTTGTTGTATAGAAAAGATAAATTATGGGTTAGTTTACAAAATTATCCTTCATTAATGATATATGAAAGAGAAATTATAGAATTGAAATAAGAAAGAGAAATAATAAATTAAGGGCATAAGAGGAAAAAGAGCATTAAATGCTTCATTGGTAATGTAAAACGACATATATTGTGGTACAAATTTTTTTCTTAAAACGACATATATTTTGGTACGGAGGGAGTAGTAATTATTGAATAATGATATAGATATTTATTTTGTCCACCTAAACTATGCCATGTCATTAATGAAAGGTGGTAATAAAAGCAATTAATATTAGTAACGATGTTTGCAAAAAAATTAATACCAAAATAATAAATGGAAATAAAAAGAAAATTTATGATTTTGACTTTTTTTTAGTCAATAAAGTTGACTTTGACTCAGATCAAGACAACTTGTATAAACACATACGCAAATAAATGACTTGCGTCAATTTAAATAAAAAGATCAGATGAAAAAGAGTGGGCAAAATTTCTTATGGGCATTATGCATACACCAATGGCAACTTCAAATCCAACTATCTTAATATTTTCAATACTCCTAATTATACTAGCATCTGAGTATAAAGAGGCTTCAATTGTTAATATTCTTGATCCGAGAACAGTATTTATTATCAATAGCATACAAGTATCTTCACATCCGACGACTATAACTGTTCATTGCAAATCCAAAGATGACGATCTTGGATTTCACACAGTACCATTTTCAAGTAGCTATCATTTTTCATTCCGTGACAATATTTTTGGTACTACATTATATTTCTGCAGCTTTACCTGGCCAGAAGATCCTCGACGTCATTATCTTGACATTTTCAGTGCAAAGCATGACAGTTGCTTTGAATGTGTTTGGCATATAAACGCAGATGGAGGTTGTTTAAACAACCATAAGTGTGGTGCTTGGAAAAGTATCGAATAATGGATGTCCACCTTCCAACCTTATAAATTATATATATATATATATATATATATATATATATATATATATATATATATATATATATATATATTGAAGTTGTATCTCAGTGATAAGATTTTAGTCTTGTAACTTGTAGGTACTTGTTAAATCCTAGTCATAATAGGTGTAAACCATTAATGCTGGTTTACTTAATAAAACTCTATTTTCCATAAAATAGATTATTTTATGTCAACTAAATATCTAGTCTTGCTTTTAAATATATCACTAACCACTCAAACTAAAGGTATTCAACAATTTAAAATAAGGGGGCATCTTACTCTACCAACAACATTATAAAAATAAGAAGCATATTTGTTTGGGAATGCACTTCTAACGATAGAGAAATTGTATTTTTCTTTTCTGTATTTGTACATATTAACATATACAGTAATTTTTGAAGTGATAATTTTGCTCTCACAATTCAACTCTCTCTCTCTCTCTCTCTCTCTCTCTCTTTCTCTCTCTCTCACACACACAAACACACACACACAATTTTGCTCAATTTGAATTGGGTATTCACTCAATCAACGTGAAACATGCTATTTTACAATAAATTTGAAAGAATTATAAGTGAATCAAAGTTCGTCTACTTTGTAGGGGTAAAAGTCTAGCCATTTACCCTAATTTTTTACATACACCTTTAAGGCAAAGCTAACATACACAACTTAGATAAGTTGTGCATTGTGCACAAGTTCTCAATAATTCAATAATAAAATTGAATTTTATAAAATTCACCGTGTATTAAAAGTTCTATCAAATAAATAATCTATGTAAAATTTAAAAAAAAAATTGAAAACCATTAATTTATTTTCTTCTTATTAAAAAAGGCTTAAATGTGTTCACAAAAAGAAACACTTAAATACATTTTTGGCCTCGTTATTTTAGTATTTTCAAACTTTTAGTCCCTCTTTTTAAAGCCAACTTTTTAGCCCACCATATCAATTGAAATTGAATGATTAACTAATAAAATTAAATAAAAATAAAAGAGTAGGGATCCGTTGACTCTAGGAGTAAATCTGAAATGAGTTATTCTGCTTAATATCTCATTATTCACGATAAATTTTACTAATCTGACCGTCTAATTAAAAGTTCTTATTGAATAGATCAACTCTACAAGTTTTTATGAAATTATAAAATTATTTGATACTTCATTAAGTAATTTCAAATAAACGTATAATAAACTTTTAAAAAACACAAGTAAATATCAATGTTTGAATAACATAGCTACGAATTTTAAATTGATATAAAAATGTGTACATGAGTTCCAATTCAATTGAAATCTGCACATTTGAAATCTTCTACAATTCTCCACTAATCTTCATTAACCAATTGAAATTTGAACATTTTAAATCTACCATTTTATTCCAATTCAATTGTACTGTCATCCAAATTACCTTGCTAGCGTATTTAAAAAGTTACAGCCTGCTTGAAAGGGGACTGGAGTGTGACCATGTGCATGAGTTCTTTGTTTGAGATTGCAAGTAGGAATCATGGGTAAAGGTAGATGTAATGGGGTACACATGATGTTGCTAACTCTGTGACAAATATTCATTGATCCCTCCCAAACACACGGGTAAAAATTAGGGTTTTTAAAGATTTTCTTTACCAAAAAAAACATTTGTTTTTATTTAATTTTATTAGTTAATCATTCCATTTTAAATGATAACGAAATTAATTAATGACATGAAAAAATATTGACATTAAAAAATAGAGATCAAAAAAATTTATCAAAAGAAATAATAAAAAATTTAATTTTTAAAAAGAAGAATTACGCGATGATAAATATTCTCTTCAGGCATAATCAGAGGTCATAAGATTTTTTTTTTTTGAACAGCAAATATATTATTATCAATAATCATATCTCCGTACAAGACGAACAGAGACCGATAAAAGATGACTACAAGCAAAGGCGCCGTATATAAGCGGAACACCAATGAAAAATACCAAAACAGACACCATCTATTAGAGTTTTAATAAGATTGAAATCAGCTCTGAGATCATAGCAATGTTAAATTTTTTGGATGGAGAGTTTTATTACATTTGTGATCCTACCTAATTCGAGAGATTAATCTTTATAGTTACACAGACGTAGAAGATACATAATTCAAATCAAAAATAAAATAAAGATAAAAAATTTAAAAATATAAATAAAAAAAAAGGACTAAAAATACATTTAATCAATCGTAAAAAAAAAACAATACGTGTGGGAAAGATAAGTCTAAGCGAAGACTGGAGTTAGACTGAAGTAAGACTTGAGTAAAACATATAATGTTTGGTTTCCGCCGGCGCTCACGGTACGCCGCCTATTTATGCGCCGTCATCTCCGCCGTCCTCCTCCTTCTATCAGTCTCTCTCATCAACTCTCGCCTCTCTCTCTCCCACTCCCGTTCTCCCTCCAAACCCCACACTCTCCTCTCCGACTCCGTCTCCGACGACTCCGATCTAACCACCTCCGATCCCATCGACGAACTCAACATCATTGACCTCGATCAACAACATCAACAACAAAAACATCTTCACACCAATCATGATCATATATATATATATATATATAACAACGGTAAAATTCCGTTATCAGTTTCAAATTCACCTCACAAAAATACTAATAACAACGGTAAAATAACAATTGTTGTTAAAGGTGGAGCAGAACGTAGAACTTTGAAGGATAATGGTGATGCTGAGTTTTTGAATAATCCTGATCATCATATATATGCTTGATGGTAATAATTGGGGTTATTTTTCTGATTTGCCATTGTGTTTATCATTCAATGATTTCATGGATGGATTCTTCAGAAAGGGTAAATGTGTCATGCGGGTTTTTTTGGTGTGGAATTCACCTCCTTGGATGTTTACCGTTCGGTATCAGCGTGGTCTTGAGAGTTTGCTGTATCATAACCCTAATGCATGTGTTGTGGTTTTCTTTGAAACAACTAAGCTTGATTTTTTCAAAGATAACTTTGTCAAGGATGGGTAATTATGTCGTTTTCTTCAATTATGTGTTATTTTGTTTTTTGAATTTTACATTTTTAGCTACGGAGTAAGGATTTTGTTTTCACAACTACAATGTTGTTGTTGTTATGCCAAATCTTGACCAGTTGCTGGAGGGTACGCCGGCAAACATTTTTTCTTCGGTTTGGTTTTAATGGAGAAAGACAACCACTCATTACAGTGATCTTGTTCGTCTTACATCATTGTATACGTAAGTTTTCTTCATTGTTTTAGCTCGTATTAGTATGTGTGAATTGCTTTGTTGTATGGTTGGTGTTTGCTTCTGCTTTGTTGTATGAGTTGACTATTTCTGATTTATTGTTGTCAAACAGTGGTGCTATAATATAGCGGATTTTGATGAATCCGCTATGAAAAATGAGCCACTATCGTAGTATCTCTATTAGGGCAATAACAGGCGCTATTCTAGTTTCTTCTAGCTAGTGCACCGACAATAAAAAAATAATAGAATTTTAGGGTTTTAAATAGAAAAGAGTCAGGGAGTATTACTTCGTATGACGTAAAGCTTTCAATATTGATTATGTTCTACCTCCATTTCCTTTTTTTATTTGCATGCATCGTGTCTTTTTCTGTATATAATTGACATATTTCAACTGTTATGCGGCTTTTCCTATTTGTCAGCTGTGATATTTGCTAGTATTTCACATAGTGGACTTTCTGTTTTCCACAATCCGCAATTGATAACACTTTTCAGATATTAAGAAATATTGATTAATCTTTAGGATTATACAATGAATCCCTATTGATAATTACATGAATGAGTACTTGTTCAAACAAAATTACATGAATAAGTAGATTCATATATGATATTATATTCATTGTGTTTGTTAATTGTTTGAAATTTATTTTTAAAACATTCAATTTTAAATATTATGTTCTACAATACCCGTGAGCTGCACTAGTGTTGAAATTATGATCTATCTAATACATATTTGATGCTAGTGAATGATAAGTACTATCAAGTCATCTACGAGCAAAGATAATCTTGAGGTGTACTCCCTCCATCCCGAAATATAAGGGAAAAAAACTACTTTTTTTGTCCCAAAATATAAGAGAAAAATCATTTTCAAGAATATGTTTTTTCTAATTATCATAAAATTAATTGCAAATTTAATTTAATTTTCCTTCTCTCTCCTTTTCTCAATAAATAATAACCAATAAAAAATGGTTTTGCATCTTCCTATGCAACTTATTTCAAGAAAAACCCCACAAAACCATATTTAAAATTCTCATGATTATATTTTCTTAATAAGTGAGATTATTTTTTTTCCTTATATTTTGAAACGGAGGGAGTATGTCTACAGCATGAAATATACACTACTAGAAAATTCGCGTTTAGAGACCGATTTAGAGACCGATTTTAATGTAAATCGGTCACTAAATCAATTAGTGACCGATATAGAGACCAATCAAAATCAGTTTTAAAAACCATGGTGGCTGATCTGTTGTGACCAATTTAGTGACCAATTTTTTGCGACCGAATTAGTGACTGAGTTTAGTGACCAATTTAGAGACTGAATTTAGACAACCGATTTAGTGACCAAATTTAGAGACCAATTTAGAGACTGAATTTAGAGACCAATTTAGTGACTGAATTTAGAGACTGATTTAGAGACTGAATTTAGAGACTGATTTAGAGACTGAATTTAGAGACCGAAATAGTGACTGATATTAGTGACCGAATTTGTGACTAAATTCAGAGACTGCAAGCGACGTGACATGCGACGCCTTGAACGACGCTATTAGCGACTGATTTAGTGACCCTTATTAGAGACCGTTATTGTGATCAATTTAAAATTAGTTTCTATGATTTTTGCGACCGATTCAGCGACCGAATTAGAAATATTGTATGTTAAATTCGGTCTCTAATTCGGTCTCTAATGAGTTTTTTGTTTTTTTTATTATTATTTATAATCTTTTCTTTTTTTATTATTATATATAATTTTTTGACAAATATTATTATTTACAATTGAAAATCCCTAAAAACAATTTTTTAGATCTAATTTAATATCGCTAAAAATATTTCATATATAGACACCAAACAATTAATCATGCACAAAATAATATTAACATAGTGGATTTAAACATCATCAAACACTTACATACAAAACTATATCTCTAGCTACAACAATTGTCATTCTTTATGGATCTAAATCACCACCACCATCATCAAACAAATCATCATTATCATCATAGACATAATTATGATTAGCCACATTATCTTCATTATCATTAGTCACCTAATCTTCATGAACTTGATCTCCAGTATATGACTTCGGCTGAAAGTTTAAGTTGTCCATCAATTTGTCTTACCATATCACGAAATTCATTCCTTTCCTTTCTCATTTATTTCCTTTCAATTTTTAGCTCTTCAAATTCATATCTTTGCAACCACTCAGTTGACGAGGAAGAACCACGGTAACTTCGTCTGCCTATAAATAAATAAGATTCACTCCTAAGACCATATACATGTCCTTTCCTTATTGCTGCAACCTAAAACCACACATTTGTTCAGTCAATTATTCTCATCTACATTTATATGTTTCCTATTGACACAGATATAAGACTAATTAATTTTTAAAATCAAGTAAAATAAAATCAATATGCAAAATTAGAAATAATACAATTTAAAGTTGAGAATTCATTACATAGACATGTTCTGATCTTCGATCAACCTAATTGTTATTCTTGCGATGTTGGTGTGTATGAACAAACAATTATGAAGGAGTGGGAGGAGCGCCATCACCATTCAGTTCTGTCTAACAAACAAAAAATATGAATTAAAAACAATTTAAGATCTTAAAAAAATTCAATTTCATATTATGTTTATATTATATTTTTATAGTCATTCACCATAAAGAGACACACTAATAAGCGTTGTTTACAATTCCTATCATAAACTCAACAAAGAAAGAATGCATGTGTAATAGAAATTTATTGATTATCTTCATCTATATACATATATAAAAGTTCATAGACCTATCTTAGACTAAAGTATTGCAACTCATACAATAAGGTAAAACATATACAGTATAGACACAAAATAAACTTTACCAAATTAGCTCTATATTGAAAGAAAGTGATAGAACCACAAGTGTGAAGGAACGTTCCATTACCTTTCATGGTCAAATGCGTTTTCGCTTGTATACCCGGAGAAGAAATAAATAAACCGAAAACCTATCTATTTAAAATAAAGTGGATGAAAATTAGGTTGGATTGAAGAAAAGGCAAACATACTTATCGGATTGAAACATTCTAACTCAAATATGAGCATCACACAGTATATATTTATATATTAAAGATTAAAAATATCAATTAAAACTTAGAACTCAAAATAAACTACATACGCAACAAATGAAAATAAATTGTGCACTTGAGGTGAATTGAATTACCAATCAAGTAAAACGAATTTGACAAAAGAAAGTCTAATTTAAGTATCATACTAATAAATCGGTATAATTAGAGGAAAAACAAAAGCATTCCACTTTGCTAGATGTAAGTGTAACAACCATCTCTGATATAGTAAAATCACTCCCTTAAATTTCTGTTATTAGTTTTTATTTTATGATCTTATCAATATTTGAGTTAAGAGGATGACAACAACATAGTCCTACTTTTAAGTGGCACAACTAATTTTTGTTGGTACGCTGTGGCACAACTAATTGAGTTTTAAGAAAATAATTAATTAATATATATAACAAATTTTATTTATTTTTCGTCAAAAAAAAAATTATTTAATTTGTTTTTGAAAGTTCGGTATTCGGTCTAAGGATCGACTAATTTGAAGGGATTAATTTCACCACCTATTTGTGGGGACCCTATTTAAAGCCAGAGTTTTTTGTTCTGTATAGACTAGTCTACCGAAATTGGTACTAGTAAGAATCAAACCTGATAACTTGTGAGAAACACACTCTAATGACACAAACCAACACCACTATACCAACTCAAGTGGGTCATAACAAACTTTATTTAAATACCTATAACAAACTTTGTTTTAAAAATGAAAGATTGTTTAAAAAAACAAATTTTAGTATTTCAAATATATATTTTTTTTTTTGGTATATATATATATATATATATATATATATATATATATATATATATATATATATATATATATATATCACTTCCATGTTTTTTAATTTATATTTAAATTTTTTTACACATATTTTTATTTAAATTTATAATTATATTAAAGGTTGAAAATTTGTTTAATATAAAATTTTAAAATTAATCAAGTAAAATTACATTTAGAGTATATAATTTTGAATACTATTAAAAATTATGAGGATAAATAAGTAGCAGTTACTTTTCTTTTTAGGGGGGTGTATTGGATTGGGATTTTGAAAGATAATTTTATTGAAAAAAGTCATGAAGATTTTAAAAGACTTTATGGGATTATATTGACTTTCTGGGATTTTAAACAAGAGTCTCATGAAATCTCATGAATTTTGGTGAGATTGTTGAAAAAGTGTTTTCTTTGTATTTTTAACTAAAAAGTCTCTCAAAATCCTTTTCATGAAAGAATCCATTAAAATCCGGAGATTTTTGAATAACAAGAGACATTTTAGAAATCTCAATCGAATACCACTAGATTTCGTTGCCTTGAAAAAAAAATCTTAAATGTCTTGATTGAATACCAACAGATTTGTTTAGATTTTATAAAAGTATTGATTGAATACCACAAGATTATTTTATCATTAAAAAGTCTTTTAAAATCCTTTGAAATCTTAATTGAATATAGAGCTCTTGAAATCCTTTTAAAATGTCTCTTTAATTGAATATAGAGCTCTTAAAATCCTTCTAAAAAGTCTCCCATTTAGTGTTTCTTTTAATTCTAAACTTATCTAAATCTTGATAGGAAAAAACAAAAAATTTATTTGGTATTTATAAATGAAAACCCAACTTTTTTATCAAAAAAAAAAAAAACACAAGTTTAAACGCTAAAATGTTAAATTTTATCATCACTATTTCATGAAAACAACGCTCATACCTTAGATGGGAGAGCGAAGAGTGAAAGAACAAATCTGAATTTTGCTTCTTCTTTTTTGGAGTATGAGTTTGCTTTTTTTGTTTTATCTAAGTATCGAATTTTTTAGTTAATTATCTTTTGTTTTTTTTAATAAGTATTGAGTTTTTGTAGTTAAAGATACATATTTTCCTATTTTTGTTTTTTTGGCTGAAAGTTGAAAAAAAAATTCCTTTGAACGGAAAGGTTCCCGGGCTAAAAATATAGTAATTTCTGATCTCTAAATCAGTTTCTAATAATCATTTTCTAAATTTGTGACTAATATTCAGTCTCTAAATCTGTCACTGATTGTTCGTCTCTAAATCGGTCACTATATTATATTAGTGACTGATTTAGCGACCAAAATATTTTTTATTATGTGACCTATTAATCAGTCTCTAAATCGGTCACTAAAATAAACATGGTAATTATTGGTAGTTAAATCGGTCACTGATTATTTGTTTCTAAATCGGTCACTAATATAAATATAGTTATTATTGGTTTCTAAATCGGTCGCTAGTTATTAGTCTCTAAATCGGTCACTAATATAAATATTGTAATTATTGGTCTCTAAATCAGTCACTAGTTATTAGTCTCTAAATCGGTCACTAAATATAGTAGTTATTAGTCTCCAAATCGGTCACTAGTTATTAGTCTCTAAATCTGTTACTAATATAAATATAGTAATTATTGGTCTCTAAATCGATCACTAATTATCTGTCTCTAAATCAGTCACTAAAATAAATATAATAATTATTGGTCTCTAAATCGGTCTCTAATTATTTGTCTCTAAATCGGTCACTAATATACTATTAGTGACCGATTTAGAGACTAAAATATTTATTATTATGTGACCGATTATTCGGTCTCTATATCGGCCGCTATATTATATTAGTGACCGATTTAACCACCAAATATTTTTTTACTTTGAACTCAAAATTTTGGTCTCTAATTCGGTCTCTAAAGTGACCAAAATATTTTGGTCGCTAAATCGGTTTCTATATGCGATTTTTCTAGTAGTGATAAAATCACATATAAGATGTTCTTATGTCTAGGTAATGCTTAATTTGTTTTAGTTCAGATAACACATGTTTTGTCATTCCTCATTATGACCCTAAACTTATGTCTAAGTCATTATAGGTAAGGTTTATGTGTCCATATCCTACTTAACCATATTAACTCTCAAATTCCATTATATGTTAGACATCTCATAACACATAACTTGTATTTAAATCTAAGTTGATCAATTCTAGATCTAAACTTATTTTCATACAAACATAAGACTTAAATATGACAATCATTGTCACGTGAGCTTAGGTTAGTTGATAGAACATTGCATTGTATATGCAGTGGCGGGGGTTCCAACCCTGGTCATTCCACTTTCACCTTAAGGGTGGAATTTCTAACCACTAGACTACTTGACCAAAAAAAAATATGACAATCACTACGAATCATATCACATAAATGCATCAAACATTATATTAAACTTCATATAATTCTAACTACAAAAGTTTAGCTCAATATGAGCATAACAACAATGACAAGCAAGATAGATTTACACATTACAAAGTAATAAATGTACTCCCTCCGTACCAAAATATATGTCGTTTTGAGAAAAAAAAATTGTACCACAATATATGTTGTTTTACATTACCAATGAAGCATTTAATACTCTTTTTCCTCTTATACCCTTAATTAATTATTTCTCTTTCTTCTTTCAATTCTATAATTTATCTCTCATATATCATTAATGAGGGATAATCTTGTAAACTAACCCATAATTTACCTTTTCCATACAACAATGATTACATTTCTTAATTTGTGTGATATGGTCAAAACGACATATATTTTGGTACGGAGGTAGTAAATCTATAGACACTATCATGCCTCTGGTTATCAAAGTTGCAACTTACAACTTGGGTTCTCTAGCGGCGCAATAACTCTTGCCCTTCTTCAATATTTCGAATCACATAAATTGAAGTTTACATTAAGAAATTTGTAGCTTTTCACACTAGTTTTCTCAACCCCTCTCTCATCAGGTTCTCTATCTTCTCTCTAACTTCAATCTCTATCGCGCCTCCTTTAAACCTAAATCCAAATCCTCTCTGCCAAGATATAGATCCATTGGTGGTGATGCGATGAGTCTCACCTCCAAACCACTGTCATCTTCTCTCTTTTTCCGACGTATCCTTGCTCTTTTTCTTTCTGTTCTTTTTCTAGTTGGAGGATGGATGGGTGATTAGAAAGGTGGCGGCGCCGCTACTGTGTGGTATCTGGTATGGTTCGTTCAAATCCAGCTTTTGTTCGTTTGGTGGGGTGGGGTTGCAAGTTTCTTGTTGGCCGTGTCTGAAGTTTGTGGGTGATGGAGTTGTTGGCGGTGTCATTGTTCTAGCCGCGGTTTTGGTGTGGTTGGGTTCTAGTTTGAGGTGGATCTGTTGTGTCTTGTTATGTTGTTGTAGGTGTTTTGGTTGTTTTAGGTATCGTTCCTCTCTTGGTTTTCCTATGGTGTTTTAGAGGTTTGGGATTGAGGTTCTTTGTGTGTTATATTTGTTGGTGTCGGATGTTTTGATGGTTTGTTTTGTTTCTTGGTGTTTGTTTGTGGTTTTTGGTGCTGTGTTGGAGAGGTGGTGGTGGTTGGAGGTGATGAGTGGATGTTATGGTAGTGAGGTGTTTGGACCCGACGTTGTCGGTGTGTGATTGATGCTGCGTGGGATTGGTTTTCTATGTTTCTTAGATTCTCTAATAGCTTTTAAATCTGTTGTAGGACTCTTTTGGAAACTCTGATGGTTTTCAAAAATGTTGAGATTTGCATGTTTCTTTGCATTTGGTTGACTTATACCGCGTCGGTGTTAACTGTTTGGAAGTAGACTGCAAACTAAGACTTATCTGCCTAATGTTTTATTATACCGTTGTCTTTACAACTTTCGCCTCACGGAGCTACTTTTGGATTCTGATCTACCGTTCAATTTTTATTCGAGATCGGGATTTAACATCTACTAACATCTTTTTGGAGTCGGGTTGACGTATTCTATGGTAGTTTGGAAGCTAATGAGTGTCTTTCTAAGAATGGGACTAAAAGTGGATCTTTATTAGGTAGTATCTGTTTTTGTAATTTTCATTGGTGTTCCATTTATATACGTCGCATTTGTTTTATAGTTCAACTTTTATCGGTTTTTGTATTTCTTGTGCAGAGATCTATTAATAAATTATTTGTCGTTCAAAAAAAAACTCCAAGCACACATTTTGATCACCTTATTAGCAGGGAATAATCCAAGATTGATTAAGGGCCTAAAAACTCACATAAAGTGAGTTATCAACTATCTATGATATCCTCATCATAGCTTTCGTTGACGATGGACTATATGGCTCGACATAGTATTTTGCTTCTCGTTGTTCGCTGCAGGGAGATATTGGTTATTGGATCAATTACATGTTGATGATTGGTTCATACACCAGAGTGTAGACTTCTAATTATTCTGTTAGATTTAGTTAGAAGTTGGTTATCTTTAAATTGTCTCATGTTTTTGTGTGGACACTTCTAATTAGTCTGTTAGATTTAGTTAGAAGTTGGTTATCTTTAAATTGTCTCATGTTTTTGTGTGGATACACTGAGTTAGGTTTATGCTCCCTTTTGTTTTTGTATTTTTTTTTCTTTTTTTCTTTTATATATAAGGAGATGAAGGATGAGGTGAAGTCTGTTTTGTCCCCTACTCTTTGCTTAGCAAAACAAATAAATTGTTGTAATAAGCTTAATTAATACTTAATTTATTTAAATAAAATACTACTACCTCCGTACCAAAATATATGTCGTTTTGACCATATCACACAAATTAAGAAATGTAATCATTGTTGTATGGAAAAGGTAAATTATGGGTTAGTTTACAAGATTATCCCTCATTAATGGTATGTGAGAGATAAATTATAGAATGAAAAGAAGAAAGAGAAATAATTAATTAAGGGTATAAGAGGAAAAAGAGCATTAAATGCTTCATTGGTAATGTAAAACGACATATATTGTGGTACAAATTTTTTTCTCAAAACGACATATATTTTGGTACGGAGGGAGTACTAACTATCATGCATATTTCAATGATATCATTGACCCAAGATACTAATTTGAATTTATAAAATTATCATATCTTTTTTTATTTTTTTTATAGGTGAGGAACATTAAGACATCAGGGGATGTAGAAAACTTCACATTCATCTTTTGTCTATAACTTCTTATTATTAAGTAAAAAAAATATATACAAAATGGAGGGGACATAAACCTGACCTACTGTGAGACCACACAAAAATTTAATGAGTTTCGTTTTTAGTCCCTATTTCAAGTCAACTCATGTATATATTTGAATATTTTTAACGAGTTTTTATGTTCAAGTTAATAATATTATAAGAATATCTTCCACAAAAGTTTAGAAATTTTAACAAAAAATGAAGTAAATAAGAATTTAAGCGCCAAAAATTTAAGGAAAAATCATATTTAATTCCTCTCTTGTTAAAAAAAATTAAACTCTTGCACAAATTTTTTACAATGTACTAAACAAGACAGCAGAAAAAAAATTCAAAATTTTGAATTATACATATAAGTTGAATTTAAAATAGGGATAAAAAGTTTTGAAAGAAAATATTTGATGGACCGAAACTTGTTAAATAAATTATAGGGACTGAAAACAAAATTTAAAACATTTATGAGGTCTAAAACTTTTTTTTAACAAAAATAAAATGATATTCATTCATTTAAATTAATAGAATACATCAAATACAATCACCTTCAACATCGCTAAAAATATAAAGGATAAATCAGCAAACAAACTCACAACATCTAAATTAATAGCATACAATGGTAGGCTAATACAAAAAGAGAAAAATAGGATCCCACAAACTAGTTTACTCATTAAATCATATTTTTATTTTAAAATTGGAGTATCTAATTGATTCAATTATTTTTTTTTAATCAGCATTAAAGTTAGGCTAATACAAAATGGTATTAATTGTAGGAAAATTATTATTAAATGGCTAAACATTAAAAAGTTATTCTAATTTGTCAACCAATTTAATAATATAAACAATTTTCTCAATAATTGTGTTTTGTCAAACATTATCTTATAATTAGGATTAGAGCGTAGTAGTTAATGATGATGATAATAATAATAATAATAATGACAAAATAATAAGGGAAAGGTGATAATAAAAGCAATTACTATTGATAATGGTGTTTCAAAAAAAATTAATACCAAAATAATTAATACAAATTTAGGGTATGACAAATAGAAATGGTACTTCATTGACTAAAGTTTTTTATTGCTTTATAAATTAAGATCGATGTAAGTCTTGTGGGCACTATGCATACACCAATGGCAACTTCAAATCCAACTATCTTAATATTTTCAATACTCCTAATTATACTAGCATCTGAGTATAAAGAGGCTTCAATTGTTAATATTCTTGATCCGAGAACAGTATTTATTATCAATAGCATACAAGTATCTTCACATCCGACGACTATAACTGTTCATTGTAAATCCAAAGATGACGATCTTGGATTTCACACAGTACCATTTTCAAGTAGCTATCATTTCTCATTCCGTGACAATATTGTTGGTAGTACATTATTTTTCTGCAGCTTTACCTGGCCTGAAGATCCTCGTCGTCATTATCTTGACATTTTCGATGCAAAGCATGACAGTTGCTTTGAATGTGTTTGGCATATAAACATAGATGGAGGTTGTTTGAACAACCATAAGTGTGGTCCTTGGAAAAGTATCGAGTAATGGATGTCAACCCTCCAACCCTATATATATATATCAATGTTGAAGTTGTATTTCAATGATATGATTTTAGCCTTGTAACTCCTAGGTACTTGTTAAAATCCTGGCCATAATAGGTGTAAACCATTACTGCTAGTTTACTTAATAAAACTTTTTTTCATAAAAAAGATTATTTTCTGTCAATTAAATATCTAATCTTACTTTTAAATATGCCACTAACCACTCAAAATAAAAGTATTCAACAATTAAAAATAAGAAGGGGGCATCTTTCTCTACCAACTACATGATATAAAAAAGATCTACTTAAAGAGGCATAGTTTGTTTGAGAATGCCCTTCCATAGTAGAGGAATTGTATTTTTCTTTTCTGTATTTGTACATATTAACATATACAATAATTTTCTAAGCGATAATTTCGCTCACACAATTCATCTCTCTCTCTCTCTCTCACTCTCTCACACACATTTTTGCTCAATTTGAATCTGATATTCACTCGATCAACATGAAACATGCCATTTTACAATAGGTTTGAAAGAATATAAGCGAATGATCAAAGTTTGTCTACTTTGCAGGGAAAAAAGCCCATTTACCCTAATTTTTTAAATACACCTTTAAGACAAAGCCTAATATACACAAGTTAGATAAGTTGTGCATGGTGCAGAAGTCCTCAATAACGCTATAATAAATTTGAATTTTATAAAATTCACCATTGTATTAAAAGTTTATATCAAATAAATCATCTATGCAAAATTTTTAAGAAATTGAAAAGTATTTGATATGCTATCAACACCCATAAAAAAATTAATGTTTTATGAATTTTTGAAACCGTTAATTTTGATGGGTCTTAATAACATATCAAATAATTTTCAATTTTTTAAATTTTGAATATATAATTTATTCGATATAAACTTTTAATACCGCAGTATATTTTGCAAAATTTATATTCATTATATCATTATTAATGACTTATGTATCATGCATAACTTATCTATCTTGTGCATGTTAGACTTAACCACACTTTTAATATTAAATTAAATTGTAAAAGTATTTTCACTGTTGTTTAATTTATCTTCTTCTTATTATAGAAAAGCTTAATTGTGTTCACACAAAAAAAAATGCTTAAATGTACTTTTGACCTCCTTATTTTAATATTTTTAACTTTTAAATTTTTTTTAGCTTTTACCCTATAATTTCTAGAGGAAAGGGACCTACTAGTCCAGACTTCTTTCAAATACAGTTGTGGAGATCGAACTGTGATCCTCTCTATTAAATTCAGCATCAATCATTACTAAACCAACTAATATTCGGTAACTTTTAGTCCCTCTTTTTAAAACCAACTTTTTAGCCTCTATTTAAAATTAGTCCATTTCCATATCAACTGAAATTGAATAGTAATTAACTAATAAAATTAAATAAAAATAAATAATTGTTTTTGGTAAAAGAAAATCTTAAAGAACCTTAATTTCTATTAAACCTTAAATCTTTTCTTCATCTTCTACGATTCTCCACCAATCTTCATTAACCAATTGAAATATAAATCATTGGTAAAGATAGATGTAATGGGGTACACATATTGCTAACTCTGTGACAAATATAGGCTTAATTACACTTTTTGGTCCTTTAATTATTTTTAAGGTTTCAATCTGGTTCTTTAACTATTTTTCGTTCCGAATTAATCCTTTAACTTTTTTTCCGTTAATCATATTGGTCCTAACCGTTACAAAAATTAAAAAAACGTTAATTTTGTCCTACATGGCACTTTCTTTTGGTATGACCTGGCATAATTCCAAATATTTCTCTCTCTACAATTTTTTTTTTCTCTCTGGCCTCTCTCTAAAACCTTTCCATCTCTCTCAAATTCAAACCTTTCTCTTCAATGCAGACATGACGGCAGATCTGGAGGTTTGTTCCTCTTCTTCCTCTGTTTCGTTTTTCTTCTTTTCCGGCGCCGGTTTCTTCTCGTGTTCGTGTTCTGCTCTTCCGACGGTTTTTCTTCTTTCAAATTTGGAGGTTTAGTGTTGTCTTGGTGTTGCGGTGGTGAGTTTATTTGGAGTGGTTAGCGGGTGGTGGTAGTTGGAGGTGCTGTCGTTGCGGTGGCGAGTTTATCCGAAGCAGATTTGGTGAGTTTTTCATCAAGCAGATTTGGTGTTTTTCATGAATCAGGTTTTATTTTCATGAATCTATGAAAAAGATTTGTAAAATTAAATCAGGTTTTTTTTTCATGAATTTGGTTTTATTTTTTCACACCTTTGTCAGTGTAGATAAAACTTCAATGAAGGTAACTGGTTAGGCATGACGACGATATCCCTCATATGGACACTTCGTTGAAGACCTTGTTCAATCAACCAATAAGGAAGACCTTGTTATTTTCTTACACTTTTAAAACTCCTTTTATAATTTGTTTGAATTTAGTCTCATGTACTGAAACAAAATGTTACTTTGAACTTTAGATTAGTATTGATGATTACTTTGTTGTTTTAGAGGCTATTGATTCAGTTTGAGGTTTCTTATTGTGTTATTAGTTGTTTGATTGTGATGTCATTAAGATCATTTCTCCATTTTTCCTTCCTACTAGAACATAAAAGTATTAATTATCCTCATATTTGTGCATATATATCCTATTATTTTGACTTGAGATTAATTAATGTTATGTCAAATTTATTCTTACTGTGTATGGTGATTTTATGCATTTTTGGAATTACAATATCGTATACATTAAGCTCAGGTATTTTACATTATGAATATTTGTTCAATTATAATAGATAAATATAATTAGAAATACTAAGTTTGATAGAGATAAGGTTCAAAAAAGCCTAAATTTTATAAAATACGTTTTAGTGACAGTCGTTGTGCGTAGCTAAACGTCTAATACATGTAGTGACTGTCGTAAAACCCTAGAACGACACCTATGAAAGTGACACAAGACCACCCTAAAAGTTGACACCATGTAGCTACGGATATGTAACTTTTAGTGACGAGTTTTGGGTGTCACTAAAAGTCAATTTTCTTGTATGCAAAACTTAACGTTTTTTTGAATTTATTTAACGGTTAGGACCAACTTGATTAACGGAAAGAAAGTTAAAGGACCAATTTAGAACGAAAAATAGTTAATGGACCAAAGTAAAACCTTGAAAATAGTTAGAGGACCAAAAGTGTATTTAAGCCACAAATATTCATTGATCCCAAACACACGGGTAGAAACTTGGCCATTTCTCTTCAATGATCCCATCTTAGCCACTGCAAAATCATAGATTGGTGGAGAATAACAGAAGATAAGATGAAAAAAAGATTTGGAGCTTAACAGAAATCAGAATTTTTTTAGATTTTCTTTTACCAACAAAATCAGTTGTTTTTATTATTTAATTTTTTTAGTTAATCATTCAATTGACTTTTAAAATGATAGGAGATCATATCATTTAATTTTGCACATCAACAATTGTAGGGTCATATCATTAAAATGATAGGAGATCATAAAAAAAATATTGACTTTTATAAAATAGTAATCAAAGACTTAATTTTAAAAAAGAAGATTATAGAATGATAAGGGATTTTTTCCGACTTAATCAAAAGTCATGGATAGAGTTGGCAAAATGGGCTACCTGGCCCATGACGAGCCGACCTTTGACAGGCTCGGATATTAAACGGGCTCAAATATATTTGTCCAAGTCCGGCCCTTTACAGGCCACGGGCTTTTAGGGTCGGCCCGGGTAATATAATTTATTTATTTTTTAAAAAATAACATAAATAAATTAAAAACTCCAAATACTTTAAGAAGAACAATATTAGACCATCTTCTACACACGATAAGTATTCATATTGATTAAAATGTAGGGAGGGTTTCTAAAATTTGAAAATCATCACATCCATCACCACATTTTCTACAGTACCATAAATATTCATATTGAAAAAAAGAAGATAATAATAATAATAATAATAATAATAATAATAATAATAATAATAGCTTCTAACAACAACAACAACTAAAACAAAATAATATGAGAATATAAACCAATGAATTCAGATACTAGGATGTAGGGTGCGACTCGTAATGGTATGTTTTTTCACTTCAATGAATTTAATAATTTTGAGCGTGTTAGTGTGTTACTTATTGTAGTAGTATGAGTATTTTTATGGGGTGAGTAGATTAGAGTACGACTTTGAGGCGTATGTATTTTATTTTGGATTATTTGTTACTATAGATGTTGAGGGTAATTCTTTTTAAAAAAAATTATTAAATAAACGAGTTACCCGCGACCCGGACGGGTTAGCCCAATTAGAGCACCGTCTTTAACGAGTCGGACTAAAAAACTCATATTTTAAACGGACTCATTTTTTTTGTGTTCAAACCCTCTTATTTTCGGGCTTTTAAATTCGGCCAGCATGCCCGTCCCATTTTGCCAACTCTAGTCATGGCATTGAAATCAATCTTGAGATTACAACACTGTTAACCAATAAAATACATAACCAATAAAAAAGATTAACCAATAAAAAAACAATACAAAAAGCTGGGAAAGATAAGTCTCAGCGAAGACTGGAGTTAGACTGAAGTAAGACTCGAGTAAAACAAACAATGTCGCGTTCCCGCCGGCGCTCACCTTACGCCGCCTATTTATGCGCCGTCATCTCCGCCGTCCTCCTCCTTCTATCAGTCTCTCTCCTCCACTCTCGCCTCTCTCTCTCCCACTCCCATTCTCCCTCCAAACCCCACACTCTCCTCTCCGACTCCGTCTCCGACGACTCCGATCTATCCACCTCCGATCCCATCGACGAACTCGACATCATTGACCTCGATCAACAACATCAACAACAAAAACCTCTTCACACCAATCCTTCCCCTTATTTCTTCGATCCAATCACTTCCTCTATTCGAAGATCCTTCAAAAAACCTCACATTTTCTCCGACGAACTTACCTCTAACGAATTCAACTTTTTCTCTCCACCAGAAGATCGTTCAAAGTCTGCTTTTAGCTCCGACGACATTCCTCTCGACGATGAAATTAGACGAAAAGCTACTATTGTTACTTCGATCGAAGACGCGCTTCTTCTTAAATCATCTGGTTTGAGAGAAATTTGGGGTGATTGGTTTGATAAAAAAGGTCAATATCTGAGAAAAGATAAAATGTTAAAATCGAGTTTCGAAGCTTTTAGTCCAATGCTGAATCCTCTGCTTCAAGATCCTGATTCTGTTGGTGTTTCTACACTCACCAGAGGTGATAAAATTCTTCAGAAATGGTGGATCAATGAGTTCAAGAGAGTTCCATTATCAGTTTCAAATTCACCTCACAAAAATACTAATAACAACGGTAAAATAACGACCGTTGTTAAAGGTGGAACAGAACGTAGAACTTTGAAGGATAATGGTGATGTTGAGTTTTTGAATAATCGTGATCATCATATATATGCTGATGGTAATAATTGGGGTTATTTTCCTGATTTGCCATTGCGTTTATCGTTCAATGATTTCATGGATGGATTCTTTAGAAAGGGTAAATGTGTCATGAGGGTTTTTATGGTGTGGAATTCACCGCCTTGGATGTTTACCGTTCGGTATCAGCGTGGTCTTGAGAGTTTGCTGTATCATAACCCTAATGCATGTGTTGTGGTCTTCTCTGAAACAATTGAGCTTGATTTTTTCAAAGATAGCTTTGTTAAGGATGGGTAAATAAATTATGTTGTTTTCTTCAATTTTGTGTTATTTTGTTGTTTGAATGTTGCATTTTTAGCTAATGAGTATGAATTTTGTTTTCTCAGGTACAATGTTGCTGTTGTTATGCCAAATCTTGACCAGTTGCTGGAGGGTACGCCTGCAAACATTTTTTCGTCTGTTTGGTTTGAATGGAGAAAGACAAAGTTCTATTCCACTCATTACAGTGAGCTTGTTCGTCTTGCAGCATTGTATAAGTAAGTTTTCTTGATTTTAGCTAGTATTAGTAGGTTTGAATTGCTTAGTTGTAATTGTGAACTGATTTTGTGGATGGATGGTGTTTGCGTCTGTTTTGTTGTATGAGTTGACTATTTCTGATTTAGTGCTGTCAAACAATGGCGCTATAATATAGCCGATTTTGATTAGTCAGCTACAAAAACCACGGCAGTATCCGAGTTTAGTTTCTCTATTAGGGCAATAGCTGGCGCTAGTATAGTTTCTGCTAGCTGATGCACCGACAATAACATAAAAAACATAAATTTAGGGTTTTAAATAGAAATTAAAACTTAAGAGTCACTGAGTATTACTCCGTATGATGTAAACCTTTCAATATTGAGTTATGTTCTGCCTCCATTTCCTTATTTATTTGTATGCACCGTGTCTTTTTCTGTATATAATTGACTTATATCAACTGTTATGTGGCTTTTCCTATTTGTCCGCTGTGTTATTTGCTATTTCACATAGTGGATTTTCTGTTTTCCACAATCTGTAATTGGTAATGTAACACTATTCAGATGTTCCCGTCTTGGGATATGATATGACATGACATCATCTTTTATTTTATCAGGTATGGTGGGATCTATCTAGACTCCGATATCATAGTTTTGAAGCCAATTTATTTCCTTAATAACTCTGTTGGTACGGAGGATCATGCTGCTGGAAGCTCTTTGAATGGTGCTGTGATGGCTTTTGGAAGGCACAGGTATTGTTAGCATTGTTCTTATCATGCCAGAATGTTTTCTTTTTGTAACCATTGGTTTTCTAGGAAGCTATTAAAATGAAAATCATGAATGTCGTAATAATGATTCTATAATGGACTTATCATTGAATTGAATTGCTTTTTTCCTTTGTTCTCTCATATCATATCTATTTTTATAACACCTAATGACTATGATATGATCATGTCACCAAATCCACTTAATGAAACGAGGCTTAGTTGTCGTGTAGTTGGATACACTTTATGAGCCCAGATCCTCTCTTAGTTGTCGTGTACTATATATGTAGCTTCCCGCCTACGGGTATGAAGACTTATACTAATTTTTCATAAAATCTTATCAGCTAATAATTAGATAAATGTGATTACGTCTACTATTCTAGATGATGTTTGCTTTTTCTCATCGCTTACAAAGAAAATCACTTCTCATAAGAAACAGTTTCCTACCTAGTACCTACATGAGTGAAGCCTGGAAAGTAGGATTCTGTTCATTGGCGTCAATATGAGGCTAAATGAATGATGCAAATTTTGAATCTAAAATTCTAATTAGTGATATCTTGAATTTTAGATAAACCAATTACAAATATGCATAGATTTTAAATATTTATCATTTAATCAAATTGGGAGGTTAATTTATGAATATTTTAATTTAAATTTTGTGTTGCCATACCTTTTTGTAACTAGAACTAGAATGATAGAGTAATAGGTGAAAATGCAATTAATTTTATTCGTTTAGTATGGGACATCATGCAAAATTGTTTTGTTTCTTTGTTCCATGCAGTCTGTTCATAAAGGAGTGCTTGGAAGAGTTTTATATGACATATGATGATAACAGTTTGAGATGGAATGGTGCTGATCTATTGACAAGGGTTGCACGAAAGTCTGTAGGAGAGGAGAACAAAACTATTAAACGGTTGGAGTTGAATAAGGAGCCCTCTCATATCTTTTTCCCCATCAACTCTCAGGACATCACAAGGTAACTTAACATTTCTCTCAATTAATTGGTTACAAATATACTTGGGATAGGGTTCATTAGAAATACACGTGGAGGCATTTGATTCTAATTTGGACTTTCGAGAGTCACATTGCCTTGCTTTTTCTTTCTTTTTTTGTTTAGTTTTTTTTATGTGCTCATTACTTAACTGAATTATAAACCTGCAAACAGATACTTTGTTGCACCAGAAACAGAGACGGAGAAAGCACAGCAAGATGTTCTGTTAGAAAAAATACTGCGCGAGTCTATGACATTTCATTTTTGGAACAGCGTGACTTCTGCTCTCATCCCAGAACCAGATAGCCTTGTGGCCAGGCTTATGAATTATTCATGTATCCGATGCTTGGAGTTACTGTAAATGCAAAGTTATCCCAATGCTGTCGCTGTCTTGAGCTTCCATTCTGCACCGCACATTAGGAATGCTCAATATCATTAGCTAATATGCAAGATTGTAATCCTTGAAGTCGTAATTCAGCTCTTGACATTGATGTCTACAAGTCATCGGCAGTATCTTTTCCATGTTGTATGTTTGTAGTTGGATGCTGGGTTGAACTCCATTGCTAGAAGAGCTAAAATATACTGAAACCTATGTAGACTAAGGCGCTTTATCAAATGTTCATATGTTACAACTAACAATGTAGAATGTATTATATAACAGTAGCTCACCACTGCAGGGTTTTGATGAAAACTGCAGCATAGCTGATATATATTATTTGTCAATGAAGAAATAGAGCAAGATGCTAGTATTAATTTATTCAAATACGGTATGATCTCTAGAGAGTAGAGAGAAGGTTCATGTGGTTCTTAGATTTTTCTTATTTATCATTGACATTTCTGGACCTGTTTATGGAGATGGATGCAATTTCCAAATATTTCTTCCCATGTCAATGGAGATGTGTTCGTGTGGGCCAAAGACAAAAAAAGGAAAAAGACCAAACAATAAAGTTGTCAATGTGGGCCTTTTATTGGGCTTTGTGACGACAAATGTTGGTCATCATGACGTCACAATCTTAACCTAACTTTAAAAATAAGGAAACCATTTCATCAGCAAAAAAAATATATATATTCATACCAACTACCAACTGACATTAGTTAGCATGACACAATATTTTAAAAATATATTTAGATTAATCCTCATAAGATAACTTAAGTGATAAAAGCTGTATTTTTCCGATGTATCTGAGAACCCTTTTCAATATATTAAAACACAAAATTTTCAGTCGCCAGAGACACCAATCTTAAAAATATATATGTAGAGGTAGTAGTGGAACAAATGAATTTTGTTTCTTAATTGGAACTTTACTTGTATTATACATAAAGCATGTTGTTTTGTCTGAGATCACCGCTCCTCACCAAACACTCCTTTACCTTCTCTTTGTTCTCCCACCACTTCAACAGCAACAGCAACAAGGTAAAAATAACTTTCTCTCTTCCTTTTAGGTATCCAAAGTTGTTGACTTCTATTGGCTCTAAACATGTGATTCCTGCGGCATGTATATGCTTTTTCTGCGTGAGTTACATCTAATTGATTAGGTAAATAGATGGTAAATAAGGTGTTACTAATACTATCATGCTTTAAAGGTTTTGGTTTAAGTCTGTAGTGTTGTTGTTGTTGTCTAGGTTATGCTAAGATGTATTTCTCCTGGAATTAATGGTTTATTTTGATTTACTTATTTGAGCTTATTTTTTGGCATAAGCATTTGTGATACTGTTTGGGAAAGGTTATGGAAACATCTTATGAGTTATGACATGTTCGTAAGATGTTTTCAGCTTATTTCCATAAGCAGACTAGAATTGCTTATGATTACTGTTTATAGCTGCTTATATGAAAACTGTTTGTCTTTATTTTATCGTTTGTTATAGAAATAGCCTTTACATTATAAGCTATGAAGCTCAGCTACCAATCTCGAAATTCGGCGCGGCGCGGTCAACCCCAAAATTGGATCAGCGCAGGCGCTATTCTAGTGGTGTGGCGCAGAACACTAAAAAATCAATATTTAATACTACCAAAATAAAAACTTAAATTTAGCAATAAAATAAAGGTTTTTTCTTGTCTACCCCCTCAAGATTTGGAGGTATATACCCCCAACCACTTAAAAAAAATTTAACCGATATAAATTTTTATAAAATACATCGTTGGATTAAAAGTTTATATCATATAGATCATTTGTGTAAAATTTCAGACAAATCTAAAATCATTTGATATGTTATTGAGACGAATCAAAATTAACAGTTTCTATGATATCTTAAACACCGTTAATCTTTGTGTGTCTCAATAACATATCAAATGATTTTAGATTTGTTTGAAATTTTACACAAATGATCTATATGATATAAACTTTCAATCCAACCGTGTATTTTATAAAAATTTATATCGATTAAAACTTTTTATAGTGGTTGAGGGTATATACCCCCAAATCTTGTGGGGGTACACAAGTTGTCACCTTTATATACTTCCAAATCCAAATACATAATAGCATACTTTCAAGTTTCAAATACCAATAAAAGGCACAAGTCTTGAGCAAAATATTGCAAAATACTTCCATCTACTAAACAATTCCAGGAAACAAATTGAGTCTTGTATCGAGTTTGGGACTTAGGTATCAAAAACCCAAAACTACCCCTCCTAACGTTTATATAATAAGGGTAAAATTGATTTTTTTTCCTAACTCGGTGCACCGCACCACCCTAACAGCGATACCAAATTTGGTGCAGATCGCCGAGATATCGGCCGGCGCAGCCGAGATTGTTAACAGAGCTATGAAGCGCGGACACTCATCGGAATAGGTGTGTCTGGTGTCGGTCTCGTGACTGACAGCGACACGTCACTTCCAATTACATTGAATTATATCATTTTCACAAATTTGCATATGTGTCGACGTGTCAGTGTCTGTGTCGTGTCCCATGTCTGTGATTCATAGATTATAAGCAATTTATTTATGCTATAGCCTATAAGTGACTAACTAAGTGGTTTATCCAAACAGGGCTTAAGTTTTCTTTTATAGTACCATTTTCCTACTTTGAAAGTTTTGTGTTGTTTGTGATTCTTTCTTAAAATATCTATTTCTTAGCATTAGCATATTGTTGAAATGGCGCGATCTTCATTGGATGAGATATCAGACTCGGGAGCATTCACCAGATCTGCTTCTACATTCCGACAATTCGTTTCAAAGGATCCTAATTCCCAATTTCCACCAGAATCAGGAAGATATCATCTCTATATATCATATGCTTGTCCTTGGGCTTGCAGATGCCTTGCTTACTTGAAAATCAAAGGACTTGACAAATCCATCAGTTTCTCGGTTAGTAGGCTTTTTGTTTAATATTTTCAAGTACAATGATCTCAATAGTTCCTCACAGAAATTTCATATCTTGCGTGTTTAATAATCAGGTAGTCAAACCGATATGGGGAAGAACTAAAGAATCAGATGAATATATGGGATGGATTTTTCCTGAATCGAATACCGAGGTTCTGGGAGCTGAACCTGATCGCTTGAATGGAGCAAAGAGTGTTAGGGAACTTTATGAAATTGCAAGTACAAACTACACCGGAAAGTTCACTGTTCCAGTAGGTTTTCACTTTATAATGGACTGGTTTCTCTCTTAGCTTTTCTGATTTGCTTTACTCACCAGATGTTTATTGTTAGCTGACAGATTTTGATTTACACAGATTCTGTGGGATAAGAAACTCAAGACAATTGTTAACAACGAGAGCTCGGAGATAATCCGCATGTTTAATACTGAATTCAACAATATTGCAGAGAATCCCACCTTGGACTTGTATCCCTCTGAATTGCAAGCCAAAATTGATGAGACTAATGAGTGGACTTATCATGATATAAACAACGGTGTTTATAAATGTGGGTTTGCGAAGAAGCAGGAACCATACCTTGAGGTATGTAACTATCTTTAAATTTCGTATGTGTAGTTAATATTTGAGTATTTACATTCATTAGGCATTTGAAATTGTTCATTTGGTCCTTTGTGCAGGCTACAAAACAATTATATGAAGCTTTAGACAAATGTGAAGATATACTAAGCAAGCAACGCTATATATGTGGCAACAAGCTTACTGAAGCAGACATTCGTTTGTTTGTCACTCTCATTCGATTTGATGAGGTATAGTGTGAGTTTGTGTTGTATTGGGCATTTATTGTTGATTTTTTGGACTATACCGTAAAAATATGGACTATGGTGATTCTCCCATTGCATGGCTTTTCTGCTTTCATATTTTGGGACTCATTTTGTTGCAATCTACCGATTCCAATGGTTTGATTTTTGAGTAATAAACCATTGTTGTAATTGCAGGTTTATGCAGTTCACTTTAAGTGTAACAAGAAGCTAATACGGGAGTACCCAAATATCTTCAATTATACCAAAGACATTTTCCAAATTCCTGGTATAAGTAGTACAGTAAACATGGAACATATAAAGTTGCATTACTATGGAAGTCACCCTTCTATCAATCCATTTGGGATCGTTCCTGTGGGGCCAAACATCGATTATTCTACTCCTCACGACAGAGAAAGGTTTGCTGCTTAGGTTTGTGGCGGCTGTTTGTAAAATTTGTAAGTGATGAGAAACTTCGGTTTCTTTTTAAGCTTTTGTATGTCTTGTTGAAATGTTGCAGAAACAGCTATGCTTTGAGGAATAAAACATGTTTGAAATAAAAGTGAGACGAATTGATGTGTGTATGCTTTAGTATTATAATTTATCTGTAATTTGGCTTCCATTGATTGAAGCTGTTTGTTATGAGATTTTGTGACGGAGTAATTTTCCTGTATCAAATCATGCATGCATATATATACCTCACTAGCATCTGAAAAGGTTATTAGAGCTTTGTTAGAACTAGAAGGATTCTAGTAGCCTACATTTTCTTTGTTATGAGTTTTCTCGTTGTGTAGCACCAACATTTCAGATTGAAAATGTGTCTGATGTCCAAAACATGTCATCACATTAAATTTTTCCCGGACTTCCCAACACGTATCGAGTATCGACCATCATATTCAGAAGATAGTTTGCCAATGCCAAATGAAGCATTGCTTCCTAAGTTCAATTTATTGAACTTCTGTTGATCTGATTCTCAACAAAGATCCAATGATCATTCTAACAAGATGTGTAACTTTTGTGGGATCTTATATGATTCAATGTTAAGTAGATTACACTGCACTATCTAACGAAATATATTAAGTACAATACTCTTAATTTGTTAAAATTAAACTCTCCTCTTATCATTTTAAAAAAATATTTAATATTAATTACAAAATAATTTAAACTTCAGTTTATTATGGGCCTGTTTATTTCAGATTTTTTGCAAAAAAATCTATTTTTTCTATAAAAAAAAAACTTTTTTATTTTACTTGTGTTTGTTTCAGATTTTTTTTAAAAAAAAAACTTCCTTCAAAATGAAAAGCATTGCAAAGTGAAGTCCATGGAATCAATAGCATTTTTTTATTTTTAAAACTTTTCTCAAAATTTCTTTTTGTGAACATCACTAACCATGTGCAAAGTGAAGTTAATAAAATCAAAATAGATTTTTATGATTGTAAATGAAAATTAACTTTTGATTTTCTTCAAAATGTCTAAAACAAATTTCTAATTTTTTTTTTCTAAAAGCTTAAACAAATGCACCCTATTTATTAGATTTCTTAAGTCACAATGAAGAAAGGGTATGACAGCTGACGTAATGGTTAGACCTTTGTCTAGAGTTTTTTTTGTTATATAGGTACTAACATTTACAATGGTTAATAATGACTAATCCCTGTTAAAGAATCTGTATGGCATATAAGGTGGATTATCCACTCTCATCCGAATTCTTTTGGTACGTATAAAGTCAGAGATTGAACCCCTTATCACATGTTTAAGAGGCCTAAGACCCTTACCACTTGGACTGACGTATTCATTGTTGGTACTTAGATTGAGTTTTAGTTAGGAAATGTGAGTGTTTTCCTTTATCTAAATTGTATTCCATTTATAAATTTATCTAAATAATAAAATTACAAAATAAATAAATAAAGAAGGGCTAAGGCATTATATCAAAACAAAAATAAAAGATAACGCAAATGAATAGAGATGGAAAGTGGCATGGGTGGCTTAAGAAAAATTAATGTCCACCTCTATCCTAAGAAAATTCTGAAGACCAAAGGCAATGGTGGGAGACAACTATAGAGATTTCAATGGGAATGGCTGGTCATGTAGGTATTATAATACTCATCTTAAACTTGTACACAGTACACCATATGAGATATGTACCCGGATTCATGTTGTTTCTTTTTATAAAATCAAATACATAGTTCGCGTACTTAGTCAAATTTGCGACACTTAGAAATAAATAACAAAATAGTATTATATTTTTAAATATAGTTAAACTTATTTCAAATTTTTTTAATATATTTTTATATATTAAAAATTTATTAAGAAAACAAAAGGGCAAATTGACGGGCATAAATCTAACGCATAAAATCAAATAAATAAAAAATCTAACCCATGAAAAGAAAAAAGAAAGTATGAAAAATAATAAAATAAAAGCTCTTCATATTATTTAGTAGAAAAAAAAAAAAAAAAGCTCCTCATATTATGTAAACAAAAAGAAAACACCTCATATTAATTAGGTTTTTTAACCCTTAAGCGGATATTAAACGTATGGTATGGCCAAGTTCCCTTCTGCATATAATCTTTCCTTCTTGTTTTACAAAGCACCTTTATAAAAGGCTATTCACTTGAAAAAAAGAAGAAAAAAAAAACAACTATGCAAATACTCTAAATCATAAGTCATAACCAACATTGACATTTAAATTTTCAGTTGTAACGTAACATTAACATTTGGATATATCATACTATAACAACCATAATCCTTAAATGTGAATTTACGGCCAAATCACAAGGACAGCCAATGTGAGTGATGACCACTCCAAAAATCTACGATACACATATTTGGATAATTTTTTCTCTTATTTTTTTGTGTGTGTCGGATGAATTAAGTAAATTTCATCCGACCTCGCAACGAACATTCCTAAAAAACTCTTCAACCAAGTAACTTAAATTTTCATTTGAGTAACAATTACCTTCTTCCTTATAATCAACAAAACACGATCGATGGTGTTTGGGCCTTGGAGTCTGGAATGGTTACGTGAACACAATCATGACGAGAGTGGTGCTCTTCCGTTGGGTTGTGCAGTCAAGGAGGTGGACATGGTTGCAGAGCAAAATGTAGAGGGTCAGGTAATGAGGGCAAGCCAACCTGTGGTGCGCCTCAAGAAGATTGCGCGGTTGCCCTCTGAGGATCGCCGTGAGGTCTTAGGCGCTTTAAGACAGAATGAGCGTAAGAAGAGTTGCCCGAAGGGAGGGATTAAAGGGACTTCGGGTGGGCACCTGGGTTCTTCCGTTGCGGCATCTTCGTTCGTTTCTGTCAATGATTGGCAGAATTGGGTGACGATGCAAGGGGATGATCAAGCCGCAAGGAAGGATATGGTGGGTTTTGGGCAGGTCTTAGGTATTACTGTTCCGGGTACAAATGAGAATAGATTCAAAGTGTTATCTAGATCTGGACATAGCAAGGGTAATGGGGGTAGTGGAAAGGGGGGTGGTTGTTCTGCGAGAGGGGGTGATCTATGAAGATCATCTCCTGGAATATAAGGGGGTTGGGGGGGGGGGGGGGGCGGAGAAGAGAAGGGAGGTTCGCATCGTAATAGGGGAGAAGAAACCTTTGATTATATGTATTCAGGAAACTAAAATGCAAGCTTGTGAAGCAGCGTTTGTGGCGAGTTTATGGGGTACATCCTCTCACGCGTTCTCTTTCCGCCCGTCGGTTGGGGCGTCTGGGGGTTTGTTGACAATTTGGGATACCGAAGAGGTGGAGATGCAGACGTCAGTCAGTCAGCCACATGTTTTGTGGTGTCAAGGTAGGTTTAAGAGAGGGGGGGGGGGTTTTATTGTGGCAAATGTATATGCCCCGTGTGAGCTAGGGCCGAGGCAGGTTTTGTGGGAGGCGATGTCTGGTCGTTTGCAACGGCTTGCAGGTCAAGCTGTTTGCGTGTGTGGAGACTTTAATGCTGTTCGGAACATCGCTGAGCGCAGATCGGTGCGCTCTAGCCCCCGTCCCCTTCCTGCGGATCATGCTCCTTTTAATTCCTTTATTGAGGAAAATTTTTTGGTAGATTTACTGTTGAGTGGTCGCAAGTTTACTTGGTATAGGGGGGATGGGAGGTCGATGAGCAGACTGGATAGGTTTTTATTATCAGAGGAATGGTGTCTCATCTGGCCCAATTGTTTGCAATCCGCCCATTTGCGGGGTTTGTCGGACCACTGTCCACTCATTTTGACTGTTAGTGAGGAGGACTGGGGACCACGACCGACGCGGATGCTGAAATGTTGGGCTGATGTGCCTGGTTATCGGGAGTATGTGAAGAGTCAATTGGGCGCCATTCAGGTAGATGGCTGGGGGGCTATGTCCTAAAGACCAAGTTCAAAAAACTCAAACTGGCTCTAAAGGAGTGGCATATAACTCATAGCCAAAATTTACCTAGCAGGATTGATGCTCTGAAGATTCGAATGTCGGATTTGGATAGTAAAGGGGAGGAGACTCCTCTTTCCGTGGATGAGATTGCGGAGCTACATGACATCACCTCTGATATTCATTCTTTATCTCGGATGAACGCTAGCATTTCTTGGCAGTAGTCCCGGGCTTTATGGCTCACGGAGGGGGACGCTAACACTAAGTATTTTCATTCCCTTTTGGCCAATCGCCGGCGGGGCAATGCGGTTAAGTCTATTTTAGTTGATGGGGCTCAATTGGATACTATAGCCCCCATTAAGCAAGCGGTCTTCAATCACTTTGCATCTCATTTCAGAGCGCGCTCTGTGGAGAGACCGGGGGTGGAAAATCTTCAGTTTAAACGGTTGGGGTGGGTGGAGGGTACCAGCTTGATTAAGCCTTTTTCGATTGAGGAAGTCAAAGCTGCGATATGGGACTGTGATAGTTATAAAAGTCCCGGCCCTGATGGGGTCAATTTTGGTTTTATTAAGGAGTTATGGGAGGAGTTGCAAGGGGATGTCATGCGGTTTGTGTCAGAGTTTCACCGTCACGGGCGGTTGACTAAGGGCTTAAATTCTACCTTCATAGCATTGATACCAAAAGTGGATAGTCCCCAGAGTTTGCATGAGTTTAGGCCTATCGCTCTAGTAGGTAGTTTGTATAAAATCTTGGCTAAAGTCCTAGCCAATAGGTTGCGTATGGTCATTGGGAGTGTGGTTTCTGAGTCTCAATCTGCGTTTGTCCGGGACAGACAGATCTTGGACGGGATTCTTATAGCCAATGAGGTTGTGGACGAGGCTCGGAAACATAAAAAGGAATTGATGTTGTTTAAAGTGGATTTCGAGAAAGCTTATGACTCTGTGGACTGGGGTTACTTGGATGCTGTGATGGGACAAATGGCTTTTCCGACACTCTGGCGAAAATGGATTAAGGAATGCGTTTGTACAGCCACAGCGTCGGTGTTGGTCAATGGTAGTCCAACGGAGGAGTTCCCGCTTGAGAGGGGTTTAAGACAGGGTGATCCGTTGTCTCTGTTTCTTTTCTTACTAGCAGCGGAAGGGCTGCATGTTTTAATGACTGCCATGACGACCCAACAACTCTTCACAGGGTATAAGGTCGGCGTTGAGGGTGACACTACGATATCCCACCTGCAGTTTGCCGATGATACCCTGTTGCTAGGGGTTAAGAGCTGGGCTAACGTGCGAGCGTTGCGGGCAGTTCTTATGCTTTTTGAGGTTATGTCGGGATTGAAAGTAAACTTTCACAAGAGTATGCTGGTTGGGGTCAATATTCCTGATTATTGGTTAACCGAGGCTGCGAGTGCTTTGCGATGTAGAGTGGGTACGATTCCGTTTGTATACCCGGTGTTGTTGCGAGTTAAGCGGCGTTTGTCTAGCTGGAAGAGTCGGATTTTGTCTTATGGTGGCCGATTGGTATTGCTCAAATCTGTTTTGTCCTCTCTTCCAGTATATGCTCTTTCTTTCTTCAAAGCTCCCGCAGGTACCATTTCTTCCCTTGACTCTATTTTACTTCATTTTTTTTGGGGAGGGGGTGAGGACTCTAGGAAGGTTTCTTGGATTAGCTGGAAGTCTATATGTACGCGTAAGGAGTATGGGGGTTTGGGGGTTCGGCGGTTGCGGGAGTTCAACACTGCTCTTCTTGGGAAGTGGTGTTGGCGGATGTTGGTGGATCGGGGGGGTTTGTGGTTTAGGGTGTTGGCGGCTAGGTATGGTGTGGAGGGTGGTCAGTTGGGTGGGGGTGGGAGGCGGAGTTCAGCTTAGTGGAGGGAGATAGTGAAGATTAGGGATGGGGATGTGGGGCTTGGAGGTGGTTGGTTTGCGGATGGTGTGTGAAGGTGTGAAAAACACAAGAAGGGGGGGTTGAATTGTGTTTTGGTATTTTGAAAACTTCTGCTAAGTTCTGAAGCTTATCAGAAGCACCAGCGGATAAAGAAACACAATTAACACACTCACACAAAAGAGTAAGGATAGAGAGAGAGACGAGACAAGCAATTTTATACTGGTTCCTCTCACAAAACGAGAGTAGTCCAGTCCCCTTGCACTTCCAAGGGATTTCACTATAATCACCTAGACTATTACAATGCTCAAACACACTTGTAAGAGACTTCCTACTTGCTCAAGCACACTTGCAAGAGGCTTCCTAATATAAAAGAAATAAGATAGAAAGTGATAAACACTTGATTATAAAATCAAGAGTTTTCTTAAGATTACAACTCAAGACTCTTAAGACTCTAACACAGAATTCCTAATGAATTAGAAAAACAGAGTGTCAGAAGCACAACAGAAAATAGTTTCAGAAGCAGTGCTTTCAGTCTTATGTAAAGGAGTAAAGTTGTATCAGTACGTGCGTTGTTGTTGTATGTTGTAACCTTGATCTTCAAAGAGATTTTCTCTATTTATATGTGAAGAAGAAATAGAGACGTTTGAAGATAATGACCGTTGCAGAGGTCATTTTCAAGCCAGCTGTGAAAAGGACAAGGTAACATGGAATATTTGCCAATTCTGGTAATGCTTATCCTGTTATTCCTTTTTCTTGAGAATATTCGTCCTTATGGAGTAAAATAGTACTAACGTCATAATCCTTGATGATAAGGTTGTAGTACTATGATGTATCAATCAATCACAGCCTTTAATTCAAATGATTTCCAATCATTGAATCACTATCAGTTAACACTGACATTCCTGGCTTGTCATTCAGAGCCTATGTATTTGACATATGCTTCTGAGTCTTCAGCTTCTGAAACTGTTGGTCTTCTCAATGCGTTGCTTCTGATTCAACATAGCTTCTGAGATGACTTGCTTCTGATTAGCTTTTCTTCTGATATCTTAGCTTATGATATCTTAGCTTCTGATGTCCATGCTTCTGATATCCATGCTTCTGATATCCATGCTAATGCTTTGTTTCAGAGCTTAGTTCAATCAACATAATATAATTAATCTGCACACTTAAAATTAAATATTAAAATACCCTATTGTTCATTAATACTTTGTTATCATCAAAACACTAAGAATCAGATTCTGAACATCCTTTGTTCCAACAATCTCCCCCTTTTTGATTGATGACAAATCTAGTATTAATTAACAATGGTTGTTATTTTAATTTACTATGTTCAACAGAGGTTCATAAGCTTTGCACGCTCCCCCTAAGTTGTAACATTTAGTAATTAAAATAGTTTAAGAATATAATTTTATTGTGACTCAAATTCTTCATAATTTGACTCTTAGAGACTAGTGTTGTAAGCTCTCCCCCTGAGTCTGATAATTAATGGAAAAATTGCACTCTTTCCATTTATCATCATATGAAGAACTTAGTTCAACATAAAATATTATTCTTCAGAATAAATAAACAGATAAAATAATCAAAGAAAACGTAAAATTAAACAGATTCTTTTAATTGGTTTCAGTTATTAGCGCTTCTAAACTCATTAATTAATGACTCTTACTCCCCCTTTTGTCATCAAACAAAAAAACAGTTTGTATAAAAAGAGGTAAAGACATTTAAAAAGCGCGTAAAAAGATCAGTCAAAAACACAACTTTCAAGGAGTCAAGTCAGAAAAACAGTTACAACAACTTCATTAAAGAAATTGTCTGATTCCAAGAACTGAGAGACTATGACTCTATAAAAGTCTATAAAAGAAGAGAGCAACACCATTTCAATTCACTCAACACTTCCACACATTATTATCAGAAATAATGGATAAGGATAGAAGAGCAAATAAGGGTAAGGCTCCCCAAGAAGTGAAGAGAGAAGAATCACCAAAGAAAACAAAACCAAAAGCAAAGAAGGTCAAGGGTGAAGCGTCTTCTTCAGTTCCATTAAGAAGAAGTTATAGAACCAGATCAAAAACAAAGCCACAACCACCAGTATACATCAATCTCTCATCAGATTCTGATGATACTGATTCTGATTACAGAGAATTTCTCAGAACATATGATCCAGAACAATGTGAATGTTCTTCAGAAGGATCCTCTTCTGGTTCTGATAAGCCAGATTTTGATTATCTGAGGTACTTGGAGAATTATCATTCTCCAACAGAAACCTCAGGCTCTGGTGACTCTCAGAAGTCAGATTTAGATTCTAATTAGATTTAGGACCTTATGTAATGATATTCTATTTAATCAATAAAGATTTATGGTTCTGTTTTGAAATCTTTTTCTATAATTTCTTTGTGATTGACATACTTTTCAAAAGCATATAATTAAACAAAACAATGCAAACAGTTAACAGCAATCAAAACAAATTAAGTAAACAAAAGATATTCATGCAATTAACAGAAATAAAACTTGTTCAAATATTACAACCACTTAAAAAAATTTGTGCGCAAACATAGAATCCTAGGGTTGAGATGAGGAGGGGTTAGAAGGAAGTCTTGAGATAAGCAACATCATCATCTTCTCAAGAGCTTTGTCAGACTTCTCAGCATTCTTATTGATAGTTTCTTTCAGATCCATCTGATTAGTCTTGACCTCTTCCAGACCAGCTTCCAACACTAAGAGTTTATCTCTTTGTTCTCTTTGAATTTGTTCAACCTTTAGAATCCTTGTATCAGCAGCATCAGAACTTTCAACCATAACAGTATCAAAGTCACTAGTACTTAAAACATTTACATCTTCTTTCATCATTAACTCCTGTTCTAGTAACCTTTGTTTCCTTTCTTCAGCCTTCGGAACTTCCATCTCATCATGTGATAAGTTAGTTAACATCAATCTTTTCTTTTGAAGAGCACTTCCAAATGCATTTTCAAAAGAGTCAGTGAATTGCAGATGTTCATAAACTAGCTCATCAACATACATTTTCTTCAAAGCAGCTATGATCAACCTCTGAGCATTGTCAATCTCATCAAACTTTTCAACAATCTGACTTGGCATAATGCCTCGTTCAGACTTTAAGTTGTGCATTCTTCTAACATCATTATTAACAAGCCTAGCTAGAATCTCAATGCTAGAAACAATTTGGTTAGAATGTTGGGTTTGAATGCTTTCAAGAATGGATTGATAAGTTATTTCAGGCTCAGAAACAGTTTGATTGATATTTAGTTCAAGATTAGATGGAGGTGAGACTGGGGATTGAGGTGATTCAGGTAAGCTGACTGTGAAAGCAGGTTGAGTTTGTGAAGATGATTTTGTTAAAGGATTAACAATCTCTATGGTTGGGATGAAAGGTTGAGTAACATGTGGAGGAGTGTCAACATGAATTGGAGTGGGGATAGGATTTGTGTGATCAGTTTCAGTATCAGAATCAGAGCTAACATCACTAAGAGGATCACCAAATTTTTCTTTAAACTTCTCAAGACCTGATTTCTCAGAAGGAGAAGGTATAACAACAGAAGGTTTGGATGGAGTTTCAGGTAAGCTCTTAGTTTCTGTATGAATGGTTTGAGGTGACAAATGTTCAGATAGCATATCTAAAACATTTGGTTCTGATATAGGTTCAGATGATGGTTTGATTGGAGAAGGAATTTTAAAAACAGGCTCAGAAGCAGGTTCATTTCTAAATTGAGATTCTGCAGACTCATTATTAATAGTGTTAGAAGATGTACCTTGATGCTTCTGACGTTTGTGAGCAGCTCTGTCTCTGGCAATTCTCTCACTTTTTGTAATCAAAGGTTCTTCATCATCATCAGATTCTTCAACAGACACATCAACCATTTTCCTCTTGTTTTTGTTCTTGTCCTCAAGTTTCTTAGACCTTACTTCCTTTTCCTTAACTTCAAGCTCTTGTTCTGTCATGATCTTAACACCACCAACAGAAGGTTGTTTGATTTTGACTCTATCTCTGGTGACAGCAGTCTTCATCACAAAATCTTGTTTCTGATCAAATCCCAGCTTGGTTATATCAACTTCGTTTCCAGGAGTTTCCAGACCATACTCCTCATCCCAATGATTAAACAGACCATCAGCAATCTTCTTTCCTTGTTCAATATCTACAGCAGGAAAGGTTGATTCAAACTCTTCTTCTTGCTTGTTCATAAGCAAAGGATTGTTAGGTACAACAACTTTCCCTTTGATTAAGAACATCTTCTTCAAGGACTTACCATCAACAATCCTTGATTCCATATAAGAAGACTTGACAAAAGTTGGATAATTCTTTTTCAGAATTTCATGAAAGTTGCTTAGATAAAAGATGTGTGACAGCAATCTAACATGATGACAGTTGGCATGACCTTTTTCAATGCTATTTTTGATAACTTCACACAGATGATCAAAAATATATTTTGCCATATTCATTCTGATCATACCATGAAGAAAATGCATGAAGTATTTCTGTTCAGAAGAAATACAGTCAGTGCCACCAACCTTTGTAGCAATTGATTCGAACATCACCTTGTAAACAGATTTGAAGAAAGGTTTCAAATCTCTCTGTACATTTGAGTTAACATTTTCAAACAAGGTTGCTTGAACTGTTGGATCTTGTGGTTTAGTCTTGAAACCAGACAGTTGAATACCATGATTTGGAATATTCAACACTTTTGCAATGTGATCAGCAGTAATCTTGATATCCATTCCAGCAATGTTTGACCTTATTTCCGTTTGGGTTATCTCAGGAAGACCCAATTCCTTTCTAGATTTCCCTTTCAGCATAGGGTTTTTTCTTCACCAGATTTTGAACTTCAACATACGCAGATTGTTTGTCAAAAACGTATGCTTTCATCCAAAACTCTTTAACCATGTCTTCATAGATAGGACCATTCAGAATATTGAAGTAACGTTCTAATCCTTGATAGTAGAACATTTCTTGTAAATCGAATCCATTAGCTTTTAGACTTTCAAAATCGACCCGTTTCTCTACAACGCTCTTTAAACTTTCAAACTTGAAAACCATGGTATCCTTTCTGATCTTGTACTTCCTTTGATTTTCCAAATCAACGATAGGTTTAACAGAAGGAGTGAGAGCAGATGATGATGCCATTGTTGAGGGTTAGGGTTTTTGTTTTGCTAGAGAGGGAAGAAAGAGAACTGAAGAGTTGGAGGTTTAGAAAGAATATGAAAAAGTGTGGGTTGTGAACGTGTTTGTGTGCAAGTGATATCAGTGTATATTTTTAGAAAACAAACAAACAGTACAACACACAAAAAGGACAGAGTAGTCATATTCATTTTAAGCGCTAAACTCATCATAAACCAGTACTCATCTAATTGCAAAATGACACGTGTATTAAAAAAGATTATTTAAATAACGGGTGCGTTAGTGGACAGCAGTTAAAAAAGAAAAGGTTGTAAACTGTTCCACTACCACATCAGAACCATTCTTTTGATTCTGATATTTATCAGAAGTAGTTACTCATCAGAACTTCTGACCTTGAGATTCTGAGGTTCAACATCTTCTGATCCTTATCAGATTTTAAAAACAGTTTTACTCAAAAGAACTTAACAATCAGGAACAAACACCATGTTGAGATTTTTCTTTATGAAATCAAATCTTTCAACAGCTAAAGGTTTTGTACAAATATCAGCCCATTGTTTTTCAGTATCAACAAACTTGATATCTATAACACCTTTCTCAACATAATCTCTTATAAAATGATGTTTGATCTCAATATGTTTTGCTCTAGAGTGTAAAATAGGATTTTTAGAAAGCTGAATGGCTGCAGTGTTATCACAATATAAAGGTATATAGTGACTGCTTATATGATAATCTTCTAATTGATATTTCATCCAAAGAAGTTGTGTGCAACATTTTGCAGCTGAAATGTATTCTGCTTCTGCTGTGGACATAGCAATGGTGGTCTGCCTCTTGCTACACCAGGAGATAAGATTTTCACCCATAAATTGGCAACTGCCACTTGTTGATTTTCTTTCAAGTTTATCTCCAGCATAATCAGCGTCACAGAATCCATTTAACTCATATTTCTTGGATTTCTTATAAAGTAATCCAAAATTACAAGTAGCTTTCAGATATCTAAAGATTCTCTTCACAACAGTGAGATGAGATTCTCTAGGATCTGATTGAAATCTTGCACACAAGCATACAGAGAACATAATATCAGGTCTAGATGCAGTTAGATAGAGTAGAGAACCAATCATACCTCTATATAACTTCTGATCAACTTTGCCTTCAGATTCATCTAGACTCATGCTTGTTGTTGGATGCATTGGAGTATTCATTGGCTTACAATCTTCAAGATTGAACTTTTTCAAGAGATCCTTTGTATATTTGGTTTGATGAATGTAAGTTCCTTCCTTTGTTTGATTGATTTGAATTCCAAGAAAGAACTTCATTTCTCCCATCATGCTCATTTCAAATTCTTTTTCCATTAACTTAGAGAAGTTCTTGCATAAAGTAGCATTAGTTGAACCAAAAACAATATCATCAACATAAATCTGAACGATCAGAATGTCTTTCTTCAAGGTTTTTCTAAATAATGTACAGTCAACTTGTCCTTTTTCAAAACCATTATCAACCAAAAAGTTACTTAGTCTATCATACCAAGCTCTAGGAGCTTGTTTAAGACCATAAAGTGACTTTTGAAGTTTATAAACATGATCAGGATTTTGAATATTTTCAAAACCAGGAGGTTTTTTGACATATACTTCTTCAGTAATAAAACCTTTAAGAAATGCACTCTTCACATCCATTTGATATAAAGTAATACCAAGGTTAACTGCATAGGAAAGAAATAACCTGATTGCATCCAATCTTGCAACTGGAGCAAAAGTTTCTGTGTGATCAATTCCTTCCTGTTGACTGTAACCTTGTGCAACTAATCTTGCTTTGTTTCTAGTTACTTCTCCTTTTTCATTGAGCTTATTTCTGAATACCCATTTTGTTCCAATAATGTTCTTGTCTTTTGGTCTAGGAACTAGATTCCAAACTTCATTTCTGTCAAACTGATGTAGTTCATCTTTCATAGCTAAGATCCAAGCTTTTTCTTTGAGAGCTTCATCAATAGTCTTTGGTTCATTGAGAGAAACCAAACTGACCATTGCATCTTCATTTTGTGAGCTTGATCTTGTTTTTCTAGGACTTTCTTTATTTCCAATGATCAACTCTTCTGGATGAGATGACTTATATTTGAATGAATTTTTCTTAATAACTTCTTCAATCTCAGCATCAGAATCACTATCAATTTGAGGAGTTTGAACATCTTCAGAAGGAGTAGTTTCTTGATCATCAGAAGTTGTTTCAGGTTCTGAACTCTTGTTAACCTCTATAGTTTTTACTTCTGAATCTGGATTATCTGCAATAACTTCAACTAGCTCTGACTTATCATTATCAGGCTCTTTGTCATCAAATCTTACATGCATAGATTCTTCAACAGTGTTTGTTTCAGAATTATACACTCTGTATGACTTAGAGCGTTCAGAATATCCAATAAAGATACCCTTAGAAGCTTTAGAGTCAAATTTCTTTAAATGAACTTTAGAATTCAGAATGTAACATGTACAACCAAATTGATGAAAATAAGAAATATCAGGTTTTCTTCCTTTGAACAATTCATATGCTGTTTTATTCAATAAAGGTCTGATATAGATCCTATTTTGAATATAACAAGCAGTGTTTATAGCTTCTGCCCAAAAATGTTTTGCTAGGTTAGTTTCATGCATCATGGTTCTGGCCATTTCTTGTAAAGATCTGTTCTTTCTCTCTACAACCCCATTTTGCTGTGGTGTTCTAGGAGATGAGAACTCATGAAGAATTCCATTGTTTTCACAATAGATTTCAAAAGGTTCATTTTCAAACTCACCACCATGATCACTTCTAACCTTGACAATTTTCAAGTCTTTTTCAACTTGTATTTGAGTGTAGAAGGTTTTAAACACATAATATGTATCCTCCTTGGATCTCAGGAATCTAACCCATGTCCATCTACTGAAATCATCTACAATGACAAGTCCATACTTCTTACCATTTATTGAAGCAGTACTGACTGGTCCAAATAAATCAATATGAAGCAGTTCCAAAGGTCTTGTGGTAGAGACAATGTTTTTATCTTTAAAAGAGCTTTTGAAAAGCTTTCCTTTTTGACAAGGACCACAAATTGTGTCTGACTGATATTTTAAAACAGGTAGGCCTCTCACAAGATCTTGACTACTTAGCTTAGAGATTAATCTCCAGTTAGCATGTCCTAATCTTTTATGCCAGACCCACTTTTCTTCACTCAGAGTTAGAAGACAAACAACTTGTTGTTCTACTAATTCAAAAAGATTGATTTTGTAAACATTGCCTTTCCTTTTTCCTTTGAAAACTACAGACTTATCAGAGTATCTGTTTACAGTACATGTGTTCTTATTAAAAACCACTTCATAACCATTGTCACATAATTGGCTTATGCTAAGAAGGTTATGATAAAGTCCATCAACAAGAAGAACATCAGAAATAGTAGAGAAGGAATTACCTACTGTACCAGTACCAATTATTGTGCCTTTTTGGTTCCCACCAAATCCTACAGAACCTCCCTTTTTCAGATTCAGGGTGAGGAATAAATGCTTTTCTCCTGTCATGTGTCGAGAGCAGCCACTGTCCAGGTACCATGTACTTGAGTTTTTCTCTTTTTGAGTGCAAACCTGCAACATAAACTATTTCAGATTTTGGTACCCACAACTTGTTGGGTCCTGATGGGTTAGTGTAGGCCTTGTGGAAGTATGATTTTTGAAAACCAGTTTGAGGAGCATACTTCTTCTTGCCAAAACTTCTAATAGGTTTCACAGACTTTGTATCAGAAGTACTAGCTTCTGAAGTTCTCAGAACCTTAGTTGGTTTAGGAACTGGTCTCTTCAGAATCTTTACTTCTGAGTATCTCATTTTTGAATTTGAGTTATCAAAAGTCACTAATTTGTTATCTTCTGAGACTTTTGATTTTCCCTTATTCAAAACAGAAGTTTGTGAAGCTTTCTCAGAATTACCAGTTTCTGATATGAAAGTAGAATAGAGAGGAGGAGGTGTTTTGCTTAAACAAACAGACTGACTTGATTTTTCTTTATCAGAAGATGCAGAATAACCAAGTCCATATCCTTTGTTCTTGCTCACACTGTAAATCATGGAAGCAACTTTGCTCTTGTTAACATTTTGTTTAACAAACTCATGAAGAGCAACTTCGTGCTTATCATGTGATTTGTTACAAGCAACACAACCTTCTTCAAGCTCTTTAATTTTCAAAAGAGATTCATTATATTGAGATTGAAGTTGGTCAGATTTCTCTGTAAGCAAGTCAATTTTAGTTTTTAAACTTTTGAAATCATTTGACTTGTTTATGTATTGCTTCATAGTGTCTCTAAGAGCAATAAGAAGCTTATCATGAGGAAGTTTAGAAATTACCTCATCAATATCATCAGTGTCAGATTCATTCTCCATATCAGATTCATTATCAGAAGATGTTGTAGCCATAAGTGCTAGATTTGCTTCCTCATCATCTTCTTCAGTATCTGATAACTTCTCAAGATCTTCAAAAGTAGCCATAAGACTTTTCTTCATTCTGTTCTTGAAGTTGCCCTTTTTCCCTTTATCATTTGAGTTCAAATCAGGACAATCAGCAATAAAATGACCAGTCTTTTTGCAGTTGAAACAGCTATTTTTGGAACCATCTTTCTTGTCTTTAGAATTTGAGTTTTTGTTCCCATAACTCTTAGAACCAGAACTTCTTCCAGAAGCTTTGTTGTTTTTGTACTTATTCCATTTCCTGAACTTTGAAAGCAGAGCAAAGAGTTCCTCATCTGATCCATCCTCCTGTTCATCTACAGAAGATTCATCAGCATCAGATTCAATAACTTTAACCTTTAAAGCTTTAGGAGATTTCAAAGTTGCTGGCAAAGCCAATGACTTTGATTTCTTCTTAGGCTCATCAGAAGCTAGTTCCATCTCGTGACTTATGAGAGAACTAGTTAACTCTTCTAGGCTTAAGGTATTGAGATCTTTTGCTTCTTGTATAGCAGTGACCTTAGGTCTCCACTTGGGTGGTAAACACCTCAGAATCTTCTTAACATGATCAGCAGTGGTATAACTTTTCTTTAAGACTCCAAGACCAGAAACCAAGATTTTAAACCTTGCATACATTTCTTCAATGCTTTCTGTGTCTTTCATCTTAAACATTTCATACTGATGAACCAGAAGATTAGCCTTTGCTTCTTTCACTTGTTGGTTTCCTTCATAAGTAGCACACAAAGAGTCATAAATACCCTTAGCACTAGATCTATTTCCAAGTTTCAAAAACTCATCATGAGTGATACAGCTAGCAAGTATAGAAATAGCTCTGTTGTGTCTCTTCCATTCTTTCTTCTGTTCAGCTGTGAAAGTCTTCTTTACAACTGCTGTTGTCTTACCATCTTCATCAAGCTTATCTTGAAAACTAACACCTTCTTCAATGATATCCCACAAACCTTCATCTTCAGCAATGATATGAGAATAGATTTTGTATTTCCACCAGTTGAAGGTTGATTGATCACCATTGAACTTGGGTGCTTTGTTATAAGTTCCACCAGTTTTCTCAGACTTTTCAGAATTGTAATCATATGGAATAGCAACATTCTTTGAACTTGAATCTTCAGACATTGTGTTTTTCAGGATCTTTTTGTCTCACTGTTAAGTGATGCGTAACAAACCGGAGCTCTGATACCAATTGAAGGTGTGAAAAACACAAGAAGGGGGGTTGAATTGTGTTTTGGTATTTTGAAAACTTCTGCTAAGTTCTGAAGCTTATCAGAAGCACCAGCGGATAAAGAAACACAATTAACACACTCACACAAAAGAGTAAGGATAGAGAGAGAGACGAGACAAGCAATTTTATACTGGTTCCTCTCACAAAACGAGAGTAGTCCAGTCCCCTTGCACTTCCAAGGGATTTCACTATAATCACCTAGACTATTACAATGCTCAAACACACTTGTAAGAGACTTCCTACTTGCTCAAGCACACTTGCAAGAGGCTTCCTAATATAAAAGAAATAAGATAGAAAGTGATAAACACTTGATTATAAAATCAAGAGTTTTCTTAAGATTACAACTCAAGACTCTTAAGACTCTAACACAGAATTCCTAATGAATTAGAAAAACAGAGTGTCAGAAGCACAACAGAAAATAGTTTCAGAAGCAGTGCTTTCAGTCTTATGTAAAGGAGTAAAGTTGTATCAGTACGTGCGTTGTTGTTGTATGTTGTAACCTTGATCTTCAAAGAGATTTTCTCTATTTATATGTGAAGAAGAAATAGAGACGTTTGAAGATAATGACCGTTGCAGAGGTCATTTTCAAGCCAGCTGTGAAAAGGACAAGGTAACATGGAATATTTGCCAATTCTGGTAATGCTTATCCTGTTATTCCTTTTTCTTGAGAATATTCGTCCTTATGGAGTAAAATAGTACTAACGTCATAATCCTTGATGATAAGGTTGTAGTACTATGATGTATCAATCAATCACAGCCTTTAATTCAAATGATTTCCAATCATTGAATCACTATCAGTTAACACTGACATTCCTGGCTTGTCATTCAGAGCCTATGTATTTGACATATGCTTCTGAGTCTTCAGCTTCTGAAACTGTTGGTCTTCTCAATGCGTTGCTTCTGATTCAACATAGCTTCTGAGATGACTTGCTTCTGATTAGCTTTTCTTCTGATATCTTAGCTTCTGATATCTTAGCTTCTGATGTCCATGCTTCTGATATCCATGCTTCTGATATCCATGCTAATGCTTTGTTTCAGAGCTTAGTTCAATCAACATAATATAATTAATCTGCACACTTAAAATTAAATATTAAAATACCCTATTGTTCATTAATACTTTGTTATCATCAAAACACTAAGAGTCAGATTCTGAACATCCTTTGTTCCAACAGTGTGGAGCGTCGGGTTGGGCATGGGAGAGACACCTCATTCTGGTCGGATCCTTGGTTAAGAGGAGTGCCCTTGAGGGTGCGGTTTGGTCGTCTGTTTGATTTGGCAGAGACCAAACAACACACGGTAGCTGAGATGTTTGCGTTAGGGTGGGAGTCAGGAGGGAGGGCGTGAGTGTGGCGGAGACAGTTGTGGGTGTGGGAGGAGGAGATGTTGGGGGAGTGTCAGATCTTACTTTCAGATTTTCAGATACAGGAGCACGAGGCAGATGTCTGGCGGTGGCGTTTTGATCCAGAGTGTGGGTACACTGTTCGTGGCGCGTATCAGCTGTTGACTACTCAGGATGACGTCCATTCAGATGAGGCAGCAGATCTTATTTGGCACCGACAGGTTCCCTTGAAGGTGTCTATTTTAGCTTGGAGACTTCTGCGGGACAGGTTGCCGACGAAGACTAATTTGGGTCGACGTGGTATTCTTTCTCAGGAGGATCAGTATTGCGTTTCTGGATGCGGCGGTATTGAGACAGTTCATCATCTCTTCTTTACTTGTGGAGTCTTTGGTACCTTATGGTTTTTGGTTAGGGCTTGGATCGGTTTCGACATGGTGGATCCTGCGACTCCTTCTGCTCACTTCACTCAGTTTACTGGAGCAGTAGGTGGGCGCCGGGATCGGAGACATTTCATGCAGCTAATATGGCTTGTTTGTGTTTGGATTATTTGGAAAGAGCGCAATCAGTGCCTCTTCAAAAATTCGATGCAATCGGCCCCTCTTTTGTTGGAACTGGTCAAGCGACATTCTCTATGGTGGTTGAGGACTCTGTATCCCGGGTTGGGGGTTAACCTACACAGTTGGTGGGTGAATCCGTTATTATGTTTGGGTATATGACTTGTATTGATTGGTTGTTTTTGGATCATGTGACTCTTGATGTACTTATTATGGGGACCTGTTTCTAGCACATCTTGTGCTGGGGGTTCCCTCTCTTTTTGGTATATATTTAATCTCATTTTGGCTTGTTAAAAAAAACCAAAAATATTTATAATTATTTCATGAGAAGTAGAAAATTATCATGTCTCTTTCCTAATAATTGAAGAATAATTTTTAAAAAAAGTATACATTATATTGACAATTATAACGTAATTTTTTTTTTTAATTCTTATACTTTTGTGAAAGAGGTTTAATATTTTAGGACTGAAATAGTATGATTGAGTTGTTGTGCGTTTACCATATTAGCATGCGTAAGAGAAGAGAGAAGAGACCAAATTGTGGTGGATCCCATTATACCACTCCAATTATTGTTTTCTTGAACTTTTCCCTTTAGCAAGAACTAGGAAGAAAATAAATACTTTCCACTTTTTTCCATTTGGATTCACAAAATCTGTTTTAAATATTAATCTTTAGCCTATAATGACAAGTGGAAAAATATTTGAAATATGACAAACAAAAACAAAATTTTAAAGGCATGTCCTAGAATATCTTATTGCTGGTACGACCTAGGAGTATTACTCATACGGTCGTCCCTCTATAACACATTTTAATAAATAATACTCGAGTTATACACATAATTAATTTTATGAAAATTACTTTATGCTTTTCCAAATTATTTTTCATTAGTCTCATTTATAAACAGAATGAGAAAGAGAGATAGATGGCAATAATTGGAAAAAATGAAGGTAAGAGTAAAGAGTCCTTTTTTTTTTTTGTTACATTGGAATGATAATAGAAAATTATTTACATTAATGTCTTTTTTTTACAGTACATTAATATCTTATTGATATTGTAAATAACAATATATGAAATAAGATATTTAAATATCTTATTAATATCTTATTTAAATATTTTAATATAATGTCAAATATAATAATACAAGTAGTATTAAAGTACAATTTTTATAATATAGTTTCTTCAAATTAAATAATTGAATATCAAATGATTATTAAATTATTTTTCAAGATGAATTTTTTGAATTCTAAATAGAATAATTTTAATCAAATTTTATTTACTTTATGATCGAACTTCAAATAATTAGAACTTTTATCTGAAAAATACTAATAGCTCTCTCCTTTTTTTATACTTGTAGCTCTTATCATATTCAAGCCTCTCTTTTAATTTGTCAAGAAAATAAGCTTTCTTTTAATTTGATACATTAATGGGCATCAATTTTGTGGTTATTTATTTTCTCTTATTGTTGTTTGATAGTACTTGGTTCTAATGAGAGATGCGTATTGCTAAATGCTAGGTACACATGTAACAAGTGTTTGGCAATGATATCATGATTTGATGATTGAAAATTGAAAATATGATGTGACAAATAAAGTGAAGATAATATGAGGATAATGGATGATTGGACACAAAGAGAGAGAGTGAGACACAAATAAATGGTTGTTGATTGTTGTTAAGTTTTTATTTATTTATTTTAAAAACATTTGTTTAACAAAATCTCATCCTTGTACTATTGCTTTGCACAAGCTTGATTACTACTAACTTATACTACTATTAACAAAAATTATAGTAAGAACCTTGCGTTAAACATTTCATTCAAACAAGTCATAACGCTATATTGCCTAAAAATTATATGCAAGTACTTGTAAATATAAAGTTACTTTAACTATTTATAGATTTTTATTGAGTAATAATATTAATTTTGATGGGTGTTAATAATACATTAATTTTTAATTTTTTAAAAAATTTGTTAAAAAATCTATAAGATAAAAACTTTAAATTCAACGATGAATTTTATAAAAAAACATTATTTATTATAATATTATTCACAAGTGGTGCATCGTGAAAAACTTGTCCAGATCTTTCACGTCAGACAAACCTTAAATCAAACATACACTTATATATAAAATCAAAGTCATGATTCAAAAAAAAAAAAAAGAATCAAAGTCACTTCAAACTCATCTTATTTTTTTATAGGAATTTGATAAAAGTATTTTATAATTAATATATATTTAAGTTAACAATTAATTATTTTTTTAAGAAAAAATTTCATAAAAGATTATTTTTGGAGAGATTAATTTCATAAATTATTTAATTTGTTTGTTTTTTAAATTATATATTCGTCGTTTAATAATTTTATAAACCATTATGGGCAGGGGCGGCCCAGAGGTAGGGCAAGCAGACCTACTGTCCGGGACCTCAATTTTTAGGGAGCCTCAATTTTTTTTTAGGTTAATCAATCAAAAAATAAATTAAGTAGTTTGGCGGAAATGATTTTTTCAAAATATGTTGACTGGTCTAGTGGTTTTATAATTTGCGCGCACGTTGCCTGTATGGTTGCAAGCTCAACACCTCCCGTAACATTTTTATTTTAAGAGATTAAGTTTTTTTGAAGAATTAGTACAACAAACAAAATTGATCTCAATAAATTATAAATTAGACAACTATTCAATAAGGTAAATTTATATATTTATAATTATATATATTAGTTTTTTTTTGGTAAGAATTATATATTTTAGTTCATACTAAATAAATAACTTATAAATAGAATAATTATATTTTTTATATATATAAACAGAATAACTCTTTTCTTGGGTTCAAAAATAGAACAACTCTATAACATATAAAATAATATTTATATAATGTTCTTTTTTATAAAAAAAAATTATGTTTTTGTTGAATTCCATTTTTTTTTTGCTCTGAACTTCCAAAAAGTCGAAAACGGCACTATGGGCATGAAACGTGGTCCCTTATTAGGTGCTTGCACTATAAGTCGAGATCAACTCCTTAAACTTCTATTTTGTAGTAATCTCTCCCTCCTTCTTCCTCAATTGGAACATTAGAAAACAATATTATGGCTTAATCCAATCATTTTATCATTATCTTGTATATTCTTAATGAGACTTTTTCTATCAAAACTTTGTAAATAAAATGTAGTATGTGTAGCACTATGGTAATAGAGAAGTATACTAGAGCATGGAAGCAGACAAAAACATAAGGGCACCAACCTTTTTCTTTTGGGTTTGGATGGCTAGCCTATTTTCTTTTTATGATGGAATGGAAAGTTTGAATTATAAATTTTATAGCTAGCTATATGGGTAGGAAATGAATTATTAGTTTGAAAGGATGCGCAACTTTTGGGGAGCAAACAGGTATGGCCCTCTAAACCCCACCCACACAAAAGAATTTGATAAATATATAATGTGTATCCAATAAATACGTATATTTTACTCAAAATTATAATTAAATAAATACATATATTATTTTCAAGTGCCCATCTCCTCAGGTTAAATTTCTTCACTCATAATTACGTAATATATATCCATGTTAAAAAAATAATAAATGAGAGTGGAGGTGTAGACTTATGCTTCTGGTGTGGTGAAATGTGCAAACATCACCAAATGTTTATTAGTTTAATAGTGATTGACACTGAATTTAATAGAAATAATTATTGTTCAATTCTCTGCAATTGTATTTGAGAGAGATTAAAATTACTTGATGTAAAAACTCATTCTAAATCAAATTAAACTGTAGTGAAAACCAAAAAATAATAAACAAACATCATCTTAACAATAAACACCCGAAAGATTATTTCACATTAGTTTCACAGTATCACAATGATTCAACATGATTTGTCAATATTATTTTTAAAAATTATTTATTACTATATTTCAATGTATGTCCTAAAATCTTAAAAGAATATGGATGGAAAAAGTATTACTCCTTCCATCTCTTATTATAAAACTTCTTTGTCTAATTTCACATAGTATAATTATTATGTATAGTTTATATGTAAATTTTATATTTATGTATAAACTAGACACAATAATATTAAATTTACACAAAAAAAAAAATTTAGGAGTAATATTAAATTGTCATTTATTTGCATGTGTATTTAATTTAACTTTTCGAATTTTAATATATATAAGTTTTTTTTTTACATAAGAAAGATAAACTAATTCTTCTAGAAATTGACTCCATATTCTTAATTTATATATCCATCAACTCTTATCTCTTAAATTATTCTATCGGAGGAGGATATACAAGTTAATTAGTTTTTGTATGTAGAAAAATAATAATAAATAAACTTAATAATTCATATATAAGCTTATATTTAAAGATCGCTAAATGTGACATGTGGGTCAAAATTAACGATGTTTGACCCACATGTAAATACTTAGTACCTTTCATTGTCTTTGCTCTCTCAGCTACTCACATGCAAAACCCGCCCCGATAATTACGTGTGAGTCAACATTGTTAATTTCGACCGACCCATGTGGTTAAAATTAACATCTCCATATTTAAATAGTAGATTTTCTTTCACAATATATAGAGATATTAATTAATGAATGAATAGTTCTTGACAATCCACAAACATCATTGTATTGTTATGATCATCAATAAACATTCATTCTATAATTTGTAATGCCCCCTATTCAACTTTGATACTACTTTTTTGTCTGCAAATCTTAATAATCAGATAAATGATTGAAACGGAATTTACATGTACTACTTTTCTTATTCTTAGGGCATGAAAACCTTCAACCTTCTCTTCTTTGACACCTTCTTCCTACCTTCACCACCATTACTCATCGGTGAGTTTTTCACTCACCCACTTTCCAAAATTGTATCTTTTCATAACCCTTTTTAATGGGTTGCGTTTTGTTTTGTGTTTTTGCTTAGAAAACTTTTGTGTTTTCCGTTTTCTGTTGTCGTTTTCTTTTGCATATAGTGTGTGTTTGTTCATTGTTCCTGTTTTGGTTACCCATTATTTCTTGAGATGACTTTATGGGTCTTCTCTTTCTAGCTTATGGGTCTATTCATTTTTTAATTTTAGTATTCAAAGAATTGTTCTTATTTTTGTATGCATATTTAGTTAGAGACAGTACCCTTATGTTGTTTATATGTTGGTTGAAAAAGGATTGAATTTCTAGAGTTGAGTGGATTTTGCAAGAATTGAACTTGTTAAATCATCTCTATATCCAATAGTTTGTATTTTGCTAGCTTTTTTGATTTGGAGATACTGTGTCCATGAAATGATTTTTTGTTTGTTAGGTTTAGATTATGCAGTTGATTTTTACTAACTTTGAGTAGACCTTTTAAGAATTTTCTCCACTTATGTTGAAGCTTTTCATTGATTGAAAGGTCAGTTAGATTTGAGCATGATATGTTACATTTAGTGTGATGTAGGAGAGCTGACAGATGACTCGGAATCGATTGGGCTTGAGAGTTCACCATTCAGGATCAACTCAATCGGAGGAGTCGGCGCTAGACCTTGAAAGAAACTACTATGGTCATCCTAATGCTTCGTCCAGCCCTCTACACTTGCAAACTTTTGCGGTGGGTGTTCAGCATTCCGAGAGCAATGCAGCCTACTTTTCTTGGCCTACATTGAGTCGCTGGAATGACGCAGCAGAAGACAGGGCCAACTATTTTGGAAATCTTCAAAAGGGTGTGCTACCTGAAACTTTGGGCCGGTTGCCGTCAGGACAGCAGGCTACTACCTTGCTTGAACTTATGACTATTAGGGCATTTCATAGTAAGATTTTACGAAGATTTAGTCTTGGCACTGCGATTGGATTTCGGATCAGAGGAGGTGTTTTGACTGATATTCCAGCAATTCTTGTCTTTGTTGCCCACAAAGTTCATAGGCAGTGGCTCAACCATGTTCAGTGCCTACCTGCTGCCCTTGAGGTGGGGAATTTTGGTTCTTCTGGCTTTGTTGCAGGTTTCTACATGGCTTAGTGGATCTCGTTATACTTTTTCAATTCAATTATTCATTGAATAATGTAGTTTTTTTTTTTTTCCGGTCCACTTGTCTTTGTATTTAGTATTTACATAGGTAATATGTTTTTCTCGGTCTAGTCTTTAATGAAGCTTTTGTATTTGATGAAGTTAAAGTCATTTCTTAATTTTTGTAAACAGGGGCCAGGAGGTGTTTGGTGCGACGTGGATGTTGTGGAGTTCTCATATTACGGTGCACCTGCACAAACTCCTAAAGAACAGTTATACACGGAGCTTGCTGATGGCTTAAGGGGAAGCGATTCATGTGTTGGCCCTGGTTCTCAGGTTGCAAGTCAAGAGACATATGGAACCTTGGGTGCTATTGTTAGAAGCCGAACAGGAAGTCGAGAAGTTGGTTTTCTAACAAATCGACATGTAGCTGTTGATTTGGACTATCCAAACCAGAAGATGTTTCATCCGTTGCCACCCAGTCTTGGACCTGGTGTATATCTTGGTGCTGTTGAGAGAGCAACGTCGTTTATTACTGATGATCTTTGGTATGGCATTTTTGCTGGAACAAACCCAGGTAATTTATTTTGAAATTGCAGATTATCATGAATGTTGTACCTATGGTGGTTGATGGAAAAGAATTTTAGAGACAGTGGAACTGTTAAATGCAGTTCTCGATTTTAGGGAACTATAGGCGGCAAAACAGTGGCTGGACGAGTCAAAGAGGATGATACAACGTTGTTGCCATGTTAAAGTTATATGATTTAGCCTTTAATTGAAAGAGAATACTCTGACTAATAAAATTGTGCTGATATGAATATGATGTGAATAATATGTTGAATGTTATTACAAAAACAAACTACTAATCCTGATTTATTTTAATAATAAACTCCTAATTCTAATTAAATAATGAAATTTCTCACAATCGTAGATACTATGGCATAATTTTATACATTCCATTAGTCGTTAAATCAAAATTATGGGTTTAATGAGTATGGTTTTATGGTAAAGTTAAAGTTCTTCCTGTTCAGAGCTATCTTAAGAGGTTGAATCCTGCTGCAAGTGAGAGCGAATAAACCGTTGATGTTTCTTCAGATCATTATTTTATTGAGAAAGTGTTATATTGTTTAGTTCTTGAGGTGGATAAATCCCGCACTTAATAATCCAATATGTTTGCTCTGCACTTCCTCTACCGCAAATACTACACTAGTTCATTTGCCGAAAATGTGATTATCCCAAACATCATCTACTAAATATAATTCTGTTGCCTTCCTACGAGACTTGGAGATGTTATACTTCAGTTTCAATTTAAGTTCTTTTAATGAGATAAAATAGTATGTTACTTTTTATTTGAATAACTATCATTCCACAATGGCATCTCAAACTCATTCTAATGTCATTTTAAAATTTTGTTATCTTGCAGAAACATTTGTGCGAGCTGACGGTGCATTCATCCCATTTGCAGAAGACTTTAATATGAACAATGTAATTACATCTATAAGAGGTGTGGGCGATATTGGTGAAGTCCACGTCATAGATTTGCAGTCTCCAATCAACAGTCTTATTGGTAGGCAAGTGATTAAAGTTGGAAGAAGTTCTGGTTTGACTACAGGAACTATAATGGCCTATGCCCTCGAGTATAATGATGAGAAAGGTATTTGTTTTCTCACTGATTTTCTTGTCGTCGGTGAGAACCAGCAGACGTTTGATCTTGAAGGTGACAGTGGAAGCCTCATTCTCTTGACTGGTCAAAATAGGGAGAAGCCACGGCCTGTTGGCATTATATGGGGCGGAACGGCTAATCGCGGTCGTTTGAAACTAAGAGTTGGCCAACCCCCTGAGAACTGGACGAGTGGCGTTGACCTTGGACGGCTTCTTGATCTCCTTGAACTCGATCTTGTAACGACAAATGAAGCACTCCAAGGTTTGTTTCTTTAACATTTAATTGTCAAACTGTTTATTTATTCGCCAAGCATCTACAGCTGACTTTCCATTTCTTTCGCAATATTTTAGCTGCGGTGCAAGAGCAAATAAATGGCTCTACTGCTGGTTTTGGTTCTACAGTTGGAGAATCATCTCCCATTGTGCCAATGAAAGAAAAGCTTGAAGATAGCTTTGAGCCTTTTTGCTTAAATATGCAACAAGTTCCGGTCGAAGAAGAACCATCTAAGATAGTCATACCATCATTAAGGCCCTGCGAATTTCTTATCAGAAATGAAATCGAAACACTTCCAAATGTAGAACACCAGTTCATACCAACGAGTTATACAGACAAATCTCCAGTTCATCAAAGCTACCTAAAAGAAGACTTGAACTTCAAAAGTCTCTCTGAACTTAGGAATGAAACTGACGAAGATAATTTTGTTTCCTTGCATTTAGGAGAACCTGAAGCGAAGAGAAGAAAACATTTGAATTCTTCCTTATCGTCAAAGAATTAAAGCAGTAGGGGTTCAAAATGAAGTAAAATGCAGCATATATTTATAGAATCAATGAAGCAACTTTCGTTTGCGTTGCTGTTCTCGTCGCTCTAGAAAAGTAAAGGCAGTTAGTATGTGGTGCTTCAAAAGCAAAAAATAAACAAGGTTCACTCCTACATGAAATTCTTATTCTTTTTTATTTTCATGTTTTGATAAGGTGATAATATTAGTCACTTGTGGGCTATGTAATATTTTGACATTTAGTTTGCACTGTGTTATATGAATCTTTGATTTATATACCACTTTGTAGACTTTGTATCATAAGCACTTCTGAAAGGGCAACAGCTATTGTAAGTTAAAGGAATGTAAAATATATCTTTGTTGAGCTTCAATCTATTTGGTATGGAAATTTTACCCCTGTGCTTTTGCATCAGTTTTCAGTGTTAATATTCCCTTATTTGAACTTTTTACTTTTATTATGGCATTGCTGATGATTTTATGCAAAAGGAAATTTCTAGCTGTGTATGGTATTCCTCCGGACACTGAGACACGCCTAATCAGGAGGAGACTTTATGGTTGGACATATTGTAGTTTATCTATAGGTGGTCGTCTTGTACTCCTCAAAATTGTCTTATTCGCTTTATTAGTTTAGTTTCTTTTCTTCTTTTAAGGCTCTAACATGTATCTTTGCTTAAATTAAATCTATTTTTAAATCATTTTTGTGAGGGTGGTGAATATGAAACACAATAGTTTAAGGCTGAGACGTGTGCATGAGGTTAATTTGGCTTTACTAGCTAAGTGTTGTTGATGAGGGTGGATCAAGGAGGATTATGGTTTAAGGTGTTGCCTAATATATATGGCGTTGAGAGTATGGTGGTGGTTTTGGGTGGTGGTAATAGTTGTTTGTTAATAGTGGAGAGATGTGCAATCAATTTTTAATGGATAATATTTTTGTGATAAAAATTACGCATGACATGTCTATGAAAACTTGAAACAGATAATTAGTTTTTTTTTTTTGGTACATCGGAAAATTAAACAGATAATAAGTACTACTACTAGATTAAAGGAGTGTATCGATCTTTGTCACGAATTTTGATAGAAAGAGAATCAGCTATTCACGACATCATTTCGAACAAGGAAATCTCAATTAAAATTTCCCTATTTGCTTGGAGATTTTTTATTTGTATAGTATTACTTTAACTTGTAAATACTTAAAAACAACTTTTTTGAGGGTAGAAAGATGTGGAGTTCTCAATGTAGATACTTTAACTTGTAGAAAATTTAACACAACTTTTTTTAGTGTCCATTTTATTGAAGTACTTAAAAACTAATTTTAAATTTGTTAGATATTTCGTGCACGTTATCAAACAATGTTTCTACTCATGCTCATCAATTTGGTAGACTTTATCTGTTTTCAGAAGCATAAAAAGAGAAATAATTGCGCTGATGGTTTGCCTAATGCTGCTTTTGGTTCTAATGATTGTATTTTGTGAAATTTTGTTGATCATATATCTTTAAGTGTCTTGCTCTCTTTTTCTTAATCAAGATTAATGAGGCAGGTGCTTGTTCACATAAGTTATGATCTAGTCCTCCAAAATCCAATTTGTGCTCTTATTTGTTTTTGTTTATTTATTAATAATTTTGCTTAAAAAAACTGTAGATAACTGTGAAAATTTAGGATGTCAACTTAGTTGGAAAACCTCTTTTTTTTTCTTTTTAGTTATTTGTGTCGTTATGTAAAATTGTAGGTGGCCGTGTAAGTTTTGTATGGGTTTAGAGGCTTCAATTATGGGCTTAGTTACGTCAAAAAAAAATTATGGGCTTAGTTTTTATTTTTTGAGTGTTTTGTGGTGGGTTATTTCTACGAAAAAACTTGTGGTGGGTTATTTCCTTCAAAAATATTGTGGTTTACACGTTCTTTAAATAATGTTTTAACTTTTAATATATTTTTTTAGCTTCTTGAAAATAAGATCAAAATTTTAATGAAATAGGAGTATTTTTTAGTTATACTGGCATTATGGGCAAATGCTACCATGCACAAATACATTATATTGTGCATGGTGCACAAGTAGTTTGTTCTATTATAACAAATATAAAATTTACAAAATTCATATTTGATTGAAAGTTTATATCATATAAATCATTCATATAAAATATTTAAAAAATTGAAAATAATTTATTATTGAGATCATCAAAATTAACGGTTTATGAGTTGTTATTAAATACAGTTAATCTTGATGGGTCTCAATAACATATCAACGATTTTCAATTTTTCTAAAAGTTTACATGAATGATCTATATGATATAAATTTTCAATCAAACAGTTAGTTTTGAAAATTTTATATTAGTTATAACAAAACCAAACAATTTGTGCACCATGCACAATATGTTTTACTTCATGGTAGGCTACCATTGGTAGCATTAGTATGTTATACTATATTTATTTATCTCTTTATTTAACACATAAAGAAAAGAAAAACACAAAAATCGAATTAAATTGTGACAGAAATAAATTGATCTTAAAAAAATGTCAAAAATTGAACCAAATTATATATTAGAACTATTTTTAAAACTAAAAACTAAACAAATTCACTAATTGAACTCATCCAAGTACACCACCAAAAAAAATTGAACTCATCCAAGTTTGCAAATTGTTACTCACCATTTAATTTCTATTTGTTTTTTGAGCGGTTTTTTTTTTTGAAACCCCTATATACATGCAAGACATATAGATATCAAACTTTTCTTTTTGTTTTTTGGTGAATTAATACTTATATTTTTTTGACAGAAATAAATTCAACACATTTCATTAATTAATACTAATGTTTTCGATATAGCAAAGAATAACTTGTGACTAGACTAAGACATGACCGTCCTAGTCAGAGCATGAGCCGTCATGTTCGCTTATCTCATAACAACCTTAAAACTAAATTAAAATTCAACACAATTCAACAACAATCTAATTGAAGAAATAATAGAACTAAACTCAGAAATCCATCTTTCATTTAATTGAATAGCATCCACAGCAATTTTAGCATCATTCTTTGATTTTATGTAATGATAAATTGAAAAAGGAAATAATGGAGAAGACAAGTTAAGTGGGTAGATTGTGACGGTACAAAGTATTGGACCACCAAAAACAGTTGTATATGGAGGAAACTAACAAATCAAACCGTTTTAATATTTTGTCTCTGCTCTACTCGTGCTCAATGCATCGATCCCAAATAAGTTCGATAAAGGTTGTTGACATTACCAGACAAATTTCAGTACCACTTTAAAAGAAGAAATTCAACTCGTGAATCATAAACAGTGCTGTTTCTGTCTTTCACTTCATTGAGGATATACACATTTTACATAAACTAAAATAATGTATCAATATAACAGTTCATAGCACAAGAATTTATTAAGATTACATTACATTACAAAAAAGAGCACCAAACTATGTTTCTTACATACCAATGAAATTTTGAAATATAATCGTCTCATTCAAACAACGTGTATCCAACCGCGCTGTAGCTTGTAAGTGTTGGGACACGAGGGAATAGCCCGGAAATCATCCACATTGAGTCAAGAACAACGATACAATGAGTTAGATTCTGCACTTTTATCCAAAACCTTAAGGTATTTGATTTATATGGGTCTTCTCACTTATAAATTTTTCAAATCCTTTTTTCTTAACAATGTGAGACTTAACTCACCTGACACCTTATCAGAGTAAAAAATGCTAAACATCAAATTATCTTTTGAAAGAAATGAGATTTTGCGCCTTCATAAATCATAACTAGACATCAATGATCTATAGCCTCCTTGAGAGAGTGCTTTTCACTTTGATTATTGTTCTAGCTAGCACCATTTGTCCTCCAAATTATCCTGCAAAACAATGTTATCCAAAATAGACACACATTTCGTAACGACTTATTCTAGAACCAGACACATCTATAGTATATGGTACTACACCACATTTTGCCTAATTTGAATATAGTGTAGGATGAATATAAATTATAGTTTACGCTATGATCAGAAGAAATAATTAGAGATGAAAATTAAGTCTACCTGTGACATTGAAATTGAGAAGAAGTGGAAGAAGTTAATCTGTTGGTAATTGAGTGATTGAAGCTGCAAGATGACCTGATGGAACCACATCTTATAACCAACACTGGGTTGTCTTAAAAGGATTAATCCAACACAAGTCCATTTTTTACTTATTACATGTTTAGTATTAAGATAAATGTGTCATAATCATAATGAATCATCCTATATTAAATATAATCTTAATTGACTTTCTTTTTGTTCAAGAAATCTTAATTGTCTTAGTAATAGGAAATTACACTTCAAGAAACCATCGAGAACCCCCCCGGTTTGTTAAGGTTGTATGTTTTGTGAAAGAAAAAAATCTTTTAAATAAAATAATAATTTTTAGGAGTTTTAATCCGTTTGTAACAATTTTTTCTTTTTGAGAATTAGAATCTAAGAAACAATTCCAGACAAATTGGACTTAGTAGTTTATTTTTCTTCTTTCAAAAAACCATTAATAAAAATAAATAAATTGATTTTCATTGTAGTAAATAAATTCTCAAAAAAAAAAAAAAAATCAAACAACTAATCTTAAAAATTATTAAATATCAAAATCACTTTTTTGAAAATAAGTAACAAACGAACGATGAATTCATATATAGGTTTAATAGGTGTAAATTATATATTTGGTATATTCTGTATAAGATAACATATAAATGATACCAAAAAAAAATATAACATATAAATATTTATAGATAATATGTGAATATAAGAATTAAGAATATAAATAAAAGAAAATTGAAGAGTGTATGGTTAATTAATATATAATTACCAGATCATGCTGGCAGCTTCAATCTCTCAAACCAACATAACATACATAGACCATAGTATGATTGTGCATGAATGAAGAGGATATATAAGTGATGATATATAGATAAATGAAGACATAGAAATTGACAAAAAGGGGCTGGCTGGCACGAGCTAGGCGTGCATGTTTGGAGTAGAGAAAGCCAAGCTCGTGATTTCTCTCTGTTTATGGATCCATATGAAATTAATGTCTATTGCTTTCATTGTGTCGTTATAAGAGTGAGTGAGAGTATTTAATGGTGTTTTTTTGGTCCTTCTTACAGCTATTGACATCGACCCCTTTCCTCTCATTCACTCTGTAGTGTTTATATTTGTTAACAATCATATTATAACTCACACTAAATGGGACCACTCCATGATTCTTTACAAACAAATACCAAAAGTAGGAAGACCTTGTGTGAAATGCACAAGTGTTTTAAGTGGTGCAGAGTATACAAGTGGTGAATAACACTATAATTTATATAAAATTTACTGTTTAATTGAAATTTTACAAATTAATCACGATTAAAGGAGGTTTCCATTGCATCGTTTCTAATGAGATCACGAATGCCTTTTGAAGGAGAAACATAAGTCAAGAAGTCGGCATCTAAGAAGGCTCCAAGTTTATCGAAGAAATATGTACATTGATTCTCCTCCCTAAGAGTGTGATAAATGGAGACATTGGTTTAAGAGAGAAACTCCTTGATGTCTTGGATGAACAAAGCGTAAATATGATATTTAACTTGGAGACTTTTGATGAAGTTGATACAATATAAAAAATCCTAGTAGCAGACTAGTTCATCATCAAGACTCATGTATTTACCTAGCAAGATGCCTCTGTACATAGTATATAGTTCGGCAAGTAAAATGTCAGATGAACATTGAATGAAGCTTGAGAAGCCGGCAAACTAGTGGCAGAAGGTGTTTCTAATAATGCAGTCAAACTCAAATCGAACAGGGGAACCAGGGCAACTTCTGTCCACATTAAGAATGGTCCAATAATAGTTATTATTGTTCCACCCAATATATCTTTCTACTAACTCGTTGTTAGAAGTGGGGGAGAAACAATATTTAAATGTTTCGACCATAGATTGGATGATGAAGGAGAGCTTCCTTGAGTATCAAGTCTTATTGTTCAGGCACATCAAGTTGCAGTGTCTCTAAGATCACGTACCAAACACAGGCCGATAAAGTGAGTGCATGTGGACTTGTGGTACCCAATTTAACAAGTTTAATTGGTAGTGAAAATGAACTGAACATATACTTGTAGCAGTCTGGGGCCCACTCTTATATAGTCGATGACCCGACTTTAACTCACGATCTTCTATATTCTCCTCTCTATAGAGTTTTTACCTTCCGCGAAAATCGAACCATGTACTATGGGGTTCAAGTACATGTTCAATCAATTAAGCTAGTAGCTTAGTTGGTAGTGGAATGGATTGAAGGGTATGTGGTTCGATTCTCACATAAAACAAAAATTCTATAGAGAAGGGAATAGATAAGATCGTGAGGTAAAACTATATCATCGACTATATAAGAGTGGAGCTCAAGCTCTTACAAATTGAGTCAATCATATACATCTATGTTTGAGAAAAAATCCACATTGTTAAACCCAATGTAGTTCCAAAGGCTACAAGCAAGGCCGACCCTGACATTTTGGAGGCACTTTTCAAATATTAAAAATTGATCCTTAATAAAAAAGTGAATTATTTTAAAAATAAAAACAGATTTAAATTATAAATAACATAAAAATAATTATCATTATAAATAATGTCAAAAAGAAACGTATCATAATAAGAATTAAATTTATTGCAAAAATTTAAATAATATAATATTTGAGTATAAAACTTTTTCTCGATTTAATTTAAATTTAAATAATTAACATTATTCTTAAAAAAATGTAAAATATAGATTCGAACATAAGACCTTGCACTAACAACCATCATAATTAACTATATTAGACTATTGATGCACATGTAATATTTTTTGAACATTAAAACTTAAAAGTATATGACTATTATTATAAGGCTTTACAATTTTGAGGCCTCAAAATTTTGTGTTTTGTGTCGTCGCCCGCCTTGGCTAAATGAAGGAAAAATTCATCTTAGATGCTACAACGGATGCGGATGCAGGTGGCATAATGACTCATATATTACGGTGATTGAGTAAGAAAAATGTAGGTGTAAAATTATGATAAGTCAACCAAAAGAAGAATTTGATTTTTCCATAAAGCTTTATTGTTCAATTTAAAAAAAAAAAATCTATAAAAAGTAATTAAATATTATTCATTAGTTACAATACAACTGTCACACAGCAAAGGTCGTTTTCTTGTGCCAAGGAAGCGTTGTACTAGCTAGAAGCCTAGAACTAGAAAGCATCACAATATTTTAGCACCAATTAGAATTTTTTTTCAAATTTCAATTAATCTTACTCTAAGATAGGTAGTAACTAATGGAGTTGTATCCCATCAATATAGTTCAGTTGGTAGGAATAACAAATTATATATTTAAGAATTGATATTGTTTGAATTTAAAAAAATTACTTATATATTTTAAAGAGTTGAAATTCTAACCACCAGACAATTTAACAAAAGAAACTAACGAAACTATTGCCATGTGCTTTGAGACCTCTTTGTCCCTACAATCACATAATCACAATTAAACAATGTCTGGTAATTAAATGTAATTAACCGGCATAAATTGGCCAGGTTGGTGGAATCAGGTGAGGATGCTATCATTTTGTATTTAGCTTTGGTTGTTTTCTCTGTCTTTGGTGTATTTGTGTTGACAAAAAATGTCATAAGAACATGCCATATGAAAAGGAAGGACCACATATGTGAACCATTAAAATAGTGATTAGTGATTAGTGGATAGCATCACATGGTTTTGTTTTTGTATTTTTGCCCAATCAGTTTAATATCTTTAATTGATTATGTTAGTTGTGACTTGTATAAGGTGGTTGTAAAGAAAACTTCTCATATTAGGATTGTTTCCTCTACCAAACGTATTAGGGTTCTCTTCTTTTATTTAATTTCTTTATCTTTGGTCCCACTTATGCATAGATTATACATAAATCAATTAGTTCCTTTATAGAGGTAGATTTTTTATAAGATGCTTTTTTGCTTTCCATACTCTCAATCTCATAGATAATATAGTTTAATTAGTGTATCAAATGTGTGTTAATATTTAACATGTATGTGTATGATCTATTCAATATCTTAATATTTATTATGAAGAAATGTAATGTCTGATCTCTTGACAGTTCTCGATTCTTGATCATTAGTCGTGAGATGAGACATTAAATTTCGAGTGAAGATATAAATTTATTTTATTTTTCTTGATTTGAATTGAATATTCTCTGCGAGTAACTGTAAAGACTAATCTCTCGGGCCGGAAAGGACCACAAAGAGTGGTAAAACTTTTCCTCAAGAGAATTTAACATTTCTGATCTTTCAAAACAGATTTTGACCTCATGACCTTAATTTAAATTGGAATAGATCTCTTATCATTTCATCCAAGTGCCATTATACTGAAGACATAAATTTAAATGATGATGTGATATTCAACCTCTTAATTATCGTTAATGACTCTCCAACAAATTTATCGCGGCGTCTAATCTAATGAAGAGAATATATACTTTAGAAGAATACATATGTGATATTTAGGACTAGAGTAAAGGCTCCTTTAAAAATATCATATTTATCATTTTCATTTGATTGAAGAATTTAATTTATTATATTTACCTTATTTTTTCATAAATCCATCCACTATCTATTTAATTTTTCTTTAGATCTAAATATATAAGAGATTATTGAATCAGTAAAATTAATTTATTTGATCTAAAACTTGAACTAAATTAATTAATTTTTGTTGACTAAATTATTTATTATATTTAGGATCATGTCAACATGTGTCCTAAGAATATATATTAAACTATATTTGAATAAAGAAGCATATCATAAATAATATAAAGATTTAATAATATTTAAAAAGTAGTTGTTTTATCAAAGGGAAGGGTAGACAAACCTACCAAGCAGTGTCTTAAACGACAAAAATGAAACAAGATGGAGCTGAACTTCAAGCGTTTAATGGATGTATAGCTAGACAATTAAAGCTCTCTTTGGCATCAAAAAACAATGCGTATAGCCGATAAGCTAACTTACAATGACGAGTTTACAGTTTATAAATGTTGGTTTATTAGTCGATTGAATTTGTAGTATTTAATAAATTAACAGTTGAATTCTAATTTATATATTACTTCTGTATCAAAATATAAGTTGAATTAGCTTATTAAAATAAGTTATAAACTATGAAGCATAAGCTCAAAATTTGACTTTGCCAGACACAGCTTAACCCTGTGAAGAGTGGTTTCAACTGTCAACATTTTCCTAACACTCGCGTGCTCCATGTGAGGTAATGTGTTTGTCACAAAAAGATAAGGTTTCATCTCTTTATCACTGTCGAAATCCAAATACTACTCACTCATGATCAACTGGTGTAGATAGATAGAGTATGTGTGTACGTGTATTTTTTTGCTTCTTATGATTAATCACTTATGAAACTTTTCTCAACAAGATATGGTCATGAATAAGTTCATTTATATAATTAACTATAAAAATTCTAATTCTAATATAACTAAAGTCATTAAATCAGTGACAATGTACCAATTCATAATGAAGAAAATGGCAGAGAAAATTTAACTGCTAAATCATTTTTCTTCAGTTTCTATACTTGGCCACCCTTTATCAGCTTGTAACTTGACAAACTCAGCCAATATCTTAATCTCTTCATCTTCCAAACGAGCTCCAAATGTGCACTGGCCTCGTGGCGTGCACTCTTTACCAAAGCCCTGCATGAAACTATAGAATCTTAATATTTGTATGAAAATTTAAACCCTTAACCATAAACCATGAACGACGAAGGATAATCATTAAGGCATAAAGTTAATTCTCAAGTCTATATATGACATCTTACCGGCATTCTTCCCTTGCCATAGTATGTGACGCGGTAGATTTCTTCTTCTGTATCAACTCCATTTCTATAGACCAACATTTGGAGTATTATTTCAAAGATATGATAAAATTAATCAGAAGAAAGAAACATTGATTCATGCCTTCACTTTAGGCCACAACAATTTTCATATGAATAATAGATAGATCATTTGCACAGCCATATTTGGATAAATAGTTGAATTGAGTGCTTATAGTTATAGCATAAGCACTTATCACATAAGTGTTTATCTATAAGCTTATTATAAAGGATAACCATCGGTTCACATTATCAAGTCACAACATGAGGATCGGGTTTTTGTCGGTTACCTTTGTAAATCCTTTGTGTATAGAGTTGACCCCTGTAAGGAAAACGAATAAGGAAGAAATAAAAAACTAATTTGGGTTTGCTTTAACGTGAAGAAATGTTATGCCAAAGGTGATGATGCTTACTGGTTGAATAATGTTTCCACCTGCAACGTGACATCCAATACATGTTTGGCCGAACAATGTGGCTCCTCTTTGGATATCTATTGTTTGAGCACTTGAAACTGTAGAACAAGAAGCTAACAAACATTAACTTCACACTCCAATAACATTTATAACAACTTCAAGCCAATAGGAAGTTGGAACACACAATCGATGACTTTAGCAAGCGACGCTATAGAAATTTTCCACATGTGTCTCTACGTCACATATGACTTATCACTTACTACTAACAGTTAATGATAGGTGTGTGTTTAATTTGTGGAATTAAACAGTAAGTGAATTAGGAATGAAACAGTGAAAATAGTGTGTATTAATGGAAAAAGGCAAATACAATATGAAAATGGAATGAAGAAGCAAAATAACAAACTACTAGTAGAGAGAAAGTCTACTAGCCCCAAAGCACTAAAAGTGCCCCAAATCACTAAAAGTGACCCTACTCAAATAACAGAATTTCCCGATGATTATTCTCTATTACTGATACTACTTATATAGCACTAACTCTCATACAATTCTCACATCACTTATTCCCCTCTTTCTCTTGTAAACCCTTCACATTGATTTGGGCCTAAAGTCAAAGCTCACCTCTTGATCCATGTTTCTATCAGTTAATCATAATCCTTATCATAGAGATCTTGTCTATTATGAAAGTTCAATACTTGAGTACATGTTCATTGACTATTTAGCAACCGTGTTAATTCTTTCTCCTCTTGAACTAGGATTTTCTTATATACTGTATTTTTTATGATAAATAATGGAAAGAAAAAGAATAGCTAACTAGCTAAGCGAGGGAGAGAAAACCCTCTACAATAATCATCTAAGCGAGGGAAGCTGCAGCCAGTCAATCACCCTGAAGTCACTGTCATGCCCAAGGTTTGCTAACTTATCAGCACTGCAGTTTGTCTCACGATAAATATGGTTATCACTTATCAGAGCAGCTCCAATTCTCTTGATCGATCAGCAAACGGTGGGAATCACATACTCTGACTATGTTAACTGCAACAAGGGAATCTAGATCCACGTAAATAGATTACACGGACAGATTTCTGGATAATCTCATCAAGCCATGAAGAAGGCTCCAAAAAGATCGGCCAACATAGAAGTTGGTCGACCAATGTTGCAGATGAAGCCAAGAATAAACCGACCCTCATAATCCTTGATAAGGCCTCTACAAGCTGGAAGGCCGTTTGGTACTGTAATGAGAACCATCAACGTTGAGATTGAAAGAGTTTAGAGGGGGTGGGTACCACTTTGCATAAATTTCAACAAGATTATTCTCAATATAAACCAGGGGACTTTTTCAACGGATGGCGATGGATCAAAGCAAGCTGATGTGCTCAGGGTCAGAGGTTGTTCCTAGTTCCTACAAAACTAGTTGATTTGTATGAGCCATAGCATTTGAGTCATGATACCAAATACTATTGGCCAATGCCACTAATCCGAACCAACATAGGGAGTTTGTAAGTTGAATGAGATCCATTGAAATAGGCTAAGACTGAAAAGTCGGGCCTAGGAGTACCTTGCCATTTCTAAATTAAATTGAAAGGAGGATCAGGAGCAGAGTTATCAGTCTCATTGTGCTACAGAAACTGGATTTTCTCACATAGTATTTCAATGTTCGAAATTGACTAAAGTTAACATGGAGAATATGTTAGAAATTGGGTTGGGCCTAACTCAACCCTACAAAACTGGCTTGTAAGGTGAAGACTTCTTAACACACCCCTCACGCCAAACACTACTAGGCTTGGTGCGTGGATATAAATAGTGGGTGGCATAATAGCACAAACCTGATACATCTTGGAGAGACTCTGATACCATGTTAGAAATTGTGTTGGGAGTCATCTCATATCCAACGTGGGACTTCTTAACAGAATATTCAGTTTGAATGAATTGAAATAATTTTCATAAACATAGTTTTCATATTTTACTGTTTTCCACTCTTTTGTTGAAGAAAAAACGCGGCATTGGCAGAGGGCAAACATTAATTTCTACTAATTTATTGTTAAGATCTAACCAACTAACTAACTATAACTAACCAACCAACTAACTAACTACACATTGAAGCAGGGGCAATTTAGTATGAAAGGATGAGCCGGTAATAACCTCACCAGGAATTGGAGAAAAAAGCAGAAAAGCAGCAGCTGCAGCAAGAGGAGGAACCACCACGGTATTGAAAAACTTGACATGTTTTTTTTTTGTGTTTGCTGTAGGAATGAGCTTCAGCTGGTTCTCTTCCCTTTTCACATTATCCTGTAAATGTAATCATAATCAATGACTAATTAGACAGGAAAATTAAAAGGGAGAGAGAATGAAGACCCTCTTATCTTAAGTTGTACTACCTTAATGGAGACAAGATTATTGTAACCAGAAATTAGGCAATCAAGCTTCATTTTCCGTTTCTTTCTTTCTTTCTTCTCTAATACATGTAATGTAATGAACGTATGATAAGGCTTTATGCGTGCTTATCTGATTCTTATACTCGTTCCGGGAAACACTAACTAGATAGATGTTCCATGGCGATGGCCATAATTAGTTTTCTCTTTTTCTTTTTAAACTTTTTTCTTATCAAGTCATTTCTTATACTGCTCAAAATGGATTATCCTAATTTCCACTTTGAGAAAATAAAGTGTAATCTATCGTTATTTTTTTATGTGGAGACTGGAGTATCTATCGCCGAACGCAGTGACTAATCTATCGTCATTTAAATATAGTATATACTATATATTTTGTGTCAAAAAAACTATTGTATTTAAATTTAGTTTCATAGCTCAATTGGTAGTTATCAAGGATATTATTAGAGTGATTTGAGTTCGAACTCAAAATTTCACATTTTTCAATATTTATGTGTGTGAGTGTTTTGCCACTGGCTTACTTGACCAAAAAAAAAAAAAATTAGTCAGGATCTCTCGTAACACCAATTAGTTTGACACTAAATATTACTTCTCTCAACAATGTTTTAATCGATATAAAATTTACAGTTAGATTGAAAGTTTATATCATATAGATTATTTGTATAAAATTTCAGAAAAATTTAAAATTAACAATCTCTATGTGTCTCAATAATCAATCAAATTAACAATTTGTGTTTTTTAAAACGGTGTTAATCTCAATGTCTCTCAATAATCAACCAAATGATTTTACATTTATTTGAAAGTTTATACAAATAGCCTATATGCTATAAACTTTCAATCCATTAGTTGATTTTATAAAAATTATATAGGTTAAATGTTATTAAGAGGTGTAATATTTGGTGTCAAACTAGTTAGTGTCGACGGTTCTCTTGAGTATTAAATTTATAATGTGATTTTTAGGGGTGGCAAATGGGTTGTCTACCCCATTTAAGTCCGCTTATAAATAGGGCGGAGATAACAGGTCAACTTAGGTGTTTGAGTTCAAAACTCCTCCAAACTTGTATTTTTATATTTTAAAATAAAAATTATTTTTCAACAACGCATAACATAAAATAAGTAAAAAATAAACAAACTCAAACATATAATAAATAATAATGTTAATAATTTAACATAACATAAAATAGTTTTCCGTAACTTACTTCTAAGAAATTATTTTCAATTCACCATGTATAACAATATAAACGTTATTCTTCAACATAAAGATGTTTTAAAATAAAATAAATCACGACTGAAAATCCAACATTAAAAATGTCTCAGTAAATAAATATGAACATCAAAATCAGTCTCAAAATAAATTAAGTTGAATAAAGAATTTAAAGTTTAGTATTTTTTTTTCAATTTTTCCATCTCAAGTATAGAAAAAAGAATAATTTTTTTTAAATATGAATTTTATTTTTGTTAGTTTAATAATTACTACATTTATTTAAAGAAATTGCTCTTTTTTTATATAGTTTAATGATTAAATATACACATTTGAAATGTGAAAGAATAGTTGGTTGAAAACAACGATATTCATTTATTGAAATTTGTAAAATACATCAATCGAAATCACAACAAATTCAAGTTCAATTCGCTAAAAACTGAAAATGATGAATAGACGAAAGCGGTCACCGCATCCGAGTTAATAGTATAAAACAGTCGAATGATAAAATTTACAATTGATATGATAAATACAAATGTTCGGAATAATCATGTTTATGAATCTGCATCATTTAAGATGCTAAAATCATTGAATTTGTTTTGAATTTATATTGAAGCAAATATGCAAATATGAATAAAACAAACACCGTACAATTACGGGAAAGCAAAACAACACCAAAGACGAGTAGTCAAACAACTCCACACTACTACGAGAGTAAAATAGCACCGGAGGAAGAAAATTCAAACGAAACCTAAAAATATATAAAATCACTTATTTAAATTAGGGTTAAATATGTTTTTGATCCTTATAAATATACCAAATTTTAGTTTAATCCCGCTAAAAATTTTCATCGACTTTTAATCCCTATAAAAATTTTCACCTTCACTTTTGGTCCCTCCTTCTAAGTAAATTCATTTAATCCCTATAAAAAGTTTATAAAATTATAATAATCTCTACAAAAAAAAATTAGAATTTTTTAACAAAACAAGAATTAATTATGAATTATATATTTTTTGTGGTTAAAAATTCATATTAAATTTATGCTTTGTTAAAAAATTCTAATTTTTTTTAGGAGAGATTTTCATAATATTTTACACATTTTTGCACAATTTTATTAAAAAATATAAAAGTTATACATGAGTTGAATTAAAAATATGGACTAAAAATGAAAATTGAAAATTTTATAAGGACAAAAAGTCGAATAAAAATTTTAAAGAGGCTAAAACTAAAATTTGATATATTTATAAAAATCAAAAACATATATAACTCTTTAAATTTTCATAAGTCACCCTTCCCTAATAGTTAGAACAAGAAAAGAGACAACAAAAATTGGGGTTTGTATATATTTTGAACATAAAGGACAATCAATTTTTTGACACACCAAATAAATACATGTCAAAGCAAGATCCAATCACTTGATTTAAGAAGAAATTTTTTTTGTACATCGAAAACATAAATTGCTCTCGTCAAGATTTAATCTCTAGATCTCTCTTTATCCAATGTCTTCAAACTTTTACCACTTGAACTATCATACGGAGAGAAATTAAGTCAACAACTAAACGTTAATTGTTTTAGTGGTAATTAACGTTGAATTTGGTAAGTGTTCTGGACTGGCCAAAGGCCCAACGCTTAAATACAATACAAGGCCCATCAACAGCTGGGCCCCGTCGCGCAACCCTAGGACAGCTGTAGCTCGTCACGCGCTCCAAGGGCTTTCCACCATAATAGTTACTGTACATCGACTCTGTACGGAACTAGAGCGCAGCTCAATATGGACCGTTGGATAAACCGCCCTCGATCTCAACGGCCCTGATTCCTACACGGAATCCGTCCTCATCCATTCACACTTTTGCCTATAAATATGTGGTTTAAACACCACATTCAGGTACGCTTTTCTCCAACCCTAATTCTCTCATCTTGCTCACTTACTGACTTGAGCGTCGGAGTCCCTTTCTTTGCAGGCACCCCCCCCCCTTTGTCTAAAGAATGGAGCTGCCATTTACCACCATACGCCACCATACACATTTCATCGGAGTTAAGACGTTTGGACCGTTCACAACAGTTGGCGCCGTCTGTGGGGATCAACTTTGTTTGATTTTCGCTACCCATTCACTGGTTCATCAGATCCAGATCTTTTACTCGTTTGTGAACAACCCATTTCATTATGGTAGCATCAAAGGGAACTAAGGCTGTTAGAGGAGCTAGCTCTAACACGCGAAACTTGAATGATACACTCCCCCATGTACTATCACCAGTGCATGAAGAAGCCCAGTCTGTATCAACCAGGAGAAGAATCGCAAGTGAAGTGCGAGTAGTTGAAGAGGAAGAAGTCAACCAACACTTACAAGTCATTGGGGACCAAGAGATTCCTACGGTAACTCCTGCCAGGACCCAACGTCGGATAGAAGGGAACGTTGAAATAACACCTGCCGCTGTTACTCCTCCCAACGAAACGTTGGTGAACATCCTAGCAATACTACAAGAACAACGTGACAGACTCATCAGAGTGGAGGAACTACAAGCTCGAGCTCAAAGTGATACTGTTTTCCCAAATGTTTCCGGGAAGACAAAGACAAAATCTAAAGAGCTTGTTGAAGAGGCTGAGTCACAGAGAGCCCAGACCTCCAGGAACGGTAAGCATTTGTCCCAGCACTGTAGCAGTGACGGACGTGCCAACGAAAATGGTGATGGAAAACGCCGGAGAGAACGTGGAGGAGGTGACGACAGGGACAGAGGTTCCCCGTCTCGCCATTCTGAACGCGGAGAAAGACGTTCAGCCCCTTCACCTATCATCCGTAGTCGTGGCCCATTCGCTAGACAAGTTTCCGATTGTAGAATACCGAAAGCCCTGGAGAAGCCCCCCAAGCTTGAAAGCTACGATGGAATAGGCGACCCTGACGAACACATCCAACACATGGATGTTGTACTAGACTATTACGGCACACGTGGTGCTGTGGAGTGCAAGCTGTTCGTCCTCACACTTAAGGGACCCGCCTTGACATGGTTCAAAACACTTCCGGAAGGATGTATTGATTCCTGGAAAACACTATGCAGGAAGTTCACATCCCATTTCACTTCTAGACGGAAACAGCCTAAAACTGTTTCCGTCCTAAGTGCCATCGTTCAGGGGAAGAAAGAAACACTGAGAGAATACATTGAAAGGTTTACACGAACCGCTGTAGACGTGAAAGACGCTGATGACAAATTACTGTGTTGGATCTTCGAAAAAGGACTGAAATCAGACACAATGTTCAAAGAAAAATTGGGACTGGAGGCCCCACAAGATATGCACGATTTGTTGACAAGGGCACAACCCTATATCAATTACGAAGAAAAGCTCTTAGCGGAGGTTCCGGCTAAGCAACAACAACCAGATGGGAAAAAGAAAGAGGGTGCTGAAAAGAATAACGGCGGGAACTCTGAGAGAAGGCTGAGAATCCCAAAGCCCAGATTCTCCGAGTATACCCCTTTGAACACCTCTATTGACAGAATCCTTGGGGAATGCATCAATGCGGAGTTTAAAGATGCTGCTGTCAAATTCCCCCATGCCGTAAGAGAATCCCCACATGCGGATAGGACGAAATACTGCCGGTTCCACAGATGTTATGGCCATGATACTGATGACTGTATCCACCTCAAGGATGCCATCGAAGATCTAATCAAGAAAGGAAAATTAGGCCGCTTTACCAGGGATGGTCAAAAAGGAAGAGATGGACGTGATAACAGACGATCACGGGGGAACGATGACCGCAACCGAAAGCGGAGCCTATCTCCTAAACGGGGACGCTCTCCTAGACAGGAGGAATCCTCACGAAAAACCGTAGATGCAGTATCAAAGAAACATAAAGGGAAGGAGAGTTCCAATAGTAGTGACGAAGAAACAGAAAAAAGCAAAGGCAAGCGCCCTCATATTGCTTCAATCATTGGAGGATTCCGTGTTGCCTCAATTCTTGGAGGATTCCCTAAACCTTCCAAGAGGACCATGAAGAGGCGAATAGATGAAATGTTTGCTGTAACAACTGGTTCTATACCATCTGTGAAACCAAAAACCAAGAGACCAATGCTCGGGTTCACAGACGAGGAGATGCTGACCAACAAACCCAATGAAATCTTTCCACTAATAATCATGGCCACACTTGGCACCTTTGATGTGTCAAGGATCTTGGTAGACGAAGGAAGTTCATGCGACATCATGTACCAGGATCTATTTGAAAAGATGGGTTTGAAGAAGGAAGACTTGGCCCCCTATGACGGATCAGACTTACAAGGGTTTAACGGAGCTGTGACAACTCCGTGGGGACTCATCACTATGCCGGTAACATTCAGAGATGAAAAGACAGAAGGTTCGGAGACGACCATACTGGTACAATTCCTCGTGATACCCTGTAATTCCGTCTACAACTGCATTTTGGGGAGGACCACCCTTGCTGCTTTAGGAGCAGTCCCGTCCACAGTCCATTTGAAAATGAAGTACCACGGTAAGAATAACCAAGTGGTGACTATCTGGGCGGATTTGGTAGGGGCCAAGAGATGTTACAGAGCCCTGAAGAAGGCAGGTGACGCCGAATCGATCCAACGGGTGGATGTGCCAGAGCAGGTAGCACCGTCTAGATCCCGTTCAATGGACGTAACTGTCGCAAGGTTCGACATACGATCCATAAATGGCGAATCTGACGATGAGAGCTACCAACAGAAACTGCCACCTGGAGGATACGATGGCCCACTCCTGACGGGGACTTTGATGAAATACAACTAGATGATAATCTAGAACGGAAAGTGAAGGTAGGCCTCAACCTTCCCGTCAAGGTGAGAGATGACCTAGTCGAATGTTTGAAGAAGAACGCCGACCTTTTTGCCATCTCACCTAGTGAGATGCCTGGTATTGACCCAAAGGTAGCATGTCATGAACTCAATGTGAACGAGGCATTCCCATATATCTCTCAGAGAAGGAGAAAACAATCCCCAGAGAAGACGGAAGCGGCCCAAACAATCGTAGACGGACTAGTAAAGGCGAAGTTTATTTCAGAACTTCACTACACAGAGTGGCTTTCAAACATTGTTCTGGTTAAGAAATCATCTGGAAAATGGAGAATGTGCGTGGATTATACTGATCTGAATAGAACTTGTCCTAAAGATTCATACCCACTGCCAAACATAGACAAACTGGTCGACGACTCAGCAGGATACAAGCTACTAAGTTTCTTGGACGCCTACTCTGGGTACAACCAAATCCCTATGGCTGTTAAAGATAGAGAGAAGACAGCTTTCATGACGGAAGGGGCCAATTACTGTTACAACGTGATGCCCTTTGGTTTGAAGAATGCAAGTGCTACATACCAAAGAATGATGAATAAAGTATTCAATGAAGAGATAGGAAAGATGCTGGAGGTGTACATGGATAATATGATAGTCAAGTCCGCTGAAGAAATCTCACATAGTCTTCATTTAGAAGCCATTTTCAAAAGAGTCCGGGAATACAACATGAGACTGAATCCAGAAAAATGCACTTTCGCCGTTAAAGCAGGGAAATTTCTTGGTTTTTACTTAACAGAAAGAGGCATCGAGGCCAATCCGGATAAGTGCGAAGCCGTCATCCAGATGGAAGCCCCGTCTACAAAGCAAGGAATCATGAAGCTCAACGGGATGTTAATCGCCTTGAATAGATTTATATCCAGATCAGCACAACATGCGTTGTCGTTTTACAAACTTTTGAGAAAAGAATCTGATTTTGTGTGGAGTGAAGAATGCCAGAAAGCCTTTGACCGTTGAAAGACGGTGCTATCCCAACCACCAGTTTTATCCAGACCAATGAAAGATGAGGCATTATTCCTTTATTTGGCCATATCATCTGAAGCCATTAGCGCTGTGCTAGTAAGAGAAGCCGGGACCAATCAGAGTCCAGTATATTTCATATCCAAAGCCCTTGCCGGACCAGAAGTGAGATACCAAAGAATTGAGAAAGTAGCTTTGGCCTTGATAACCGCTGCAAGGAAATTGAGGAGGTACTTCCTTGCCCACTCAATTGTTGTAAGAACTGATCAACCTTTGAAACAGGTGCTATTCAGACCGGATTTGGCAGGAAGGATGACTAGATGGTCCGTAGAGCTGTCCGAATTTGATATTTCCTTTGAATCAAGAAAAGCGTTGAAGGCCTAGACCTTTGCTGACTTCTTGGCGGAGATGACTCCGGCTACAAACGAACCATGCACACAATGGATTATCTTTACAGACGGGTCTTCCAACAGTAAAGGGAGTGGAGCAGGCCTGATACTGGAAAGCACTGAAGGCTTAATTGTTGAAGTATCTCTGAGATTCTCTTTCATCACTACCAACAACCAAGCCGAATACGAAGCTTGCATCGCAGGAGTGAAGCTGGCCCATGAGATGGGAGCAAAAAGCGTGAAACTAAGAACAGATTCTCAACTTGTGGTCACGCAAGTGAAAGGAGAAGCACAGGCCAAAGAGCCCCTGTTACAGAAATACCTGACGGTGATAAGAGAAATCATCACCCGTTTTGAAGAATTTGAAATAATGCATGTCCCCAGAGAACAGAACACTAGAGCTGATGTCTTATCCAAGCTAGCAAGCACAAGGAGAAGTGGGGTAAATCATTCCTTTATACAGGAAACTCTTGATAAACCAAGCATCACGGAAGCAGTACCCGTCATGACTCTGAACGGAGGTAGCAGCAGCACTTCATGGATACTACCCATCATGAAATTCATAGAAAAAGGAGAACTATTAGTCGATCAGAACGAAGCAACACTGATAAAGAGAAGAGCATCATCTCACACTGTCGTTGTTGGACAGCTGTACAAGAGAGGATTTTCCACCCCGCTCCTCAAATGCCTTGAAGGAGAAGAGGTCACTTATGCGCTAGAAGAGATACATGAGGGAATAGCTGGCCAACACCTGGGCGGAAGAGCACTTGCGAAGAAAGTGCTCCGTGCAGGGTATTATTGGCCAACAATGGTCACTGACGCCAAGAACTTTGTGAAACACTGTGATAAATGTCAGAAGTTTGGAGACATACACAATTCCCCGCATACAGAACTCCACAGTATCACCATCCCTTGGCCTTTCCGTCAATGGGGAATGGATATCTTGGGACCTTTCCCAATGGCAGCTGGACAGTTAAAATTCTTGATAGTAGCTGTAGACTATTTCACAAAGTGGATTGAAGCTGAACCTTTAGCGAAAATAACGGCAAGCAACATCATCAAATTCTTCAAGAGGAATATTCTTGCTAGATTCGGAGTCCCACATTCCGTCGTCACAGATAACGGGACCCAGTTTACAGACAAAAAGATGAAACAGCTTATGGAGGACTTCAAAATAAAACAACATTTTTCATCTGTTGAACACCCTCAAACAAACGGTCAGGCTGAAGCAACAAACCGGGTTGTTTTGAGAGGCCTGAAAAGAAGGCTAGAAAATGCTAAAGGGAACTGGGCCGAAGAGCTTTGCCACGTCTTATGGGCATACAGAAACACCCCCCACTCCACAACGGGTGAAACTCCATTCAGATTGGCTTATGGGACCGAAGCCGTAATTCCCGTGGAGATTGGCGAGCTAAGTTGGAGAACCGCTTACCCTTTGACTGAGGAAGATAATACCATGGCTATCCAACAAGAGCTGGATTTCTTGGATGAAAAGAGATGCTATGCGGCATTGACTGAGGCCGCCGTCAGAAAAGCAACGGCTTCAAGGTATAACAAGAAAGTTCGATCACGGGATTTCCTTCCCGGAGACCTTATTCTCCGTCGTGCTGACGTAGGAGCAAAGAACTCCTCTAATGGAAAACTCGCTGCAAATTGGGAAGGCCCTTATAGAGTCACCACTTCTACTGGCCAAGGCGCCTACAAGCTAGAAACACTCAAAGGAGAACCTATTCCCAAGACTTAGAACGCAGCAAAGATGAAGAAGTACTACAGTTGAAGACCTTTCCACTAGAGTTTAAAATTACTTTTCGAGAAATTATTGTATCCCGTCAAGGCACGGATGAATGTTTTGTACCCGTCTAAGAACGGAAGCTTATTAATGAAATTCATGTTGAAGTCATGTATTCATCATTCTAGATTAATATACAAAAAATGCATGACGATTATTCAGAAATTATGTTTTTACTTTCCAAAGTTATTATTCAACAACTAAACGTTACAAAGCCTTCAAAGAAAGGTGAAAGACCCTCTAAAACGGGGGCTAAAGACCCACGAATGGGCTACGTATGAATGGCTTTTCCGGCTAGCCACCAGAAAGCAGCGCACGTTCATAGGGGAAAGGGGAATTCTTGGCTAGACTCTCCCTCTACTCCAGTAAGACCTCAGACAAAAGGCCAAATCAAAGACCTATGAAACATAGGCACGAATTCCACTCAAAAGGAAGTACAAACGTGAAGAAATACATTTGTAAAAAGATCCTTTAAAACTAAGGCAAGCAAAACTATGCAAAAATAAGTACAAGAGTATCCCTAAGATGGGATCATACACCAACATATAAATCAAAGCATTTATATTAAAACAAATAATTCTACACAAAGCATAGTCATTAAAATGACTAAGAGTTTCACCAAAACCCTTCAAGAAGGGAACCTATATTTTTCCTAAACGAAAAATGAGAATCCACACCTACATGAAATGCATAGAATAAATCTCTGAAACGGGAATAACAGCAGTTATAACAAAAGCAGAAGAAGATATGAAAGAAATAAATTTCCATACATACGGAAACAATTGTACTTAGGTTACAAAAATTTGTTCAGAAAATGTAATCCAAGCCGGGAACAAGCTCACCGGTACAAGGAAACAAATTTACAAAGAAAAAGACAGAGTTAAACGTCTTCAGGATCCTTCTTCTCAGCGGGAACGACTCCGACAATACTAACCACTTCAACAACATTGACAGCTTCCTTAGGCTCAGTCACTTCCCCCAAAACGGGAGGATCTTTCTCTATTCTCTCTTCAGTGGGTTGTACGCCAAGAACGGTTTCTGAAGCAGTTTCAGGACCAAAAGCCTTGACCGAAGAGTCAACACCATCACCCAGGACTTTGACGGGAGCACCACCATCATCTTCATCGTCTACAATTTTTCCATTTACCACCTTGCGATAAGGATTAAGCAAGCTGGTATCAATCTTGTACCCGGGATGAGTTAACTCTATCTGTTCGGCAAGACGAGAAGTGATCAACTTTATAAGATCAGCAGTTTGATCCAGAGTGTCTTCTATCTCTTGGTCCTTTTGCATAACCTTAAGAGCCAAAGTCTCCGGATCGCCGTAAAGGTCATAAGACCTAGTGTACTTAGCCAGAGAAACTTTGAACTCATGGTTCAACTGCTGCAGTGGCTTCATCTCCGCCTCATACCTCTCCCGTTCAGCAACGAGGTCCTCTTCATACTTCTTCTTAGCAGAAGCAAGCTCTTCATCATATCTTTTCTTGGCAGCCTCCAACGCCTCGTCGTGCTTCTTCTTCCCAGCTCTCAGCTCAGAATCATGCTTTTTCTTAGCATCATCCAGCTTCTTCTTCAGACCGGCTATCTCCTCATCCCTTTTCTTGATGACAACGGTTCCAGCATTTACGTCATCACGGGCATTTTGGAGCTGAACATTAGCCGTCTTCAGCTTGCTGTCCGCTAGCGTGAACCTACCTTCAGCCTTCTTCAGATCCTCCTTCAGGTCATCAATCAACCTATTTTTCTGCTGGATCTCCTTAATGGCTTCGTTTCCAGAGAAAATGTCCCACTGCTCACCAGCCATCATAAACATCATGTTAGTAGCTTTTGCAAGTTGAACAGCTGTATGGGCCAAATCCTCTTGACGAGCATTAGGGGCTAAATTTTGCATAAATTGATGATCACTCCTGGGAATAGAATCCGGGAAAGCACTCCTGTCCAAAGGAGGAAATGAACTAAGACTTGGAGGAAACCGGAAAGAAGGAGATACAGGAGGAGGAAGAGGAGGACCCTTGGAAATATTCCTATCTTCGCGATGAACCAGCGAAGAATTGGATTCCCGGCTGCCAGAACTCCCGGTAGTACGCCTACTCCTCTTAGGAGAAGATTCAGCACCTCGGGAGCTCCTGTCCCTTTTCTTAAGATTTTCACCCTTGTGAGTATCAGGCTTTGAATGCTTCTCCCGCTTACGATGACGGAGATCTTCGGTTGACTTTTCCAAAGGTTCGGCAACCTTGGACACATCCTTAGCGGGAGGATTCGCAGCGGAAATAAGGGGCTCTTGTTCAACCTCTCGAATAACCTCAGTTGCATCATTACCCTTCACCGTTTCAGCAACTACTTCTGGTTCTGGCCCTGACTTATTGATAACCGGAGTAGTATCATGGTCCTCAGCAACGACCGGAACTGACAAACCGGCATCAACATGAGCAGCAGTAGAAGTCCCCTCACCAGCATCTAGATTTTGAAGTCTCAAAAGCTCCTCCTGGCGTTTACGGTCAAGCTCCTCCTGCCTTTTCTTCATCATAGCAGCAGTGATCCTCATTTTTTTTGAACAAAAAGAAAAAACAACATATTAACATCACAAACAGATACTAAAGATCAAGCAATAAATTAAGAACCTCACCGAAAGCTTCATTACGGGCATCACGAGATCTACAACCCATTAATCTTTTTGTGTCAATAATACCGCGACGGGTCACCATCACCCCGTTCTCCTCCTCTAGATAACTCAAAGAATCACAAAAGTCATTTAATAGAACTTTCATGATGGAGTCGTCATCATTCAAATCTTTTTCATCAAAAAGATACTCCTTTGAAGCAAGTTCGAAGTGCCGGTGATACCAACTCTTGGGAAACTTAGACTTGCAAGCAGCAATTTCTTCATCGTCAACGAGAATTGACTTAGCTTTCCCAGCAGTAGGTTTCGAAGAACTCGGAGCGGAAGTATCAACTTGTTCCGGTTTGTTATTTACCTCCTCATCCTCACCGTCAAGATTGAGGATCGTATAATTATCGTAATCTGACTCGTCACTGTCAATTTTGTAATCATCCGAAGCCAAATGACACATATTACGATGCGCTCTCTCTGATACGGGAACCACCAAGTAGTATCGTTCCCGGTTCCATTTGAAAGAATCCTGGAAAACACTAAAGTGTTTAGCTCTTTGACGGAAGGAGACATACCCTTGCGGTTGATCCACCCTCTTATTCGTCCTCGAGAGAACAAACAAATTCATGAAGAGAGGGACAGTGGCGACACCCCCTTTGTACTCACAGAAAAACTGAAAAACTTTTACAAAACACCAAGATAGAGGGTGTATTTGAGACGGAGCCAAACGAAGATGCGTCATCAACGCCACTTCAAATTCCGTAAACGGAAACTTAACTTGAAACATCTTCACTAGAACTTCCGGTATGATTATCCCACATTCTACAAAGTTAGAGCAAATCCTCTTTTCGATAGCCGGGATCACAACTTTCCAGTCATCAGAAGGACCTACATTCACATAAGCCCCTTCCAAAGAATTCTTCTGGGCAAAAACACATGGGACCCCTAAGATTTCATCCAAAACCCAGGAATATTTACAACGGTCAGCCGGCAAGTCCAAAGCGGCTTGGACAGTTTTGACTTTCCGTACCATTTTATCGTCGTGATCCTTTGCTGTCTGTGTAAGCCTGACAATTTCAACAGCAGCGTTAGCAGCGTCACGAAGACACTTCACATATTCACGATTGCTTAACTTCCTACCATATCTCAACTCAAGACTCTCCCTATGACGCTGGATCTTATTATTGCTAAACCTAATCTCAAGTATTTCGTTATCACCGTTATAATAAGAACGGGTTAAACCATCAGTTATGATCAACTTAGCGTGATCTTTAAAAACCCTCTGAATACTTATAGCACTCATCTCAAAGGTACCAGGTTCATGGCAACATGCTTGTTCATAAGGAACTCCCTCATCATCATCACTCAAAACAATTGGATTTCCTGCGTTGGCCATAACGATACAAACAGGAAAGGAAAACAAGGAGAATGATTAAAGGAGAGACGAAAGTACCTTTGAAACTTGAAAGATCTTCCGGAAGAAAGTACTGGTTATTGGTTTGATTAGCCAAAATCAACGAAATCGCCGGAGAAAAGAGAACGAAGGAGAACTTGAAATTGCTACAATCTGGAAAATAAGGATTGAGAGCAAAAGAAGCGAAAAGAGAAAAAGAAATACCCGTTAGGTATTTATAAACCGTTGGAGCCACTTTCAACGGACAGGATCAGAAGAATCTGAAAGATTTGAATCAACGGCTCAGATCTCACCTCGATCCAACGTAAACTTGAGTGCCCTAGTAACTAGCTAGTGACGCACGCGCAGTAAAAGCGCAGAGAAAGAGACACGCGCCCGCATTTAATGCAACCACGACGCTTCATAAACGACAGTTGTCGCTCGCTCAGTAAAAAGACGAAACTACCCAAACGATCTGAATTCTGAACCTAACGGTTACATTAATCTGACAAGATAAGGCAACAACTACATTCCCTTAACGGGATCACCAACACTCTCTTACATATCGTCATGACGGAATCAATGGCGTTCCTCCGTCCAGAATCCACGGATGCTGTACCCGGGGGAATATAAATAGGGTACAGTATTCCCAACAGGTACGTCTTAGTTTTTCAAAACGTATTTTCTCCTATATTATTTGGATTATACTTTCTTGCAGGAAAATTCTTAACGGGATTTCAACTATCCAAGTCAATATTTATTTCACATAAACAATTGACTTCGGGGGCAATTGTTCTGGACTGGCCAAAGGCCCAACACTTAAATACAATACAAGGCCCATCAACAGCTGGGCCCCGTCGCGCAACCCTAGGACAGCTGTAGCTCGTCACGCGCTCCAAGGGCTTTCCACCATAATAGTTACTGTACATCGACTCTGTACGGAACTAGAGCGCAGCTCAATATGGACCGTTGGATAAACCGCCCTCGATCTCAACGGCCCTGATTCCTACACGGAATCCGTCCTCATCCATTCACACTTTTGCCTATAAATATGTGGTTTAAACACCACATTCAGGTACGCTTTTCTCCAACCCTAATTCTCTCATCTTGCTCACTTACTGACTTGAGCGTCAGAGTCCCTTTCTTTGCAGGCACCCCCCCCCTTTGTCTAAAGAACGGAGCTGCCATTTACCACCATACGCCACCATACACATTTCATCGGAGTTAAGACGTTTGGACCGTTCACAACAGTAAGAAAAACTACAATTTGATCCCACAACTGCATTTAAAAAGAGTTAAAACAACTCGATCTCATTATGAATTTTTGAATCAATCGATCTAGTGAACCGGATACTGGTTGAAAAAAAAATTAAGTCAACAATATTGATGCTTATATTTCTTAAATTTGTTTTGGACTCTATATATAAAAATGTGAAAAAATAAACGTAAAACAGAGACATAACTAACATTAACAAAAACAATTTATAGTTGAATTAGTTAGAGAACAACTAGAAAAGCAAAATCCACGTTAAAAGATCGACATTCGACACAATTAGCAACAACATCGAAGCTCAACTCAACTCAACTCTTATCCATTTACGTTATCATTCTTCCTTTCCGTATTGGACCACCCAACAACACGTTCCCCCCAAATTCAAACCCTAATTCCCAATTCAATCCAATCATCATCATCCATTAACATCAAAATTTCTAATTAGGGTTTCCATTTGTCGATGACGATGTTGTTGGATGACGTCCTTCGATCAATCGAGCTATGGCTTCATCTCATAAAGAAGCCACAGCGTCAAAACTTCGTTAACCCTAATCTCGACCCTGTTTTGTTGGTACCTGGTGTTGGTGGCTCAATCCTTAACGCCGTTAATGAAGATGATGGTAGCCAGGAACGGATTTGGGTTCGTTTTCTTTCTGCTGAGTATAAGTTGAAAACTAAGCTTTGGTCACGTTATGATCCTTCTACTGGTAATAAACCTTAATTATTTATTTAAGTAATTAAGTTTCATTAATGCAAGTTAAACTTCACTTATGATATTTTTATTCGTCGATAGTGTTCTTATTTTATTCTCTGTTATGGTTATAGAAATTGAAGCCTGACAAGTAGAATTAAGGGGTTGCATGTTAATATCGATAGAATATACCAATTGTTCGGTCAATTTAATTATTTTTTACTTGTGAGAATTAGTTGCTATTGCAGTGCGTGTCTGCGCGACCATGGTTGGATGATTAGTTTTTATGTCATTAATGCTTATGCTGTATCTGAGCTTTTGTATCGGCTCAGTTTGTTTCTTTTTTTAGCTTAGTAATTTATTTGTGTTGTTTTTACGTTGAATTGACATGACATCGTTGATAATGTTTATTGCAACCAGGAAAAACTGTAACGATGGATCAAAAATCAACAATTGTGGTTCCTGAAGATAGGCATGGGCTACATGCAATTGATGTTTTAGATCCTGATCTGGTATGCCGGTTTTGAACTGAGTTGTGTGACCTGTAGTATTGCTGATGTAGGAAGAATTGATTGTTGTAATCATGTATCTATTTTGTAGGTAATTGGAAGTGAGGCTGTGTATTATTTCCATGATATGATAGTTCAAATGCAGAAATGGGGGTATCAAGAGGGAAAGTCACTTTTTGGCTTTGGATATGATTTTCGTCAAAGCAACAGGTAACTAACTAGTTCTAAATTTGAACAGGAACGGTTTAATGCTAGACATTCATTTAAACACTGTTAAGAAGTCCCACATTGGATGTGAGATGGCCTTGACATGGGTTTATAAGTAAGAGGCAATCCTCACCTTACAAGCCGGTTTTGTAGGGCTGAGTTAGGCCCAATCCGATTTCTAACAAACATGAAATAGAGTCAATTTCCTTCTCATTACTAACCCAAATTAATGAGCGTAATTTTTTTCCCAGACACTTCACATATGAACATTTTATGAGATTATTTCATTTCATCATTTTGTAGGAAAAAATATATTCTATCTCATCTCATTTTCACAATAGACTTTATTATTAGTACTGTAATATTTATACTTATACTGTGTATATTTTTCTTTGTGATTATTTTTACAAAAGGAACAGTTTTCTCAAAACAAGCATAGCCAAAGTACACTCAACTGTGCAAATAATTTAATCTGAATTATTATGTTCAAACATGTATAATTTTTTTGCTGCTAGATACCCAATGATATGATTTTCCACAATCCTAAAGATAAGGACTCAAACACATTTTGTCTTCAGCAAAGTGAAATTTCTTTGAGAAATGTTCTGTTTATATTCTTTCAGGTTGAAGGAAACAATGGATCGATTTGCTGAAAAGTTGGAATTAATTTATAATGCTGCTGGAGAGAAAAAGATAAACCTCATAAGTCATTCTATGGGTGGTCTTTTGGTGAAATGTTTCATGTGCCTGCATAGTGATGTAATACATCCATTAAGCTTCCCAAATGTGTTTTACTTTATTTTGTAGTTTCCTATAACCTACTCGCTTATATCCTCAAAATCTTTGATTTTTTTTGCTGATATGTAAAGTCTGCAATTTGTCGTCGTTTGCAGATTTTTGAGAAATATGTCAAGAATTGGATTGCAATTGCTGCACCATTCCAGGGTAGGTAATTCTATTCTATATATTTAATAAGAAGTATACATTAAGGATATTTGAAGGGGATGATTCTTCTAGCACTTCATTGCAATTTATAAAGCTAGGACTATTGGAAATTTGTTTTCCTTATTTAATCTTATTGGCTGTATAGAGTTTATTTAGAGTAAATAGTCGGTGCACAAAAATATGCATTAAAGGAGGAATTTTGAAATATCATAGGAAAAATAAGAAAGAAAAGGAGATGTAGGTTATGTACGGTGTTATGTTGTGCATGTCTTGGTGAAAGAGATTAAGGAAACCCCAAGTTTGAAAGTTATAGGCTCAGTGGAATGCTGTTACCACCATGTCTCTTGATGGTGACCTAAATGTGATTGAACTTTAAACAACAATGTTTGATTCATTTGATTGATTCTTTGGTTTCTTTTTTAGAGAATACATTTCTTTTCTTGCTGAGCTGTCATACAGCAGTATTGCTACTGCATTGCAACCATGAATCTTCTCTGCCGTGGCCTTATATATATTGGGCTTTGTAACTTTTCATATGATTCAATTCTTTTTCTAATAATTTCAGTTTAGAACTGTTCAGATTCTCCCTGATTTTAAGCCTTTCATGTAGTGGTTTTTATATCATCTGTGTTTTTGCAGATAGTTAGAGGTTTATTCAATCTTTTTAACCATTGGAAATGCATCATGACACAGCTATACATTGTTATGCAGGTGCACCTGGATGTACCAATTCCACCTTTTTAAACGGAATGTCATTTGTGGAAGGATGGGAGCAAAACTTTTTTATTTCCAAATGGAGCATGCACCAGTTGGTAAAGATAAATTATTTGGCCTTCTGAATTTGTGTTTTGAGTTCACATATTAGTTCAAACAACTTCTATTACGGGGACTTCTCAGAGTCATCCTACCTTTCTGTTTTGGTATATATCATTATTATCTGTGATATCTGTTGGATACAGATATTTGAGGGAACTGAGTATTATACTTGTATGCTTTGTGAGTTTATTTGATCGTTTCAGCAGTTTATCCTAAAATGATATAATTGTGCAGATATGAGTGTTTATTAATCAGTATGTAGAAATAAGAAAATATTAATGAAATCTTCCGTAAACCATGGACAAAAACCTGAAATATTTAAATGATAATCAAAATTCACAATCCTGCATTTGATATCTATGGCTATATCAAAAGAAAAATAGAATGCAGTGGTGTAATACCTAAGAAAAAAATGTAAAATAATTTTAGCTGCTATTATTTATAGTTTGAACAAGTTATTATATAAATTAGATAGCATTTTCATGTATGATCACCTAATATTGACCGCATGATTTAGTATTTTCCATGTAATGTTTGATGTGTTCTCTATTATATTGTTTATCTTCTTTCCTGTGCACAAGATTGTTTAAGCATAATCTTGCATGTGGATTTTCTCTGTCTGTGCATTTGGGTATGAACTTATGATACAATTTGTACCTTTTCTTTTGGTATCTATATGCATTGATTTTCAGAATTACTTATTGAAGCTTGTTCCAATGTCACAGCTGATTGAATGTCCTTCAATATATGAACTGATGGCATGTCCTAATTTTGATTGGCAACATGTTCCTGTTCTGGAATTGTGGCGTGAGAGACTTCATTCGGATGGTAAATCTCATGTTATTCTGGAGTCATATCCGCCATCTGATAGCATTGAGGTTTTGAAGCAAGCTCTTGTTAACAACACAGTGAGTATCAAACTCCCTTGCACAGCTTGCAGATCAGCAGAACTTAGTTAAATACGAGTGGTTTAAATATGTTTTGTCCCGGCAAACGTTCTAGGTTTTTGTTTTTAGTCTGCATAATTTTTGTTGCTGTTTTAGTCTTTGAAACATAGGGAAATTTGCTTTTGTTCGTTGGTGTATTCGTTTATGTCCTTGTAATGTTTGCTCATGTTGGTTAAGGTCCCGGTAATATGTGGACCATATTATTTTTGTCCTTGGATCATGGATCATAGAAGGATTAATTCCAACAAGAACAAATATTATAAGAACCAAAACCAAAGTAACAAGGACCAAAAGCGAACTTTCTAATATTTTGCATTTTAGGGACTAAATCCAATATATATTTGGAGATTAAAAGTGGTTACTGACAAAAAATATATATATATTTAATATTTTAAACTAATTTGAGTGTCAGCAACATTCCCATCATATTGAATGTATCATAGTTGACAACTTGATTGCAAGAGCATTTTACAAACATTGCCTTTTCCCTATATTGCTTTGAACTTGGAACTTCACTTAATTAATTCGTTCTTGTGGTTCAAACCTTTTTTTGGGGAGGGGTAGTCTTGTCAATTGTGCGATTTGTTCAAAGTCCACTATGCTACAGATTGCAGGAATTCTGCGATGCTATAGCCACTATTTGACAACACTGACTATAGATTAACATGTTTGAGAAGAACATATGTGCTATTCAAGACGTAGTTATCGAGGTTATTTACTTGTATGTTTCCTAATTTAGATTGGGGTGATATTCAGGTTAGTTATGATGGTGAGGAATTGCCTCTGCCCTTCAACTCACATATTTTGGAATGGGCAAACAAAACAAGGGAGATTCTATCATCTGCCAAACTGCCTCCGGGTGTTAAATTTTACAATGTTTATGGGACCAGTCTTGCGACACCTCATAGCATTTGGTAATGCCTCTATCAATTCTTTGGGTTATACCACGGTTAGCCTAGAAATGTTTATCAATTGTATTTATGATGGTCTAGTACATGCACATATAGGTATTTAGTATTCCTTTTCATATATATGATCCTCACTTTACATGACAACTATTCTGCAGCTATGGAAATGCAGACAAGCCTGTCTCAGATCTGCAAGAGTTACGTTTTATGGAGGTATATTTGTAATTGTTTCAATTTCCTAATATATGTTTACTGGTTCATCTTACATATGAAAGGGTAGGCACAGCCATATGGTTTGGTGGATATGATACATATCAATGGGTAGGCAAAGGCATATGGTTTGGTGGACATGATATTTTTTCCCCTAATTTGCAATACAACTTTTTATCTACACTTTGATTGAAAAAAGTCTGGGCAATTTTGCATCTGCAGCTTGTGTATATTAATGTAATGATTGAGTCAATTAATTTTTTTTGTCAAGTAGCCTAGTGGCTAGACGCACACACTTTTAAGCTCGGAGAAGTGGGGAATCCTGGGTTTGAACCCAGGCCCCTGGAAATCAATGTCTGTGGCAGCTACCAATTGAGCTGCACTTACGAGACATGATTAATTAAACTTTAGAATTCTTTAAATCTTGAATTTTGGAATGCGGCCAGCTCTTAGCATGCCTATACTTAAATCTGTAATCATATCAACCCACATTTCTTTCCTTTGTTTTATCTTCTAATTTGTGTAATTATTTCAAAATATTTAGATCTATTACTTAGTTAGGGTCTCCCCCCTTGCCATGTTTAAGTACAGATATAACTTAATTGTATATTGTGTTAAATTGGTGATCTGTAAAAACTCCCCACCCCACACACACACACATTTCCTTTCCTTAGGTTGCGGAGGCTGACTTTATTTGAAAATATTCAGGCCAGATACGTGTGCGTTGATGGCGACGGAACAGTTCCAGTAGAGTCAGCTAAGGTTTGCCAACTCTCCAATTCATTTCTTTTGCAATCGATGATTTATTGAACCTAAGTATGCAATGTTGTGCAATTTTTCTTGATATAGTAGGGTTCTGTATACAAGTTATTTTATGTAGCTTATGCAACATAGTCTGCTTATAGACGTTATAAGCTGTTCTGACATACACTTATGCTTATGTTGTAAGATATAAACTCATACAAACCTTCCAAAGGCCCCTAAGTCTTTGTTTTTAACATCAAATGTCAGTGGGTTAATATTGCTCCTTATTAGTGGGGTGGATATAAATTATAAATAGAACACCCAATACTCAACACCCTACTTATCCCACAACTCACTACTTGAGCTTCCGTGTCCCAAGTCTAGTGTTGATTAAAGAAATTTGAGTATTGAATAAATAATTAAAGAATGTGAAAATCTCCTTTAGTTAAAAAACAAATTGAAGGGAAAATTGTTGATCTGGTATGAAAGCTCATAATACATGTATGACAAATGTGAAAGACAACAACGTACTAAAGTTATTCAACTATCAAGTATGAGAACTCGAGTTTGAAATGGATCAATGGATCAAGTTTTAATTTTAATAAAATATATAAGATCAAAACAAAATGATATTTTTCTTTGTGGGGTCAATTAGTAATTTGCCAAGCTGAAGGGCGGGCTTGTCCCCAAAACCCTTAGATTCTTCATCCTATTTGACAAAACTTTTATAAAAATACCATTGGAGCTCTTTCCTTGTCATGTATCTTATGATCAAGTTTAATTATGTAGGAAAATTCTAATTGCTATAGAATTTGAGGATGTTATACTATTAACCTTAATTTCATATTTGGATTTGCAATTTAGATCCTTTCATTCTTTTTTAGTTCCTAACTTGACCTGTGTCATTTTAATGATGCTTTATCTTGAGTACATCCGTCGTTATCACACAATGTTGCTCATTTTAATGATGCTTTATCTTTGGCTCTATATGCAGGCTGATGGGTTCAATGCGGAGGAGAGGGTTGGAATACCAGGTGAACATCGGGGTATCCTTTGTGAGCCTCATCTATTTAGGATTCTCAAGCACTGGCTGAATGCAGGAGATCCTGATCCCTTCTATAATCCTGTCAATGATTATGTGATTCTACCTACTGCTTTCGAACTTGAAAGGCATAAAGAGAAGGGTGTAGAAGTAACATCCCTTAAAGAGGAATGGGAAATTATTTCCAATGACCAAGATGTCGTCCAAAACAATACTGATAATAAAATCTCAATATCAGTTTCTCAAGATGGAGCTGATAAATCCCATTCTGAGGCTCATGCTACCGTCTTTGTTCACCCTGGCAGTGACGGTAAACAGCACATTGAACTGAATGCTTTGGCTGTTTCAGTTGATGCCTCATGAATCATTCTGTTGAAGTGTGAGTGAACATGGTGGGAATACCTGCTGTATATTTAACTGTGGCCGACATCTATTTGTAAATATAAAAGGACAATCATATGATGCTGCCGCCATATTCCTCCATGTTCTATATGTATAATTGTATAATATGAAGTGTCATGTTATGATAAAGAACACCATCTCTGACGTTCCTATCCAACTTTATAAAGAGTGGCGTACTATAAAATATTTGGATCAGCCTATGTACATAGTTCATTTGAAAGGTTATTTATTTGCATTACAACTCTTACTATCTACAATGCCTTTTTTTTCTTCTTTTTATTGTCCAATGAAAGAGACAAGGATCTGGAATTCGAAGTCCCTAAACATAATACCAGTTACTTTTGTGTTACAATATCTCTAGAAATTATGAAATCAGCAGTTCAAGAATAATGTGAGCTGAAAGAAATCAGCAGTTCAAGAAAACAATAATTCAGTAATATAACAGAAGTTATGGAACAATGCCTATAATATATAATAGCTATTGGGACAGCTTATATATAATATTTTGAGTTTATGAAATTTGTAACAACGGAAAATGTCTCTGGTGAGTGCCAAACATGGATGCATATTCCCTTCTTCCTGACCCTAACAATGGTATACTGCAGTATAGTATGATATCATCATGAATTATACAAATGTGTTGTTCATGGTGATTTGTCTCTTTTATTTATTTTAAATTTAAATATGCTTTATTTGCTCATTACATAAATATCTCTATCTTATTCCTTTGGCTTGATGGCAACACCTTTGATGACAAGACCCTGCTTCCACATACCACCTTCATACTCAAACATAGATATCTCCATCTCACCACCATCTTTTTCAGATGCTACAAACTCACCTACTGGAATCTCTATCCATCTTCCTCTTAATTTCTCCATTAAGCTTTCCTTGTGCTGTTGTTTCTTTCCTCCTGGAAGCACAAGTCTAACATTTACTGGAAGTTCCCAACCCTGAGCTGGATCTTTCAACATTATTATAAATGAAACCTGATATAAAATTCCTGGTGAAAGCTTTCGAGTGTCGAACTTTCCATGCAATTCTAGCCAACAAACTCTCTTCAGTTCAGCTACCTCAGTTGTTCCGCCGCTGCATTACATAGCTTGCACTAATTAGGACTAAACATTGTGACATGAATATGCTAGAAAATTATAAGATTCAGTTTAAATTAACCAGACAAAGTCCTAGATAGTATTAACTTATATATGTGACTTCAAGAGAATATGTAACCAAAATGATATGTATATAAAGATGTGTACCTAGCATCTTTTTGTTGTATAAATTTCCAATAATTTGAATCTTCTGCCCAGGTGATTGAGATTGCTCTTGCATACAACATGAAACAGTTGGCGTTGGACTTCTTATCTACCCAATATTTCTACAAAAACGATAATCATTAAAATTTGTTCTATCTAAAAACTCTTTAACAGAGTTTGTGTTAGCTCGTTGATAACAGTTTAATTTTGTAACTTTAACGGCAGAGTTCAAATCTCTTCAAGATAATTATAAAATGATCATCGGTGTCACTTTAGTAAATAATAATTTCTCCTTTCTCGATTAAATTTTTTTCGAATAAAAATTCAAAGACTAGTTCTTTTTGAAAGTGAATAATATTGAACTTGCCTTAGTTTTATGATGTAAGAACACTCCAGCATATAACTGATCACAAAGCTTTTCCCTTGAAGATTTATCAAGTGGTGAATCAGCATCCTTCAATATATGCTCATAGTTGTGTGGAAAACTTTGTTCTTTGATCAAAGGTTTAGCAGCTAATTGAGTCTCATTAGATTTTACAACTGTGCTATGTTGTCCTCCCTTTTTGGAGAGTTGTGTGTTATGTTGAGGAGACAGTAACAAATTATTTTCCCTTCTAGAAGGTAATCTTAATTCTTCCTTATTATTGGTTGGTTCATTTGGTTGTTGGTGTTGGTGTTGTTGTGGCTGTGACTGAGAATGTTGTTGATGTGTTTGTTGTGGTGGTGGCTGTTCTAACTCTGATAGAGAAGCCCCCATTTCAATTCATATGCTATATGTGTTTATTAGTGTGATATCTTTTCATTATATACTACAAAACAAACTAGAATATATTTATTTATATTTCTAAGATAAAAGCATCCAATTCTAGATATGTGTTAACTTATTCCTTCTTTCCATGGTGATGGTGCTCGACTTTGCATCTTTCTCTTTTGCATTCTATGGTATCTATTCTTCAATAAATAACAATATAATTATTCTTTTCAATTGTCTTTTCTATTTAACTAAAAATATTATGTTACGAGACATAAAAAGGTCTTTTAAATTTATCAAATTTGCCTACTTAAAATAAAAATTTATGAATAATATTAATTTTATTACTATACTATGATGTTAAATTATAAATATGCTAAAATTTTCAGTAAAGTAAGCTTATTAGTCTACAATCTACATTAATTTTTCGTATCTATAAAAAATTGTATCGACCTCAAAAACTTTGTATTTTGAAAATGGTTATGACTTAGGCTATGCTTGGTAAAATTAAGCTATAAGTTAGATGATAGCTGAAGATTTATAGTTGAAAAGTTGGTCAATTGAAATTAAAGTATTTTGGTAATTATAGTTGTTGACGAGTTGTAAATCGCATCTCAAGTGTTCTCTCGAAATTTATTCTTTGGTGAAGTTAATTAACCATTTGAACTCAATATCTTAGTTAGTAGTTGCTCTAGAAGAGAATAGAGAAGCTCACAGTGGTGGTGGTGGTGGTGGATCGATGGAGGAAATTGACGCATTATAGAGGAATTCACCGGAATCCATGGGTGTATCTGTAAGAGGTTTTTGGAGAATGAGAGAAGTTAACTTGATAGCTAATGAAGTGTTCATTATATAAATATAGACACTATTGGGTTTGTCACCTAATTGAGTCTTACCATGTGGATGAGCATCGATAGATTGTATTGGGTCTTTTGGCCGGGCCATAACAGTAGTGTTCTAATTTCTAATTATGTAAGTACTAAAGTGTCTATCTCACTTTCTTATTTTATTTACCAATTGACAAACAATAATACTTATAATTTGCACAAAAATGTAAGATCACGGTTGTCCATTCTCAAACAAATGACCAAAAACGTTATAATTAATTTTACTGATGTATAATCTGAAGCGTTCAATCTTAAATCAACGATTGAAATTGTCTATTACGTCAAACTCTATTAACCTACTAATGCACAAAATCCATATCAATAAAATTTGTGTAAAAAATCATTTGCAATATTGATATACTTGTCCACTATGAACCACAAACACTTCTCAGAATAGATGTGTCTCGGTGTCGGATACGGGTCGTGTCCGTGCTCAACTTGAGCCATTATCCTGCCACACAAAAATGTGACAAATAACTAGCTGCACTCTTTTGCTGATTCCAAATTATTGCAATTTAGGATAAGTTGCAACCATATATATCAGCCTTTGCAGATGACATAGGACGGCTATTATATAATATAACATTCACAATGTCATTTAAATTACTATAATTGATTTAAAATACACAAGGAGATTACATTGATTCGCATATTTAGAGGAATAACGCGCACACTCATAACTTTGACTTACAATCCTATTGGTTCATCCTAAAATTATGACAACAATAATATTGCATACAATTTTTCCAACAATCTTATAGCTAACAACAAACTTTCCACAATCCAATTCTCACGTTTTCTTCAATAAATACAATCCACAAACTTCACAATTTTGAAATTTCCATACACTACAATACAAAGTACAAACTAACCTTTAGCCATACATAAATACATTCCTTCATGAACATTTGGCAATAGCACAAAATCATAAGCTACACACTAAGATTTTACATAAAAGATCTTCGACCGTAATCTGAGTAAATCGCGACGTAAAAAAGTTTTATGTCGGTGTAAACCACGATTGAAGTTGCATCAGCTACATTTGATTGTGATTCTCTGCAATATGAAGATACGTGTGGCATGATACCTATCATTGCCGCGACCAAATTCAACACATAACTAATTGAAAGTGTGAAGCTAGCAAGTATCAAAATCGAAGAATGGCGAGAGGATTGAAGGTTTTATCAGCTCTTGACTCAGCAAAAACACAATACTATCATTTCAAAGCCATCATCATAGCAGGAATGGGACTTTTCTCTGACTCCTATGACCTTTTCTCAATAACTCTCATCACAAAGATGCTAGGAAGAATATATTACTCCGACAGCAACGAGATTCGTCAAGTCAACCCTATCGTTGCCTCGGCCCTCGTCTCTGTTGCACTCCTAGGAACCGCAATCGGTCAACTCCTATTCGGCCGCCTCGGTGACCTAAAAGGACGGCGCCACGTCTACGGTATCGCCTTATTGTTGATGCTAACAAGCTCTTTAGCTTCTGGCTTCTCCATTTGTACAACAAAAAGAGCTTGTGTTTTTCTCTCACTTGCTTTCTTTAGATTCTTCTTAGGACTTGGAATTGGTGGTGATTATCCATTATCTTCAACCATTATGTCTGAGTTTGCTAATAAAAGGACAAGAGGGTCTTTTATAGCTGCAGTTTTTTCTATGCAAGGTTTTGGTATATTGGCTAGTGCTACGGTTACTATGGTGGTTTGTTCCATATTTCGCCGCGCTTGGGAGCCGGCTTCGGCCCACGATGTGCCGCCGCAGGCCGACGTTGCATGGAGGTTGATATTGATGATTGGTTCTGTTCCGGCTGCCTTGACTTATTATTGGCGTATGATGATGCCAGAAACTGCAAGGTAGTTGCCTCTTGTCTCTACTTCAAATATAACCGTTGACTTATCATCATTTTTTCATCCACATACACAATGGACCCCAATATAATTATCTTCATTATTTTTCAACCATTAGATAGGTTATGAGATTAATCTTTGGTTCTGTCTTAGTCACATTTAAAATTCATTGTTTTCTTCAAAATTGTGCTTTGAACCTCTTTAGATTGACTAATTTGAGAGATATAAGTCTCTCATAATATTATTTTTTAAGGAATCTATTTTGAGTTTCATACATTGTTAATAGTTAATAAGTGGTTTTATTTTTATTTTTGTTGACACAAATAAGTGGTTTTACTTTTTTTTTTTACTTTGTTACATCATATTTAATTATTTATGCAACTTATATGATATGATACTTGATGATACCGGTATTTTACAACTTTTATGCTACTCACTTTGTTACATTAACTATGAAAATCATTTTGATAGTCTTATCTTATTAAGAGAGTCGGTAACAAATATTTAGAGGTCTTGTTCAAAAATTAAAAATAGAACTTTAATAAAAAGGTGCAAAAAAAAAATAAGAGCCACATTTTTAATTTAAATTACAAATAACATAAAGAAAAAGTTGTAACTAAGATAAAAAGATTCATATTCTAACCAATAACAACATAATACCTTCTGATTTACATAAAACAAGCCATTTTGCAGAAACACTATGACAGAATAATCGATAAAATTCTATATGTGATAACTATGTTAGGAAAACAATTCATGTATTTTAAAACTTTAACATATCAATAGGGTCTCATCTTTCTCAACATTTTTTGTTGGTAGATCGAAAAGATAAAATGTTCCTGCAAGGAATTGATCCCTGGTCCTCCCATCCAACCCAAATGTCTCTCAACTCTTACCACTTGAATTGTCCTACGAATGACACATTTTTTAAATTGTTTATCTTGCTACTTGGTACTATTACTTGCCTACTTTCTTGTATGTGTCCATTGAATTGGACATTTCTTAGCGTCATAATCTTTTCAAATATTTGAAATGAAGATTTTGGTATTAATTAAATGAACCTTGGCAAATGATGAGAAAATTGTATGATCGACAAAGACGTTAATGTTTACTCTTGTTGAATATTTATTTTATAATATATACTTATCGATCAGTCCTTGTTTTGGGCCTTCAAGTAGTCAGTTTAACCATTAAAATTAAGAAAGTTTTGGTCAAAGAAGAAACGGATTAATGGAAAGAAACCATGTGGATCAGCTTCTTTTTTTCTCTCATTAAATTCCATGCGTCATGTGGTTTAGTTTTTCTAATTTATAATAAATCCACTCAAGTTGATATATCGGTTGTTAAACTAACTTAGAGATACCAAAGCAGTTTACGGTAACCAATAAAAAAATGCCAGTTAGTAGAAAATGCAAGTTTTATTAATTTAATTTATAGGGGTTGAAGTGAGGCTTATGACTCGTGATTCCTGCTGTTTAATATTAATAGAAATATGTTTGCTACTATAACCCAAAACAATAATATCTTCCTACTAGGTTAGGAGAACGGTACCGTCCCCGTGAATTTATCTAAATTTGTAGGAACATTGTACATTATGTGCAGCGACTATAATTTGAATTTTGGTATGCTCATTAATTTATTATTACGGATGAAATTCTAATCATTAGGCTATCTGACTAAAAAAAAGGAGAAGGGTACTATAATTAATATGCTTTGATAATCATATTATAAGTGCAAAGTATAATTTAATTGATCTTTTTTAGTAGTCTTTTTCTCAATTTTAAAACTTAAAATATATCCGAAGTCGGTTCCAATTAATCGAACCTAATACTACATCAATTTAAATTTAATAGTGTGCATGTTATGCTCAAGCTCATAGCATTGTTCAATTCATGTTCATTGCTTTGACAAACAATATTGAATAACATGATGTATATGGTGTGCATTAGGTATACAGCTTTAGTGGAACAAAATGTGCTGCAAGCTGCAAAGGACATGGAAAAAGTACTAGCTGTCTCAATGAGCCAAATAGTCGAAGAGGGTCCATCACCATCCCCCAATAATGCTGCTGTATACCCTCTTCTTTCAAGAGAATTCTTGCGTCGACACGGTCGCGATCTTTTCGCATGTTCTGCCAATTGGTTTCTATTGGACATAGTGTTCTACAGTCAAGTTCTATTCCAAAGTGAAATATACAAACGATACCTCAAAGACAAAGATAGAGAAGATGTGTATCAAGAGGCTTTCCATCTTGCACGAATCCAAGCCATTCTTGCTGTTTGTTCCACAATTCCCGGCTACTTCTTCACCGTTTACTTCATTGATCGTATAGGACGGGCTAAAATTCAAATGTTAGGTTTTTTCTTCATGGCAGTGGCATATTTTGCTATAGGGTTTCCCTATTACTCTCATTGGACTAATGGAAAAAACCAAGATAATATAGGGTTCATGGTTTTATACGGTCTTGCTTTCTTCTTTGCAAATTTCGGACCTAACACTACCACTTTTATCATTCCGGCCGAACTCTTTCCGGCTAGGTTTAGGTCAACATGTCATGGTATTTCTGGAGCTGTTGGTAAGGTTGGTGCAATTATTGGATCTGTTGGATTTCTGTGGGCTTCACATAAAGAGAAGGAGGAAGGATATCCAAAGGGAATTGGTATGAAAAACTCTCTTGTCATACTTGGAGGGGTGTGCATAGTGGGAATGTTTGTTACTTACTTTTTCACCAAGGAAACCATGGGAAGGTCTTTGGAAGAGAATGAGGTTGAGCGGTCTCATCATGATGAAGAATATAACAGTCTTTGATTTATATATGCATGTGTCATTTGTTTGTGTGTGTATATATATAATGTGTCTCAAATAATAATCAAACAAATTTTTTTGCCAAGTGGTAAAAATCTATTTGTTGCCAGTTTTGAATAACTTCAGGATCTTTTTTACAACCTTGTATGTTCTCTACTCAGTTTTGATCAATGGGAAAAAGATGCAATAATCTCTTTTTGGAGCATGGATAAATAAATATGTTTTGATATGCTTTTTTTCTTGCTCATTCTTCTAGTGGCTTTATATTCACCATCCCAGTCAAGGACCATGACTACTGTCAAACATTCATACATACAGAATAACCGTGTTCGTTGAATCGAAATTGGGCACTCTAGATTTTAAGTTTGGAATTTGTATTGGAACAAAAATAAAAAATTGGTATAGAACGAACACGGCTGTCCTAAATTCATGAATGTGGTAAAAATGTGACAGCAGGTAATCCAAAATTAACTAGAAATAAAAATTTGTAATCATACATTTATTTGTAAAGAGATTCATTGATCAATTGAACAATAAAACAAAAAACAGGGGAAGATTCAAATTAACTTACCTTCTGTCCAAATCAAAATATACAAATAAATATGGATTTGTGTATTGTAATACATTATATACTTTATACTAGATAACAAGCATATTGTAAATTTGATAACTAGGATCAGTGAAGCTATCTCAAAATCTAAACTTACTCGATTTAAAAGCTGCCAGAAAAACTCAATTATCAGGATCAGACAAGTTAGAGGGGCTGTCAAGTTCTGCCATGCTAGCAGAAGCAAAAGATTCGGTAGAGTCCATCGTAGAAAGGGAAGAAACAGTATCGGAGTCTGAGACCACTTCATCATGCACAATAATGTGATCTTCATCAATATCAGATGTCTCCGACCCAGATGCTCCTAGCAAGAGCTTGTTTATTGCCGACTTTGCAGTTTCGACAAACCATTCATCAGCAGGAAGTGCACTAAATGGCAATGGCAATTGGTTTGTCAGAAATCGGCAAAGAAATACAGATGAGGGTAAGGATTGCAAAACAAGAATCAAGGCCACAGAAATGAATAATATTAGTAATACCTTTGTGGCTGTGTGTTTATGCCCCTAGCAGAGAAGGTCCGGATGGCACGGGCAATGATAGCTGATGCTATCTGATGAACATGTCGAGATGGATATCCCGCAAATCGGGCGATTTCAACCGTAAAGTGCATATCAAGAATCAGCTGCCATAATTAAAAAGTCAGATATGGTTCAGAGGACATAAAAAGAACACCTATCCCCAAGTTTTACCGGACTACACTGATGATATGAATGAGTATAAATTCAGTAATTCCTTTAACCTTTTTTTTCTATGAATAGTAACTTATTAAACTTTCTAATGGGATTAAAGTGATAATAGAATAATATTAAATGTTTTTTTCCGGGACTTTACAAAAAGAAGCATCAACTTTGTGTTGGATAAACAATTAAAACCAAATTATAAGCATCAGTAATAAGACTTTTTCATGTCTGGTCGTTCAATGTTACCAAATGCATTTTTGCAGTCAAAGAAAACTATTTTAAAATTCAGGTTGCTTTTGAATTATTGAATATGGAAATAAAAGTATTCAAATTACACGTCACTTGAAATAATATGAAATTGGGAGGCATTATCTATGTAGAGTATACAGTACCTGATGCAAACCAAGTGGCAGGAGAGGAGCTGATTTATCCTCTAAGACACCCCAGAATTCTTGATCATCAGATAACCACATGACAACAGTCTCTGTTAACCGTGCAAGCAAAATTTTCTGTATTTTCTCTTTTCCAAGTAACACATCTCCAGCCACGATTGCTAGCTGCTGCAGCTTTGCAAACAACGCCTGCAAATATATAGCTATACATGTCAGTACTAAATCATTCAAAGTCTCACACAGAAAAACATATCAGTGTTGTTGATTGCCGGCCATGATGGAATGGTGTGGCGAATTTTTCCAACCGCCATAGGCATTTCTGAAGGGATCCCCACCATGGTAGCACCGGCTGCAATGGCATGTTGATATGGTGGATTTTTTCCCATCCACCATTGACACACTAAGTCTAACAACAAAAGCAAACAGGGCAGCCACAAAAGCAGAGAATAAGAATGATGACCTGAAATGGAAGTGAAGGCAGTGGACCAGAATCCCAGTAAAGATCTTCTTTGTTATCACTCAAGTAAATATGTGCATTCAATTGGGTTTTTCCCTCTCTTGAATAGATGAAACTCAAAACATACTGCCGACAGAAGTGATCTCGAAGCTTGTCAAAAGAATGCTGAAGATGTTTCCTCCACTCCTTTAACTCAACACTAGCACTTGCATTGAACCCTACATTCTCTATTAACCCACTATTTGGTTCTTTACTTTCATTTTGCAGCATCCATGTCGATAATACAGCATTTGGTAACAGTTCATCCAGTATGGTAAACGCTATTCCTAATACTGCCAGTTGCTCTGAGTCTGTCTCAGCTCTGAAAGGCACAGCCTCTTTAAGCTCTGGAAGATTGTCATCATCAGAAGGACCCGGTAGTGATTTGATAAGAGCATCCATGTATTTATCAAATAGTTGTAAGATTCTACTTAGTACATTTCCTCCAAAGTGCAAAATAGCCATCGGTGTTAGCTGTTCCAATATCTCCTGCAGTTTATACAAATACACTCTTAGAATTAGTTACTCATTAAGGCAGAAAAGCAAATGAAAGTTTGTACAAATACACTCTTATTTACTCATTAAGGAAGAAAAACACATCAAAGTTAATATATATAACAGAAAAGTATGCATATATTTGTACTATAGCTAGCAATAGTTACAAACATGATACAGTCATACAACTGACAAGTGACAATATTGTACTTCAAATCCACAAGCATCACAACAGCAAAAGATAAGCACGGCTATCAAGGAACATTTACTATAGGTGAAAACCTGATATGCATCGTGAAGACTTTATTTAATAATTTTCTTAATACCAACAAATTAATTAATTTTTCATTCCCACTAGCATGCTGTGCTCTCAAATTATTTAATATATCTCCAGCATAAATGTTTTTAACGACGGAAAAGGCAAAAGGAGGGGAAAATTTCAAAGCAAAAGCTATTTTATCAACTTCAATTTTTCTTCTCCTGCCTACAAAATTTACATGATTCTATCAACCAAAAGAATGTGCGGGCAATGCATCACTTATTGTCCATTTAATAATAGCCATTGCATATGATGAACTTTACTTACTTCAACTATGTGCGTAAATCGCATTCCACTTTCAACAAGCATGCTATTGGATGAAGATGCAATTGCAGAAAGTGAAGAGGCAAACTGTGGTGACAATGGTAAGCATTCTTCCGATTCTGCCATGTCAAGAACTACTTTTCTAGCACGCCTAAAGTTTGATTCTAAAACTTCTTCAACAGAAGGACGCAGTAGCACCAATAGTAATTTAGACATTTTTAACCCCTGTGGCTCCAAGATGGAGCAGTACTTCAGACTAGCCTGAATGCAGATACTAGCAGAACGTAAGGCAGACACAGTCTCAGATGATGGTGCATTCTCTTTCACCAATCGGACAAAATATTCAATTTCCCACTCTGCCCACTGAACAATTCTGTTGGTATAAACAGGATTATCTCCAAAAATCAAACCAGATTCCTTTATTGTCAATGAAATTACAGAGAAAACAATTTTAGACAATGTAAAAGGAAATGTTTCAGGACAGAAAGAACTCGACGGAAGCAGCGCCTCAATTCTTTTTTGGAGGTGAGACCTATAAAATGTCAGCATTAGTTGATGTGCTACAGGACCTTTTCCAAGTTTTATCAAACCGTCTAAGGCCTTCTTCAATTCAGGAAAACTAACAGAAGGTTGTTCAGCAATTCCAATTAGCTGGTCTTCAAGCACTGCCTTTCTTTCCATGAAAGCAGACTTATACGAGGAACCTTCATCTGAAGAGTTATTCCCTGAGACTTTCAACTCTTCGGATCTTCTTTCTTCAGCATCTAACGCCTCTAATGCTTCTTCAAACTTATGTTCAGCCAGAAGTACATCAATGTTTTCCAAGAATTGAGTTTTCTGATCATTTTTCTCATTGGATAAAGGCTCAAGAAGTTCAGGTAGTTCCAGTTCATTCTGAATTTCACCAACATCATTGCTTGACTGATTCCACTTATCCAATTCATGACAGACACCGGTCATTAAATCCTGTACAAGAATACCTTGAGCTGAGATATGCTTTTGCAAATCAATCAGTTCATGCTTTACCTCCACAGTTTCTTCAGATATCCTACAATATAAAAAACAAACAATTAAACAAAATTATGCAAGGTAGAGGAAATATTTTTCATATTAATCATTGGCACTAATGCCCATTTTAAAACTGTCCCTGATGGGATTTGAACTCAGCACCTTGAAGTTACAATGTTAAACTCTTACCACTGAACTAACCCCTCAAATGTGCAAAGTAGAGGAAATTGTTTTAAAATACAACAAGCATGTTACTTTACAGTTAAGGTTTCAAAAAATTTAAAAATATTAAAACAGTCGTACGCACTTCAATTCCACAAATTGCTTTGGGGAAGCTTAATTTTTGACCAAGTTGCAGGCGTGTGCTTTGCACACACTTCAATTACACAAAGTGCTTTTGCTTTTTGTGTATAGGGATGTGATGAAGATACTATAGTATAACTAACTTGCTGGGCAATATATTATGAGGTTAAGCTTTTCAGATGATTAGTTCTTGACAGAACTAAACAAATGAAAATACTACCAGTTTGTTCCTCAACTTCCTCTGTAGTATCGGTGTTATAGAAACAGTTAACGAGCTATGCTTGCAACAGGAATGGTTGTCGTGATGACAGTGGTTAATGTGTTCATTAAATAGGATTATGAAAAATGTAACCAACGTGTCAGAAAAATACAGTGCAGAAAAATGCAAATAGACTAGAATGCTATTCATCATTATTAGCAAATAAGAAAATATCTTATAATGTCTTTTATGATAATACAATAGAGTTTCTTAGTATATCTCTTGGGATCAGTTTCTAATCTTAGAGTATCTTAGAACATCTCTTAAGGTTAGTTTCTATATTACTTGGTTGTTATTGTGATTTGCGTCTTATATTCTAAAAGGTATCGCCAAATAAAATGAATTTTTTTAGTGTCTTGCCACTGCTGTCAATAGCATCGCAGTGCCGGTGCAACCATAGCAATCATCCCTTCACAAATAGGCTGCAGCGGTTGTAAAAAAAACCACCAAACCATTCCGCCATGGTGACAGTGGTGTCTGTTAGTATAAGGGTAAAAATTGAGGTGAAAACTTCAAGGATCAACTTTCAAAATACAACTTTACTAATAACTTATCCACAAATATTTTACCCCTAGTTTTACAACTATATTAAAAAGACCATTAAATTGTTAACTACTTTTTCCCCTTTTCAAATACAGACATCAAAGCTATGTTAAACAGGTATGGCTAAATGGTGATAACTCAAATAACCAGTAACTAGTGCATAAAGGCACCAGTTCAGAGACCAATACAATACACCACTTTCATTAATAAAAACAAAGATGGTTTCATATCCATAACCAGTACCTATGTGTATTTGTACTCATATCAGTGCAGTACAGACAAAATGTAAGCAGATATATACAGGTTTTAGCATTCCTTACTGGATTACTTTGAAGAATTGTGGTAGGAAATGAATGCTAATGCTTAATAAGGAAAAATGGGAGAATAGTAAAGAGTAGGAACGTGATAAGTTAAATGACATATGTTACCTCAAGAAAGCCAGGAACTTGGAGTGCATATTGCCACATAAGTTCTCCACAGCATCTTTCAAATCTAAGAGTTCACAGCAAAGTTTTCTAATTCCCTGAAATGAATGACAAGTTTTATCATCAATATCATCTAAAGATGCAATAGTCGTGCCACTGATGATGCTAATCATGCAACCCAATCCAATAGTCTTTAAACAGAATTCACAGAAGATGCAAGTAAACAAAAAGCATATTCCAGACTACATATCTTGCAGCACAGCAGGGCTGCAACCAGCATTATCAACGGCAGATGGCGGACCACAGAAAAGCCAAAAATCGGCCGCCATAAAATGCTGTGGCACCCCCACCCTTTGGAAATTGGCCATGGTGGTTGTCCAAAAAGCCGCCACGGCAATCCACCATGGCTGTAATTGGACAACATTAGCTACAACATACTGAAAAAAGGACCAAAACATGGTGATTACACTATGAATCTGTTTTGATTGGCTTATTTAAGCTTATCTACTGGCATAAGCCCCTCAGAGACTATTTGGAAAAGGTTATGGAAACAATTTATGACACATCCGTCCATAAGTTGTTTCCAGCTTATTTCCGTAATCTTTCCGTAAATTTTATAAACTCATACCAACTTTAGTTTTTCCTATTGTTCTAGAAATAGCTTATATATAAACACTTAAATGATAAGTGCATATGGTATAAGCACTTAATTAAGTTGTTTATCCAAACAGAACCTATGAATATAAGTATATAACATGAATTAAATAAAACTACCATAAATTCTCAATCACATTTTATCACAAAAGAAAATCTATCATGAATCAACAAAGTCACCAAAAAGGAAAACCCTATCAAAAAGGGGTTTTTTATTTTTATTTTTAGAAGCTTTTGATTGAACTTAAACATCAAAATAACAAATCTGAGTTAGTTCAAAAACAAAAATACAATTAGAATGTAAATAACCCACAATTAATTTTCTCTTACCTAAACGAAAACAGAAATGTTGGTCAACAAAACACGGAAAAAATTCAAATTTTGATGAGAATAATGGTAAAAGACATTGTTATTAATGGTGAAGTGAAAAAGGAAAAAAGCGAACCTTTTCAGTTTGAGACTGATAGAGAGAATCAACCTTGGATTGGGGAATGATACTTTCAATGGAAGGAAAGTCATCTTCTTCCTCGCTACTTTCCATCTCTCTGTTAGCTCAGTTCACAATGAAGAAGTGAAACAGCAGGACACAAACAAAATGAGTTAAATATTTTCCCTTAAAATTTTAAAATTTGACAAATACTCTTTTAAAATGTCAATCAAATTGTCCCTGCTCTATTTACTCCATCTATTTTGATGACATGGACGTTAACTGCATATACGACACCTACCAACGTGGCACCACATCACATGAGAGAAGGATAATTGACTAAAATTTGTAAAATCGGGTTAATTTGACCAGAATACCATTAAATTTAGTCCCATGATTTTGCAAATTTTAGTCAATTACCCTCATGTAACGTGTATCCTGATCAATTATTCATCCCTCATTTGATGTGGTGCCACACTGGCAAGTGCCACGTATGCAGTTAACGCTCATGTCATCGAAATAGACGGAGTAAACGGAGCATGGGGTAATTTGATTGACATTTTAAAATTTCAATGGTGTATTTGCCTATTTTCAAATTTCAAGGGGGGTATTTGCCGAACTTTGAAAATTCAAGGGGGAATTTGGTATTTCACTCAAAACAAAATGAACGAGAAATACTACTACATCCGTCCTAAAATATAAGACTCGTTGACTACTGCATGTTTGCTAATATATGATTTTTATTGCGAATATTTTTAATTGTCTATTAGTAAAAATTATAGAAATTTGATATTTTGAAAATACGTATTGATACAAATCAAACAAGATTTTGTATGATAATATTTATATTTATACTCTTAGAAAAATATGGTCAAAACAAAACATATAAATAGTACATTTAGTCAAACTGAGTCTTATAAAATGAGACGGGTCGGAGATAGTAGTAAAGATTTTATATTCCACTAAATTATCGAATTATGGGCTGTTTATTTCAGCTTAAAAAAATGGATTTTTTTGTATTTTATAAAATTGTTTTTTAAGGTATTATAAGTTTTTTTATATTTATTTTTTTAAATTGAAATACTTATTTTGACATCATATAACAAAAACATATATTATTGAAGATCATAGTCAAAATCGCAATTTTTTTACACAAAGTTGTATTTCAATGATTTTTATGAAAATCTATTTGAAATAGCTTCAAAATTAATTGATATTCAATTTTTTTTCAATAAAATAATGAAACACCAAAAATCACATTTTAACCATGAAACAAACATCTCCTAACAAATATTACTCTTTATATTTAAGTCTAACTGCATATATAGATGAGAAAAAGTGAAAACCCTAAAATAGAATACCACAGCAATAACTACAAATATGAATTTAGTGTGTCATGCTAAATAAAGTGCAACAAGATGTATGGTATAGAGAAGGATGGTGGTATTTATGAATTAATAAGAGTAGAGATTAAGATGAGTTATTGAATTTTTTCAAAAACGACAAAGGCAAATGGTTAAAGGATAATGGTCAAAAGACGACAAATTTGAATAAATGTAATATGAGATAGTCAATGAGACACATAGCGAAAATAACGGAAGTGGTTGACGCTTTAGAAGGGACAATATGTTAAATAATATCATAGGATCAACTGATAAATAAAATATTCCATTTTCTGAATATTACATTTGGTCTCTAATATAAGAAACAAACTATGTTTTAGGTTCATTTGAAAACTATATGTATCTAGTCTACATTGCTAGATATATTAGTTTTCCGATGAACATAAAAGATAGTTTGTTTCTTATATTAAGGACTAGAGAGAGTATTTGCTAACACACATCATTACTTTTATGTGTGTGTGAGCATGATCAGATCACCTGAAGTTGATGATGTCTTGTGGACCATCATTGGTATGCACCCTAGAAACACACAAATAAATCCATATATAAAGTTCACGTGGATCGTCATATCTTATACTATAAGTGATACCTACAAAGCTTAAGTTATTGTTTATGCCTAGATATGCAATAACCCTAAAATCTCATATTCACAGTTTTTTAACTTGATAATCGGAGAGACATATACCTCCCTCTAATCGGGGTTTGCTAACCAATGTTCATTCATCAAAATTTGAAACAGTAAAATCTACTCATACCTCGATGTTCGGTATGTGTGTGCGCGCGTGTGTGTGTGTGTGTGTGTGAACCATAAGATATGTGTGTGACCAACTGTGGTTTGTTGCATATATAGTATTGAAAATGAAAGATTTTGGTGTATTTCTCAGGTCGATGATAAGTTAGGATAAGCAAATTGTATTATCTTCTCTTCATTTAACTATATTTTTTACATATTAAGTTATTAAATGATGTAAAAAAAACTTATTGTTTGAGCAACGACCTAAAATTTGAAATTTATTTTAACTTAAACACGATTTGAAATAATTTTTAAAGTATAAAAAAAATAACCCATATTTTATATGCATATTTTTTTGAACTGTATTATTAACTTGAAACCATTTAAAATAGTCGCAATCAAGAATAACATAATAAGTTGATAATACATTTATTTAGATATTCAAAATGAACATCTTCAAAACTATAAATTTAACTATAATGTTTCTCTTATTGTGTTTCATTACTCAATAACTTCAACGCTAAACCATCATTACTATAAAATTTTTGTGTTGCAATGAAATTTTCGAACAAATTTTGTTTAGTCAAAAGACATGTGAATTTTTAAAAAGGTCTACTGTTATACTTGGTAACAATATATTGAGGAATGAAGGTGACTTCAATTTAAACATTTCTTGAGCCGCTCTTTTACATAATACAGCCGCCGTCCCTAACAAAACTTAACCTAGTTAGTATTCTTCTTCCTCCACCAAAGAAGGGTGATTTAGAATCAGTTTTTGTCTCAAAATCGCCCCTCTAAATCATTTTTCTCATTTTCTTTTTTTAAAATAAGTGATTAATGCACATATATTTAATTTTTTTCTGTGATTTATTCGTCTTAGTTCGACGTTGTGTTTGTTCGTCGTCTTTGAGCGGTGTTTTGTTTTCCCGTCTCTGTACAGCATTTTGTTTTCCTATCTTTGTGCGGTAATTGTTCGATTGAAATTGAAGATTAGATTTGATCAAGGGCATATTCAATCAATGATATTTACGCCTTCAACGTTACAGATTTAGAAGCATTTGTATTCCGGACACTTCGATTTAATCATGTTTGTAGGCTTTGTCACATTTGTAGGCATTTTGCCGTTGTATACTACTAACGTGGAAGCTTTTTTTTTTTTTTTTTTGATAAGCTAATGTGGATGCTGTGAAATTGTTCGCATGTTCATCCTTTTCAGTTTTTAGCAATTTTGAATCTGTATTGTTCGATGTATTCTACCAGTTTGAATGATGAATATCAGTTTTAGTAAAAAAAAAAAACAATATATTGAGGTAATTAAAATCATTACAACAAGACGAAGAGACTCTTCAGAAAAAGAGAAAGAAAAAAAAAGAGCAAGACAAAGAGGTACAGTTGAAGAGATGTGCATATATACTAAAATAGACCCACGTGAAACTTTAACTGAACCTTTTAATCTTAACCGTTTAAATTTATCTAAAGACTATTATTGCTTCCTCTCATCTCTTGCAATAAGACACTACTCTCACTTGATATATCTCCTACACACACAGTGTGTGTGTATATATATATATATATATTTCTAATCTACCCCTTCACGTTTAGGGTATTTACCACTTAACCACTCAATAATGTTTTATAACTGCTATAATTTTTTATAAAATACACCGTTGTATCATATAAATAATTTCAGACAAATCTAAAATCATTTGATATGTTATTAAGACACTTAAAGATTAACGACGTTTAAAAAAATCACACAAACCGTTAATTTTGATGAGTCTCAATAACATATCAATTGATTTTGGATTTGTCTGCAATTTTACACAAATGATCTATATAGGGGTGATCGCGGTGCGGTTTGGTTCGGTTTTGATCAAAAAAGCCAGCCGAACCGCGAGATAAAAATACATGCGGTTCGGTTTGGTTCGGTTGAATTTTAAAAGGTCATCCAAACCAAACCAAACCAAACCAATGCGGTTTGGTGCGGTTCGGTCGCCGCGGTTTATCGAGATATAAAAAACACGAGAATATTATCAACTTATAACAAAATAAACGTAAAAATATTAGTATTTTATTGTTTACTTTTACATTAAATAATATGTATATACAAAAATTGCATATATCCTAAAACTTTTGTATATCTTATAAAAAGAGTTTATTTTTAATAACAATATTATAGTTCTTAATCGTGTAAAATGACATATTTTAACAACCTACTATTTTATAGACTCAATTTTGATTGAGTTTATTAAGTTGAATTGTGTAATAGGTTGATTGTTTATAGTTGATATAGTTAAGTTAAGTATTGCGGTTTGGTTCGGTTTGGTTCGGTTTTATGAAATGAAAACCGCGAACCAAACCAAACCGTGCGGTTTAGTAGAAAAATGATCCGTGCGGTTTTAACTAAATGCGGTTTTTTGCGGTTTCGGTTTGGATTGGTTTAGTTTGCGGTTTTACTTTTGGATTGGTTCGGATATGATCACCCCTAGATCTATATGATATAAACTTTCAATCTAACGGTGTATTTTATAAAATTTATATCAGTTAAATATTATTGAGTGGTTAAGAGATAAATACCCTTAAATCATGAAAGGGTACACCATGTGTCACCATAAATTTGTTTTTTCTTAAAAGCTAATAATTCTTAGTTCATCTATTAATGACGTGGGAAGCTTAATTCACGAGTTCACTTTCTTTTTTCAACTAAGTTATCATAGATGATGGTTACAGGAGCAAATCATATCATTTCTTTGTCTCGCACCATAAATCTTACATTTTTTTTTGTTAAGCACTATAAATCTTGCATATAATTTCTATTATTGAAACATTTTTCCTTGGAACTCATAATATCTAAGAATCAAAATACTCCTTCGTTCCCCCCCAAAATACCTCTTCTTCTCTCTTCTTTTGATTTCTGTCATGGAGTCACCAAAAGTTTTGGTCAGTAAGCCACCAAAAATCCAAAATTGAAAGGAACAAACTCATATTTTAAGAAGAAATAAAAATTATAAAACTAAATTAATTTATTCAATTACAACATTGCCCACACACATTTAAGTAGGTTAAAAGATAATGTGTTGGGTCTTAACAAAATTAAAGTGAATGTAGACTTGTTAACTTACTCCCACATATTTTTAAATGGATGTGTGTTAATAAACCCTTATATGTATGTATGTGTGTGTGTGTGTGTATATATATATATATATATATATATATATATATATATATATATTTCATTGCTCATGATTCAGCAATTTACACACAGAAAAACAATACACAACACAATACAGAACAAATATTCTCTTGCTTGCAAAATCATTCTTCAATCGGTTTTGCTTGAGTTGTTAACAGAATTGGTAATTCATTACCAATATTGAGTGATTAGTTTACTAATCATAAGAGGTTGTAATTCTTGTCTGAATTCTACAAGTGCAGTAGAAATTCGGTGAACATTTGATCGAAGCTGTTTTATCCTGGAGACGTCGCGGTAATCTAAGAACTGCTTGCACAATTGGCAGTACCACGAAACGTCTTAAAGAAAGCGACCTAGTCCGCGACTCAGCTACGAATTTTCGGTTGGCAATTTTTGTTTTTCAATTACTGTTTTTAACAAAACTTGTTTTTGCAAATTCTGTAATTGTTTTCCAACAATTTTAAGACGTTTTCAAACTGCCATGTCGACCGAAGATATTGTTGCTACTGCCACTAGTGCTACTGATAAGCCATTCAAATTCGAAGGCACTCACTTCAACCGTTGGCAACAGAAAATGTTTTTCTTCTTAACCTTAAAAAAGGTTGCTAACGTGTTGAGTGAGCCTATGCCTATTGTTCTAGAAATCGATAGCACCAATGGTAAGAAACATGTGGATGATGCAAGTGCTTCTAATGCAACTGAATCATCAACACAGCCTACGGCTGCGGATATTTTACAGCTTAAGAAAGAATTACTCCTATGGAAAGAAAATGATTATCTCTGTAAGAATCATATTCTGAATGGTCTTGCTGATGACCTATATGATTATTACTGCAAATGTGCTACTGCTAAAGAGGTTTGGGAGGCTCTGAAAAAGAAGTATGATACTGAGGAAGCAGGTGTCAAAAAATATGCTGTGAGCCGCTATCTCAGGTATCAGATGGTGGACGAAAGGTCTGTTGAAGTGCAGTCTCACGAGCTGCAAAAAATTGCTCATGAAATCATGAATGAAGGTATGACTCTTGATGAACAATTTCAGATTGCTGTTATTATTGACAAACTGCCCCCTGGTTGGAAAGATTTTAAGAATACTCTTCGTCATGAACGAAAAGAATTTTCAATTGAAAGTCTGATTACTAGCCTTAGAATTGAGGAAGAGTCTCAGAGACAAGACCAGAAGGAAGAAGTCATGTTTGTTGGTAATAACAACAAAAAGAAATTCGGTGCGGTTCTGAAGCCTACGGGCAAACCACTTAAGAAACAGAACCGCAATCCTAATCAGGCGAACCGAATTAAGAATGGGAATCCTTCACAGGCTCCCAATGGTAAGCAACAGTAGCAGCAGCCACCACCTAGAAATGATGCTGGTCAATTCCTATGTTACAATTGTGGAAAACCAGGTCATATGGCTAAAAAATGTAAGAACAGGCCTAAACCTGGTGCTTCTAATGCTCAGGCTAACCTGACTGAAGAATTCATCGCCATGATTGCTGAACTGAACATGGTAGGTGGAACTGATGGTTGGTGGATGGACACTAGTGCCTCTCGCCATGTCTGTTATGATCGTGCTATGTTCAAAACATACACAGCTGTTGAAGACAAAAAGGTGCTGTTGGGAGATGCTCACACCACTAATGTTGCTGGTATTGGTGATGTAGAGCTGAACTTCACTTCTGGAAAAACTTTGATCCTAAAGGATGTTATGCATGCTCCTGAAATTAGGAAAAATCTTGTATCTGGGTATCTCTTGAATAAGGCTGGGTTTAATCAGGTTATAGGGGCTGATTTGTACACCATTACTAAAAATGGTATTTTTGTTGGGAAAGGGTATGCAACTGATGGCATGTTTAAGCTTAACATTGAAATGAATAAAATGTCTTCCGTTTACTCTTTGTGTGATTTTAATTTATGGCATAATAGACTCTGTCATGTTAATAATCGTTGCATCTCAAATTTAAGTAATTTGGGACATATACCGAAATTAAACACAAATGATGAATTAGATAAATGTGAATTTTGCAGTCAAGCTAAAATAACTAAAAGTTCTCATAAGTCTGTAACAAGAGAATCTGAACCGTTTGATTTAATACATTCAGATATTTGTGAACTTGACGGAACTTTAACTAGAAATGGGAAACGTTATTTTATTACTTTTATCGATGATTGCTCTGATTTCACCTTTGTTTATCTAATGAAAAATAAAAGCGATGCTTTTGATGTGTTTAAGAATTTTATGACTGAAATTGAAAATCAATTTAGTTGTAAAATAAAGAAGTTCCGAAGTGATCGAGGAACTGAATATAATTCTAGTTTATTTAATGAATTTTATAAACAACATGGAATTATACATGAAACGACTGCACCATACTCCCCCGAAATGAATGGTAAAGCAGAAAGAAGGAATAGAACTCTTACAGAATTAGTCGTTGCTATAATGTTGAATTCAGGTGCCGCTACTCACTGGTGGGGGGAAATTATATTGACTGTTTGCTTTGTCTTGATTAGAGTTCCCAAGTCAAAAACGAAAATATCTCCATACGAGATATTAAAGAAAAGACAACCAAACTTGTCTTATTTAAGAACTTGGGGATGTTTGGCATATGTAAGGATTCCAGACCCGAAGCGAGTTAAACTCGCTAGTAGAGCCTATGAATGTGTATTCATTGGGTATGCGGCAAACAGTAAAGCATATAGATTTTTTGATCTAAATGCTAAAGTGATCATAGAATCAAATGATGCTGATTTTTATGAAAATAAATTTCCTTTCAAATTAAGAAATAGTGGGGGCAACGGAAACAGTGGGGGCACTGAAACGAGTCACATTCCTGTGATAAGAAACTCTGAAAGCAACGACACAGATGAATCAGAACTTCGAAGAAGTAAACGAGTAAGAGTTGCTAAAGAATTTGGACCAGAATATGTGTCCTTTGCAATAGAAGAAGATCCAGCAAATCTTCAAGAAGCTTTGTCATCTCTGGATGCAGATTTATGGCAATTTCTCGCGCGCCCCCAACCACCCCCATTTCTCGTGCGCCCCATATATATGAGGGTGCGCGAGTAAAAGATGTGAGTGGAGGTTTGCTAACTTCCTCCCACATGGGAGGAAGTTAACAGCCCTCATATATATATACATGGGCGGAGCCACGTTGTGGTGAGGGGGTTCAACTGAACCCCTGAACTTGGAAAAAATGCACGTATATCTTTATATTATTTTTGGTTTGAACCCCCCGAAAATTTATGTTTGCACCTTTAACACAAATGGACGAAAGAGAAGAGTAACACACAAAAGAAGTCAAATAGATAAGATGTTTATTTATTGAGAAGATACAGAAAGAAGAAAAGATGAACCAGTGTGCAGCTGCTAGTAAAAAGAAAAAGAAAGGAGTGCCGACGGCCATTGAAAAGAAGATCATAATTTTAGAGTTTTTCTACGTCCTATTTTGGGCTTCTAACATAATAGTATGAACCATATATGTTATGTCCGTATAATATATGCATTAAAACAATCATATAACAAGAAAAATGGTATCTAGTATTAGTAAAAAAAAAAACAAGAAAAATGGTATCTAGTAAAAAAAAAGATAAATTGTTTTAGGGTGTTTTTGAAGATTGTTAGTTAATTGAAGTATTGAACCAATTTGTTAGGGTCTTTTCAAAATATATATTTTTTTTTTTGTAAGGCTTTTCAAAATATATATCACCGCAAACTAAGCAAATTTTTAATTTTTTCTCTTCTATATTTTTGCTTTAGTGCTATAAATTATTAAAAAAATATAAAGTTTTATTATTAAATTTGTATAGATTATATGCATATACTTTTTTTTTTTTTGACTAAATATGCACATGCAAATACTTTTAACACACACAGATATGGTATTGTCTTATTTCGTTATTTTTATCTGCAAATGAAATAATAAATAATACATGAAATTCACACACACAAATAGAAAATTACACATTCGAATGATAAAATATTATTAATTATTTTATAAAATAATTAAGTTTTGAGATATAAATTAAAAGTTAAAAGAGTTAAAGTTTATGGACGAAGAAATAAAATATAAGAGAAGCTTTGACGCAATTTTTTTATGACAAAACAACTTGCATCCCATGATTCAGGGTCTTGGATCCGCCATATATATATATATATATATATATATATATATATATTCAATAATGTATTCAAACATTCATTTGTTAGAATGATTTATTCAAACTAGACTTTTACTCGTGCGTTGCACGGGTCTTATAAGTTAATATAAATATCGAACAATTATTTCAAGAGGTAAATTTGGAATTTTTGTATTAGTTTGTTGATCATATTTTATTGGTTCTTAACATTTTTCTTTATCCTACAATAAACGTGATAGAACAATAATACAATAGCACAAAGAGAATGTCATTGGTAATTATATACTCTCTCTGTACGAAAATATTTATTATATAAGATGTTGTTTGATTTGTCTCGATTAGTATTTTTAAGATATACAATTTTTCTAATTTTT